>JBBGZY010000906.1:1365000-2565000 GCA_037952925.1 Lithobates clamitans
CGACGGAAAATGTGGGATAGGACCTTGTTGTCGGAAATTCCGACCGTGTGTAGGCTCCATCACACATTTTCCATAGGATTTTCCAACACACAAAGTTTGAGTGCAGGATATAAAATTTTCCGACAACAAAATCCGTTGTCGGAAATTCAGATCGTGTGTATACAAATCCGACGGACAAAGTGCCACGCATGCTCAGAATAAATGAAGAGATGAAGAGATGCCACTGCCCCGTTTATAGTCCCGACGTACGTGTTTTACATCACCGCGTTCAGAATGATCGGATTTTTCGACAACTTTGTGTAACCGTGTGTATGCAAGACAAGTTTGAGCCAACATCCGTCGGAAAAAATCCTAGGATTTTGTTGTCGGAATGTCCGAACAAAGTCCGACCGTGTGTACGGGGCATAAGGCAAACTTTATATATTCTGCACTTTGAATGGCTGTAGATAAGAGAAGACTGCCGATACACAGCTTCAACTTATGTAGGGGGATTTGTTTCATCTGTGTGTATAACCTGAGGCCAGTCACTTTACTGGGTATATGTATATGTAAGACCCCTTTCACACTGGGGCGGTTTGCAGGCGTTATTGCGCTAAACATACCGCCTGCAAACCGCCCCTAAACAGCCTCCGCTGTTTGTTCAGTGTGAAAGCCCGAGGGCTTTCACACTGAAGCGGTGCGCTGGCAGGAGAAGAAAACATCTCCTGCAAGCCGCATCTTTGGAGCGGTGAAGGAGCGGTGTATTCACCGCTCCTTCACCGCTCCTGTCCATTGAAATCAATGGGACAGCGCGGTTATACCGCGGTAATACCGTGGCTATAGCCGCGCTATACGAGGGGTTTTAACCCTTTTTCGGCCGCCAGCGGGGGGTTAAAACCGCACCGCTAGCGGCCGAATACCGTGGTAAAACAGCACTAAAAATAGCGCTGTTTTACCGACGGCGCCCCCTACCGCCCCAGTGTGAAAGGGGCCTTAGGGTTTACAACCACTTTAACCCCTTATTTATTGCACTATAGCCAAAAGACAGCTACAGCGCGGCTCTGTTGTTCCAGGAGGGTGCCCATAGATGTCCTCCCAGAACCACACCCCCTGCACGTCCCCTGGATGCACATGCGGCGCAGTCTGTGTTTGCTGTGTCCTTTGGACACGTCTGATCACAGTAAAAGGCTAATCATAGCGGCCCTTTACCATTTGATGAGCTGTGTCCAATCACAATGTAAACAGACTTGTCAGTTATCGACAGTACTTTCCTCACGCACTCACAGCATGAGGAAAGGAGAGCTAGTATCCAGAAAGTCTGACAGGGGATAGGTACACAGATAATCAGGGGACGGATCATCAGTGCAGCCCCATCAGTGCCTCCTCCTCAGTGCTGCCCATCAGTGCCTCCTCCTCAGTGCTGCCCATCAGTGCCTCCTCCTCAGTGCTGCCCATCAGTGCCTCCTCCTCAGCATCGCCTATCAGTGCCTTCCCATCTGTGCCCATCAGTGGGTGGATCCCAACATTATTGTGTCGTGTCAGCATTGTGGTGGTACACAATGCAACCCCCTGCGCTGAAAATAATAGTGCACACAGTGCTTTTTTCAGCGCAGACTGCTGTGCAGTAAATTGACATGATTAAAATCCAGGCATTTTGCTTTGTCTATGCATTGGGGCTGCGCCAGAAATAACTGCCGGTGCAGCCCCACCACACCTGGTATGAACAGGTCCTTAAATGTATTTACCTGAATTTAACTTGGTGTGAGCCTCTTGCAGTCCCTGTACAGCACAGCTCAGACAGAGAGGGAGAATCAGTTTTAAGAAGCAAATAAGTTGTGATACAGTGCAAGAGGCATTCTGATTGGAGGAGAGAGCAGAGTGACAGAGACATGCGTTCATCAGTCTGCTGCTTCTCCTTTCAATCACAAGCTGGGGGAGGGACAGGACCTGATAAAGTCCATACACACAATCAGACTTTTTGACAACAAACATGCAAATTAGCTGTTTTAAGGCAACATCCGACAGTGTGTACACTCCATCGGACAAACTTTTTCGGTTTTCATCGGACAAACGGCTGTGCGAACAGACAAACTTGGCGGCAACAAAAGTCCGACGTTGGCAAGTCCAATCATGTGTACACAAAACCATCGGACTTTAGTACAAAGTACAAACACGCATGCTCAGAACCAATGCAAAAGATCAGACAACAATACAGAAGTTGACCAAAGGGTGGCGCCGGAGAATTGAACATCCTCTTTTGAAGTGTCGTCAGTATGTTGAAACATCACTACGTTCGTGTTTGTTGCCTAAAAAGTCCTGCCATGTGTATGCTTAACAAAGTTCACGGCCAACGCCCTTTGTACAGAAATCCACAGGAAAGTTTGTATAAAGTCTGATCGTGTGTACGAGGCTTAAGTGTTACTTAACCTGCAGCAGAGGAAAATCAGGTCTCCTGCCCTGCCAAACAAGGTCGTTCTGTGTTGCAGAGATGTGTATATCTCAGGACTGGATAGACAGAAATGCAAATCTTTGACAGGTAAAAGCTCCCATACATGTATTCCATCTGTATTTGTTTCCATTGAGTAGAGCTCTGGTTCACATCAGAACGCAATGCAGGAAAGGTGGGTTCTGTGTGCACTTCCCACACTACATTCAAAATGCACTACCTTTGCAATCTGCTGCAGGTACCAATACGTTGTTAATAGCACCCAAACACTGATTGCAAAAGTAGTTCATTTGCAGGCATCAGTTCGCATGGTACCACAGTACCACGCATTTGGTGCGGCATGTTTTTTAAAGGTAGTGCATACACTATGTTTTGTGCGGTTTGATATGAAACGTTCTTTAAAAGAGAAGTATGGGATTCTCTCCCCCCCCTCCCCAAATCATACTTACCTAGGTGGATGCAGCATCAGCTCTAACACTCAGAACTGAGCGATACAACACTGCCGATTACTCAGTTCTCAGGACTATCTGAGCAGAGAGCTGGTGACTGTCAGTCTGAAACCATCTGAGATTCAAGCCATGTATGGGCAGGCTGTGTACCAAAGTTGATCAATCGATCAACTTGGGTACAACCAGCAAGTCGGATTCTACATGCGATTATTGCTAACGGCTGTTATAGTTGCTAGCAATAATCACGGTGTTCTCCCGGTGCTGTCGGCTTCCCCTGCCCCCCGGCAGCAAAACACTGTCTGCGTTAAGAGCCGGCGCTACCTATAGGCAAGGTAGACGTCGGCCTAGAGCGCACATCAGTTGGGGCTGCCACCACCTTCTGTGCCCCGCAGCAGGACCACAAGGGCAGCACACAGATAGCCGCTCCTGCCCACGAACAGTTCATGGATCCACACTCAAGGAAGCGGAGTGGCATACACACTTCCCCCAGCTCCCGGAACCTGTCTAGCGGCCTGGTGTAGTCTGCCCATCCCGCCGCCTTGTAGATCATTGCGGCCATGGCATTGACCCCTGCAACGCCCAGCTAAAAGGAAGCTCGGGTCTCCCAACAGGATAGTTGAGCCGGCTCAGCCGAGGTAGGTGTCCCTGTGAGCACCGAACACGGGGCACTGGGAAACGTGGTAGAGCATGTATGCCACCCCGGCCAGACCCCCATACAACCCGCCCTCCTGGCCGCTGCTGGACGATGCGGTCTATGGTCCTGATCACAGCACCCACATCACTGCCCTGGCCAGACACCAGTTGGGGAACTAGCACTTGTTCTTCATCTGATGAGGACTGAGAACCTGCATGATGGACCACCTCTACTTCCAATATTCCTGGGGAAGACAAGGACAAATATAGACAGTCGGGGTGCTTGCTGGAAAGCAATGGAGCTGTCAGAGCCTGGAGAGCACTGGACATGCTGGAGCAGGGAGGAGCGAACACATAGGGGTGCTGGATGGACGGGAGAGGGGGGGGGGGGTAGACAAAAATCCTTGTACCAGTCCTGTCTGTGATGGGGGAAAAAAATCGAGCAATTTTCTACTGTGGTAGCAGGAAAGAAAATCGCTCCATCTATGGCCGTCTTTAACGTCCCTATGCAAAACTAAAAAGCTGTTGACAATTAGCACACAAAACCCTATTTTAACCTAAGCAAAATATAAGTATGAATCATTCTACAAACATGTATTGTCTGTGAAATGCTGTACTTATCTATACATTGATAAGACCAAGGAGATATTGGCTACAAAGATCTAACAAGGATATAGAACTGTCCAATTGAGAGCATAAACAATAGACAAGTTTGGAAATAGAATACATTTTCCCAGACAGAATTTTTCTTTTTAATGGTGTCAGCATATTTGTATTGTTTTTTTTTTTTTTTTCTTTTTTATTATGCAATTTAGAGATAGCAAAGGAACAACAAAACAATAGAAGGTGTGCACCCATGCAGAGGGCAGAAAAACTTAAATATTAACAAATACAATTCCCTATGAATCATATGATGTGTGGCTCCAGCACAAAAAAAGCTGACACAGTAAGGATTAGTATCGCCCTGGAAAACAACAGACAATCACAAAAAGGAAAGTCAACCCCACGTCCCAGATGAGAGAGAAAAACACTTTTATGACCACTTCAACAATAAAGGACAATGTACATGTCAGAGGGTGGGTGCTGTAGTAGCTGTGGAGGCATCATCTAGCCAGCATTACCAGACCTTGAAGAACCTTTTGGGGCGACCCCTGTTGTAGTAGGTGTCCCTTTATAGAAGAAAGTTTGAGCTCACAAATTACTTCCAAAATTAGATAGTGGGAGGAGAGGATTTCTTCCAGCACATAGTGTCAGCCTTCCTCCTGTAAAACAATAGAAGGACAAGGAGGATCCTCTCTGCCACAGTAGGAACCAAGTCCTCCACTAGACCTTATTAAGGCAGGTCCTTTTATTATTATAGTATTGTATCATTTTATTTCATTAGTAGTTACATTCATTATTTATTAATAATTAATAATTATTTTATTATTATATTTTAATAAGGCAGGTCCTTCCAGGCGTAAAACATTAGAAGGTGGAGGATCCTTTCTGACACAGTAGGAACCAAAATCTCCACTAGACCCTATTTTTATTATTATTTTAGGCAGGTCCTTGCTCTACATAGCTGATAGTAGATATAAAGGAGATTGTCCAAAATATATATATATATATATATATATATATATATATATATATATATGGATGACTAGTGGCGCTATATGCCTAATAAATAGGGTGAAATGACCAGTCAATACACTCTTACTGAAGAGTAATCTAATCAAACTGGTCCAGTCCACCGATAAACATATAATCAACTAGTGTATGGAGTGATGAACCACAATACACTTCCATAGTGTGGTGTCACCCCCACTTGAGAGACTGTAAGCCTATAGTGCTAAAAATGTGTATACAACAGATTATCAAAAAAATATATAACAATAACATTAACAAAGCATTGAATAATAAATTTCAAAAAATGACATTCATTAACATAGTGAACAAAATGATCTGCCTTATTGACTAGGCTTCAGCATATTCTAAAAACGAAAAGCCAGATGAAAGCAAATAATAGTGATAAGTCCACAATATATGCGTATTCGTGCCAAAAATGAGATAAAGAAGGTATTCCAAGAAGTGAGTGTCTCTATTTCATAATCCTGTGCCGTACTGTCCACCACACCTCAGTGACATAAATCCACTCCCTTACGAGTCTTGCTGTTGTTTCATGTATAAGGGGACACAGGAAGTGTGGAGAAGCCGAGAGATTGGCGCCCGCCCACATGTCTAACTATTTGCATAAATGAGTGATTGCCATGCTGTGTAGCCAACCCCATGACTAAGTCCGTATGACGAAACATGTCGGGGCGTGGCTACGTGGCAATCCCTTACTAGCATTCGAGGGAGGAGAGGCGGCGGAGTGAGCGGAGTTTGGTTGTGAGCAGCCAGGAAGCGCCAGCAGCGAACCAGTGAGGTGACCCGCAGGCTTTCAAGCTCCACACTCCCTGGGTCCGCCGTGACCTTTTAGTGATTCTAGTGTTTCTAAAGTTTCGCAGCATGTGTTACTACATTATCCTGCTTGCTGTGAAGTGCTGTGACTACATTTACCCTGCCTGCTGTGAAGTGCTCTGAAGTATCATGCCCATTATTTTTATGGATCATGTGAGTGCATTGGTTTTAGTTTCAGTTTGTGATTAAATCTTTTAAACGTTAGTACACTATCTGGAGCATTTTTTATTCTTTATGTGGAACCTTCATCCCACGAATGGTGTTCGGCACATTGAGCAGTGGATGACTGTGCTCACATGGTAACCCCCATGATAGTGGGTTAAAGCCTTGTCCGGCCAAACACGCGAGTGTAAGGCCTCAACAGCTGGTGAGTTTGCCCTTCGTAAGGGAGTGGATTTATGTCACTGAGGTGTGGTGGACAGTACGGCACAGGATTATAAAATAGAGACACTCACTTCTTGGAATATCTTCTTTATCTCGTTTTTGGCACAAATACACATATATTGTGGACTTATCACTATTATTTGCTTTCATCTGGCTTTTCGTTTTTAGAATATGCTGAAGCCTAGTCAATAAGGCAGATCATTTTGTTCACTATGTTAATGAATGTCATTTTTTGAAATGTATTATTCAATGCTTTGTTAATGTTATTTTTATATATTTTTTTGATAATCTGTTGTATACACATTTTTAGCACTATAGGCTTACAGTCTCCCAAGTGGGGGTGACACCACACTATGGAAGTGTATTGTGGTTCATCACTCCATACACTAGTTGATTATATGTTTATGGGTGGACTGGACCAGTTTGATTAGATTACTCTTCAGTAAGAGTGTATTGACTGGTCATTTCACCCTATTTATTAGGCATATAGCGCCACTAGTCATCCACAGGGTGTTTTTCAGTTTTTACAATTTTTTTGGTTTAAGTGGCAGCTCACAGGTGTTTCGATTATTCTAGGCGCAGTGGTGGAAGGACAGGTGTGGGCACCAATTTTTTTCCTGGTCATCCTCAGGTTTTAATACTCTATAGTTAGCTTAAAGTGACAATTAAAGTGGTTATAAACCTCAGACATGAAATATGAACAAAGCCTATCCCTCTAAAGCAGGGGTAGGCAACCTTTGAGAGGTGGAGATCTACCTGTAGAACATGGGAGAAATCAAAGATCACTGTGCACAGGGTCCTTTTGTTGGCAAGATAACCTAGCAAGGCTTTCAGGAGTTTTGGTGTGCTTTCCGAAAGTCCACCAAACCCTCAGGATATAATAGTCTCTTGCTAAAGCACAGCTAACCCACTGTTATAGGTGCCCATATAGCTGCTATTGTGCCTATATAGATACTATTGTGCATCTACTGTATATGGGCACAAGAGCATCTATTTGGGCACACTAGCATCTTTATGCTATTGTGTATCTATATGGGCACAATAGAATATTTATGCTGTTGTGCCCATCTATCTGCTATTGTGCATCTATATGGGCACAAAAAAATCTTTATGCTATTGTGCCCATATAGCTACTGAAGTGCATCTATATGGGCACAATAGCATAAAGATGTTTTTGTGCCCATACAAATGCCATTGTTTTCAGTATCCTTAAGCCCAGTGACACTGACCCTGCATGCATGTAGTACTGCTTCATTCTGTGAATCCCGCGGCTACCAGGAATAAGAGGCAGGGTGCTGTTGGTATCACTCTGTCTGACATTCCTGCCGGAACTTTAGAGAAGGCATCGGCATATGCAGCTGGCTGATGCCTTTGCAGAACTACTGCTGCAACCACGGCTGTGCTCCCTCCACGGTTGGCGATACGTGCCTGCAAGTAGTTTCCATACTTCCCGGTGCACTTCATCCATGGTATACAGGTTGGCAAGCCCAGGTGATCTACCAGTCATCTAGTCGCAATCGACTGGTAGATCGCAGTCCACGGGTTGCCGACCCGGGCTCTAAAGTGTGTACTTGTCTCAGTTAAGAGCACTAAGTGTCATTTCTGTCTGCTGCTATCTGTATGAATCACATCTGACAAGTTGTCCTGACACCAAGAGCAAAATGGTGACACTGGGAGGGACCTGCAGCTGATTGACAGCCTCAGCTCCGTTCCTGTGTGCTGTATGGAGGGCGGTGTGTTCCCCCCCCCCCCCCCAATCAGCTCTCCGCCCTCTTTTAGTCTGAACTTTAAAAATTCAGCTCTTTGAATGGATGTAGAGAAGAGAAGATGGCAAATAAACAGACACAACTTACCTAGGAGGATTTGTTTCATCTCTGTGTATCACCTGAGGCTAGTCACTTCAATGGGTATGTTTACAACCACTGCATATCTGCATCTTATCGCAGCACGCTGCAGAGCAGCCCCAGGCGGTGTTACAGTGTGAATGGGACATACAGGACAGTGTGTCCTTTCAATGGCAGACGTTTTACAATGAAGTAACGCATCTGTCACCGCACAATGTTTATTAGCCCTAAGACGCTGTTGCAGTAAGCCTTATGTAATTAAACAGTGATACAAAAGATTAATATGGCTACCAGTAAGTTTAAGTGAGCATATCAGTACTTTAAACTGGATCCTGAAAAGTACGGGGAGCCAAGGCAGATCTAGGTCAGTTCATTTACACCAGTGCAGCCTCATAATCATTGAGCTCTAAGCCTAGGTTCAGACTGGATGCAGTGCAATTTTCATGCAGTTTGGAGTGTGAATTTGCAGTGCGATTTGTGCTTGACAGCTGCGATTGTAATGTGATGTTAGTCTATGGAGCTAAAAAAAAAAAAAAAACACACACCACACAGAATCTATGCGTTCTGGAATGCATCTAAACTGCACCAGACTCACATCAGTGTGAAGTTCTGTGAACCAGGGCTAAAGGGTTATCTTCATTGCACAACGTATATTGCATCAATTTGGAAACCTGAATGATATCCTGTGTCTCCATTTCCTGACAATCATATTGAGTAATGAAACACTCATGGCAACAAGATAACTACCTTAAAGCGGAGTTCCACTCAAATTTTTAACCTAATCTTACCCTCTTCAGTTAATTGCATAGATGTTCAAATGCCGCACAATTTTTTTTTTTATCACTGTAATTACCTTTTTATTGTACTTTATTGTGGCACTTCCTGTCTCTCCTCCCATTTATTGCCTTTCCCCGGCGCCGCACTAAAAAAAAATGAAGAAGACTCCCCAAATGTCCAGTGGAAGTGAATAGTAAAGACTGCTGCGTACCAGAAATTATTGGCTTTCAAACAATGAAAAGCAGAAGCACTTTAGGGGATAAACCCCAAATGGATCCACAATGATTGAAAAGACAACCCTCGGCCCCTCGACTCCACTCTCAACACATAGGGACATATAAAATGTAAAAAAAGTGCAGTATGTTCTTATAAGAGTTTATTAAAAGCATACGGAAAACCACTCACATTCAAGATGAAAAAGACAGGTATCACAATGTCATAAAAGCTGCAGCTAACAAAATGTCGGCCACAGGTTCCTTCCGGCTGGCAGCCGCTGTATGTGCTGATGTCACCACCCCAAATGTTTCATCATATGCCGTCGTCAGCGGAAAGGACAACTAAAGGCAAAGCTTTTTCTTTTTTTTTTTATATAGAATAAGGGAGGGTTGTAGGCCCTGCCAGTTTTTTTTTTGTCATTTGGGACCCATTGGGGAGATTTCCTTTCACTTCCTGTCTCAAAGCAAAAACAGGAAGGGAGAGAAAATCCCTCCAAATTGAGGGAACCCCTGGTTGTCACTAGAACTAGTGAAATATTTCCCCTCTGTTCTGGTGACAACTCAAAATTTGGGATTTACTTTTACTTTCACTCTCAGTCAACAGGACAAATGGAGAGGGTGGACCTCCCTAACGGGGACATAGACAGCAATAAACACCTGACAGGTGTTCTAATGCCTCTCCGCTCTATCTAAAAAAAAAGTTTTGCCTTTAGTTACACTTTAAATCAGGGGTCTCCAAACTTCCTAAACAGTAGGCCAGTTTACTGCCGTTCAGACATTAGGGGGCCGTACTATGGCTATTGGAAGCAGAAAAGGTCCCGATGTCAATGGGAAAAAAATTGCCCCATTGTTTTTTCAGTGGGAGCAATTGTGCCCCTTCATTGGTGTCATTGGGCCCCATTGTTGATGTCATTGGGCCCCATTGTTGATGTCATTGGGAAGAGTTGTGCCCCATCATTAGTGTCATTGGGAAGAATTGTGCCCCATCATTAGTGTCATTGGGAAGAATTGTGCCCTATTATTAGTGTCATTGGGAAGAATTGTGCCCCATCATTAGTGTCATTGGGAAGAATTGTGCTCCATCATAAGTGTCATTGGGAGGAATTGTGCCCCATCATTAGTGTCATTGGGAGAAATTGTGCCCCTTCATTGGTGTCAGTGCGGGGGGGGGGGGGATTTTCAGTATTGGTATTAGTGGATGAAATAGTGCCCTAAAGGCCGGATAAAAGCAAGCAAAGGGTGGCATCTGGCCCCCGAGCAGCAGTTTGGAGACTATTGCTTTCAATTAATAAAAATAAGCTGCTGCTGTGATATTCACCTTGAATCCAAAGTCACCTGCAGTACTTCTGTTTTACCAGTAGATGCACTCAGTCTGATGCCCAGCATCATTCAACCCCACTTCCTCTGAGCCCAGATCATTCTGGACCCACCCCTAGCCTGCGACTGGACAGTGAAAATAATAGCAGCACAGTGATGAGCTCATGTTTCTGCCACTGACTTCCTTCAAATTTCAAATTGGATGGGGGTCTTGTTGGCACTAAAGAATTTTACAAAATATATGGTTCTGTGCTGGGACCAATCCTGTTTAATTTGTTCATAAATGACCTGGAGGATGGGGTAAACAGTTCAATCTCTGTATTTGCGGACGATACTAAGCTAATCCGGGCAATAACTTCTCCGCAGGATGTGGAATCCTTGCAAAAAGACCTGAACAAGTGAATGGGGTGGGCAACTACATGGCAAATGAGGTTCAATGTAGAAAAATGTAAAATAATGCACTTCGGTGGCAAAAATATGAATGCAATCTATACACTGACTTTAAATACTCATTTAAATAAATGTTATACTTATGTTGGCCAAGAATGTTTGTGTCGAATCTGCTTGCAATGTTATGTGCAAAAGTACTAATTTTTGTTTTCTTGTTTGACTCCACAGTTTCCTTTCAACCCACAGGAATGGCAGACTGTGGCCTCCCAATTTGCCCAGCAGTGGGACTTTCTCAACTGTGGTGAGGCAATAGATGGGAAACACGTCCGCATCGTCCCACCCCCGAACTCGGGGTCTTGCTAATTTAACTACAAGGGGTGGTGTCGGCAACTTACGAATTTCTCTATGTGGACGTGGGGAAGAATGGCCGGATGTCGGATGGTGGAGTCATCACCCAGATGGAGTTCTACAGATGGCTCCAGAATGGCAGCTTGAGCTTGCCTCCCCCAGCAGATGGGGGAGGCAAGCCCATTCCTGTTTGTAGCAGATGAAGCATTTGCGCTGGGGGACCATCTGATGCGGCCGTTCCCAATGAGGGCCCTCACTCCGGACCAGAGGGTTTTTAACTACTGGCTGGCCAGAGCCAGAAGAGTGGTGGAAAATGCCTTTGGCATAATGGCCATCCGGTTCCAGCTATTCTTAACTTCAATAAATATATGGCGGAATATAAACCAAACCATATTGTTCTGTGCTGCTGCATTTTGCACAATTTTTTAAGAAAGAATGCAGCCAACTATCTGGCCTCAGTTGCGACTGAGGCCAGCTCACCGGATCAAAACATGACAGCACTTTAACCTGGCCATCCTGGCTTGCCCCCCCCCCCCCAAAGCGCCCACGAAGTACGGCAAAGCTATCTGGAGTACTTTGCGGGTAGGGGGGCAATTGATATGCCAGATAATGTTTAAAACCTTTTGAAAATACATTTCTTTGTAAAAGCTGAACTTCTATTTCATTTGATTTACTGCTTGTGTTTTTTTTATCTGTCTCCTAGGTTCTCCAATGGCCTTTTATTTTTGGCCATTTTCTTCAATAGTGCAAACGTAACTTATTTGATACATGGGGTGACAATCTCTTCTTCAGCTAACTATTATGTTCTGTTGTGGGTCTGCTACACACACACACACAATGTTTTTTGTTAATGTATGTAATGCATTAATGCTAAAAATAATAATTTTTTTTAACTCCATGAATTAATTGCTTGGAGTCCCTAAAATGGCCTTATTGGGGCAAATTTTAGAGCACTGTGTGGGTTATTTACTAAAGGCAAATCCACTTTGCACTACAAGTGCACTGAAACTGCATTGAAAGTACATTTGCCTTTAGTAAATAACCACCATTGTCACTGTAACTACACCAACTTACTCCTAAAACTGGTATTGAGCATTGAAAGAAGAAGCCACACATTGTTGAGTTTAAAACATTTTACTCCAAGCACATTCACATGTGCTTTATAAAAGAGTTTTTAACAAACCAACATCTTTGGTGTATAACATGTATGTGTGACAGTAGATATAGCCTTTTTGTGGCTAAACAGGCATGTTTAAAACCATAACATACACATCCACAACTCAGGAACTTACAAAGTTCAACTTTGAAAAAGTGAAGGCAATATGAGACATTAGTATGTCAAAACTGTGTTAATTTTGCCTTCATCAGATGGGGTGATCTCAACCCTGTAAAAGCCAAATTTTGAAGATGCACATAAATTGCGAGTCAAAATGTGGATTTCCATCATGATCCCATGCCTAAAATGTGTGTCTTTTCCCTACATTTATTTTGATAGACATAGGGAAAAGATACACAGTGTGTCAACATGTGCTATCTGCCATCATGGGATATCAATGTGCGCGTTTTGTGGGTGCAACCCCTTCTTCTCAACTAAAGTAGATGAGAGAAAAGGGTTGCACCCCCGAAACACGTCCATTGATTCCCCATGGTGGGAGCTAGCACATGTTGACACGCTGTGTGCATTTTCAAAATTTGGCTTTCCAATTACTATGACATTTTTATAAAAAGATAAACAATAACGACAACATTGATTTTTTTTTTTTTTTTTTTAGATTTTGCTAAAACATCAATGATGTTGGTCAGTATTTTTTTAACATCATTGATGTTTTCCTTGACCTTCTCTAAATCCCGACTGCACACCATTATTTCACTGATGAGGACTTGTGCACTTGCACTGTTGAAGTGAGTTTCTTCCACAACATCCACTTCACCTAAAAATTAAAAAACACACCATGTATTATAATTATGCAGGCATACATCTATTACCTGAAGCTGTGGTCTCAGACACTGACCTGTTGTGGTCACCATTTCGACCACTTCCTGAACCTCGGAATCAACATCCTCATGTTGTGTGCTGAGTTGTTCCCCTTCTTCATTTGGTGTGGGGTTCATGGTGTCCTCATATGTCCCGATTCTTTTCTCCCCTATGTGAATACAAAAAGGTATACTTAGCAGACCGATATTTGAGGCAAGAAATAGTAATATGAAACATTGCTTGGAAGTGTCCAATTGTCTGTTTTGGCAGATTTCCAAGCTGAAGACATGATTTTTTCCCTTTCAAAAGCTGGAATACTTACCTGTTTTGTGCAAGTTTCACACATGGAGAGACCCCTAGTATCCACTGGAGCCCCTGCGTGGAACACCATAAAAAGGTTGTTCTGGTGTCCCACACTAGTGCTCTTGCATCCGGATGTGCAAACAACTGCTGGGTGTCCTCTCCTTACACTGAATCAAGTTTGCATTTCATTATAGTTACAAACACATCTAGATAACAATGTACTAAACTTCTTTTAATAGAAATAGGCATGAACAAATGTAGTTAACCTGCATTTGCCAAAAACATTGTATTAGTGGTCGAACGAACAATGTTTTACTACGAACTATTACTGTTCCCACAAACCTCAAACTTGCCATTTTAAACTGTACAACAGTAAAGAAAAGCACATGGACCAGCACAAAAGTAATAATAATAATAGGAACACACGACAAATACTTACTTTTTTGAAGCACTTTCCTGATCCTTCTATACTGATCGTGCTCCCTCAATTTCAGGTCTGACCAGCATTTCCTCAATTGCTCCTTGGATCGTCGTACCCCAAAATTCCTGTGCAGACTACGACAGACTGCGTTTTTTGTCAGACCAGAGTGAACCCAGGCCATCACTATCTACACTTCCTTCCACACTTCCTTCAACATCAGATGAGGCTCCTGAATCCAACCTGGGCCTTCCACCCAGGAAGATGTGGAGGAGCCCTCAGCCCAGCTTGACACAGGTATAGCATTGTTCAACATATTTCTGGTCAAAAATTGAATGATGTTAACTAGACGTTATTGATCAATAATTTCTGATTTAACAAAGTGGTTTACATATCAATAGACAGTAGTGGCCAAAAATGATTGGGACAAGAATGAAAAATGCTGGGGTCAGAATGATAGTCTTTTCTATTTGTTAACATTCAATTTGCAACAGTCATGAGCTCAAAATTGTGTGTGATTGGTGACCAAAAAACTAAAACTAGGTTCCATTTTCATACACAGGAAAGTCTCAGCCAGGAGGAGGCCATGGAAAGCAGCCTGACCGAATCCCAGGTTCCTCCCCTCCACCTTCCAACTAAAAGCACCACGAAGGCGAAGAACCTGGAGGAGTCCGCCACTTCTTTAATTCGCCAGGCTACTGCGGTACATACCACGACTCCTGGTGGCCCCGAGTCGTTTGGCTGTGAGACAGCCAGTAAACTAGAATGCGTGGAGGAGGGCCAACGCCTCATCTGTGAGGAGATCATTCTTCAGGCCCTAAACAAGGGGATGAGGGGCCAACTCACAAATCAAAGCCACCTGTGTGAGTTGGACCATACTACTCCTCCTCCACCTCCAGCAACACCACCAACACCACAGCCACCCAACCCACCGGAGCAGCATGGAAGGAAGCGTGGAAGGAAGTGTTGAGAGTGATGGCCTGGGTATGGTGTGGTCTGGCAAAAGACGCAGGCTGTTGTAAGACCACAGCCTTGGGACATATATGTCATCTGCTGCTGCTCCCGATCTCTCAGAGTCCTGGACCGTATTGTGCTCCCTATTAAATGGACTCCTCAGGTTACCAATTTTGACAGTCAAATAATTGATGTCTGCCCTGGGGTACAAAGGCTTCACCAATTCCAACTGTTTATTCAGCGTTTCCTCCCTCTTTATTTTGTTAGGAACACTATTAAATATCTAATTTTTTTTTTGAACAAATACTTGGCTATGTGTTTTACTTCAAATAGGACAGTTTGTTTGTGAGTAGGCAGGTACATTTCAAAAATACAATGTCAAATTAACAAGGGACACCAACATAGTTGTATCCTTGAGGTTAAAATATACAAGATAATAATGGTGTTGTAGTAACTTGACACACAAAACGACAAAAAATATTATGGAGATAATTAGAAAAACAAAAAAAATTCTCTAGATCACAAGAAAAAACAAAAAACATGGAGATTAATAGAAAAAAAAATTATTATTCTGGAGATCACTAGAAAAAAAAAAACAAAGATTATTCATGAGATCACGAGGAATAATTAAAAATCCGTTTGTCAAAACTCTGTGAATATCAGCAGCAACGCAAAAATTAATTATTCTAGCATCATAAAGAAGAAGAGAATGCGCTGCATTGAGAGATTTCAAAATTTGCCATGTGACAAATGTGCTATCTCCATTACAAACGCTAGTTTTACAAGACAGAGTGCTTCCGGCTCGTACTTGATTCCGACCATGCGTGAACTTTTGTGCGCGGACTTGTGTACACACTATTGGACTTTCCGACAACAAAGTTTTGTTGGCGGAAAATTTGAGAACCTGCTAAGAAACATTTGTTGGTGGAAATTCCAACAGCAAATGTTCAATGGAGCATACACACAGTCAGACTTTCTGACAACAAGCTTACATCGAACATTTCCCGTCAGAAAATCCGACCATGTGTACGCCGCATAAGAGTCCATTCACACTTGTGTGACTTAAAAATCATGCAATTTCCATTGCCATTTAATTTACCTTTGATGCGATGTTAGATAAGTACGACTTTGGCTTTGACCAATGTGATCATTTTGTTTGTGCTTCACAAAGTCGTTAGACATGTGCAGAATGGAAACATTTGTTTTGTTTCATTTGGTTTTATTTTTGAAGGAATTCCAAATTTTCAGAACAATTTGAATTTGCAAAAAAGAAAAACCCTCCGGCCACCAATGAAGGCTCCCGCTGTCTGCCTGCTCTGTCATGTGACAGCTCTTAAACAACTAAGGGGCGGGGCCACCCAGTGACGTCACTGGGTGGCACCGCCCCCTTGTGATGTAATCGACTGAGGGCATGCTGGATCGGCGACGTCACAAGGGGGTACGGTGTGGAGGGGGGCACTCACTCGTCCACCCCCTTCCTGACCTGCCAGGCTGCATTCTCGGATAAGGGTCTGGTATGGATTCTGGGGGAATGCCGACAATGAAAAAAACTGACAAAGAAACGATCTATAATTTTAATGGTAGGTTTATTTTAACAGTGAGAGACAGAATAACAACAAAAAGAGCCAGAAAAACGCATTTCAAAAAAGTTATAAATTGATTTGCATTTTAATGAGTGTAATAAGTACTTGATCCCTTATCAGTCAGCAAGATTTCTGGCTCCCAGGTGTCTTCTATACAGGTA
The DNA here is from genome assembly GCA_037952925.1 of Lithobates clamitans. NCBI lineage: Eukaryota > Metazoa > Chordata > Amphibia > Anura > Ranidae > Lithobates > Lithobates clamitans. The sequence goes on from JBBGZY010000906.1 coordinate 1,381,622, forward strand.
ACGAGCTGAGATTAGGAGCGCTCTCTTAAAGGGAGTGCTCCTATTCTCAGTTTGTTAGCTGTATAAAAGACACCCGTCCACAGAAGCAATTAATCAGATTCCAATCTCTCCACCATGGCGAAGACCAAAGAGCTGTCCAAGGATGTCAGGGACAAGATTGTAGACCTACACAAGACTGGAATGGGCTACAAGACCATCAACAAGCAGCTTGGTGAGAGGGTGACAACAGTGGGTGTGATTATTCTCGAATGGAAGAAACACAAAATAACTGTCAGTCTCCCTCAGTCTGGGGCTCCATGCAAGATCTTACCTCGTGGAGTTTCAATGATCAGAACGGTGCGAAATCAGCCCAGAACTACACGAGAGAATCTTGTCAATGATCTCAAGGCAGCTGGGACCATAGTCACCAAGAAAACAATTGGTAACACACTACGCCATTAAGGACCGAAATCCTGCAGCACCCGCAAGGTCCCCCTGCTCAAGAAAGCATATGTACAGGCCGGTCTGAAGTTTGCTAATGAACATGTGAATGATTCAGAGGAGAACTGGGTGAAAGTGTTGTGGTCAGATGAGACCAAAATCGAGCTCTTTGGCATCAACTCAACTTGCTGCGTTTGGAAGAGGAGGAATGCTGCCTATGACCCCAAGAACACCATCCCCACCATCCAACATGGAGGTGGAAACATTATGCTTTGGGGGTGTTTTTCTGCTAAGGGGACGGGACAACTTCACAGGGACGATGGATGGGGCCATGTACCATTAAATCTTGGGTGAGAACTTCCTTCCCTCAGCCAGGACATTGAAAATGGGTCATGGATGGGTATTCCAGCATGACAATGACCCAAAACACAAGGCCAAGGCAACAAAGAAGTGGCTGAAGAAGAAGCACATTAAAGTCCTGGAGTGGCCTAGCCAGTCTCCAGACCTTAATCCCATAGAAAATATGTGGAGGTAGCTGAAGGTTCGAGTTACCAAATGTCAGACTTGAAACTTTAAAGTGGAACTTCAGTCATTTTTTAAATCTTTCCATCTATTAAATCTTCTGCCCTTGTTGTTTTAATTTTGGATAGTAAAACATTTTTTTTCTGCCAGTAAATACCTTATACTGCTCTCTTCCTATTTCTTGTCTGTTAAAAAGGCTAGGCTTATGACATCATGCACAGCTCCCTCTCTCAGGCTGGATTCACACCTATGCATTTTTTGTGCTTTTTGCATTTTACAGATTTGCACTACAGAACATGTTCCATAGGAAACCATGTTAAATGGGCTGTAATGCAAATCTGCAAAATGCAAAAAGCACTAAACATGCATAGGTGTGAATCCAGCCTCACTCTTGTGAGAGTTTGCCAGGAAGAGAGGGGGGATGAGTCATAAGAGGTCCAATGAGAGCTGCAGAGCTGGAGGTGTACCTCTGTGTAAATCCAGGAAGTGAACAGGAAGCCGCTTCAGCTGCCCACAGTTAAAATGGCTGCAGCCAGACTCAGTGGAGGGAGATTTTTGCAGCATATTTGGCAAGTACAGAATCGCAGTATATATAAAATAACATGCAAAATGGTTGGAGCGAAGCTTCAGAATGGCAAAGATGTTTTTAGTACAAATTATGTGAGCAGACTGCAGTTCCTCTTTAATGACTTGGCGAGGATCTGCAAAGAGGTGTGGGACAAAATCCCTCCCGAGATGTGTGCAAACCTGGTGGCCAACTACAAGAAATGTCTGACCTCTGTGATGGCCAACAAGGGTTTTGCCACCAAGTACCAAGTCATGTTTTGTGAAGGAGTCAAATACTTATTTCACTTATTAAAATGCAAATCACTTTAGAACTTTTTTGAAATACATTTTTCTGCATATTTGTTGTTATTTTGTCTCTCACTGTTAAAAATAACCTACCATTAAAATTATAGACTTATCATTTCTTTGTCAGTGGCCAAACGTACAAAATCAGCAGGGGATCAAATACTTTTCCCCCTCACTGTATATCATGCAGGTGCGCCTTTCATGCGACTTTTTGAGGGTTTACATTGAGGTCTATGGACCTCAAGTCAAATGAAAGTCAGACCAATGTAGTGCAGCAACTACTTTGAAGTTGCACAGATATGAATGGTTATCATAGGGAAACATGGGGTGCGGCGTGTCATGCGACTTTGGGGTCCTTTTATAATAGGGAAACATGGGGTGGGGCATGTCATGCGACTTTGGGGTCCATTTATCATAGGGAAACATGGGGTGCGGCATGTCATGCGACTTTGGGGTCCATTTATCATAGGGAAACATGGGGTGCGGCATGTCATGCGACTTTGGGGTCCATTTATCATTGGGAAACATGGGGTGCGGCATGTCATGCGACTTTGGGGTCCATTTATCATAGGGAAACATGGGGTGGGGCATGTCATGCGACTTTGGGGTCCATTTATCATAGGGAAACATGGGGTGCGGCATGTCATGCGACTTTGGAGTCCAAAGTCGCATGAAAAGTTGCACTGGTGTGTTTGGAGCCTAAATGAATATAAAAGGAATTTGCACACTTTCAGAAACCACAAAAGTCAAAGTGATTGAAAATAAGCTTTTCTTATAAATCATACTTCTTTAACATAGTTGCTTCAAATGGGAAAATCAATACAGCCCCGCTCTGGAGATATACACACACAAGAGAGGAAAAACAAGTTTTACAAAAATCGGACATAAAAGTCGCTGTATAAAGACAAGGACAGCGTTTCTCCTACACACTGGACTCTGGACTCACATCAGTTTACAATACAAATCAGTTGCTGAAGATAACGTCTCCAGTTTCACAGTTTTTTTCTTCTTGACACAAGGCTTGTTGCAATTTACTATATTGTAAACGATGTCATATTCTTTATTGCAGGCATTTAGTGCTCTTCTCACGTGTGGCAGCACTTACCACCCCTATGAAATGCAATCCTTGGTTGAATGCTTTTCATAGGGCGGTTCACAGGCAGCTGGGAGGTGATATGTCGCCTCTTCAATGCCTGTTTTAACACGGAAGCAGTGCACCCCATTAGCTTTAATGTGTTGTGTTTGACAGCGGTACTGCCCAAAGCACAGCGATACGGCTGCGGCATGTGTACAGCCCTGAGTGCCGCCTGCACTTCTTTGTTTAGGTGGGTGTCTGGGGGCAGAAAACTGTGGCTCAACCGCCTTTTTTTACAACCCCCTAAATCCAAAACCAAAAATGTAATATATTGAAGCTTACCAATCATAAGATGTGGTGGCTGCATTAGTTTTCTTAGGCTTTTTTCCCCTCTTTTCTCATCTTCTCATCCAGAGTGCCTCCATTCTAGATGAAGGAGCACAGGGGGCACCTTTGGACTGCATTATTGTTAATCTGGGGGGGGTGTTCGATTGTATAGCAGATTTAAATACACTAATTCAGGGGTGTCCAAACTTTTTTCAAAGAGGGCCAGATTTGATGAAGTGAACATGCGTGAGGGCCGACCATTTTGCCTGACATTCTTTGAACCATTAAAATTCGGTCTAAGTGTGATCGTCCGAGCACTAATACTAATACACTAATACACTGCCCAACAAGAATTCTCATGCCTTTGTGGCCGTGTGTGGTGAAGAGATGATCTCGGGCGTTATTTGGATATACCGTATTTATGGGTGTATAACACGTACCTTCACTTTAAGAGGGAAGTTTCAGGAAAAAACTTAAATTTTAAAGAAAGAACTGTGAAGCAAAATAAGGGTCACAGCCCATCAATGCAGCCTCGCCATTGCCATGGGCAGCCTTACCAGTGCCATGAATGCAACCTCTCCATTGCAATCAATGCAGCCTCACCACTGCCATAAATGCAGCCTTACCAGTGCCATGAATGCAACCTCACCACTGCCATTAGTGCAGCCTGACTGATGCCCATCTGCAGCCTCGGAGGGGACAGGGAGGGGGCGGGACGAACGCCAACAGATTACATACAGGAGAATCTCCTGTTTACTTGGCGGCCTCTTTAATACAAAGTCCGGCCTCCTATTATAGACAGAACAGTCCTCCAATGGCAGCCCAGGAGACGGGACTTCCTATTACAGATGCCGCAGAGTAAACAGGAGATTCTCCCGTATGTACTCTGACAGCGCTTGTCCCGCCCCCCTCAGAGGCAGCGCCGATAAATACGATATATATCTTATGTGGCCCTGGGGGGGGGCACATATACATATATATATACATATATATATATATATATATATATATATATATATATATACAAATCACCAGGGGGGCCGTATTAAACTGGAACATGGGCTGCAATTGGCCCGCAGGCCAGACTTTGGACATGTCTGCACTAATTGAAGCCAAACTCCAGCTAACACTTTATAAGCAATTACAGCAGTTTTTTTTTTCTTTTGGGGTTAAGGTTTTACATGAATAAAAAAAGCTGATCACTGTAAGCACCCCTGCTAGTGTTAAATGGTTTGTCTCATCTCTTTAACTGATACATTCTGCTGGAGAGTTTGTTCTATTGAAAAACAACAGACTTACTGGCTGGAACACCAGATGAAAATAGAAGGCCTAAAAAAGAAAATGAATGCAGCCATCACATCTAAGAAATGGCAAGCTGCAATATAATTAACACCTTCCCGCCGGCGCTATAGCCAAAAGGCGGCTACAGCACGGCTCTCCAGTTCTGGGAAGACATCCATGGATGTACTCCCAGAACCACGCCTCCTGCACACCCCCTGCGGCGCGCATTATGTGACCGCTGTGTCCTTTGGACACAGCTGATCACAGATCGCCGTAAAGGACCAATCAAAGGGCCTTTACCATGTGATCAGCTGTGTCCAATCACAGCTGGTGACAAGTAATCAGTCTTGCCGTTTTTCGGCATTCCTTTCCTTGCACGCCGTCTCTGTGTGAGGAAAGGAGAGCTGATAACCAGCAAGGCTGAAAGGGCACAGTGAGTACATTGTTTACACTGCTCATCAGTGCAGGTTATCAGTGCCCATCAGTGCAGCCTCATCCGTGCCCATCTGTGAAGAAGAAAAATTACTTGTTTGCAAAATTTTATAACAGAATAAAAATGTTTTATTCTCATAATTTTCAGTCTTTTTTGATTGTTTAGCTCTATCTCTCAAAAAAGAAAAAAAACATGATACAAATTGCGGTGCAGTGTTACGTGACTAAACAATTGTCATTCAAAGTGTGACAACGCCGAAAGCTGAAAATTGGCCTGGGCAGGAAGGGGGTAAAAGTGCCCGGTATTGAGTTAGTTAATGTTTGCTTTTGGGTTTAATGCTGTGTTAATGACTCAGAAGTGTCTGTTGTAGGATGTGTTATATTTCTGTACCTGTGTGTCATTCTCAGGACATTATAAATCCAGGCAATGGGTCTAATATAATTGCCCTAGTTTCTATTTATTTTTTTAACCACTTGCTTACTGGGCACTTAAACCCCCCTCCTGTCCAGACCAATTTTCAGCTTTCAGCGCTGACGTACTTTGAATGACAATTGTGCGGTCATACAACACTGTACCCAAATTACATTTTTTTTTCATTTTCTTCCCACAAATAGAGCTTTCTTTTGGTGGTATTTGATCACCTTTGCGGTTTTTTTTTTTTTAATTAAAAAAATATAAAAAGACCGAATTAAAAAAAAAAAAAAATATTTTTTTTTTATATTTTGTTATAAAATTTTAAAAAAAGGTAATTTTTCTCCTTCATTGATATACACTGATGAGGCGGCACTGATGGGCACCGATAGGCACTGATGGGTGGCAATAATGGGCACTGGTCTGGTACACTGATAGGCAGCACTGCTAGGTGGCACTGATTGGCACCACTGGTGGGCATTAATAGGTGGCACTGGTGGGCACTGTCAGGTGGCAATATCAGGTGGCACTGGCAGGGGGTACTAGTGGCACAATTGAGGCAGAATTGCCTCTTCCTCTTCGGGACCGATGTCCCTTGCTGATGAGCCGGTGATCGTTTTTTTTTTCAGCGCAAGGAGAAAAAAAAAAAACAATCACAGAGCTTTCGTTTTGATCATGTGATCAGCTGTCATTGGCTGACAGCTGATGACATGGTAAGGGGCCGGGACCGCCCCCTTACTCGGATTGGTGATCACCCGAACCTCAGTGACTCGGTGATCACGGTGCGAGCAGGGCGCGTGCACAGGGGAGGCCGTCATATGACGGCCTCCCGGGAATTCAGGTCCGCGCTGTAGCCGTCATTCGGCTATAGCGCGGATGTCAACTGGTTAAATATAGCATATACAGTTATTAGGCTTGCAGGACGATTTTAGCCCAGGTTCACATTGAAGTGATTTGGGATGTGATTTGACATGTCAAATCGCATGCCAAATCGGTGGCTATTGCCGGCAATGGCACCGTCCAAATCTTTTCTGTACTACTTTTGGCAGGCGATTTGTATAGACATGAACCCGCACAGATGTCTGTCAAATCTCCCCTGAAGTCGGGCTGCATTGCCGTGTTGAAATCGTGCAAGTTCAGATTTCAAACCCGCAGCAATGTGAACCTACACTGAATCACAGATCTACCCAGCAGATGGAACATAAGCCCGCGCCTTGTCCTCAGCCCTGACCTCAGCTTGGGTGAAGATTAAGCTGTAGACAAGATCAGAGACAAGGAAACATCTAAAAAAAGAAATCCCAAGCTTCCTTCACTGACCATTTGAAAATACCTGTTGCCTGGCTGTCACGGCAATCCAGTGGCTTTGGTACTTTCTGAATACTGAATCAGAACAAGTATGTACTAGATCAGGATTTCTGACTTCACTTGCTGAATATTTGTTGTAGGTCAGTGAGTAAGGCCAGCAACAGAAGACAATTCATTTCTCTTAGTATCAATTTTCTTTGACGTTCCAGCAGATAAAAAAAAAGACACACATTAATTTGTATCATAATATTGTAATTATACACGTTAAAAAAATTATCAATAGAGTATCTAATATATTTTTTTTTAATGCAAGCATTGTAAGTACCTGAATTTTGTTTTAGCTCCTTACAGTCCCTTTACAGCAGAGCTCAAACTGGGGGAAAGAGAAGCAGCAGAAGGATCCAATCAGTTGTGCTGCAGTATAAGGAGCGCAAAGGAGTTGGCAGAGAGGAGGAAGTGATATAGAGATGAGCTTGTCAGTGTGCTACTTCTCTATTCACTGTCCAGTCACATATTTAAGGAAGGACAAGGTCTGTAAGTATTACTTAACTGCAGCAGACAAAAAGCAGGTCTCTGGTAGGCCAGACAAGACTGTGCTGTATGGCAGAGCTGTATAAAAGTCAGGACTGCAGCGACAGAAATACAAATCATTTGGCAGATGAGGCAGCTCCAATATATGTCATTTATTTGTGCATTTAGCAGTTTGCCTGGAGTTCAAATTTATTAACAAAAATCACAACAGACCTGGCACCTAGATTTGTGACCTACAAATGGGTACTCCACAGTGACAATAAAGAGTTACTGCTTCTGGGATCCCCCACTGGCACTCCTGGCCAGCTTTCTCTGGTGTACCCAAGCAGGCTCGCTCCTGAGCCTCTGCTTTGCGTGTCCATTCTAACACAGAGCCCTGGCTTGGCCCCGCCCCTGCTTTCTCCTCATTGGCTGTGACTGACAGCAGAGGGAGCCAATGGTTACCGCTGCTGTCTCATCCAATGAAGAGGGAGAGTCCCCGGAGAGCAGAGGCTCTCCTGCACATCACTGCTGCCCCTGCTTTCCCCTCATTGGCTGTGACTGACAGTAGTGGGAGCCAATGGTTACCGCTGCTGTCTAAGCCAATGAAGAGGGGGAGTCCCTAGTGAGCCAAGGCTCTCCTGCATATCACTGGATCGCAATGTGGCTCAGGTAATTATTGGGGGGACTGCTGCACACAGATGGTTTTTACCATCATGCAAAGAATGTATGCAGGTAAAAACCTTGTGCCTTTACAACCACTTTAACATGTTAGGTATCCATTTACTCAGCGCAGCATCACCTTTTATATTTTACCAATAAAAATGGGCATTGTATTGTGTCTGTGTGCATGAAAATTAATTTATGTGTATTTTTCCTGAAAATTTGCTTTTAATAAATAGCTGCGCAAATAACGTGCAACGATTTCTCCGGACAGCAAGTAGTTAATTAGGCCTAACAGTTAACTTTTTATATATTTAAAAGTCAATAAAACTTAAAACCCAAGTCAAGCAATATCAAAGTGAAATTGTACCATTCTCTAAATATAAGTTAGAGCCTCTGCCTGATTTGTCTTGCCATCCTCTTCCTTTTGGGGGAGATTACTGCTCATTTTCCTTCAGGTCAGGGAGTTATGGGAAATCCATTATATCGGTTTTATTATTAGGATTCAAGAGTTATTGTATTAAACAAAGAAGCTGGCCGCAATCCAATGACATCAGATTTAAACAGACTTTATTGTTCCAGACAAGATCACCAAACTTCCAACCAGGCCAAGCCTCACTCTGACGCATTTCACCCAGAAGAGCTTACCATATGTGTGGAGCGTTGATGAGCTCCATTAGGCTGCCAACTGCTGTGATAGTGATGGGCGGATGGCAGACTAATAAGCCGATGGTCTTCCTGGTACAGTCGTAAAGGACACAGACACCTAAAGGGGCTTACATGTGGTGCCACATATCTTACTCTATGCTCTAGGACAGGGGTCTCCTAACTTTCTGAACAAAGGGCCAGTTTGTTGTGATTCACATTTTGAGGGGGCCGGACTGACCAGTCTGAGTAGAAAATGCTGTGGGGTCAATGAGAATAAAGAATGCCCAATTATTGGTATTAGTGGAGGAATATTGCCCTATTGTGGGTATTAGGGGAAAAAAAATAGTGCCCCATCATTGGTGTTATTGGGAAGAATAGTGCCCCATCGTTGATGTCAATGGGAGGAATAGCGCTGCATTGTTGATATCAGGGCAAGGAATACTGCCCCATCATTGGTGTCATTGGGAAGAATAGTGCCCCATCATTGGTGTCATTGGGAAGAATAGTGCCCCATCATTGGTGTTATCGGGAAGAATAATGCCCGATCGTTGGTATCAGTGGAACGAATAGAGCTGCATTGTTGATATCAGGGCAAGGAATAGTGCCCCTTCATTGGTGTCACCGGGAATAGGGCCCTGCACTTGGTGCCAGTGAGAAAAATAGTGTCCTATCATTGGTGTCAGTGGGAGGACTAGTGTCATATCATTGGTGTCAATGGGAAGAATAGCACCCCACAATGACAGTAATTATGTCCTATTATTGGTGTAGAAGGAAAGGTGTCCCAAGGGCCTGAGAAAGGCAAGTAAAGGGCCACATCTGGCCCCCGGGCTGTAGTTTGGAGACCACTGCTCTAGGATCTTGGCACCCAACCAGCGCCCCTTTGGCACTTATTGTGTGACCCTTACACCCTCCGCACACAACAGTCTATGTTTTCCGTACATAGGGCAGAGAAGGAAAAATATTCAATAAACAGGATTCTAGTAGTTAAATGGTTTGGTTTATCTATTGCCTACTATCTTTTTTTCTGTGCTGCCCATTCCTTTTTCCCTTTGCTCTATTATAATAGATCTTACTGGGACACGTTATTTTTAAATGGGCTGTAGGGAGCACAAACGTGGAGGCATACATTTGTAAAACTGCTGTAAAAGCAGCGATTTCTAGCAGCCTCATGTAATGTGCCTAAGGCATATGACTGTCGCCTGAAGCACGTCCCCAGTCTCCCATAGAGCATGTTCACAGATCCTAACCATCTCCTACCGCATGTCTGCAATCTCTGACAGTTTTCTGTAGGATTGCATTAACTGAATATTATGTGTGGCCCTTTGGTGATGTCAGGAGCCACACTTGAGACCCGTCACATCAAGATAGTGGCTATATAATTAAAGATACTGTAAATTGCCTTCCTGATATTAGCCAGTAGATGGCAGCAAAGTTCCAAGGTCATCTGAAGCAGGCCTCATAAATACCATATTTTTTGTTCTCTACTTTCCTACTAAGCTCCCTAGCAATATATAAAAAAATGATATTTAATTGAAAAAGAGTAGTCGGTGCTTTCGTACAGAAAGAAAAGAATTCATGCTCCAGCTATTACATTCTCTTCACTGCTTGGATAGACTTTCTTCACATGCTTTATCATACACAATGATTGCACCCACGCTTATCTTGAAAGGCATTTGAAATGTGTGCTCAATCAGTGCAAGCTGGGCAAGCAGAAACCTGGACTGGATGGTTAAAAGCATAAAAATTGCAGACTAGAAATTTTGATAACTGTCTACAGCCTCAACAGTATCAGCGCTGATTTTCCATAACTAAATAGAAATGCCCAGGATGCGGAGTTCATGAACGGGCCGAGATATGGCCCTGCATTTCATGTCCTTTTAGCTGGCTTGGCTGTTAATTGTTTTTCTCTCTCCAGCTCACGCTCACGTTGCTGTTCTTGCTTAAGATTTTCCTCCTGTTTCTTCTGCTGCAACTTTAGTGCTCGCTTCTGAAAAAAAAAAAAAAAAGTCAGGAAACCCATCAGTAACTTCTCCATAAATGAAAAGGCTAGTGCAGTCTAAAAAAGGGATGTGAACACTGATGTACAGCAGGGATTTCAAACTCAATTTAATTGGGGGCTGCATCAGCAGTACGGCTACCCTCAAAGAGCCGGTTGTATCTTGGGTGCGCTACATACAGAATGCAAGGCTCAGGAGTGCATTACATGGAATGTAGAGTTCAGGGGTGCGCTATGTACAGAGTTCAGGGGTGAGCTACGTACAGAGTGCAGAGTTCAGGGGTGAGCTACGTACAGAGTGCAGAGTTCAGGGGTGAGCTACGTACAGAGTGCAGAGTTCAGGGGTGAGCTACGTACAGAGTGCAGAGTTCAGGGGTGAGATACGTACAGAGTGCAGAGTTCAGAGGTGCGCTACGTACAGAGTGCAGAGTTCAGAGGTGAGCTATGTACAGAGTTCAGGGGTGAGCTACGTACAGAGTGCTGGGTTCAGGGGTGAGCTACGTACAGAGTGCTGGGTTCAGGGGTGAGCTACGTACAGAGTGCAGGGTTCATGGGTGCGCTACGTACAGAGTGCAGGGTTCATGGGTGCGCTACGTACAGAGTGCAGGGTTCATGGGTGCGCTACGTACAGAGTGCAGGGTTCATGGGTGCGCTACGTACAGAGTGCAGGGTTCATGGGTGCGCTACGTACAGAGTGCAGGGTTCATGGGTGCGCTACGTACAGAGTGCAGGGTTCATGGGTGCGCTACGTACAGAGTGCAGGGTTCATGGGTGCGCTACGTACAGAGTGCAGGGTTCAGGGGTGCGCTACGTACAGAGTGCAGGGTTCAGGGGTGCGCTACGTACAGAGTGCAGGGTTCAGGGGTGCGCTACGTACAGAGTGCAGGGTTCATGGGTGCGCTACGTACAGAGTGCAGGGTTCAGGGGTGCGCTACGTACAGAGTGCAGGGTTCAGGGGTGCGCTACGTACAGAGTGCAGGGTTCAGGGGTGCGCTACGTACAGAGTGCAGGGTTCAGGGGTGAGCTACGTACAGAGTGCAGAGTTCAGGGGTGAGCTACGTACAGAGTGCAGAGTTCAGGGGTGAGCTACGTACAGAGTGCAGAGTTCAGGGGTGAGATACGTACAGAGTGCAGAGTTCAGAGGTGCGCTACGTACAGAGTGCAGAGTTCAGAGGTGAGCTATGTACAGAGTTCAGGGGTGAGCTACGTACAGAGTGCTGGGTTCAGGGGTGAGCTACGTACAGAGTGCTGGGTTCAGGGGTGAGCTACGTACAGAGTGCAGGGTTCATGGGTGCGCTACGTACAGAGTGCAGGGTTCATGGGTGCGCTACGTACAGAGTGCAGGGTTCATGGGTGCGCTACGTACAGAGTGCAGGGTTCATGGGTGCGCTACGTACAGAGTGCAGGGTTCATGGGTGCGCTACGTACAGAGTGCTGGGTTCATGGGTGCGCTACGTACAGAGTGCAGGGTTCAGGGGTGCGCTACGTACAGAGTGCAGGGTTCATGGGTGCGCTACGTACAGAGTGCTGGGTTCATGGGTGCGCTACGTACAGAGTGCAGGGTTCAGGGGTGCGCTACGTACAGAGTGCAGGGTTCAGGGGTGCGCTACGTACAGAGTGCAGGGTTCAGGGGTGCGCTACGTACAGAGTGCAGGGTTCAGGGGTGCGCTACGTGCAGGGTTCAGGGGTGCGCTACGTGCAGGGTTCAGGGGTGCGCTACGTGCAGGGTTCAGGGGTGCGCTACGTACAGAGTGCTGGGTTCATGGGTGCGCTACGTACAGAGTGCAGGGTTCAGGGGTGCGCTACGTACAGAGTGCAGGGTTCATGGGTGCGCTACGTACAGAGTGCAGGGTTCAGGGGTGCGCTACGTACAGAGTGCAGGGTTCAGGGGTGCGCTACGTGCAGGGTTCAGGGGTGCGCTACGTGCAGGGTTCAGGGGTGCGCTACGTGCAGGGTTCAGGGGTGCGCTACGTGCAGGGTTCAGGGGTGCGCTACGTGCAGGGTTCAGGGGTGCGCTACGTGCAGAGTGCAGAGTTCAGGGGTGAGCTACGTACAGAGTGCAGAGTTCAGGGGTGAGCTACGTACAGAGTGCAGAGTTCAGGGGTGAGCTACATACAGAGGTCAGCTGTGCACTAGGTACAGAGTGGAGAGTTCAGGAGTGTGTTATTTACAGAGTGCAGGGTTTAGGTATGTGCTACATACAGAGTATAGAGTACAGGGGTGTAGTGTGTGCAACCCCATCCCCAACCCAAAAGCCTTCTTCGTATCTCTCCAACCTACCTGGCACCTCTACATCTAGTATCTCCCTGTGTAGGGGGATCTGCATTCTTTTGCAGGGAGATTGTTCTTTCCCTCAGATTCTGGAGATCTGTCCCCGCCATGAGTGCATGCAGGAATCTGTTAGATCCAGGAGCCACTGAGAGCAAAGCTGTCCTTTGTAAACACAGAATGCTTCTGTGTGTACAAGTGACATTGGGGAGTGAGAGCCGGAGGTGACAATAACTCCGGCTGCAAAATTGGGTATGAGGACCACATAACAAGGCCTGGTAGGCTGGATTCGGCCCATGGGTCTTGTGTTTCTTATATGTGATGTACAGAATCATGTACTGCCCAAAGCAATATAACAACCCAAAGTTGGCTTCCTCCTTTGCCATCTCAGGCAAAAGTACCTCTTTCTTGCTATAAATAAAAAACTGTTCTAAAATCCAAAATGTCACAACCTAGCCATAGATAACGTCTACCAAATGCGTGTGCAGGGACGGACCTGTCAGAGCCCCGCTCAGTATATCAGCTTTAAAGCCCAACTCCTTGCAGAGAGGTGTCAGGTAAACAGAACTGGTATTTCTTTAAAATTTCTGTGAGAATTTAAACACATCAGATTATTCCCAATTAGTTGATCGCTCTACATGTGAACCTATCATACATTAAAAAAATGCTATAGAACAGGTCAGCTTCAAGGTCTCAGGATGTTCTTCACCAGCTGGAGCCATTCTGTTGCTGATTTACCCCTGTAAATGTTTAAACCATTTCAGAAGAAACAAGGCACTATAAAATGCTGTGCTTACTTGGTAAAGCGCATGTCAGGGCAAAATGCAAATTGATATGCCATAGATCTGTGCAATACATGCACATTCCTCACATTTTATTCCACTAGAAACTTTCCAAGTACAGAAAAATACCCGATGATCCTGCCAGAAAGCCACTGATCTCCTAACCTTCTGTAGTGGACTGACAACACTTCCTCTGCTACACTGAAATCCCCAGAAGTGTTGTCAGCTCTGCCTAAGTTCTCCCCTGTTGGACTACAGAACATCCCTCTATATAAATGCAGATAAAAGGGGGAGGTGCACTGTAGCCCAACAGAAGATAACTGAGACAAAGCTGACAATACGGACTGAGATTTTAGCGTAGCAGAGGCAGCATTGTCAGCCCACAACAGAAAGTTTGGAGCGAACTGGATTACTGGCTGCATCAACATATATTTTCCTTGAAGTGTTTTCATATAGCCAACAGATGCATGCTTTACAGAAACGTACGGCACATGTTTTTTTCACTTTTTATTCACTTTACATACAACTCTTATTTTTCTAATATGATTTAGATAATGGTCGGATCCAATGTTATAAGCGCTTTATGCAAAAAATACCTATTGCTTAAAGGCAAAACTTTTTTTTTTTTTTTGGATAGAGTGGAGAGGGATTAGAACCTCTGCCAGTTTGTATTGCTGTCTGTGGCCCTGTTAAGGAGATTCCCTCTCTCTACTTGTCCTGTTTACCATTATCATTGAAAACGAAAGTAAAAGAAAATCCCAAATATTGGGTTGTCCACAGAAAAGTAATAGAGGGGAAATCTTCCAATGGGGACACTAGTTCTGGTGACCTGGGGGGCCCCAAGAGATTCCCTTAACCACTTGCCGACCAGCCGCCGCCGATATACGGGGCAGGTCGGCTCTATTGGGGAAATCGCTGTACCGGTACGGCGGTTCGTGCAATAGATATATATCAGGCGCCGATGCACGTGGCCAGCCAGCCACGATGTCCGCCGGCCACTTGCGATCACTCCACAGAGAGCCAGAACAGGGATCTGTCAATGTAAACAAACAGATCCCTGTTCTGACAGGGGAGTAGAGAGAGATTGTCTGTTCCTAGTGATCAGGAACAGCGATCTCTCTCTGCTCCCAGTCAGAAACACCTCCCTAGGACACATTTAACCCCTTGATCACCCCCTAGTGTTAACCCTTTCCCTGCAAGTGACATTTATACAGTAATCAGTGCATTTTTTTAGCACTGATTGCTGTATAAATGTCTCTGGTCCCAAAAAAAGTGTCAAAAGTGTCCGATCTGTCCGCTGCAATGTCGCAGTCCTGCTAAAAATCGATGATCACCGCCATTGATTGTAAAAAAATTATAATATTAATAACAATTCTATAAATCTATTCCCTATTTTGTAGACGGTATAACTTTTGCGCAAACCAATCAATACAGCCAGTCCCCGAGTTACGAACACAATAAGGACTGTAGGTTTGTTCGTAAGTGGAATTTGTGTGTAAGTTGGAACACTGCTTGCAAGTGTAACTTCCGCCTGTGCATGGATGTGGGATGTGCAGGCTTCCGCCTGTGCATGGATGTGGGATGTGCAGGCTTCCGCCTGTGCATGGATGTGGGATGTGCAGGCTTCCGCCTGTGCATGGATGTGGGATGTGCCGGCTTCCGCCTGTGCATGGATGTGGGATGTGCCGGCTTCCGCCTGTGCATGGATGTGGGATGTGCCGGCTTCCGCCTGTGCATGGATGTGGGATGTGCCGGCTTCCGCCTGTGCATGGATGTGCCGGCTTCCGCCTGTGCATGGATGTGCCGGCTTCCGCCTGTGCATGGATGTGGGATGTGCCGGCTTCCGCCTGTGCATGGATGTGGGATGTGCCGGCTTCCGCCTGTGCATGGATGTGGGATGTGCCGGCTTCCGCCTGTGCATGGATGTGGGATGTGCCGGCTTCCGCCTGTGCATGGATGTGGGATGTGCCGGCTTCCGCCTGTGCATGGATGTGGGATGTGCCGGCTTCCGCCTGTGCATGGATGTGGGATGTGCCGGCTTCCGCCTGTGCATGGATGTGGGATGTGCCGGCTTCCGCCTGTGCATGGATGTGGGAGGTGCCGGCTTCCGCCTGTGCATGGATGTGGGAGGTGCCGGCTTCCGCCTGTGCATGGATGTGGGAGGTGCCGGCTTCCGCCTGTGCATGGATGTGGGAGGTGCCGGCTTCCGCCTGTGCATGGATGTGGGAGGTGCCGGCTTCCGCCTGTGCATGGATGTGGGAGGTGCCGGCTTCCGCCTGTGCATGGATGTGGGAGGTGCCGGCTTCCGCCTGTGCATGGATGTGGGAGGTGCCGGCTTCCGCCTGTGCATGGATGTGGGATGTGCCGGCTTCCGCCTGTGCATGGATGTGGGATGTGCCGGCTTCCGCCTGTGCATGGATGTGGGATGTGCCGGCTTCCGCCTGTGCATGGATGTGGGATGTGCCGGCTTCCGCCTGTGCATGGATGTGGGATGTGCCGGCTTCCGCCTGTGCATGGATGTGGGATGTGCAGGCTTCCGCCTGTGCATGGATGTGGGATGTGCAGGCTTCCGCCTGTGCATGGATGTGGGATGTGCAGGCTTCCGCCTGTGCATGGATGTGGGATGTGCAGGCTTCCGCCTGTGCATGGATGTGGGATGTGCAGGCTTCCGCCTGTGCATGGATGTGGGATGTGCAGGCTTCCGCCTGTGCATGGATGTGGGATGTGCAGGCTTCCGCCTGTGCATGGATGTGGGATGTGCAGGCTTCCGCCTGTGCATGGATGTGGGATGTGCAGGCTTCCGCCTGTGCATGGATGTGGGATGTGCAGGCTTCCGCCTGTGCATGGATGTGGGATGTGCAGGCTTCCGCCTGTGCATGGATGTGGGATGTGCCGGCTTCCGCCTGTGCATGGATGTGGGATGTGCCGGCTTCCGCCTGTGCATGGATGTGGGATGTGCCGGCTTCCGCCTGTGCATGGATGTGGGATGTGCCGGCTTCCGCCTGTGCATGGATGTGGGATGTGCCGGCTTCCGCCTGTGCATGGATGTGGGATGTGCCGCCTTCCGCCTGTGCATGGATGTGCCGACTTCCGCCTGTGCATGAATGTGGGATGTGCCGGCTTCCGCCTGTGCATGGATGTGGGATGTGCCGGCTTCCGCCTGTGCATGGATGTGGGATGTGCCGGCTTCCGCCTGTGCATGGATGTGGGATGTGCCGGCTTCCGCCTGTGCATGGATGTGGGATGTGCCGGCTTCCGCCTGTGCATGGATGTGGGATGTGCCGGCTTCCGCCTGTGCATGGATGTGGGATGTGCCGGCTTCCGCCTGTGCATGGATGTGGGATGTGCCGGCTTCCGCCTGTGCATGGATGTGGGATGTGCCGGCTTCCGCCTGTGCATGGATGTGGGATGTGCCGGCTTCCGCCTGTGCATGGATGTGGGATGTGCCGGCTTCCGCCTGTGCATGGATGTGGGATGTGCCGGCTTCCGCCTGTGCATGGATGTGGGATGTGCCGGCTTCCGCCTGTGCATGGATGTGGGATGTGCCGGCTTCCGCCTGTGCATGGATGTGGGAGGTGCCGGCTTCCGCCTGTGCATGGATGTGGGAGGTGCCGGCTTCCGCCTGTGCATGGATGTGGGATGTGCCGGCTTCCGCCTGTGCATGGATGTGGGATGTGCCGGCTTCCGCCTGTGCATGGATGTGCCGGCTTCCGCCTGTGCATGAATGTGGGATGTGCCGGCTTCCGCCTGTGCATGGATGTGGGATGTGCCGGCTTCCGCCTGTGCATGGATGTGGGATGTGCCGGCTTCCGCCTGTGCATGGATGTGGGATGTGCCGGCTTCCGCCTGTGCATGGATGTGGGATGTGCCGGCTTCCGCCTGTGCATGGATGTGGGATGTGCCGGCTTCCGCCTGTGCATGGATGTGGGATGTGCCGGCTTCCGCCTGTGCATGGATGTGGGATGTGCCGGCTTCCGCCTGTGCATGGATGTGGGATGTGCCGGCTTCCGCCTGTGCATGGATGTGGGATGTGCCGGCTTCCGCCTGTGCATGGATGTGGGATGTGCCGGCTTCCGCCTGTGCATGGATGTGGGATGTGCCGGCTTCCGCCTGTGCATGGATGTGGGATGTGCCGGCTTCCGCCTGTGCATGGATGTGGGATGTGCCGGCTTCCGCCTGTGCATGGATGTGGGATGTGCCGGCTTCCGCCTGTGCATGGATGTGGGATGTGCCGGCTTCCGCCTGTGCATGGATGTGGGATGTGCCGGCTTCCGCCTGTGCATGGATGTGGGATGTGCCGGCTTCCGCCTGTGCATGGATGTGGGATGTGCCGGCTTCCGCCTGTGCATGGATGTGGGATGTGCCGGCTTCCGCCTGTGCATGGATGTGGGATGTGCCGGCTTCCGCCTGTGCATGGATGTGGGATGTGCCGGCTTCCGCCTGTGCATGGATGTGGGATGTGCCGGCTTCCGCCTGTGCATGGATGTGGGATGTGCCGGCTTCCGCCTGTGCATGGATGTGGGATGTGCCGGCTTCCGCCTGTGCATGGATGTGGGATGTGCCGGCTTCCGCCTGTGCATGGATGTGGGATGTGCCGGCTTCCGCCTGTGCATGGATGTGGGATGTGCCGGCTTCCGCCTGTGCATGGATGTGGGATGTGCCGGCTTCCGCCTGTGCATGGATGTGGGATGTGCCGGCTTCCGCCTGTGCATGGATGTGGGATGTGCCGGCTTCCGCCTGTGCATGGATGTGGGATGTGCCGGCTTCCGCCTGTGCATGGATGTGGGATGTGCCGGCTTCCGCCTGTGCATGGATGTGGGATGTGCCGGCTTCCGCCTGTGCATGGATGTGGGATGTGCCGGCTTCCGCCTGTGCATGGATGTGGGATGTGCCGGCTTCCGCCTGTGCATGGATGTGGGATGTGCCGGCTTCCGCCTGTGCATGGATGTGGGATGTGCCGGCTTCCGCCTGTGCATGGATGTGGGATGTGCCGGCTTCCGCCTGTGCATGGATGTGGGATGTGCCGGCTTCCGCCTGTGCATGGATGTGGGATGTGCCGGCTTCCGCCTGTGCATGGATGTGGGATGTGCCGGCTTCCGCCTGTGCATGGATGTGGGATGTGCCGGCTTCCGCCTGTGCATGGATGTGGGATGTGCCGGCTTCCGCCTGTGCATGGATGTGGGATGTGCCGGCTTCCGCCTGTGCATGGATGTGGGATGTGCCGGCTTCCGCCTGTGCATGGATGTGGGATGTGCCGGCTTCCGCCTGTGCATGGATGTGGGATGTGCCGGCTTCCGCCTGTGCATGGATGTGGGATGTGCCGGCTTCCGCCTGTGCATGGATGTGGGATGTGCCGGCTTCCGCCTGTGCATGGATGTGGGATGTGCCGGCTTCCGCCTGTGCATGGATGTGGGATGTGCCGGCTTCCGCCTGTGCATGGATGTGGGATGTGCCGGCTTCCGCCTGTGCATGGATGTGGGATGTGCCGGCTTCCGCCTGTGCATGGATGTGGGATGTGCCGGCTTCCGCCTGTGCATGGATGTGGGATGTGCCGGCTTCCGCCTGTGCATGGATGTGGGATGTGCCGGCTTCCGCCTGTGCATGGATGTGGGATGTGCCGGCTTCCGCCTGTGCATGGATGTGGGATGTGCCGGCTTCCGCCTGTGCATGGATGTGGGATGTTCCGGCTTCCGCCTGTGCATGGATGTGGGATGTGCCGGCTTCCGCCTGTGCATGGATGTGCCGGCTTCCGCCTGTGCATGAATGTGGGATGTGCCGGCTTCCGCCTGTGCATGGATGTGGGATGTGCCGGCTTCCGCCTGTGCATGGATGTGGGATGTGCCGGCTTCCGCCTGTGCATGGATGTGGCGGCTTCTGCCTGTGCATCGATGTGTGATGTGCCGGCTTCCGCCTGTGCATCGATGTGGGATGTGCCAGATTCCGCCTGTGCAGGCTTCCGCCTGTGCATGGATGTGCCGGCTTCCGCCTGTGCATGGATGTGGGATGTGGCAGCTTCTGCCTGTGCATCGATGTGGGATGTGCCAGATTCCGCCTGTGCATCGATGTGGGATGTGCCAGATTCCGCCTGTGCATCGATGTGGGATGTGCCAGATTCCGCCTGTGCAGGGATGTGCAGGCTTCCGCCTGTGCATGAATGTGGGATGTGCCGGCTTCCGCCTGTGCATGGATGTGGGATGTGCCGGCTTCCGCCTGTGCATGGATGTGGGATGTGCCGGCTTCCGCCTGTGCATGGATGTGGCGGCTTCTGCCTGTGCATCGATGTGTGATGTGCCGGCTTCCGCCTGTGCATCGATGTGGGATGTGCCAGATTCCGCCTGTGCAGGCTTCCGCCTGTGCATGGATGTGCCGGCTTCCGCCTGTGCATGGATGTGGGATGTGGCAGCTTCTGCCTGTGCATCGATGTGGGATGTGCCAGATTCCGCCTGTGCATCGATGTGGGATGTGCCAGATTCCGCCTGTGCATCGATGTGGGATGTGCCAGATTCCGCCTGTGCAGGGATGTGCAGGCTTCCGCCTGTGCATGGATGTGGGATGTGCCGGCTTCCGCCTGTGCATGGATATGGGATGTTCCGGCTTCCGCCTGTGCATGGATGTGGGATGTGCCGGGTGCTTCTGGGGCTCTTCTGGCCATGCAGTACATGTAGTACTGCAGTGTGGGATGTGGCAAGATAGCTGCTCGCAGGTATCCAGGACCAGCATGGAGCACAAGCGGCCGGTATTGAGACCGTTCTTAAGTAAGGGTCGCTCGTAACTCGGGGACTGCCTGTATGCGCTTTTTGCAATTTTTTTACCAAAAATATGTAGAAGAATACATATTGTCCTAAACTGAGGAAGACATTTTTTATTTTTTATTTTTTTATATTTATTATAGCAAAAGGTAAAAAATATTGTTTTTTTTTTTTAATTGTCTGTCTTTTTTTGTTTATAGTGCAAAAAATAAAAACCGCAGAAGTGATCAAATACCACCAAAAAGAAAGCTCTATTTGTGGGAAAAAAAGGATATCAATTTTGTTTGGGTACAACATCGCACGACCACGCAATTGTCAGTTAAAATGATGCAGTGCCTTATCGCAAAAAAATGGCCTGGTCATTAAGGGGGTAAATCCTTCCAGGGCTGAAGTGGTTAAATTGCAGGGATTTCCTCTCACTTCCTGTTTGGCTATGGTACAGGAAGTGAAGGAAAATCTCCACAATGGGACACAGATGGTGAAAAAAAATCTGACAGGGGTTATAACCCTCTCTTGCTCTATCCAAAATGAGAAAAAAAAATTTGCCTATAGTTCCACTTTGACTAATTATTTTCTCATAATTGCACTGTACAAAATTTGTTGCATATCATTTTAGTCACTAGTCTGCAACTGCAATTTATGTAGAAGGTGTTAAAAAAAAATCATATGACAAGGATCCAGATGGGCAGTTTTAGGCTCACTGGATGTGTATCCCTGATGCATGGGGTTTTGTCGTTCAGCTGCAGATGTGAGGCACAGGTGTGCCATCCAATCCCACTGCAGACAGCCTGACAAGCTTTATGAAAAATGACAAATATCTAGATAGGGGGCGCTAGGGGCTATAAGATATAAATTCAAAAATTGCACAAACAAAATAAAAAATTATTGGATAATATACTTGTTACATAAAAGATGAAAAGTGACAATCACAATCTAAGAATGACAGTAGAAAAAAAACAATAAAACAATAGTGACAATGCTAATGGTTAATTGTCCCAATACAGTGAAGAAATACTAGAGTGAAGTGATATCTTCCAATATGTGCCAAAATCTTGCCGTTGGTATAGAAAATTCCGTCACCAAAGAAAAGAAAAGACAAATGCACCTTGAAGTAATAGATATCTACTTACCAGATACCAATAACCCCTTTAACTAAAAAGAGAGTCATTAGCGCTTTTACAGGATTGTGCATGCTCACGTGGATGACTGGACAACTGGATGATGCTTTAGGCATGGACCCCTCCGGTCCCACTCGTTCAAGATAAGGATATATGGGAAACAAACAAAGTCTCCATAGCGTAAAACAATTTATTAAAAAGTAAAAATAACATTGAAAAAGCCAAATGGCCGCTTACATTTGTAGGTGCCTATCCCGGCACTGGGGCTGCTCGTTTGTCAGGGTAAGAATGGTGTCGGAGACCCGTCGCATCGCCTCACAATCGGTGTGCGTTCCACCCAGCACTACAGACAACCAGTGAATCCGGATGTTGGTAGGCAAAACACGTGACCACGTACCGCTCCGACGTACGTTTCGTTGTGAACGTCTTCAGGGAAGCGTACATTGGTCACTAGGTAACGGGTTTATATAGAAAAAAAGGGCGGGTAAGTGCGGACCTGACAACTATGTCTTCCGCTCGTAACAATAAAGCTAGAATTTTTTTCGATACCCGCCCCTTTTTTCAATATAAACCCGTTACCTAGTGACCAATGTACGCTTCCCTGAAGACGTTCACAACGAAACGTACGTCGGAGCGGTACGTGGTCACGTGTTTTGCCTTCCAACATCCGGATTCACTGGTTGTCTGTAGTGCTGGGTGGAACGCACGCCGATCGTGAGGCGATGCGACGGGTCTCCGACACCATTCTTACCCTGACAAACGAGCAGCCCCAGTGCCGGGATAGGCACCTACAAATGTAAGCGGCCATTTGGCTTTTTCAATGTTATTTTAACTTTTTAATAAATGGTTTTACGCTATGGAGACTTTGTTTGTTTCCCATATATCCTTATCTTGAACGAGTGGGACCGGAGGGGTCCATGCCTAAAGCATCATCCAGTTGTCCAGTCATCCACGTGAGCATGCACAATCCTGTAAAAGCGCTAATGACTCTCTTTTTAGTTAAAGGGGTCATTGGTATCTGGTAAGCAGATATCTATTACTTCAAGGTGCATTTGTCTTTTCTTTTCTTTGGTGACGGAATTTTCTATACCAACGGCAAGATTTTGGCACATATTGGAAGATATCACTTCACTCTAGTATTTCTTCACTGTATTGGGACAATTAACCATTAGCATTGTCACTGTTTTATTGTTTTTTCTACTGTCATTCTTAGATTGTGATTGTCACTTTTCATCTTTTATGTAACAAGTATATTATCCAATAATTTTTTATTTTGTTTGTGCACTTTTTGAATTTATATATTATAGCCCCTAGCGCCCCCTATCTAGATATTTGTCACTTTTGATCATTTTTTTGTTCAAATTGGGGAGCAGCTTATTATATGCATTCTATCCTTTTTTTAT
This sequence comes from Lithobates clamitans, assembly GCA_037952925.1. NCBI lineage: Eukaryota > Metazoa > Chordata > Amphibia > Anura > Ranidae > Lithobates > Lithobates clamitans. The sequence continues at coordinate 1,404,385 of JBBGZY010000906.1, forward strand.
AGATATATTTTTTTCACTTTTTTTCATTTTTAGTATCATGTTTTTTATGATTCACTTAACTGGCGCGGAGGTTGTTGTTCTCAAAGCTTTATGAAAGGCAGACAGCTGCTGTAGCTGGACCATGCACCTAGCAGTACTTCCATTTAGAACAGTCTGTGCTCAGAGATTAATAACTAACGCAGACTTCTTGCGCTTCAAGCATTCTTCCCTGGACGCATATTGCCCTAAATGATCATGTCGCTAGGCGCACCCTCAACCAGCCGCAGCATCTGTCAGCCCCTTGGCTCCGTTCGAATCCCGGATCGCTTTGCCTGCAAAATAGCGGCAAATTGTGGGAAACGCCCGTGTGATCCCCCGGCAATTCCAATGGCACACCGATCGTGGTGCGATTTTGCCATGATTCATCGGGACGACAATCGCGGTAATATCGCGAAAGCAGAATCGTGGGACACCTGTCGCCCGCGATTCGGAATGCTAATATGTGAACAGAGCCTTACAGTTTGACAGGCTGTCTGCGGTGGGCTGGACGGCACACCTGAGCCCAACCCCCCCCAACCGCAGCTAAATGTCAGAGCCCCATGTACCGGGTCTAAACATCCAGTGTGCATGAGGCCTTTAAATCTCAATGTAAGGATGCAGAACTTATCCCTGATATAGAATATCCTGTCACACAGGCAGGTGCCACCAACTATCCACTGACAGAGACTGAAAAAAAAAAGCAAAAGAAAATACAGAATCCCCTAGTGGTCACCGTCAACATTCAAGTAAAACGGTTTCTTCTGCAAGATCTTCATAATCACTGGATGGATGAAAAGCCCAACAATGGAAGGATTGACAGGTGAAAAGGACATGGATAATCTTCTCCTAATTGCTGATCTTTATATTTTAGTAACAGTTTTTGACATTTTTGTCTTATGAAATACCCAAAGTTCTTTCCAGTCCCTCTGCTTTCCTATTTCAAATTGACCACACCTGGCATGGAAGCTCATCCATCCCAGCATGGTCAGTTTTCTGGATGTGCTGGGAGAATAGCCTGCCTGTCCTCCAATGATCAGACTTCTGCTGACAATCCCCCACTGCACAGCCATTTACTGGGAAGATCAGTGTAATTGTGTTTCTCCTCCCCTAGCTCTCTAAGCCCCTTATGCAACCGAGAACAGAGATTATGTGATGTGTACTTCATACACTGTATACACACGTTTTTTTTCTTTTATTTCAATTTGAAACTAAATGAGTTGTTTTACAAGGTAAAGGCTTCACATAAAAACTTTAAGCTCAGTGACACAGCCTATAGCAAAATCCCAGACCCATTGCACTAAAATCATGAGACCCCAGCGCACTTCTGGTGGCTTCATTAAAACCATATCCATAACCAGGGACATCCTATATCCCACCATGACATTTCATGAAGCAGTAATCTGCCCTCCAGTTGTACATCTTGCTGGCTCTAAGAGCTTTACTGACATTTCTGGAGTTACATTTCACCAAATAGGAGCTATTCTACCATCGTACAGGAAAGTCTGAGACTGCAAAGCACAACATAAATGTCCCTTTTCAGGCAGGATTGGAAATATGTCAAATATCAACATTAAAGCGGAGTTCCAGCCTCTAAACAAAAAATCAGGGTGGATAAAAATCAATGATTTAAAAAAAAAAAAAAATCAGATTTCTTGGATTTAAATCAATGTTTTTTTTTAATAAAATGCTTTTGGAGTAAAAACCTATCTAAAGATAGTTTTCTATTTAAGATTCATTAATAATTTAGTTTATTCAGCATGAAGTGGAGCTTAGTTATGTAGCATGAGGCTGTATATTCTGCAATATTTACATTTTTGGTAAACTCATTCAATGAATCCAAGCTCCGCAAGCTGAGATAACATGCACTGCATTAATGTATTCACACAATTTCACAGTAACCAGGAGATAAAACAAAGTTCAGGAATATTCCTTTATCCTAATTTTTTGCAAATCTATGTACACTACAAACTGTATGATTGAATCGGTTCAGACATCGCTGTTTTACTAACCTGACAGCTTATTATTCTAAATAGGAAACCTTCATTTCATTTGCAAATATTAAAGATTCTAACTACCAGCAAGAATACGTCCTTACATTTAAAGAGGACCTGTCATATCAGATCCATCATGGCAGCGCCTGTTAGCGGGCATCCACTTACCCGCTGCCGCCACGTCCCTCACCTTGTTGTGTCACTGCCACATCACCGGCCGTCCCATTAAATAGAACGGAACTGTCGGTGAGTCAACAGCGGGTCAGAGGAGAAGCCGCTGCGGGACAGAGATGACAGTTGACCTTAAAAGTTATGATTTAAATCAAATCCGCTCTGCAAAAAAATAAAAAAAAGTCAGCAGCTACAAATAATGTAGCTGCTGACTTTTCATAAAAGGACACTTACCTGTCCAGGGATCTGGCGATGTCGCCCCCCCCCCCCCCCCTCCCCGAAGACAATCCATCCATCGGCTTGGGTGCAGGCACCGGCATTGCAACTAATAGAAACCCCGCCAGTGAAGCCTTCACAGCCAGTTTCCTACTGCGCATGCACGAGTCACGCCGCACTTTCTGAATGGCCCCTCGTCTTCTGGGACACACATAGGTCTCAGAAGACAGTGGGGAGAAGGAGGAGGGGCTGATGCAAATGTAGAGATGACATACCTCGCTGGGATGAGGTGGGATGGAAATCCAGATGGAGAAATACAGAAAAAATAAATAAATTACAAAACGGCAAAAAAAAGAAAAAAATCCAAAATCAAAAGGTTGGGGGGGGGGGGGGGTGCTTGATTGTCCTAGAGCTACTTTCATTTTAGCCTGGAACTCCGCTTTAAGATAAAATTATTATTATTATACAGGAATCATAGAGTGCCAACAGTTTATGCAGCACTTTAAAAGGGGTAAAGGGAGAGGGACATTACAGGTACAATACAATTCAATACATGAGGGATGGGAGGGAAATATTACAATCTACATGGGAGGAAAAAGTGATATAAAAGGGAATTTCTGTGGGGGATATACAGCAAAAAAAAAAAAAAACTCACCTTTAATTTTGATGTCTTTTCATGAAGTAGCAACATTTCCTTTCTAATATTCACTAACTTGTTATGGTAATACTTGGCTTCTGAAAACTACAATAAAAGACATGTGACAAAAAAAATTATGTATTTGCCATTGATCATTTTCTAAAGACATGAAAAGGAGTGCAGGTATCTTGAATCCATGCAAACCAAAAAAAAAAAATATATATTAAATATATATATATATATATATATATATATATATATATATATATATATATATATATATATATATATATATATATATATATATATATATATATACTGTATTTATTGGCGTATAACACTCACTTTTTCACCATGAAAATCGAGGGGAAATAGCGTGTGCAACGGGGGCAGGGATGAGTGCCGTCAGATTACATACAGTGAGAATCTCCTGTTTACTTGGCGGCCTCTGTAATAGGAAGTCAATAGATGGCAATGGCGAGGCTGCTGCATTGATGGCAATGGCGAGGCTGCTGCATTGATGGCAATGGCGAGGCTGCTGCATTGATGGCAATGGCGAGGCTGCTGCATTGATGGCAATGGTGAGGCTGCATTGATGTGGACTAATAAGGCTGCATTGATGGCACTTGTGAGGCTGCAGGTGGGCATTAATCAGGCTGCATTGATGGCAATGGTGAGGCTGCAGATGGGCACTGACCCTTATTTTGCTTCAAAGTTCCTTATTTAAAATTTAAGTTTTTTTCCTGAAACTTCCCTCTTAAAATGAAGGTGCGTGTTATATGCCTGTGCGTGTTATATGCCGATAAATACGGTATATATACACACACACATACAATAACTGAAGGTAAGTATTTGCCGATAGCCATAGAGTTTACAATAATGACCAAATGAAGGAGATGGAATATCACTGGAATGGTAAATGATTAAAAATGTAATAACACATTGGGCGCTTCCTTGATGACAAATACACATGCAGTTTGGGAATTCAAAGCCAGCAAGTTGCCATTGTACTGGGCCTATCAAAAGCGGCTGAGGCATTCCCCACCGAACAGATGCATGTATATCCAGTTAACGACTGCGCTATTGTAGCATTACTGGTACAGGGTGGCCACTCTGTGCAGAATCACATATATGTACATTAGTCTGCACTTCCGGTTAGGGGGCACGCACGCTGCTTTTGCGATCATTAGTCACAGCAGAAGCCGATTAGCAGGTGACGACCAATGGATGACCGCCGACACCCGCTGATCGACGAGGAGACATAATGGAGCTCTGAATATGTAAACAATGCAGAGCTCTGACCTGTCAGCGAGGATGTGCTGGATTTTGTTTCCCTGCAAAATAGGGAATAAAATCCAGCACATCCCTTAGTGAAAGCAGAACACAGTACACACATAAACACTGGTTAGGCACACATTTAACCCTTTGATCGCCCTAGATATTTAACCCCTTCCAAGCCAGTGTCATTAGTACAGTGACAGTGCGTATTTTTAGCACTGATCACTGCATTAATGTCACTGGTTCCCAAAAAGTGTCAGTTAGTGTCAGAAGGTCCACCACAATAATCGCAGTCCCGCTATATTAAGAATATAAAAAAAAAGAAAAAATTTCAGTATACTCTATATCCCATAGTTTGTATACACTATAACTTTTTTACAAACCAATCAATTTACGCTTATTGAGATTTTTTTTTTTCTTTACCAAAAATATATAGCAGAATACATATTGGTTTAAATTTATGAAGGAATTTGACTTTTTAATTTTTTTTAAATCGGATATGTTTTATAGCAGAAAGTAAAAAATATTGGGGCTTTTTTTCCCCAAACTTGTCTGTCTTTTTTTGTTTATAGAGCAAAATAAATAAATGCAGTGGTGATCAAATGCCACCAAAAGAAAGCTTTATTTGTGGGAAAAAAATTACACTAATTGAATTTGGGTACAGCGTTGCATGACAGCGCAATTGTCAGTTAACATAACGCAGTGTTGGATCGCAAAAAATGGCATGGTCATGAAGGGGGGGGGGGTAAATCTTCTGGGGTTCAAGTGGATACACACCTACTGCATACATTTGCTTGCAGGGTGGGGAATGACCTGGCCACAGATCATTGGCTTAGTACGATGAAAGTTTCCTGGCGGACTCGCTCTGGTGGGTTTGGATTAGGATCCGAACATGCGCAAACTTATCACTACTGGGGGAACCATTTTATTTTGAAAAAATGTTGCATGGAGTTCGGTTTCAAACAAACAAAAGAGGCATTTACATAGAACTCACCAGGGCATTGATGTCCAGAATTGAATTGCACTCTTTGAATTTGAAGATTTCCTGATCTAGAGTGTCCAATAATACCACTTGATTCTGCCTATATGAAAATATATAAATATAGAACATGTTCAAAACTTGATTTTCCTTCAATGCATTAGCAAATATAAAACACCTAATTTACGGTAACTCAAGTAGTAGTAATATAGTATACAGTATTTATACTACGATCACTTGAAATCACTTAACTACATACAGGGGATCTTCATTTAACAAATTATGTGGTTGGCTGCGCCAGTGTCTAAAGCCTCGTACACACGGTACGATTGTTGGCAGGGGATTGTCCGTTGACAGACTGTTGTCCTAAAATCTTACCGTTAGTACGCTCCTTTTGACAATTGTTGTCCAACTTTTGGCCAACAAATGTTGGATGGCAGGCTAGTAAATTTTTGGCGAACGATTTAACGTCAGATTCTCATACGGTCAGTACACAAATCCGTCACACAAAAGTCGAAAGTACAAACACGCATTCTCGGAATCAATGCTCACCAAACACGAAATTAGCAGAATTGGCCCAAAGGGTGGCGCTCAAGAACTGAAATTCCTCATAGTACGTCACTGCGTTCCTGTTTGTTGGCTGACAATTGTGTACTGTTAGTATGCAAGGCAAGATCCTGGCACACGTCCTTAAGACAAAAATCAGACGCTCGGTTGGCCAACAATCGTACCGTGTGTACGAGGCTTTAGATGCGTCATATATAAAAAGGGGTGTATATTTATGCAATCGGTTATTTCATATTTTTCTATTGTAATTAATTTAAATCACTTTGCAAAGATCTGTTTTCACTTCAAAATTAAATCCATTGTGCTTCAATGTTCCATAACAACAAATCACAAACAAGCTGCAATAAAAAAAAAAAAAGCTGTGTTAGACTTACCGGTAACTCCTTTTCTGAGAGTCTTCCAAGACAGCCCATGAGACCTTGGGCTCCTCCTACCAGGACAGGAAACACGTTACCCCCACCAGATAAAAGGGCGGTCCTCTAGGCCCCATGTCAGTCTTCTCAAGAACCGTAGGACATCCCTGCAAAACATATGCATAATACACATAACTTCAGACAAAACCAGGCGGGAATCCGGCTGTCCTGGAAGACTCTCAGAAAAAGAGTTACCGGTAAGTCTAACTCAGCTTTTCTCCAAGCGTCTTCCAGGACAGTCCATGAGATGATGAGCCAGAACTTACCAGTCTAGGGAGCAGGGGCGGATCCAGGGGGGGGGCAACAGGGCAATTGCCCCCCCCGAAATAATAGCACACACACTCTTAATGTAACTGTCTCCTGCACTCCGCTGCCGGCCCGAGTCTCTCTCTCACATGTGCCGATCAGCGGCGCCAAGAGAGAGACTCGCGCGTGGTATGTACGGGTGGTGGCGGCGGTCACTGACACTGAAGGAAGGATAGGTGGGTGGAGCCTCTTCCCTGCTCTGCACTCGTTGCTAGACGCCAGGCGGCCCTGGCATTAGCAACGAGTGACGTCACGGTCAGTCACACTCACACTGCAGTGAGTGAGTGAGTCACGGCGTCACGTCGGAGGTCGGACTCGAGTCTCTCAGAGCCGACCGACGTGACAGTGTGACAGGGCCTGGAGCGGGCGGCTGGTGTGTGACTGAGGCTGAGCGAGGCAGCGAGCAGGCAGGTGTTGAAGCCGCTCCCCTTCTGATAATGTGACTGAAGGGACATGGCGTCGCGGCCATCTTGGTACTCCCGCACTCGTCCACAGTAAGCCTAGTGTTTGTAAGTCAGCAAGCGGACATCTTTATACACCCACCAGAGTCTTGCTTATCACAGTCATTTTTAACAGTAAACTCAACTTATATTTCACTAAATAAGCTGAGTTTACTATTAAAAATAACTGTGAAAAGCAAGACTCCGGTGGGTGTATAAAGATGTCTGCTTGCCGACTTCTAACTCTAGTCTTACTGCTGACAAGTGAGGGTGTACCAAGATGGCCGCAATGCAACATGCTTTTGCATGCATATTCTGATGAGTTACAATATCTCTCACTGCCCGCCCTCACTCTAGGACACATCCACTGGCAACTTGGCAAGTGACAATCCGCATGTTGTGGCAAGCGACATTGGCAAGTGAGAATCTGCATGTTGTGGCAGGCGACATTGGCAAGTGAAAATCCGCATCTTGTGACAGGCGACATTGGCAAGTGACAATCCGCATCTTGTGGCAGGCGACATTGGCAAGTGACAATCTGCATGTTGTGGCAGGCGACATTGGCAAGTGACAATCCGCATCTTGTGGCAGGCGACATTGGCAAGTGACAATCCGCATCTTGTGGCAGGCGACATTGGCAAGTGACAATCCGCATCTTGTGGCAGGCGACATTGGCAAGTGACAATCCGCATGTTTTGGCAGGCGACATTGGCAAGTGACACGCTGCATCTGGTGGCAGGCGACGGTAGCAAGTGACACGCTCAGGGCTCCCAATGATTCTGCATTATGGTGAGTTGAACGATTTCATTTTACATTACAATGTAATAATATAAATAATGCGCCTCAATCATCCTGACACCACATCAACCATGGTGCTGTTATGATTGAAGCGCCAACACCAGCCATTGCCCGACAAATTGCCCGCAAAATTTTATGGCAGTGCCCCTCCCGAGACTAGGCTCTGGATCCGCCCCTGCTAGGGAGGGACAACTGCCTGAAGGACCTTACGACCAAACGCCTGCTCCTGAGCTGATAGGAGATTCAGGCGATAATGTTTAATGAAGGTCGAGTAATTGGACCATGTGGTAGCCCTGCAAATTTGTTCCGGTGAGGCACCAGCACTCTGAGCCCAAGACGTAGACAAGACTCTAGTTGAGTGCGCAGTAACAAAAGGTGGAGGAACTTCCCTAATTTTGTAAGCTTCAGAGATAGCTTGCTTTATCCATCTAGCCAATGTGGCTTTAGATGCACTATTTCCCCTGTGAACTCCTGAAAAAAAGACAAACAAGGCATTAGTTTTTCTAAAGGTCTTGGTGACCTCAAGATAGACAAGGAGAATCCTTCTCACATCTAAAAAACTAAACTTTCTTTCCTGGTCGCCCTGTGGCGAACTGCAAAAGGTTGGCAGTACAATGTCCTGGGATCTGTGGCATGTACTGGCCACCTTGGGCAAAAAAACCTGGATCAGTTCTTAAAACAACTCGACCCTCAAAAATCGTGAGGAAAGGCTCCCTCACTGATAGGGCCTGCAACTCACTTACCCTACGAGCTGAGTTAACAGCTATAAGAAAAACAGTCTTTAATGTAAGTAACTTAACTGAAAAATTATCTAGAGGCTCAAAAGGAAATTCAACCAGAGTTTGAAGTACTAGGGACAGGTCCCCAGTTGGACAACTTCTCACCACTACTGGTCTGGCCCTAGAGATTTATTTGAAAAATCTGGCTATAGTGGGATTTTCCAGGAGAGAAAACTGGAGTAACACACTGATAGCGGCCGACTGTACCTTTAAAGGTACTAAGAGAAAGACCTTTGTCGACACCCTCTTGAAAAAATTCCAAAATTGAAGGGATATCATGAGTTAATCTTTAATTTTCAGATAACCATGAGTTAAATCTTTTCCAAACCTTGGAATATATGGCTCTAGTGACTGGTTTTCTGCAATTTACCAGAGTCTTGACTACCTTGTCAGAGAACCCCTGCGTGCTCAGTATCTTTTCTTCAGATACCAAGCCATCAAGTTTAAGGAAACCACCTGTGGGTGTGACACTGGACCCTGCGATAGTAAGTCCTCTCTCTTTGGAAGACTCAGTGGAGGCTCCGAGACCAGAATCTGTAGCAGGGAAAACCATGGCCTCTTGGGCCAGAATGTGGCGATTAGGATGCGATCCGTTTCTTCTAGAAGAAACTTCCGGAGGACTTCCAGAATAAGTCTGATCGGCGGGAAGGCGTAACAGAGGCCAAATGGCCATGGATTCATCAGAGCATCGATCCCCAATGGTTGATCTGATGGGTTCAAGGAAAATAACATCTCTGTCTTGCGGTTGTTCTGATTTGCGAACAGGTCCACTTCGGGACATCCCCATCTGTTGGTGAGATCCGCAAAAACTTCGGGATGAAGGGACCAGTTGTCCCGATCTACCCGGAAGCGGCTGAGATAATTTTGTGTCCCCTTCAGGTGCACGGCTGAAATTGAAGCTAGATTCCCTTCTGCCCAAGATAAAATCTCCTGGGCAATAGATTGAAGTATCTGGCTCCTCGTGCCTCCCTGTTTGTTGAGGTACGCGACTGACGCAATATTGTCGGAAAGAATCTGGAGATTGCCCCCCGTTCAGAGGAAACACAAATAACTGACAAGGGGCCTGGAGGACCGCCCTTTTATCTGGTGGGGGTAACGTGTTTCCTGTCCTGGTAGGAGGAGCCCAAGGTCTCATGGGCTGTCCTGAAAGACACTTGGAGAAAATATGTTTGCTTTTGGGTTTAATCACTGATCCATAAACTAGTCTGTCCAGGGTTATTAGTAACGATACACAAACTCCCCCCCCCCCCTCCTTTTAATTTTTTTTCATTTATTTCTTCACTAACAAGAGCATATGTTCACGACAATAAACAATTAACTGATGAGGTTTCTTATCAGTATATGCTAAAAAGTACGTGCATTCAAATGTAATAAGGTAACAAGATGACATAAGTTACAGTTCTTTAGATAATTAGAAGCTCTAGGGTGGTTCATCCAAGCTTGACACTTTTTTTTTTTTTTTTTATAACCAGTTGTAGAATAGTTTTTGTATGCTAACATCAGCTCGTATTGTTCAATCAGCTTGAATATTCAATCTAATAATATTTGATAAGTTTGGAACGTCAGTAGATTTCCACATACTGGATATTGTAATTCTTGCTGCTATGAGTATATGGGCTACTATTGTCCTATATATTAGAAGGTAAGTGTCAAGATTTATTCCTAGTAGGGTCATAGCAGGAGTGAGATCAATTAGGTTACCAGTAAGGTCAGCTATGAATGTGGAGATAGCCTTCCAGAAGCTGTGTACATTTTTACAGCTCCATAAGGTGTGGTGTAGATTTCCTATCTGTGCATTGCACCTCCAACATATCGGGGAAGCGGAGGGGTATATTTTTGATAACCTGTAAGGAGTCAAATACCATCTGTTTTGATTTTTTTGTGAATTATCCCAATGTTCTGTACAAGAGGAAGCCTTTCTGTGTACCAAGAATGATACACAGACTTTTAAATACAGCAGGCTTGTGTTCAACAATTGTCATTAGAGGTTCAAGAACAGTTCAAGAATTTCTCGTTAAAAAAAAAAAAAAAGAATAGTTCAAGAACAGTTTGATCCCAAGCACACTATGCATATAGCCTTGGTGCATTTGGCTCTGGCATTTAGCCACAGGCGTTGGGTGCAGATGTCCTGTTCAGCCCCGCTGCTTGCAGTCTAGCTGTACAAATGTTTAGAGGAATATGCACCCAGGGACTAATGTTCAGAACACAGACTTCTTACGTTCAGCCCATTTGACCCCGGGCACATACCACTCTAAACATTCATATGGCCAAGTGCACTATCCAGCCCTGTCCAGCTGCAGCAGCTGTTAGCCTCTCTTCTTGACAGGCTGCCAGGAGCTGGGCTAGATGGTACACCAGTGCCCGCCGCTAAACGTCAAAGTCCCATGCACAGAGGCTAAATGCCCTCTGCTCATGGGGCTGTCCTCTCTGGGGAACTAAAATTCTAAACTTATGTTTAATCTGATCTTTTGCTACAACAAAACTCTACTGTACCCCCCTTCTTTGGTAATTGTGATGTATTATAGGACGCTGAATCACAGTACAATCTTTAAAATATCTAACTGGTGATTCCCGAAAAATAAAAGATTAAAGGGGAACTCCAGGACAACCAATAATTTTGCAGGGGGTACAAAGGGGAAGTGATTATCACGATTTCATATTTTATTACGGCTACATTAAACATCTTTCATCCTTAATATTCATACATAGATACTTAAAGTGTCACTAAAGCCACATCATAAAAAGGATCAATAAAAGCTGTATTACCTGCTGTTCATACTCAGTCACTATGAGATTAGTTTTTTGTATCCTGCAAAAAAACCTGGTTGATCCTGCTGCTCTCTATTTCCACCTTCTGTTCATGTCTCCAGGTGTTGTGGGGGCACCTGAGCCAAGTGCCCATTCAGACATGGAGCCTTCCCCTCTCTTCCCTGATTGGCTAATTGGCTAGCTGATTGACAGTGGCAGCAGCCAATGGCACCGCTGCTGTGTCTCAGCCAATCAGGAGGGGGGAGTCTCGGACTGCTGAGACACTCATGGACATCGCTGGACAGAGAGGGACCTCAGGTAAGTGTTAGGGGGGCTGCTGCACACAGAAGGCTTTTTATCTTCATGCATAGAATGCATGAAGATAAAAAAACCTTCTGACTTTACAACCCCTTTAAGGTCTTATGCACACTAGGCATTTGGCCCTGGTGCACGAGTCATCATAGCTAAATAGTTACATAGTCAGTAAGGCTGAAAAAAAAACAATAGTCCATCCAGTTCAATCTGTGAAGGTGTATGTGTATCAGTGTATATAATGATTTCCCATATCCCTGTATGTTGTGTCCTTTTAGATGTGGAAGGTACAGGTGAACTGGCAAGCACCAAACTCCATGAAAGGTTGACAGCTGCTGCAGCTAGATGGTGCATTTATCGATACTAAGGTTTAGAGCAGTATGTGCTTTGGAATGAATGCCTGGAACACAGACTGCTAGCATTCTGGCCATTCATCTCTATGGGCATACTGTCCTAAATGTTAGTACTGCTTGGCGCACCATCCAGCTGCAGCACATATCATTTTCTTTTAGACCCCTTTCACACCAAGGCATTTTTCAGGCGCTCTTGGGCTAACAATAGCACCTGTAAAGCGCCTGAAAAACAGCTCCCTGCAGTCTTAGTGTGAAAGCCTGAGGGCTTTCACACTGAGGCGATGTGCTGGCAGGTCGTAAATAAACTCCTGCAAGCAGCATCTACACCGCTCCTTCACAGCTCCTGCCCATGAAATGAATGGGCAGCCTCACTGAACCGCTGGCAAAGCGCCGCTGCAGCGACACTTTACGGGTCGTCTTAACCCTTTTTCGGCCGCTAGCGGGGGTTAAAAGCGTCCCGCTAGCGGATGAAAACCCTGCGCAAAAACGACAGTAAAGCGCCACTAAAAATAGCGGCGCTTTACCGCTGATGCCCCAGTGTGAAAGGGGCCTTAGAATTTTAAAGGCCTAAAAGGGGATAAGAGTGCCACCTCTGTTACCAATAGCATTGCATGCTTTCTACATACGTGAGTTCCTGTAAGGCAAGCTTCGAGTTCTGAAGATTGGGTAAGTAATGAGCTAGGAGTCCTTCACTGAGTTGCTCAACAGACTTTACATCAAGAGGAAACTGATCTTCTGGCAATCCTTCATCGATTGTGTCATTACTTGCCCCTAAAGGATATTAAAGCAATAGAAGAAAAGAAAAAATTACTTGCAGCACGTTAATCATAAGAGGCCGATAGGTCACATTCAGGTAACTATACTGCTTACATTTAAAGCGTATCTATGTTCACAATGTAAAGTCATATAGTCATTTCTACATTGTATTTCAATTATCTCTAGCCCACTCCTATTACAGGGGGTCCCCTACTTACAAACACCCGACTTACAAACGACTCCTACTTACAAACGGAGGGAGACAACAGGAAGTGAGAGGAAATCTACCCCTAGGAAGGGAAATTCACTCATGTAAGAGTTAACATGGGAAAAAGGTGTCTCCACTGATGCTTTATCACCAATCCTTATTTCCCTAATAACCCCAAATTTTCGAAATCCAATTGTCATTGGGACAGAAAGTGAGGTGAAATCTTCTGAACAGAGGCACAGACAGCAAAACAAATGTTACAGGGGTGATAGCCTAGGGAAGGGTTATCTAAAAGACTTAAAAATAGATTTTTTGGCTGGAGCGACACTTAAAAAAATTTACCTGTTCCGACTTACAAACAGATTCAACTTAAGAACAAACCTAAAGTCCCTATCTTGTTTGTAACCCGGGGACCCCCTGTACTCTGAATGATCTTGGAAGATCCCCACACATTTACTTTCTTAAATTCTATGACATGCATTCTCTATACCCTATGAGCAGGCACTGCTGTGTTACACATTTTCCAGAGCCTGGAAACATAGGTTTGCCTTTAAAGCAGAATTAAATAATTCTATTATATAAACCTATTGATCTCTTCTATCATAAATGCTTCCCCCTGCCTGTCAGTGTAATTAACACTGAGCCGTGCATGCTCTGTGCTGTGATTAAGTGACTCCTGTGTGCATGCATAGGAGTGACACCATCGTGGTCAGGCCATTCAAGCAGCTGAACAGAACAAACCCGGAAGGAAGACAGGCAGAAGATGGACTTGTTGGGGTGCTGATGGCGCAGCACTGGAGGGTTTCTTTTGCAGGTAAGTCTGCCATAGTCTGATAATATGTGGAGTATACTAGTTCACTATGGCATAAACCTACAGGGGGCCTATTAATAAAAAAAATTAGAGTTTAATTTCACTTTAAGAATCACATCTCTTCCTTTTTACAGTTCTACAGCATAAACTCCTGGGTGTGATTAATTTTAGGGTCACCATAAACATGAAAATTTGACTATACAATCAACTTCAGATTTATGACTGAATCAGCAAATGATCAAATAGCCACAACATCCCTTCTGATTGATTATTGTTGGCCATAAATGCTTCAATAAATGATCAATTTCTTTTCCAATAGGAAAAGCTGATCTATACCTGAAAACCCATTTGATTAATATGCCACACACAGGGCAGTTGACTTCGATCAATAGTGAACATACAATCCTAACTTGTGATTGTAAATTATCGATCACATCTCTGTTTCCACCATGTAATCCCACAATACGACCAATCAAAATATGATCATATACATGAACAAAGCATTTACGTGCTGCCGATAAGTTATATCTACATGATTAATCATTAAGAATTGAGATTGCGGTTCTTCCCCCCTCGCATCTTAACAAAGCATTTTCCCGATTCTATGCAGAGTTCTCTGCTGAAGCCGACAGCTGTCAAAAAAAAAAAAAAAAACACGTAGTCTGCCAAGTTTCATAACACTCCCCAGCGCTGGAGCCAAATATAAACATTGTAAGATTTGTTCTTTAGATCAAAGGAATGAACTTTGGTCTCTAAATGAGGGATGTTTAACCACTTTAAGGGGTTGTACACCCTCGTGTTTTTTCACCTTAATGCATCCTATAATGCATCCCAGCCCCCACGTTTTACTCACCTGAGCCCATTCGTTCCCACGACGGAGACGCGCTCTACCTCTCTGCCCGTTGTCTTGGCTCTTGATTGGATAGATTGATAGCAGTGCACCCATTGGCTACTGCTGCCGTTAAGCAAATCCAACGACGCAGGCACAGGGGCCGAGTCCTGCTTTCTGTGTGACTACACGCAGAAGCAGGACTCTGCAGCGCACCCGCACATATATATATATATAAAAATAAATAGCAGATTTAATAAATAAATAACAGTATTTTTTCTTCTTCACTGGTGAGGCTGCACTGACGATCAGTACCCCGATTATAAGGCTTAATGTACACGGGACATTTTACAACCTCTTATGGCCGATTAAAATTGACAGCTAATAACTGACGTTTAAAAAAGTCTGTTTTGCCACGTTTACATGCCGTGTTTGCGCTAAGAAGTGTTTTTTTTTTTTTCAAATCGTTCAAAATGAAAAACGCCTGTAAACGAAATGCGGTTAAACGCAAGTTACCACATTTACAAGCTGTTACAGGCATTTGGCGTTTCAAATGCCTCTGAACGTCCATTCTAAATGCATTTTTTTTGCTTTCCAAAAAATGCTTTTAAACGACCCTGTGTGCATGTACTGATAAGAGAACATAGAGGAGAGTTTAGGGGCAGCTGAAAAAAATGCTCAACTGCTCCTAAATGTCCGTTTACCAGCAGCCGTGTACATGAGGCCTAAGTGTAAATATCTGCTGTCAGTCTTGCCACTAATCATAATAATAACTCCTCTCTTCACACACTCATGAGGAAAGGACTGCCGATAACCAGCAAGTTTATTTACATGTGATCAGCTGTAATTGGACACAGCTGATCACATGGTAAAGGACCGCTGTGATTGGCCCTTTACCTTGATCTGTGATCAGCTCTGTCCAAAGTACACAGTGATCACAGAGCGCACCCAATGTGCACCCCCAGGGGCTCGTTCTGGGAGAACGGCCATATCAGAACCAGAGAGCTGCACTGTAGCCAACTTTTAGCGATGACCCGATAATAAAGTGGTTCAGAACGCAGATGCACAGAACCGCGGGGTACTGCGGCACCATGCAGCTTCACACACACAAAAATGACTTGCATCTTCTGATTCATGGTGGTGCTAGTAAGAATTGAATGCCCCCCGCGTGTCTGCAAAAGAGCAGGGCATTTTTCTGGTGGTTTGGGAACGCATGCGATTATTCACGTGTTATCGACCCGCACATATGTGAACCGAGCCTAAGGGTCAGTCTATGTGTGCGGTGCAGTTTTTTTTTTTTTTTTTTTACAGGTGTTTCTACCTACCGCACTACCATTGAACTCTACGGGAATGTGCGTTTTGATTAAAGCGCATCAAAGTCCTCCATGCCGCATCTTTGATACGTTTTCATCATGTATGGCTAAAAATAGCTATAAGAATGTGACGTGTAAGAAATGCTCTGAACACATGTGAAGCGGCCCTGGGGCTGATCATACACTTTACAATCTGACTGTACAATCTCTAGATTTACCAAAACTGTGTAATATGAGGTCAGACCTAAACAATTCATCCGGATCATATCCAATCAGGCGGGTCCTTGTACTGTATAGTGAATGGTAGGGCTGAAGGTGATTGTACAATGGGATTGTACAGTGTGTGGTCAGATTTACACCAATGATCAGCTGACATGAAAGGTTCTGACTTCCCTTCCTGTATATAGATCACTATGAGGATCACCATGACAGGCAGGCAGTATAATAAGCAGGGGGCCAGCAATGGCAGTCTTATTCCTCTTCTGACCAATCAGATGATTGCATTGAACTTCCATAAGACACATCCAGGGACACACACAGCTCTGCCCACCTACCTGCTGCACCCTCTCCCCCCTGGGGTATCCCGCTGTCTACTGTCTGTCCATCACCGCTGCCTTCTTCCTCCATGAAATCCAGCTTTCCCCTCCTCAGCTGATTTCAGCCTGACCCAGGCATGTGATCCCCGGCTAGGAGAACCCGGAAATAGCTCGTTTACTTCTTTGGAGACAAGCCTGCTCGCGTTAACGTTGATGTCAATAAAGCTTGATGAAGGAAAGTTTTCAATGGGGCGGAATGTGCGCTTTTACCGCTAGAGGTCGCTCATTCACACCAATTAGGGGTCTTGTGACAACTAGATGCTCGTCCGCGGCAGACACGTGCTTCTGTGTTTGCCTTGCGCGTCCCCCGCGGTGTCATGTGACCGATTGTTTTTAGAGCCCTAGCGGCTGGAACCCGGAAGTGGTGGAGTGCGGAGAGTGACACGGGTCGGCTGTCAGAGCGCCGAGCTGTGCGGGCTGCCATGTGGCGGCGGCCCCCTGCCTGGTGGAGTGCTCTGCGGCTGAAGCTTCGCCGGGACGAGCAGCCGCCTTACCTGAGCGATGACACAGGCTTCGAATACCCGGACGGAGCGGAGGAGGCGGACGGAGATCTGCCCCCCTCCATCAATAAGCTGAGGGTGCTGGTATCCGAGGACTGCCCGACCATCAATGGAGGGACCCTGACCTTGTCCTCCGATGATGACTCCTTACTGGAGAGGGACCAACCGGAGCCCCCGGTCCGCACAGAGCCGTGTGAGAGCTGCCAGCACCGGGGGGAGCGGAGGAGGGACAGGACGGTGAAGAAGAGGCTGGGCCTGGCCGCTCTGTTATACCTTCTATTCATGGGGGCCGAGCTACTGGGTGAGAGCCGGAGACACCGTACCCCAATATATTTCCCCCCGGGGACACCACACCCCAATATAATCCCCCCCGGGGACACCACACCCCAATATAATCCCCCCGGGGACACCGTACTCCAATATATCCCCCCCGGGGACACCGTACTCCAATATATCCCCCCCCCCCGGGGACACCGTACTCCAATATATCCCCCCCCGGGGACACCGTACTCCAATATATCCCCCCCCCCCGGGACACCGTACTCCAATATATCCCCCCCCCGGGGACACCGTACTCCAATATATCCCCCCCCCGGGGACACCGTACTCCAATATATCCCCCCCCCGGGGACACCGTACTCCAATATATCCCCCCCCCCGGGGACACCGTACTCCAATATATCCCCCCCCCGGGGACACCGTACTCCAATATATCCCCCCCCCCGGGGACACCATACTCCAATATATCCCCCCCCCCCGGGGACACCATACTCCAATATATCCCCCCCCCCGGGGACACCGTACTCCAATATATCCCCCCCCCCCCCCCCGGGGACACCGTACTCCAATATATCCCCCCCCGGGGACACCGTACTCCAATATATCCCCCCCCCCGGGGACACCGTACTCCAATATATCCCCCCCCCCGGGGACACCGTACTCCAATATATCCCCCCCCCCGGGGACACCGTACTCCAATATATCCCCCCCCCCGGGGACACCGTACTCCAATATATCCCCCCCCCCGGGGACACCGTACTCCAATATATCCCCCCCCCCCCCCGGGGACACCGTACTCCAATATATCCCCCCCCCCCGGGGACACCGTACTCCAATATATCCCCCCCCGGGGACACCGTACTCCAATATATCCCCCCCCCCGGGGACACCGTACTCCAATATATCCCCCCCCCCCCGGGGACACCGTACTCCAATATATCCCCCCCCCCCCGGGGACACCGTACTCCAATATATCCCCCCCCCCCCCGGGGACACCGTACTCCAATATAGCCCCCCCCCCCCGGGACACCGTACTCCAATATATCCCCCCCCGGGACACTGTACTCCAATATATCCCCCCCCCCGGGGACACCGTGCTCCAATATATCCCCCCCCCAGGGGACACCGTACTCCAATATATCTCCCCCCCTCGGGGGACACCGTACTCCAATATATCCCCCCCCCGGGGGACACCGTACTCCAATATATCCCCTCCCCGGGGACACCGTACTCCAATATATCCCCCCCCGGGGACACCGTACTCCAATATATCCCCCCCCGGGGACACCGTACTCCAATATATCCCCCCCCGGGGACACCGTACTCCAATATATCCCCCCCCGGGGACACCGTACTCCAATATATTCCCCCCCCCCGGACACCGTATTCCAATATATCCCCCCCCCGGGACACCGTACTCCAATATATATCCCCCCCCGGGACACCGTGCTCCAATATATCCCCGCCCACCCCGGGGACACCGTGCTCTAATGTATCCCCCCCCCCGGGGACACCGTGCTCCAATATATCCCCCCCCCCCGGGGACACCGTGCTCCAATATATCCCCCCCCCGGGGACACCGTGCTTCAATATATCCCCCCCCCCCCCGGGGACACCGTGCTTCAATATATCCCCCCCCCCCCCGGGGACACCGTACTCCAAATACACCCCCCCCGGGGACACCGTACTCCAAATACACCCCCCCCCGGGGACACCGTACTCCAAATACACCCCCCCCCGGGGACACCGTACTCCAAATACACCCCCCCCTGGGGACACCGTACTCCAAATACACCCCCCCCGGGGACACCGTACTCCCAATATATCCCCCCCCCCCGGGACACCGTACTCCCAATATATCCCCCCCCCCCCGGGACACCGTACTCCCAATATATCCCCCCCCCCCCCGGGACACCGTACTCCCAATATATCCCCCCCCCGGGACACCGTACTCCCAATATATCCCCCCCCCCGGGGACACCGTACTCCCAATATATCCCCCCCCCCCGGGGACACCGTACTCCCAATATATCCCCCCCGGGGACACCGTACTCCCAATATATCCCCCCCCCGGGGACACCGTACTCCCAATATATCCCCCCCCCCCCCCGGGGACACCGTACTCCCAATATATCCCCCCCCCCCGGGGACACCGTACTCCCAATATATCCCCCCCCCCCCGGGGACACCGTACTCCCAATATATCCCCCCCCCCCCGGGGACACCGTACTCCCAATATATCCCCCCCCCCCGGGGACACCGTACTCCAATATATCCCCCCTCCGGGGACACCGTACTCCAATATATCCCCCCTCCGGGGACACCGTACTCCAATATATCCCCCCCGGGGACACCGTACTCCAATATATCCCCCCCCCCCGGGGACACCGTACTCCAATATATCCCCCCCCCCCCGGGGACACCGTACTCCAATATATCCCCCCCCCGGGGACACCGTACTCCAATATATCCCCCCCCGGGGACACCGTACTCCAATATATCCCCCCCCGGGGACACCGTACTCCAATATATCCCCCCCCCGGGGACACCGTACTCCAATATATTCCCCCCCCCCGGGACACCGTATTCCAATATATCCCCGCCCACCCCGGGGACACCGTGCTCTAATGTATCCCCCCCCCCCGGGGACACCGTGCTCCAATATATCCCCCCCCCCCCCGGGGACACCGTGCTTCAATATATTACCCCCCCCTCCGGGGACACCGTGCTCCAATATATCCCCCCCCCGGGGACACCGTACTCCAAATACACCCCCCCCCCGGGGACACCGTACTCCAAATACACCCCCCCCCCCCCCGGGGACACCGTACTCCAAATACACCCCCCCCCCCGGGGACACCGTACTCCAAATACACCCCCCCCCCCGGGGACACCGTACTCCAAATACACCCCCCCCCCCGGGGACACCGTACTCCAAATACACCCCCCCCCGGGGACACCGTACTCCCAATATATCCCCCCCCGGGGACACCGTACTCCCAATATATCCCCCCCCCCCGGGACACCGTACTCCCAATATATCCCCCCCCGGGGACACCGTACTCCCAATATATCCCCCCCCGGGGACACCGTACTCCCAATATATCCCCCCCCGGGGACACCGTACTCCCAATATATCCCCCCCGGGGACACCGTACTCCCAATATATCCCCCCCCCGGGGACACCGTACTCCCAATATATCCCCCCCCCGGGGACACCGTACTCCCAATATATCCCCCCCCCGGGGACACCGTACTCCCAATATATCCCCCCCCCCCGGGGACACCGTACTCCCAATATATCCCCCCCCCCGGGGACACCGTACTCCCAATATATCCCCCCCCCCGGGGACACCGTACTCCCAATATATCCCCCCCCCCCGGGGACACCGTACTCCAATATATCCCCCCTCCGGGGACACCGTACTCCAATATATCCCCCCTCCGGGGACACCGTACTCCAATATATCCCCCCTCCGGGGACACCGTACTCCAATATATCCCCCCCCCCGGGGACACCGTACTCCAATATATCCCCCCCCGGGGACACCGTACTCCCAATATATCCCCCCCCCCCGGGACACCGTACTCCCAATATATCCCCCCCCCCCGGGGACACCGTACTCCCAATATATCCCCCCCCCCCCCCGGGGACACCGTACTCCAATATATCCCCCCTCCGGGGACACCGTACTCCAATATATCCCCCCTCCGGGGACACCGTACTCCAATATATCCCCCCCGGGGACACCGTACTCCAATATATCCCCCCCCCCCGGGGACACCGTACTCCAATATATCCCCCCCCCCCGGGGACACCGTACTCCAATATATCCCCCCCCCCCGGGGACACCGTACTCCAATATATCCCCCCCCGGGGACACCGTACTCCAATATATCCCCCCCCGGGGACACCGTACTCCAATATATCCCCCCCCCGGGGACACCGTACTCCAATATATTCCCCCCCCGGGACACCGTATTCCAATATATCCCCGCCCACCCCGGGGACACCGTGCTCTAATGTATCCCCCCCCCCCGGGGACACCGTGCTCCAATATATCCCCCCCCCCCCGGGGACACCGTGCTTCAATATATTACCCCCCCCTCCGGGGACACCGTGCTCCAATATATCCCCCCCCCCGGGGACACCGTACTCCAAATACACCCCCCCCCCCCCCCCGGGGACACCGTACTCCAAATACACCCCCCCCCCCCCCGGGACACCGTACTCCAAATACACCCCCCCCCCCCGGGGACACCGTACTCCAAATACACCCCCCCCCCCGGGGACACCGTACTCCAAATACACCCCCCCCCCGGGGACACCGTACTCCAAATACACCCCCCCCCGGGGACACCGTACTCCCAATATATCCCCCCCCGGGACACCGTACTCCCAATATATCCCCCCCCCCCGGGACACCGTACTCCCAATATATCCCCCCCCGGGGACACCGTACTCCCAATATATCCCCCCCCGGGGACACCGTACTCCCAATATATCCCCCCCCGGGGACACCGTACTCCCAATATATCCCCCCCGGGGACACCGTACTCCCAATATATCCCCCCCCCCGGGGACACCGTACTCCCAATATATCCCCCCCCCCCGGGGACACCGTACTCCCAATATATCCCCCCCCCCGGGGACACCGTACTCCCAATATATCCCCCCCCCCCGGGGACACCGTACTCCAATATATCCCCCCTCCGGGGACACCGTACTCCAATATATCCCCCCTCCGGGGACACCGTACTCCAATATATCCCCCCTCCGGGGACACCGTACTCCAATATATCCCCCCCCCCGGGGACACCGTACTCCAATATATCCCCCCCCCGGGGACACCGTACTCCAATATATCCCCCCCGGGGACACCGTACTCCAATATATCCCCCCCCGGGGACACCGTACTCCAATATATCCCCCCCCGGGGACACCGTACTCCAATATATCCCCCCCCCGGGGACACCATACTCCAATATATTCCCCCCCCCGGGACACCGTATTCCAATATATCCCCCCCCCCCCGGGACACCGTACTCCAATATATATCCCCCCCCCCCGGGACACCGTGCTCCAATATATCCCCGCCCACCCCGGGGACACCGTGCTCTAATGTATCCCCCCCCCCCGGGGACACCGTGCTCCAATATATCCCCCCCCCCGGGGACACCGTGCTCCAATATATCCCCCCCCCGGGGACACCGTGCTTCAATATATCCCCCCCCCCGGGGACACCGTGCTTCAATATATCCCCCCCCCCCCGGGGACACCGTGCTCCAATATATCCCCCCCCCCCCGGGGACACCGTACTCCAAATACACCCCCCCCCCCCGGGGACACCGTACTCCAAATACACCCCCCCCCCCCCCCCCGGGGACACCGTACTCCAAATACACCCCCCCCCCGGGGACACCGTACTCCAAATACACCCCCCCCCCCGGGGACACCGTACTCCAAATACACCCCCCCCCCCCGGGGACACCGTACTCCAAATACACCCCCCCCGGGGACACCGTACTCCAAATACACACCCCCCCCGGGGACACCGTACTCCAAATACACCCCCCCCCGGGGACACCGTACTCCCAATATATCCCCCCCGGGGACACCGTACTCCCAATATATCCCCCCCCCCCGGGACACCGTACTCCCAATATATCCCCCCCCGGGACACCGTACTCCCAATATATCCCCCCCCCCGGGGACACCGTACTCCCAATATATCCCCCCCCGGGGACACCGTACTCCCAATATATCCCCCCCCCCCGGGGACACCGTACTCCCAATATATCCCCCCCCCCGGGGACACCGTACTCCCAATATATCCCCCCCCCCCCGGGGACACCGTACTCCCAATATATCCCCCCCCCCCCGGGGACACCGTA
Organism: Lithobates clamitans; assembly: GCA_037952925.1. Classification (NCBI taxonomy): domain Eukaryota; kingdom Metazoa; phylum Chordata; class Amphibia; order Anura; family Ranidae; genus Lithobates; species Lithobates clamitans. The sequence continues at coordinate 1,427,578 of JBBGZY010000906.1, forward strand.
CTCCCAATATATCCCCCCCCCCCCCGGGGACACCGTACTCCCAATATATCCCCCCCCCCCTCCGGGGACACCGTACTCCAATATATCCCCCCTCCGGGGATACCGTACTCCAATATATCCCCCCTCCGGGGATACCGTACTCCAATATATCCCCCCCCCGGGGACACCGTACTCCAATATATCCCCCCCCCCCCCCCGGGGACACCGTACTCCAATATATCCCCCCCCCCGGGGACACCGTACTCCAATATATCCCCCCCCGGGGACACCGTACTCCAATATATCCCCCCCCCCTGGACACCGTACTCCAATATATCCCCACCCCCGGGGACACCATACTCCAATATATCTCCCCCCCCCCCCGGGGGACACCGTACTCCAATATATCCCCCCCCCGGGGGACACCGTACTCCAATATATCCCCCCCCCCCGGGGACACCGTACTCCAATATATCCCCCCCCCCCGGGGACACCGTACTCCAATATATCCCCCCCCCGGGGACACCGTACTCCAATATATTCCCCCCCCCCCGGGGACACCGTACTCCAATATATTCCCCCCCCCCCGGGGACACCGTACTCCAATATATTCCCCCCCCCCCCCGGGACACCGTATTCCAATATATCCTACTCCAATATATATCCCCCCCCCCCCCGGGACACCGTGCTCCAATATATCCCCGCCCACCCCGGGGACACCGTGCTCTAATGTATCCCCCCCCCGGGGACACCGTGCTCCAATATATCCCCCCCCGGGGACACCGTGCTCCAATATATCCCCCCCCCGGGGACACCGTGCTCCAATATATCCCCCCCCCGGGACACCGTGCTCCAATATATCCCCCCCGGGGACACCGTGCTCCAATATATCCCCCCCCCCGGGGACACCGTGCTCCAATATATCCCCCCCCCCCGGGGACACCGTGCTCCAATATATATCCCCCCCCCCCCCGGGGACACCGTACTCCAAATACACCCCCCCCGGGGACACCGCACTCCAAATACACCCCCCCCCCGGGGACACCGTACTCCAAATACACCCCCCCCGGGGACACCGTACTCCCAATATATCCCCCCCCCCCCCGGGGACACCGTACTCCCAATATATCCCCCCCCCCCCCGGGGACACCGTACTCCCAATATATCCCCCCCCCCCGGGGACACCGTACTCCCAATATATCCCCCCCCCCCGGGGACACCGTACTCCCAATATATCCCCCCCCCGGGGACACCGTACTCCCAATATATCCCCCCCCCGGGGACACCGTACTCCCAATATATCCCCCCCCCGGGGACACCGTACTCCCAATATATCCCCCCCCCCGGGACACCGTACTCCAATATATCCCCCCTCCGGGGACACCGTACTCCAATATATCCCCCCCCCCCCGGGGACACCGTACTCCAATATATCTTCCCCCCGGGGACACCGTGCTCCAATATATCCCCCCCCCCCCCCGGGGACACCGTGCTCCAATATATCCCCCCCCCCCCCCCCCGGGGACACCGTACTCCAAATACACCCCCCCCCGGGGACACCGTACTCCAAATACACCCCCCCCGGGGACACCGCACTCCAAATACACCCCCCCCCCCGGGGACACCGTACTCCAAATACACCCCCCCCGGGGACACCGTACTCCCAATATATCCCCCCCCCCCGGGACACCGTACTCCCAATATATCCCCCCCCCCGGGGACACCGTACTCCCAATATATCCCCCCCCCGGGGACACCGTACTCCCAATATATCCCCCCCCCCCCGGGGACACCGTACTCCCAATATATCCCCCCCCCCCCGGGGACACCGTACTCCAATATATCCCCCCCCCCCCGGGGACACCGTACTCCAATATATCCCCCCCCCGGGGACACCGTACTCCAATATATCCCCCCCCCGGGGACACTGTACTCCAATATATCCCCCCCCCCGGGGACACGTACCCCAATATATCTCCCCCCCCCCCGGGGACACCGTACTCCAATATATCCCCCCCCGGGGACACCGTACTCCAATATATCCCCCCCCCTTGGACACCGTACTCCAATATATCCCCCCCCCCTGGACACCGTACTCCAATATATCTCCCCCCCCCCGGAACACCGTACTCCAATATATCCCCCCCCCGGGACACCGTACTCCAATATCCCCGCCCCCCCCGGGGACACCGTGCTCCAATATATCCCCGCCCCCCCCGGGGACACCGTGCTCCAATATATCCCCGCCCCCCCCGGGGACACCGTGCTCCAATATATCCCCGCCCCCCCCGGGGACACCGTGCTCCAATATATCCCCCCCCCGGGGACACCGTGCTCCAATATATCCCCCCCCCCGGGGACACCGTACTCCAAATACACCAACCCCCGGGGACACCGTACTCCAAATACACCACCCCCGGGGACACCGTACTCCAAATACACCCCCCCCCCCCCCGGGGACACCGTACTCCAAATACACCCCCCCCCCGGGGACGCCGTACTCCAAATACACCCCCCCCCCCGGGACACCGTACTCCAAATACACCCCCCCCCCGGGGACACCGTACTCCAAATACACCCCCCCCCCCCCCGGGGACACCGTACTCCAAATACACCCCCCCCCCGGGGACACCGTACTCCAAATACCCCCCCCCCGGGGACACCGTACTCCAAATACCCCCCCCCCCCCCGGGGACACCGTACTCCCAATACACCCCCCCCCCGGGGACACCGTACTCCCAATACATCCCCCCCCCGGGGACACCGTACTCCCAATACATCCCCCCCCCGGGGACACCGTACTCCCAATACATCCCCCCCCCGGGGACACCGTACTCCCAATACATCCCCCCCCCGGGGACACCGTACTCCCAATACATCCCCCCCCGGGGACACCGTACTCCCAATACATCCCCCCCCCGGGGACACCGTACTCCCAATACATCCCCCCCCCGGGGACACCGTACTCCCAATACATCCCCCCCCCGGGGACACCGTACTCCCAATACATCCCCCCCCCGGGGACACCGTACTCAAATACACTACCCGGGACACCATACTGTACACTGCTACCCAATATACTACAGCCCCAGGGACTCCATACCACCCCCCCCCCCCTGCCCCAAACCACACCGAACACTGCAACCCAATACATCCCCCGGGGACGCCATACTCCCAATACACCCCTCCCCCGGGGACACCACACCGGACACAGCAGCCCAATATTTTCCCCGGGAATACCACACCGGACACTGTAATCCAACACAATACCCCGGGGACATCGTACTGTACACTGAAACCCAATGCACTCCCTGGGTTACACTGCAACACAATACACACCATCCGTGTGGAGATTGGATAGCGGTGGATGTCAGCAGACATGTCACCACTAACATCCGCCGCTCCAGAGAAGACTGGAGGGTCTGATCAGGTCCGCCTGAAAAACTGACAGGCGGACCTCATCGGACAGTCTGTGTGAAAGGGGCCTTAATCAGTTTGCTCTTCAGTTTATTTTATTTGTTCTTTAGTTCAGTTTATATCAGTTTGTACACCCGTGGTTTACATTTGTTTGTTTTTTTAAGTGGAAAAAATTTATTCATAGATGAAAAAGTATAAACAAAGTTTCCTGCCCAAAAATGGTCAAAACAGACCAGATATAAACGTAACACATCCGTTTACCTCCAACTGGATTGTCTAAATGGAAAAGGACGCGGTCCTGTTTTGTTTAACAAATGCACCTGAACAGACACAGATGTTTACATCCGTAAGCCCATAGAAATTCATTGCTGTCCATTTTTCATCCAAAAATGGACAAATGAGAAACGGACCAATGTGAAAGGCCCCTGATTGTCTTTGAAAGGTAGATGTCAGAGCTTCTGGTCATCTAAAACTGAAATGAACTCTGACTAATGCTGTCTTCTCTGGGCTGAAACAAATACCAGATTGTCTTCTCTGCTAAAAATGACGACTGTCAGTTGAAAGAAATTTGTAGACATAGCAGGAAAATGAAGATAAAAGGTAATTGGTTGCCCCACTGATCTCTGACCACTTCTGCTTACAGAACCAATCGCTAGTAATGTGCTGACTGCGCTGACAGCTCTCCTGCTGACTGTCTTTGATTTAGGCCGGGGTCACACTGGTACGACACAACTGTTGTATGACGGTCATTCTACTTTGCCCTGCAACATCGGTCCTAATTCCATCTGACTTGAATGAAAAGGATACGATTTTGCTCCAAATTTGAGATCGTCAAACTTGTCATTTAAACAATCAAAACAATCCCAGTGTGACATAAATTCCTTTTACTGCTGCTGTAATCACCATGTCAGATGTCACAAGTCGGATGGTTAGGACAAGGATCCGACTTAGATTTGACTTCAGTGGTACTGAATGGACTGAAAATGGACCAAAGTAGTGCAGGAACCCTTTCTAAAGTCGGACCGACCTGTGTCGGACTAGTTAAGACAGTTCTCATAGGGAAACATTGATTTGTACACTTCATGCGTCATGTGCTCCCAAAAGTCGGAGCGTATGTTGCACCAGTATGAACCGGGCCTGACATACTTTGCTATAATGAACCAGGACAGTGTGAAGATCAGCTTTTTATTCACTTCAATCTAATAAACCTGACCTAACTTGCTTTACCCAATAGCAAATATACCATTTTGTTGCAGTGGTTTATTGGTTGTTAGTAAATCTCTAGAACAGGCTGTAACACATGCAGCCTTTTGGACCTTTTTTGTGGTGCAAGGTTTTATACAAATTTATATTTGTTTAATCGTTTTTTTATTATTACCAGTCAACTGTAAAATTACCAGAACTGCATTTATAGGGGCGAGTTCACAGTACTAAATCGAACATTCGAGTAGCAGAAGAAATTCTAATTTCCTGCTCCTGGGTAGATTTGTCTTTAGAATTAGGTGCGGCCCTGTTTGACTTGTTGATATAAATGTGGCCCTGAGACTCTGTTTTGATTTGGTAATCACTGACCGGTCTATAACAGTGTTTCTCTACTTTTTTTGAGTCAAGTCACCCCTAAAATTCTGCATAATCTCAAGGCACCCTGCTATAAAATGTAAAAAATGACATTATTAGTTTTGCATAATGCGGGAGCATTTTACATACATTGAACACCCAACATCTGAACTGATTGTTTTTTTTACAAAGCAAATACACCTTTGTACTGACTAGACCTCCAGAGTTTCTTATCTCTCTCATTCAGCTAAAGTGATCCCAGTGCTAATGGAGAGGGGCAACCAAGGATCCTGTGCAGGCACCTGATGTCCTTATTATTGAATGACATCATCAGTTGTTAGGATGCCAGTGGCTGGGCCGCACGGAGTCTACGGTTGTAATGCAGTACAGTGAAAACCTGTGGCTTTGGTTAACAAAAAGGCAGACTGGATCCACTGACTGGCTTAAACTCTTTTTCAGCAATTTTTATGCATTTTGCCAAGGCACCCCTGATGAACCCAGAAGGCACCCTAGTTGAAAAATGCTGGTCTGAAAAATGTTTCAGATATGAAAGGCAGTGCTACACTCTAATGCCCCGTACACACGGTCGGATTTTCCGACGGAAAATGTGTGATAGGACCTTGTCGGAAATTCCGACCGTGTGTGGGCTGCATCACACATTTTCCATCGGAATTTCCAACACACAAAGTTTGAGAGCTTGCTATAAAATTTTCCGACAACAAAATCCGTTGTCGGAAATTCCGATCGTGTGTACACAAATCCGACGCACAAAGTGTCACGCATGCTCAGAATAAATTAAGAGACGAAAGCTATTGGCTATTGCCCCGTTTATAGTCCCGACGTATGTGTTTTACGTCACCGCGTTCAGAGCGATCGGATTTTCCGACAACTTTGTGTGACCGTGTGTATGCAAGACAAGTTTGAGCCAACATCCCTCGGAAAAAATCCATGTCCAATCAATGTCCGATCGTGTGTACAGGGCATTACAGTAGTCTCCAAACTGTGGCCCTTAGCTTGCCTTTGGGGAACTACTCCACCAACTGACACCAATGACGGAGCACCATTCCCTCTACTGACACCATCAATGGGGCACTATTCTTCTCATTGACACTGGCAATGGGGCACTATTCTTCTCATTGACACCGGCAATGGGGCACTATTCTTCTCATTGACACCGGCAATGGGGCACTATTCTTCTCATTGACACTGGCAATGGGGCACTATTCTTCTCATTGACACCGGCAATGGGGCACTATTCTTCTCATTGACACCGGCAATGGGGCACTATTCTTCTCATTGACACTGGCAATGGGGCACTATTCTTCTCATTGACACCGGCAATGGGGCACTATTCCTACCATTAAAACCAATGATAGGGCACTGATGTCAAGGCATTTTCCACTCCCAATGGCCCACCTAAAGCCTGAAGGGACAGTAAACTGGCCCTTTACTTGGAAACTTTGGAGACCCCTGCTCTATAACACTGATTAACAGCAAAAGCATGAATTATATTGAAATTATTTGCCGTTTTTGTCGTTCTAGAGCATCGCAAGGGAACCTACATAATTTTTCAGGGGAATTATGCATGTTGTATTTTTAAGGATAACACATTTCCCAGGAAGTGGTGTTTTGCGTAACCTGACATTTAATATAAAGCCGTAAAGAAAGAACATATTGTTTTCTTATTTGGCAGTTGTAAGTTAATCAGGATCAGGAAATCAATATCTACCTGTTGTTTTGCTAACCCAGCATTTAATTAAAATCTTGTAGAGTGATATAATTGAAAACTCCCTAAAAATACTATGTTTAGCAGTAGACTGATCTAACAGGTTTCACTAAACCAGGTTTACCGTAAGCCTTAACAGATACTGTCCCAGATCTGTAAAATAGTTTTGTTTCCTGAAACCGGCTACTGCTTTCATAGAGGTATGTGTGTGTATGTATGTATGTACGCAACATGCATGTCACCTGGTGGTCAGGGGAACGGCACACATCAGAGTGAGAGCCTTCTAAAGCCAGGACATTCTTTAACTTAATGCATTCCTCACATTAAAGTAAAAAATGCCCCAGTACTTGTATCGCCTCTCCTCACCCCCCCCCCCCCCGAGTCCCCATTCAATCCAGAGCTATGGCAGTGCTCTCTCCACATTCACAGGACAGAGAGGGAGGAGCGGGGGCCACTGGCTCCTGCTGCTATCCGATCCTTTGAGTAGAGAGCTGGGGGCAGGGCCATTTGCTTCTGCTGCTGTCTGTCTAATCCAGTGGGGCTGTGTGTGTCTATAGACACACAACATGGCTTAGGAGCGAGCCCGCAGGTGTGCCCCCATAGGAAGTGGTTTCCTATGCTGGTACACCTAGAAGAAGAGGAGCCTAGAGTGCTGGAGGGGGACCCCAGAAGAGGAGGTTTGGGCCTGCTCTGTGCATACCATAGCATAGAGCACGTATGTGTAACATATGCTTTTATGCTAAGGAATGAAGACAACCCGCACAACTGTCAGGCTTTAAAAAAAACAAACCTTGTTTACTGAAATGTTTGTTTTTCAAACTTTGGGTACTTTCAACTTCACAGCTTGGGCTTTACGAATGATGACAACAACAAAAGCAATTTTTTCCTAAACCCTTACATAGACCTAGTGCAGTGACTGGCCTCAGGTTATACACAAAGATGAAACAAATCCTCCTACATAAGTTGTACTTGTTTATTTGAGGCTTTCTCTTCTCTACATCCGTTTAAAGTGCAGAATTTATATGGCTTTTCTGAGCTGTCAGTAAAATGGGGGCGGAGAGCTCTGAGCTGATTGGAGGGCAGAAACACACCCCCTGCACACAGGAACAGAGCTGAGGTTGTCAATCACAAACTGTGTGCGGTCGTTCCTTCCCTATCACCATTTTTCTCTTTGTATCAGGAAAATTTGTCAGAAGTATCTCATGCTGATAGCAAATAAATGAAGCGGCAGACAGAAATGACATTCTACTGCTGACGTTCTCTTTACTACTCGAGATAAGAGGTAACCTGTATCTTCAGCCTTATAACTCGGGCTCTCATCATCTTTCTTTCATTGCTCAGATCCTGCAGGGGGGAAAGACATCAATTGGTCCATGTTTACCCCAGGAAAAGGGACTCTTCTCGGTTACGTGGCAAGGTCTACTTGTCTCACACTGCCAGAAAACAGGTCTCCTCCCTCTGATACTCTTAACCCCTTGTCACCGTTGCCTCTCAGCCTTTTAAGGGGTTTTAGATGCCAGGACACTGGGTAGGGTTTATGATCATATGACCGTCCTAAATGGCTGTCACAGCGGTCACATGATCGGAAAGATTTCCGTTAGCTGCCGGTAACTGTCTAGTGCGCAGCCTGTAGCTGCAACCATCATTCAGATATCTCCGCACAAAGTCAAGGACGTTTTTGCAATGTGGTATGCAATATGCAGCTGCTTGGTGCCAATGTCCACCTGTCCAGAGGCCGCATATTTGCATGCCACCTTACCAGCCCCATTCCAAAACATTTCCTTTACTGCTTGTCAGATGGCATTCAGCACATCTCCAGAATTCTCTCCTTTGCTCTACATCTTTTTTCATCACTGTATTCTTTTCCTGGTTCAAAACACTTTTAACTTAGACGTGTCTGCCAATGTGCTTTTTCCAGTCACTGCCCGATCTCTGTCTTCCTTTTCTCTTTATTTGCCACTTTGAGATATAGATTTACATTATAGATACTTTATAGAAAAAGCATCAATGCTGTAGGGCTCATTCACACTATGTACAGTGACTGGTGTTTTTCCACACTGGATAACAATTGTTTTCTATGTGACCCGTTCACACAACAACACTGGTGTGATGTGCAGGGCAGTCATGCTGCATTTTACTGCAGTGCACTGCATGTCGCTGGACTGCTGTGCAATCACTTTGTTCACTTCAACTAGAGTTAGGAAAAACAAGGAAACCATATGATGTGCTAGAATGTACATCGCTTCAACCCCCCCCCCCCTCACTGCAGGGCAAAACTGACAGCTGTCCCCACACTTTAAAAAAAAAAAAAAAGGGGTAATTTAGCATACAGCCCTGAAAAAAAATAATTCCAACATTTTAAAGCATTTGTTAACCCAAAAAAATAAAATAAACATCCTGTTCCCTTAAAGCATGTTATACAGCACAGTGCTTGTTCTATGTAATTTGGCCCTCTGTATCACCTGTAATACCTGGCTGATCCTGCCAGTTTCTCCCTCCCCCCCCCCCCCCGTATGCTGACTCCGATATATCAGGGCTGCCGAGCTCTGACACCGGAGTCAGTGTATGTGCCTCTGTCACCCGCAGCCTGCTCTGTGTCTCCTGTGTGCTCTGCCCCCTCCTCTCCCCCCTCTCCTCTTTGCCTGACGCTCCATGTCCGCGCCACCCCCTCCCGTCCTGCTGGTCAAATTACTGTTTATTTTTCATAATCCTCTGTTTTACTGTAATGGCCCCCTGTGACTGTGCTTTATGAAAATAATGCTGTATATACCTTGTTTACAGACCGCTAATCTGTGTCTATTGACCCACCGCTTCTCTCCTCTCTTGGCCCGACTGGCAGTGTGCGGGGCCGCCTCTCTCCTCCTCCCCTCCTGACTGACGTCAGCGGGGGGGGGGGGGGTTCGGGGATCCTCAGCTCCGCCCACTACATCTGTCGGGCCGAGAGAGAACAGAAGCGTCGGGTCGATGAGCACAGATTATCGGTCTGTAAACAAGGTATATACAGCATTATTTTCATAAAGCACAATCACAGGGGGCCATTACAGGAAAAAAAAGAGGATTATGAAAAAATACATTGGTGGGTTAACAACCACTTTTAAGTAAATGTATGTTTTGGGTTTATGAACAGTAGAAATAAAAATGACTGGTGATGGCTTTGAAGGATAAGTTCACCTCTGGCTTTTGTTATGTCCTACCTGTTCTTAGGGTGGAACATGTAACATGTTCCACCCTAAGAACAGCCTCCCACCCCTGATCCTCCTTTGGGGATCCTCTCCCTGCACCCGCTGTCACAATTTGAAAACATCAATCACGACATTGAGCTGTGAGGGTGCTGGTAGTTCATTGATTTTCCTACTCTCAGGTAGCCGTCTGCCTGTATGAGGTACGAGCAAACAGCTATGCTGAGAGTCTACAGGTGGGTATGATTGCACCTGTGAACTGCTGATCACGGGTGCAATGCTCTGCAAGCGCCTTCTTCTTTCTTTTTTTTTTTTAAAGGTTTACTTATCCTTTAATGCTGTAATCCGCAGCAAGCATTAGCAGTTGGAATGTAAACGGATATCGTTAAAAGTACCATTGCTGTTAATTGCAACAATTTAATCCTAAATTCTGATCTTTGTCCCTTAGTGACAGTAGAATAAGGATGTGTACATCTCATTTAATAGAGCTAATGCATAGCTTAACTTGTTTCCCACATGTGGTCTGTACTGTATTTCATCCCCTCCAGCATTGTGTTCAAAGGTGTCTTATTCATTGACAGCTTAAATGGAGAATTCTTAACAGGTTATTTGACTCTTTAATGATTTTATTACAGGTGGATACTTTGCTAACAGCCTTGCGATTATGACTGATGCACTTCACATGCTAACTGATCTCAGCAGTATTATTTTGACCTTGCTCGCACTGTGGCTTTCCGCAAAGTCTCCCAACAAACGTTTCACCTTTGGATTCCATCGCTTAGGTGCGTTTTTAGTGTTTTGAAAAACAAATACATTTCAGGCTGCATATTGAGAAACTGTTATATGTTTATGTGCTTGTATATGGGATTTGCAAGCCAAAATCTTTTTTGTTTTTACTTCAGCTGCAGAAAGTTATTTTTAATTGCCCCTAAACAAACCGTGTTTCTCACTCCCCCTGGGACTTTTAGGCAGCAAAAGAGTAAGTGTAACACGTATAGTAATGTAAAAAAATCGATAATTTTATTAATGAAAAAATTAAAATAATGCAGGTCTTAAATTATGGGCTCTGGTGTAGGAGTAATACCCTGTATTTTACAAAGCAATAACCATTAGAAGGCAGTTAGAGATCTAGATCTATAGATATATCTATATCTATATGAGAGAGAGATATCTAGCAGTTTACAAATGAATTTCTTAATCGTAATCCTTCCCAAAGAAAACCAAAGCGTTTCAATTAATGATCTCAATCTTCATCAGGAGGGTCAGGGAAATTTAATAATTAAGAACATACAATATTATACAATCCCATATATCACCATACACCTACATTTCTGAGGTATAAATAAAGTACCTTTTCAACATGAAGCTATCGACTATAAACCAGAGCAAGCATCTTTCTACCAAATATTCTAGCTACATCCTAGGCAGGGGCACCTGGACTGGGGCTTACAAGAGGCCATATGGATAAACTGCACCCAAAGATAGAGAAGTCATACACCTGACCTGACCACTGCATTGCATAAAAGTCCAAAATCAAATGTCGGAATGTAAAAATGAATTGCTCCTAAAAACAGAAATCAAGAAACAGAAATCAAGCTTGAAACTCACTGAATCAAGATAATGTTCTGATAGCGATCTATTTTGAAGCATGTTCAGTTTCATCTTTCACATCAAGAGTCTACCCGCATACACTAGATTCCTATGCAAGAATCAGTAGATACTTGCAGCTGGAATGACAAGTGCGAATGGTAGCGGTTGCTCAGCCTATACAAAGTAAAGACAAGCTGACAGCAACTGTCACTGTTCACACATAGACGCACATCACACCTAGATGTGCGACTGCATGCATACAGCCGCTGCTGCTGCCAGCCTGTCATTACTTTGTATAGGTTGATTGGCCACTGTTCTTTGCATGCGCCTGTCATTCTAGCTGCCAGAACTTGCTGATTCTTGCTGCTGGAATCTGGTTTATGCAGGTAAACACCCGTGTAAAGAAGAAATCTACTTACCTGTCTCTTTCCCTGGCTAATCTTCATACTCTCTTCAAAAGTCATAGTGATTTGAGAATCCTTTTCATTTGACACACTTTCAGTAGAATCAGATTCTTGTACCCCACTGAGTGCTGTGCTTTCTTCTGTTGATCCCTATGTGATGACAGGACACAATGGTGAACTAGGGCCTGAGAGAAGGAAGCACACGATTGATGTGATGTTAGACAAAAATCTTCAGAAAATCTAATGCCCCGTACACACAGTCAGATTTTCCGATGGAAAATGTGTGATAGGACCTTGTTGTCGGAAATTCTGACCGTGTGTGTGGGCTCCATCACACATTTTCCATCGGATTTTCCGACAAAGTTTGAGAGCAGGATATAAAATTTTCCGACAACAAAATCCGTTGTCGGAAATTCCGATCGTGTGTACACAAATCCGACGGACAAAGTGCCACGCATGCTCAGAATAAATAAAGAGACGAAAGCTATTGGCCACTGCCCCGTTTATAGTCCCGACGTACGTGTTTTACGTCACTGCGTTTAGAACGATTGGATTTTCCGACAACTTTGTGTGACCGTGTGTGTGCAAGACAAGTTTGAGCCAACATCCGTCGGAAAAAATCCTAGGATTTTGTTATCGGAATGTCCGATCAATGTCCGACCGTGTGTACAGGGCATTATAGTGTGTATAGGGTCTTACACTATCCCCCTCCCAGACACTGCAGCTCACAGTGGGAGGGTTTCATCAACAGGCAGTGCTGCCAATCCAGAATACAGTGAACAGGGCTGCTAGGTATGGACAGGTGCTGATTAACAAAGTACATATTGCAGTGCCAATACTGATAGCCCCCAACCCTGCAACATTCCTTTCATCGGTCTGTAGTGCTGCAAGCAGGCACGGCCTACATGCTCTGAATTCAGGAGCAGTGCAGCATTGTTGCCACCCCATCATAGGAAGCTGCATTAGGTGGACTTCACTGGCAGGCTACTAAAGGTATTTGTGGAACTTTTGCTGAGGGACTACAAGAAAATGTTAACTGTAGTTCAGCAAGGTAGATGTAAAAAGTCCAGTGCATGGAAAAGAGACCCAGTGGTGGCAGGGAATGTGTGAGTCAGTTAGAGCATCAGGAGGATACATGGGTGTTTACATATAAAAAGATTTAAAACAATTCATGAAATGACATATCATGTTTAAGTGCATTATGGGATGACGCCTACTTTATATTTATAGCTTGTTCCTATTCACATAACATAACCTATATAAATGTATTCAAAAAAATGCCACCTACCTTTTTTACTTGGATGAAAATCCCACCAAGCTTTGCTATGTGATGTTAAGGAAGGGGCTTGGATACTATGTTTGCTATCATTAACCCTGTCTGTACTGTGCTGAAAGATCTCATTAGTTGTAAAACTGTACACTCTGTCCATCCTAACAAAGGGTTAAAGATCTCAAGGCTTGTGTGGTACACTGTATGTTAATGCACTTTTAAAGAAATCTTTCTCTAAAGGTTGATACACATGGGCTGAATATCAGCCGGTTCAGTTCAATAGAAACCAGCCGACATTCGGCCAGTCTAGCAGCCTGTCTTGCTTCTTTTGAACAGGCATGTTGGAAAACCTGCAGCTGATCAGTGCTGACCGGTGTGTTCTGGTTGAGGGGGTTCCCTTATCAGAACACAATAGCTCAGCTGGAAGATCGCTCTGCTAACATTGCATGGTTAGAACAGCTTCCCGGTCTTTATATGTTCAGCCTACTGGGTTGAATGAAAAAAAAAAAAAAGACGTGTCTATCAGGCTAATGGTACATCCCAAGCTTTTGTGGACAGTAGAAGCCGCCCTTAGAATTTTATGTCTAATCCTTCTCCGAAGGGAAAAAAATAGGAAGGTAAGAGAAAATATATATATATATATATATATATATATATATATATATATATACACTGTGTGTATATGTGTATATAGATATAGAGATAGATAGATAGATAGATAGATATATATAGATAGAGATATATAGATAGATAGATATATATAGATAGAGATATATATAGAGAGAGAGAGAGAGAGAGATATATAGATAGATAGAGATATATAGATAGAGATATATATATATAGAGAGAGAGAGAGAGATATATATATATATAGAGAGAGAGAGAGAGATATATATATATATAGAGAGAGAGAGAGAGAGAGAGATATATATATATAGAGAGAGAGAGAGAGAGAGAGATATATATATATATAGAGAGAGAGAGAGATATAGAGAGAGATATATAGAGAGAGATATATAGAGAGAGATATATAGAGAGAGATATATAGAGAGAGATATATAGATAGATAGAGATATATAGATAGAGATAGATATATAGTGTGGGTTTATTACATTTTAACAGCAAAGGTAGAAATACAATTTGAAGTCTGTGAAGTTTGTCATTGGGTTTAAATCTGCTTTAATATAAATATTTGCAGCTGTATATCATCATTGTTGCATTGCAAAGAGCGCTTGATAGCTTTGCATTATTGAATCTACTTTTTTCCTAATGTTTAATCGTTTTTTGTTTTTTTTTCTTTATTGTAGAGGTCCTTTCTGCCATTATTAGTGTATTGTTGGTGTACATTCTCACAGGCTTCCTGCTGTATGAAGCAGTACAGAGGACTATCAATATGGACTACACTATTAATGGAGATGTAATGTTGATAACAGCAGCTGTTGGTGTTGCTGTAAATCTCATGTAAGTTACAGTAAAAGCTACAATGGGTACATTTATTTATCACGTGAGTGAGTGGAATTCAAATGGACAAATCAGTTTTCTGTAAGACATTTCTGATCAGTATTGAACTATTTTTGGATGGAGCAGATGCCTACACTTGCAACCATAATTTCATACATTAACTGTATGAGTGTAGGTGCGCTCATCAGCACAACGTTTGACAAGGATATTTGTTCTCTATAGTACATTCTATGGGTGATTTTGGAGGGGTTTGGACGTGAATAGAACTACTTACCCTTGGCTCAATTTAGATGCAGTGTATAGTCCTATCCTAAGTGGAGAATTATCCTCCCATGGTTGGCTGTCTATTCTAAATAATTAAGCCCATGCATTGATTCCATTAATCAGGAGTTCCATCCACAATTTCTTTATCCAGTATTTTCCCAGTCTTAGAGATTTCTCTAGGGCAGCCACATATCATATCTGCTATTGGGATAAATCTGTGTTTTCCCTGGATGTGACACCACATGCACACTGAACTATTTTGATGTATGTCTCCATTAAAGTAGAACTATGAGCAAAACTTTTTTATTTTTTTTTCATTTTGGATAGAGCAAAGGAGGGTTATAACTCCTGTCAAATTTTTTTTCACCATCTGTGTCCCATTGAGGAGATTTCCCTTAATTTCCTGTCCCATAGCCAAACAGGAAGTGAGAGAAAATCCCTGGGGATGACCCCCCCCCCCCCCCCCTCAGGTCACCAGAACTAGTGTCCCCATTGGAAGATTTCCCCTCTATTACTTTTCTGGGGACAACCTAAAATCTGTTTTTTTGTTTTTTTGTTTTTTTTTAACTTTCAGTTTCATTGATAATGGTAAACAGGACACATAGAGAGAGTGGACACAGACTGCAATAAAAACTGACAGGTGTTCTAAACTCTCTGCACTCTATCCGAAACAAAACAAAAAAAATAGTTTGCCTTTTAGTTCTAATTTAAATATTTGTGAAACGCGTTGAGACCTACAAGTGTTCCTGCATAGAGCTTTCCGTTTTTGAATAATGATTATGTAATGATATTGCATGTACAGTTGGGGTCCAGCAAGAACTAGAGCAGGGGTCTCGAACTGGCGGCCCAGCTGTTGCAAAACTACAAGTCCCATCATACCTCTGCCTGTGGCAGTCATGCTTGTAACTGTCAGCCTTGCAATGCCTCATGGAACTTGTAGTTTTGCAACAGCTGGAGGGCTGCCAGTTTGAGACCCCTGAACTAGAGCCTATCCCAGGTACGAGCAGAATACCTTTTTATATTTTATGTTTATAATTCACTGATTAATAAAGTGCCATTTTGGGTACATACACTTCTTCTGTCCTTGGGTTTGTATTTGTGCACCTCCAAAGTCCCCCCTTTTTTGCGCTTTGTATGGTTTGTATGGCTCTATAGTACACTCAGTGAACAAAATAAAAATTCCCAGCCTCCTTTAAAGTAGAAGATACCACTAACTAAAAGTATTCTTAAAAATCCCCCCCCCCCCCATCCTTCTACCCAGTGGCATTGCCAGGGGTTGGCTTTTGGGGCTAAAGCCCCGAGTCTTTGCAGGGGTCCCCAAGGGGAGGTAAGGCTCTCTGGGGACCCTGATTTTAAGGGGGAGGCTCTCTGGAGACCCTGAGTTTAAGGGGGAGGCTCTCTGGGGATCCTAATGTAAGGAGGCTCTCTGGAGACCCTGACATAAGTGGGGGGCTCTCTGGGGACCCTAAAGCAAGGGGGAGGCTCTCTGGGGACCCTGATGTAAGGGGGGATCTCTAGGTTTATATACACACACGTATATTACTGTATATACATGTGTATGCCCGCCCAAGCCTATGACTTTCTTTACTAGGCTGCTATGGGCTCTAGCCCCAGATCTTTTGTAGACCTAGCAACGCCCCTGCTTCTACCTATTTTGCATAACCTGCATAAGAAAAAATAATCTGTATTTTTTTCAATCTGCTCTGGTGCAGTCAGTGAGTGGCTGTTGCAGGAAGTAAGGGCAATGGGATCGGGCGGGTGATGTCAAGGCTGCGTGAATTCGGGGGCCATTGTGGAGCGGTCCCTTTAAAAAATGGGAGCTGCTGGATCACATGCCTGCACTAGAGCAGACTGAAAAAAGGTAGGTACACAGATCTTTTTTTATTTTTTTATACAGGCTATGTAGCATAGGTAGGAGGAGGGGGAGACAGCATTTTTAGGAATACCTATAGTACACCTTAAGACCCGTTAAAGCAAATTTTTACTGTAAAACTTAGAATTTGCCATCAACTAATAGAATTCTTGATGAGTTCTTAAGTGCCTGTACTTGCCGTGGGTAGAATGATATAAGTTGCTTTTTCCATCTCGCAGCCAGTCCTATTAAATGCTTACAGAGTAAGAGAAAAAAACAATCCCCTTATGGTGATTAATGTACATTGTAAGGATTTTAACAAACTTTGTTGTAGATTGGTACCTGTTCCTGCTCTGAAGAAAACGTTTGTTTGGAAACTGATTCCCAGTGGGAGTGTGTAACGTTTTAATCATCTGGTGCACTTTCAATGTTCTGATGAGAAAGTTGCAGTGTCTGCAATCCCTTTAAAAGTGATTAACCTGTAGAGAATATCTCAGTAAAAATGAAATTTTTGTTGCAGAGTATGCTTAACACCTGACTTGTACTTGCAGAGTTCCTCATTGACACAGGAAATTACATTGCTGGGGGCGCTCTGTATACCAACTGCGTACAGAATGCTTCCAGGTAGCATTGAATTTTACAGAAAATTACAATGCTGCAGTTTTAAAAGGAAAGGTGATTTTTAATAATAATTACAATATGGCTTGTGTAGCAATTTTATATGCTATATCATTTTTTTTATTTGCCACATTTTTTTTCTACGAAAATGGAGTCACCCTTTAATGTAGTATTAAACCCTTAGAGTTTTATAGCTTAACACATTAAAGCAGAACTCCAGGCTCCTTCAGAAAAAAATTAGGTCAGGAGCTACAAACACTGTATTAGGACACTTGCCTGTCCACAAATCCAGCAGTGTCTTCACCTGAGCCAATATTTCGGGCGGTTCTCGGGTGCTAACGCTGCCGCCATCTCAGGTAAAGGAAACCGGCCGGTTCCCTACTGCGCTGCACTTTGTGAATAGCCGGGGGCAGGAGGAGAGGGGCCGAACTTCCGGATGAGTTTGCCATGGTGAAGTCAGCCGAAAGTGGGAGCGGGTACCAGTCAAAACCGGGTACCTGCTCCCCCTTCTGAAAGGCGCTAAATGTGGCAGCGGGGGGGGGGGGGGGGGAGGCAAATAAGCAGATGGGTGGAGCTCCGCTTTAAGCATAGTATAATAAATATTTCCCAGTTTAAAGCAGATTTCCAGATATCGCAATTATTTTGAGTCCTGCTGTCTCTGTCAATAGACGCAACAGCAGGACACAGGACTGCGCCCGCACGAGTGCCTGAGGGGCCCTCCAACGGAACAATCGAGAACAGGAGGAGCCAGGAGCGCCACTGAGGGACCCCAGAACAGGAGGATCGGGGCCACTCTGTGCAAAACCAACTGCACAGAGGAGGTAAGTATATCATGTAAGGTGTTTTTTATTTTTTTTGCACTGATGTTTTGTGTATCCACATGCAGTCAGTCCCATCCATGTCAATTGAGATGCAGTTTTTGTACGGACACAGCTGCCGATTTGAATTCGACATCCTCATGGATGCGTGTGTCCCTGAACTCACACTGTGTTCCCGAACAACTGCGTTCCAATTGACATGAATGGGGTTGCAGGAAACGCCAGTGCATCCCCGTGGCAAACAGGGCCCTTTGCACAGGTATACGCTTAAAGTGATTGTAAAGTCTCTTTATATATAAAAAAAATAATTAAAAAACCTGTTCTACTTGCCTGCTCTGTGCAGTTGGTTTTGCACAGAGCGGCCTGGACCCTCCTCTTCTCGGGTCCCTTTTCAGTGCTCCTGGCCCCTCCCTCCTATTGAGTGCCCCCACAGCAAACAGCTTTCTTTGGGGCACCCGAGCGGAGTCACAGCTCCCTGTATCCATTCAGACATGGCGCCCCAGCCCGTCCCCTCTCTCTCCTGATTGGCTATCTGACTTTGACAGCCGCGGGAACC
The DNA here is from genome assembly GCA_037952925.1 of Lithobates clamitans. Lineage (NCBI taxonomy): Eukaryota > Metazoa > Chordata > Amphibia > Anura > Ranidae > Lithobates > Lithobates clamitans. The sequence continues at coordinate 1,446,269 of JBBGZY010000906.1, forward strand.
AATGGCGCCGCTGCTGTGTCTCAGCCAATCAGAAGAAAGAGTCTCGGATGGCCGAGACAATCGTGGACATCGCTGGATCGGGATGGGGCTCAGGTAAGTATTAGTGGTGCTGGGGAGGCTGATACACATGGAAGGCTTTTTATCTTGATGCATAGAATGCATTAAGATAATAAACCTTCTGACTTTACAACTCCTTTAAGTGTGCCCTTGTGAACAAGGCCTTAGTATGTATATATCAGACTTGTGGGATTCCTGTAGAAGCTGAAAATGTAGTAGGCACCACTCTTGCAGTCATTGCCAATACCTTCCAGGGCCGTGTTGAGCGGCTGCACTGCTGCTTACTGAACACCCTAGGTCACCTGCTCAGCATGTGTGGTATTCAGAGAACACTTTCTATTTTCTTAATAAATGCAAAACATTATCTGTTTGTTTAGGTGGAGTTTGTGATGTCACTGCTCTGCCTCTCTACCTTGTCCAGTCAGAGGATGGTTTGCATTCATTGAGAAGATGCAAAGTGTTCCCTAATGGGAACAATGAATGTAAGGCTTCCTCTGAGGAAGGTGGAGAGACAAGGTGGTGCAAGGTATTCTGTGAATGGCACCCATTCCAAGCGAGTGGCCTCCTGTGTTAACAATGCAGCTGGGCCACTTGGCACAAGACCCAGAAGCTAGCAACTATTACTGCAGTGGTGGTGCCTACAGTGGTGGTGCCTACAGTGATTTCCAACTTCCATGGGGATCCCACAGGTATAGGACATACATACGTACATTGGCCCAAGCTGGAACAACGTAACTATGTAAAAATTGCCATATCTGGAATTCATCTTTATCAGTTTGTTAAAATTCTTATCTCAGCACTTGCAGTTTACAACTTTCAATGTGGTTGGTTTATGATCTCTGTGCAGATTCCCTAACCTTTTGGTTATTGGTGGACAGTGAAGCAGGGGGAGTGCCTTGTAGTCCTAGGCTATAGGGATGTTTGTCTCTATTGAAGCACATAGTGTAGGGAGACACAATTCTAGTCTCTGCATGCAAGGGTTACTCCATTGGCCGCTGCGAGAGAAAGTAGTCATCTAAAACAGAGTCAGCGGCCATGGCACCAGCTTAACCTGGAACATGGGGAAGAATTAAAAGATGACTAAACTGCATAATCGGTAAGGGATTAAATGGCAAAATTGCCTAAAAAACAAACATGCCATGCTTTAATAATAATTTTATGGCTGCTACCTGTGCCTTCCTTCAACTTGGCAAAATGCATTGGTAGCCAGGAAAACAATTGTAGTAAAGATGCCAGGAAATCTGAACAATAGGTCACCACTATATACACATATACACACTCAGATTAACCAAGTGCTTTTCTAGTTGATTTGTTACTTACAATAAAGGTATTTATCTGTTTCTTCTAGGTGTGCTGAGAAAGAACCCTGTGCTCACTTTGTATTCAATTGCTGGCATTTACTTTGTATACACTATGTGGTTTACTTTGAATGAGCTCCAGTATTGACCATTCCATAAATAAATCAGGGAAGTAAAAGGGTAATTGGGACTTTAAATAAAGCGCATGTATTTATGTGCCTCCATTCTTATCTCTAGAAGTAAAAAGGGGGAGTTTGGGGCTTTAGATGAGGCAAGTGATAAACAAATTGGTAAAAAAAAAATCTTGACATGTTCATTGTCGTGAACAAATAGCATAGCACCTTTTGTAGTTAGTACATACATGGGTTATTTTAATTTCATAAATCAAGGTGAAACTCGCTGAGCTCTGTAGAACATACTTTCTTCTTTAGTTCCTGACTTTTTTTTTTTTCTTCTGTCTACAGAATGGGGATTCTGTTAAACCAGGCGGGCCATCCTCATTCCCACTCGCATTCTCATAGTGCGCCAACAAGTTCTTCTCCCAGTCCTCATGGTCATGGCCACAGCCATGGTAGCCTTGCAGTGAGAGCGGCATTTGTACATGCACTTGGAGATCTCGCTCAAAGCATTGGTGTTTTGATTGCTGCATACATCATCAGATTCAAGGTATTGTGCCCATCCAAATGTGGACAGAGCATGCTTTTTGTTTTTTGTGATCAATTCACTAAGAGATAAATACCGCATACATTTTTGAGTTAAAATAACTTGTGATATTCATCTCAAAAGTAGTCAATTCACAAAAAAGTGTTTATTTCCCAAATGTATTAAATATTTATTTTTTGCGATATGTAGAGATTAATTTTTGCGTTTTTTTTATGTCACAATTTCTCTTTTAATGAAGACTAACACTGCACCAGAAGGCACACAGCAATATTGTAAGACTATAAAAACATTCCAGTGTGCTTTCATTCAAAAAATGATCTACCTCTGATGAAATGTTACAATTTATTTTCATTCCTGAGCTCAGAGGAGAACATATTCACATTGATACATTGTGTACTTTTCACTTCCTGGCCAGTGCAAAGTTCCTCAGTTGCCAATTTCAGGTGCGACTTCTATAGATATCTGTGCATAAAGTTGCACAGATGTCAGCCAAGTCGCGCCTGAAATTGCACTGACCTGCGGCTTTGAAATTGTGCTACTTCAAGTGAAGTAGCACGATTTCAAAGTCTCAGGGTGAACCAGGGCTTATTTTGCACATTTCTAAAATACTGCCAGCAAACACCAGTTATGAATAATTATATGAATGTGTTTTTTAGTGAAATTACTTTTAGCCTAGGTTCACATTAGTACGATTTGGCATGTCAAATCGCATGACAAATCGGCAACTATTGCCAGCAATGGCACTGTCCAAATCAGTGCGGCGCCACACCGATTCCCAAAAGTAGCTCCTGTACTACTTTTGGCGACTTCAGGGGGGGTTTGGAAATGGATATCTGTGCAGGAACCCGACATGTTTGTCAAATTGAAATTGTGCAAGTTCAGCTGAACTCGCAGGATTTCTAACCTGCAGGAATGTGAACCTTGGCTTAATGATTGATCTCATGTTTTTTTTGTGGTATTTATCTCCTATATTTTAACTAATGTGCTGTATTTACCTCATATTCAATATTTTACTTTGATTAATTCACTCATTTATTATCTCACGCAATATTGCCGAAAAATAAGTCACGTGACCTTCATATCGCATGCGGCAACCTCTAATGAATTGACCTCTACGGTAGCAGGGCTTGGCCATATTTTCACTTGTCTAAAGCTGGATACACGCTACTAGTTTTTCATTCCACCCATGGGTTGAACGAAAAAAAACTGAGCTGTTGTGTTCTGATAGGGGGACCATCATCCGCCCCCCCCCCCCACCCGCCAGAACATTTCATTAGCTGAAAGCGCTGATTGGGAGCCGGTCGGCTGCTGGTTTCCCATGCTTAATAAGACTTACCTGTAGGTAAAATGAATATCTCCTAAACGTGCACCGTTTAGGAGAGATTTGCCCTGTATGCAGCCAGTGACATCCCTTGCCAGAACTTCAGAGCTTCTTGTCAGAACCAATGTTTCCCGCACGCATGCGCTGGGGGTGACGCCATCGTGGCTTCGCCCAATCGCACAGCCAGAACGCGCGAACCTGAAAGAGACTGGGGGAAGATGTCAGCCTTCTCAGCGGTGACTGGGCACTGCTGGAGGGCTTCATTCTAAGGGGAGTATTCCATACTGTGCTAGTATGCAATGCCTACTAGCACATTATACAATTGCCTTACAAGTGTTTTGTTTTTTTCCCAGCCGTGGTGTACAACCTCTTTTAAAAAGAAAACAAATGCAGCCATCACATCTAGGAATTGGTAAGCTGCGGTTTATTTAAATGTTTTCTCCTGGGTTTAAAGGATAAGTTCATCTTTTAGGAAAAAAGAATAAATGCAAATATTTTAGCAGAAAAAATGCGCATTTATTGTTTTTTTCCTGCTGAAGCCTGCAGATAGGGCCATCTTTAGAGCAGGGCAAATAGGGCAGCTGCCCAGGGCCCAAAGCAGCTGCCAATTGAGCCCGTGCTGCTGCCCTCCGGAGTTCTGCCACTTGTTGGCTGCCCACTACTGTCAGTTGTAAATACAAATAACAGCGCTTCTCTGTCAGCGGCCGTGAAGATCCCTCTGCTCTACACATCAATCACTATATGAGGTGTAGAGGGGCGTGGAATGTACACAGGCAGAAGCTCCTTATGAAGCCAGCAGCCTGCACGGACGTTCTGTGAGTTTAGCTGCTCTTCTGTAGCTGCTCTCTGTGAGGTTTTCTAGATACTGGGAGAGGATTTGGGGAGGAAGAAAAGCTCTACAGTAAAAGGGGGGGATGGGGAATGAGCCCTGAGCTGTAATCTTGGGGGGGAGCATTGTAATTAGGGGGATGGAGAACTTGGATGTACACAACCTTGAACCCTGCACTCCATACAAAGTTTACCCCTCAGCCCTGCACTCTGCGTGTAGCGTGCCCCTGAAATCCTGATTTATAACAATGCCTCACTGTTAGTGCAGTTTAGCCACACTCACAATTTATTGCAGAGGTAATGATTTGCAGTAACCTTTAGCAACCAATCAGTGAGCAGTTATGATGTGAAGTAACCTCTAGCAACCAATCAGTTAGCAGTAATGATGTGCAGAGCATTGTACCCGTGATCAGTAAAGCAAGTCCTACAGCTTTCTACCCTTCTTCTCACAGTTCACTGAGAACTACAAGCCTTCTGCCACGGTGGAAGATGGGACTTGTAGTTCATTCATTCACAGAACTCAATGAATGACAACATTTTCGGGGTGGGTGGGATGTCCCTTGTATGGTATACCCTGTGTATGGATGTAATTTGTAACATGCTTCAGAAGGTGAACTTTAACAGGATATATTTGGAGAGTTGTTGGGTGGCACTATTGAAAGCTAATGTGTTTTAAAAGTACAGTTTTTCTTTAACCCCTTCCCACCTGAAATTGCTACATACAAAGTTCTACATACCTTTATGAAATAAATACAGGTAAAAAAATGCATTCTTTCTTTTTTTTTATTTTTTTATTAGGAACATGTATTGCACCCACGTTCAGCAGAATGTGGGTGTAAATCCACTGTCCAGCAGACTGTGTAGCTGTCTGTCTGTACCTCAGATATGGGTGGGCAGTTACTGAATGACCGGAAACTCAATGAACTTCCTAGAACGCTCAACAGCGCTGTGGTAGTTCATTAAGAACTACAAGCCGACAGCCGCAAAGGCTGCCAGTACTTTTAGTTGATTGATTCACAGGGATCTGAGGATGACCCTCACGGCCACGGTCTCTTTGAATTCTGACAGCAGGTGCGAGGAAAATATCCCTGGATTGCTGTCATGAGGAGAGGGAAAGGGGTCTGATGCTGAACATGTTACACCCTAAATATGGGTGTAACATGTTCAGAAAGGTAAACTCCTTTTTTAATAAACCTCCTTCCTTTGAGAGCCTCCCATGCGCACTGTGTGTGGCTGGCGGTTCTCAATCCTGGCTGTCACAGCTTCATGCTCCGCTAGTAATCAGAAACCAATCATTGTTCCCGATCATGTGATCTATCATCATGTCAGCTGTGACAAAATGGCTACATTTAGGCATCATTGACAAAATAGTCCAGCAACTTGAGGTTACAGTGTTCATCTGTTAAGTACTGTGATAAAAAAAAATGGGAATTTTTTTTTTTTCCTTAAATATTTTGTCGGCCTATAATGGGGGAAAAAAAATGTTTTATTAGGACTCGTTCACATCAGCTTCTGTGCTAGAATGTAGCCACTGGTATGCAATAGGGTGACAGCAATGCTAATGTGCCAGTCCTGGTGCATCACCTTGTTTTTATTTTTTGTGAACTTTATTGAAATATCATAAAGTGGCATTTCTTTATATTGAATGCAGTGGATTGCATTGTGCTATGATACTGCATACTGTACTTTTCCACTGCATACATACCGCACCTGGTGTGAATAGGCCCTTGAAGTGAACTTAAACTCAAAAAGTAAAGATATCATATGTTGTAGGGAACATCTAAAAAGGTGCTCAAGCAGTACCCTGAAAAAAATTACCTTTTGACTTTAATTCTCTGAATAATATTATTGCACTTCCCAGTATGTTGGGTTGCCTAGGTATTTCTGTGTTAAAGTAGAAGTAAATGCTCTCTACTGAGCAAGCGATAAATGCTGCCCAAACCCGTCCTTTTTTTTTTTTTTTTTTTTTATGATGCATAATGTTTCTAATAATAAGCAGTTTAAATTGAAAAAAAAAAAAAGAATTTAAATCCATTTCCCAACGGTTACATGACTACACAGCTCTGGGTCCTAGGTGACTGCTGCAAGAGCTGATGGTGAATTCCCAAAGCAGCGACATGGTGAAGAATTTGCAGGGCAGCAACACGGTGTGAAGAACTCCCCGAAGCAGAACATTGGCACCGGCAGGGCTTTTTTTTTTTCTCTGAGAATAGGTGCAGGAACTCCTCCCCTTTTTTAAGCCACCCTTGTCTCCACCCCATACCCACCTCCAAGTACCTTCCCTTGGTTCCACTCCCTGCCTACCTCCCAGTATGCCCCTTTTAGAGAATACAGAACCAAGTATTTTGTGGTGCTAAGTAATTTGTATGCAATTTGTTAACGATAACAAAAAAGCAGTAAAATAGATCCCCTAAAGCCAGCAACAATAGACCCCACCCCAGCAACAGTAGACCCCCATTCCAGGCACTTTAGATCCCCCCAGTAATAACAGATCTCCCCCAGCAACAATAGACTCCACCCCAGAACACAATAGATCCCCCTAGCAACAAAAGACCCCACCCCAGCAATAATATATCCCACCAGCAACAATAGATCCCTCACACAATAAATCCACCCCGGCAACAATATACTCTCAGCAGCAACAATAGACCTCTCCCTCAACAATAGATGCCTCCCAGCAACAATTGACCACTCGGCAACATAAGACACCCCCTAGCAACAGTAGACCCCCATGCAAAAATAGATCCCTACCAGTTACAATAGATCCCCCAACAGTCAGCATCAAAGACCCTCCAGCACCCCTTGCCATTACATACATTCAGTGCTGGAGGTGCCAGAACTGTGTTCCCCCTCGTTCCGGCTGAAAAAAAAGCCCTGTGCACCGGTATAGCAACATCACTTCTCTGGGGATTCCTGACCATTGACGGATTTCACAGCAGCCATCCAGGACCTGGAGTTGTGCAGTCGCATGACCTGTAGGAAACAGATTAAAAAAAGTATTTACACTGCTTATTAGAAACAAGGTGCAGCATTAGTAAAGGTAGATGGAAGGCAAAATTTAAAACTTTGTAGAGAGCTTTTCCTCTTAACAGCTGTATTTCTGCAGTGTGAGATCTAAGTCACTGCTACCTGTGACTGCTAGTCTCAATAGTGCTGCTCACTGTTCTTGCTGGAGAATCTGGCATGAGAAAGCATAACCTTTATTCTTGACAAATTCGTAATGGGGGGGAAAGGTCAGCAGCAGGCAATACCGGTAGTCAGTTGCCCTGTGCCTGACGTGCAAACATGAAAGTGAAGAATTTCCACACACAAAATAGGGCAACTATTGTTATTTTCTGATTCCTTTCATCTAGGAAAGCAACCAAAGAGAACAGGCCTTGCCTAGATTTTGCAGCGCATGATTTAAATTCTATCTTGATTGTAGGACCGATTTAATATAATTTACATATTCTGAAAAGCAAAACCACAAAGAATTTAACAAATAATTTTTTATCTTTTCAGCCAGAATACAAAATTGCTGATCCAATCTGTACCTACGTATTTTCTGTACTTGTCATCTTCACTACTCTGAAGCTTATACGAGACACCGTACTTATAATACTTGAAGGTGAGCGGAATCCTATAAACACTGTTATTGTGTAAAAAAAAAAAAAGGATTATATCTGGCAACATGTTTGGAGATTTACATTTTTAAGACTGTTGTGAAATTTGCTGACAATAGTGGATCGTTGATTGCAATCTTCTTACACAAGCTAGTTATTGTGAAATTTTTCTGTAGGGAGTGTCAGTTTATGATTAAACGGTATTAAATTTTTTACACCAGCAATATATGCAGAACATGTTTACACGTGAATCTCGCAATTTATGAAATCCTACTTTACTTAATTCCAGGAGTTCCAAGGCACTTGAATGTGGATCAAATCAAACACGACCTGATGAAAATAGAGGATGTGTACGCTGTACAAGATCTTAATGTGTGGTCACTGACCACAGGGAAATCTGCTGCCATAATCAATTTACAGCTCAGTAAGTTGGTGCTGAATTGTGACTTTAATTCTAAAATAGCCTCTATAATGCAGCATTAAAGAGTTACTTCACCTTTTGTGATACAAATGCCTATGCATTCCATCATCCCCATTACAATAAAAGTGCATTCCTTTCCATGTCACACATTTAGGCTGTATAAGGCCACTCCTAAACCATTAAAGTCATGAAAAAACTCCTAGGTGGGTGACCCCCTCCCTGCCAAGATGTACCAGGTATTGAGTGCACACCCCAGGTGACACAGAGACAACAGGTCTGGCTTATTCTTTTTTTGGAAATTTCTTTTTATTAAAGGTGTAAAGTATATAGGTACAAAACAAAGCCTTTGGGCATTCCCCGGCTTGCAAACGCATAAAACATAACAGTACTATCATCTTATCTAGATCTAGTAACAAAAACACAACGTTTCATACACTTTGCTTAGTTATTTTTGTATAAATGTAATCAAGTCCGGCTTATTCAAATAAAACCTGCACATGTACAATGTGCTCGCTTCCTTTGTCGCAGCAGAGGCTGAGCACCGCATTGTGTGACAGGAAGAGAGATCGCACTGCACATACACACATTTTTAACAAACCACATCGCTGGTTCCTGTGACCCCCACCCAAAGTCTAGTAAATCTTCCCATCTAGACAGTATTTGTATTGCATCTGTCGCACTCCTTACAGGCTTGCCCACAGTTTGTGTAGAGAGTTGGTGGATGACGTCTCCATGCAATCACAGGAAAATGAGCATCTTCACCAGCATACCTTGGTATAGTGATAATCTTGTCCTTTATTCACGTAAAATAGCAGACATCACAGGCCAACAATCTGCCTTGAAAAAGGAATCATGCAAGGTCTCAAAACATCGACCTGTGATGCGTGTTATTTTATGTGATCAAAGGACAATGTTATTATACCAACGTATGCTGGTGAAGATCCTTATTTCTAAGCGTGTCAGGACCCCATGGGGCAAAGGACTATACTTCAGATGGACACCGGCAGCAAAAAAACGCCCTGAGGCGATTCAGTTCGCATAGGTAGCGCTATACAAGTCACTCCTTCATTCATATGCGGTGCATACTAGCTCATTATGCCTTTTGCCTTACAGGTTTAAAAAAAAAAAAGTGCAGATATACAACCGCTTTAAAGGCATTATATTCTCCTACTGACACCAATGATGAACCACCATTCTTTTCACTGACACCAACTGTGTGGCAAAATTACTCATTGATGACAACAGTGGGGCCCCATTCCTTCCACTGGCACTAGTGATGCACCCAACATTCTTCCGCTGATATACATGTTGGAACACTATTCCTGTTACTGACACAAATGATGGGGCACTATTCCTTCCACTGACACCAAAGATGGGACACTTATTTATGTCCACTGGCACCAAAGGTGGGGCACTATTCCTGCCACTGACACAAATGATGGGGCACTAGTCCTTCCCCTGACGCCAATGATAAAGCGTTATTTCTTCGACTGCCACCAACAATGGGACACTATTCCTCCCACTAATACCAATGATGGGATGCTATTCCTCCTCCTACTGACCACAGGCGCAATGTAATTTTTTTTTACACCCGCTAACCACCAAGCCGGGGCATTTTCCACTCCCACCGGCCCTCCTAAAGTCTGAAGGACAGAAACTGGCCCCTTGTTTAAAAAGTTTGGAGACCCCTGTATCTTACCTCTGGGTGATGCCCACGTAGCCGGCGTAGTGGCATGACTATCTGAAATTCCCGCTCTTCTCCCTCTTTTTTTCTGCACCACTTCCAGGATGGAGCAGTGTGATTCTGACTGGTCAGTGCCAGCTAAGAACACTCCAATCCATTCTGGAAAGATGAGGTAGTAGAGTGGGAATTTAAAATAGCCAGGCTGCTACACCGACTGCGTGGGCAATGACAGCTCATCAATGGAAGTAAGTACAAGTCTATAATGTTCATTTTTTTAACCTGAAAAGGCAAAACTACTGTTTCATTTAATTTTATTTTGTGTTTTCCATTTCAGCTCCTGGTTCAACATCAAAGTGGGAGGATGTACAAAGCAAAGCCAGGAAGATACTACTCAACACATATGGAATGTACAAGTGCTTTATTCAGATGCAAAGCTACAGACAAGAAGAGAGCACAGCTTGCGCCACCTGTTCCAGTGCCTAAGTCCTGTGGACTGCTGCTGCCTTGCCATAGACCCAGCAGAAAACAGCAATATATTTGTTCACCTTGAACCCTTTCTGTAGAGGAGATGGTGCCTCCTGCAACACCAGGGAAGCACACTTTTTATCATAGCCTGTGATGCTACCAGAAAGAAAGGCGATGCACCATCGTGAAGTAATATATAATGACCAATTTTAAAATGCTGTTTACAGATATAAGCAAGTTTTGCACATACCTCAGATTTTAGGGTGAAGAAATGAAGCCCTGACACGAGGATCCAAAGAACACTATTTTGGTGATCATAGCTAATGACTATGTCTTTATTTGATAGGACATGACACGTTTCTAATAAACAGGTGTATCGGCATTCATCACTTGGCCCACGAGAGACCTATGGCCTGGCAATTCTTTCACATTCCTACCAGTTAAAAGGTTATAAAACTCCATAAAACAGATCCTTCCAGGCCAGTTTTATTGGCTTTCTGTTACAAAGGTTGAGCAGTTCCTGTTATGTTTCTCTCCTGATGAAGCACAGTCTCCATAAACCATCATTATCATCACACAACAGGTTTACAATGCAGCCTCAGGGGGACGATTGACCACGCTTCATGTTTTACATTCTTCCACTTTTCTGTTCAGCTGATTTCTGTGCTGCAATGACGCCTCTGTCTAGCTAATAACTTATAAGGAAACGTTCGCTCAGGTTTAAACAGTGACCTGATTCTTGTGCTATAATTAACCATTTCATGAAGATTGATATCCTTAAACAGTGTTTTTTTTTTTCCCCGACTTATGTGCTGTTCAAATTAACCTTGACAGCCCTGCCTTCCAAACAATATGGCCTCATTAACATTCTGTGGTTCTTACAGCTTGACGAGCTGCTTGTTTATGTGGACGGAGCTGCCTGCAGGCAACGTGTTACTCTTTGGGGACACAACTACAAGTCCTAAGTCGTCAGGTGTGCAGAGATGGGTGCATGGTTCTGAATACAGACAGTGTGCGTTTGGGGCTGCTTGTCCAATTTGGCATGCATCTGTATCCATAGAGCTGTTGTGTCCCCATAGAGTAACCGGCTGCTTGCATATGTGGCTTCAGCCACATAACCAAGCAGGTCATTCACATGGCCCATTCGTGTGTTTAAAGGCTTGCTCACATGTGCAGTGCCCTCTGAAGAGCATCTGTGTTGGATCACTCTTCAGAGGACATTTTTACCGGCGGTGAGAAGATATTGTGGTGTCTCCTCACCACCTGATTTAACCCTGTAAATGCCACAGTACCAGACCACTATTGAATGCATTTGCTGGGTGGTGCCATAGACTTAGATTAGTTGTGTTCAGCATCAGTAACGACTGCTGAATGTGACCTGCTGTTTTAATTTTTGTGCCTGGATGTCCAGGTTGAGGTGGGTGTTTGGGGAGCAGTAAAACCACAGCTCAACTGCCTAGCTGCACATGTGAATGAAGCCTAAGGAAGCAATGTTGTATTTAAAATAGAACTCGGCTTTCTTTACTTTCCTTCATATCAACCAGTGTTGTACTTGATTCTTATTTGGAAAAATATATTTTTAAATGGTTTGCTGTGCTGACAAACAATGGTATTTTAATAACCTAGAGGTTTTGAGTTCAGATGTGCCAATCTGTGGCCACAAAGTGTTGATAAATATTTTAAGGTAAATTCTAGGCAAGCAACTAAATATACTCTATCTATCTATCTATCTATCTATCTATCTATCTATCTATCTATCTATCTATCTATCTATCTATCTATCTATCTATCTCATAACACACCCCAGCCTGTTGATTGACTAACAGAAGAGCAGCAGATCGCTGATGAGGTCCTTATCCTGCTCTCTGCCATTATGTTCATGGCCTGTACATGAGCACTACTACAGAGCCTGGTTGACTGCTAGTGCTGGCCCCGCCACTTCCCAGTCTGCTGGTCAGGGGATTACGGGAAGCTGATACAAAGACGTATTTAGGTTATTATTCTATCTACATTTATTTCTAATTAACAGCATACGTTGGAAATTTTTTTTTTTTTTTTTGTGCTTCTGAAGCTTAGGAACTATATGGCAGCTTCTGTCTGTTTTCATATCTTTATCAGATTAATGCTTTCAGAACACGCATGCTTTTTTCATAAGGGACAGTTCACTTTATATGATGATGGCCATCCTTGATTCGGTCAGGCTCAATTTGAACAGTGTTAATTCAGGAAATGGAGGAACCAGATTTACCGTATATAGACTTGACAAAGGTTCTGCTCCATGCCTTTCACTGTGAAAGCTCCACAATACTTAGACAGCGGATGTAAAACTGATATTGGAGTTCTAGGTAGACACAGCTGTGCTGTTGTCCAGTAGTTTCTTCTATTTCTTGAGAATCCTGCAGTGAGATTTTTCCTGTTTGAATTCCCTGCACGATCCCTGTGGCTAATTTACCTGCTGCCCACCTTCCTAAACTGGACACGCTCTTTTAGCGTTTAGATTTGCTTGGTTGTTGGCTTTCACGCAAAAAAAAAAAATGGATATCCTATTTTAATAAATTCCACACTAGATGTGCTGAGAGAGAGGTAGTAACATATTTAATCCAAATTTCTGAAAAATCGAATTGTGTTAAGTTGGGTTATGCACTATTATATTTGTAAATGCTATTAAACCTATGCCCAATGTTTATTGTATAGATACTTGAAATCTGAGTTCAGTACAAAACGGGCCCTTTCACCATTACACCTCCCACGTTAATGCATTTGTTTTTATGCACTTTATGTGCAGTGATCTTTTGTTTGTTTTTTCTTGTGTTTTCACACAATTTCAATGGATCAGCTTAAATTCACATTCACTGTCATATTTTGAAAAATGGCATGGCTTTGTGGGGCTCCACCTACACGGCTGATTCATTTATTCATGCACTCACAGGGATTTCTGAATGAGAAAACTACAAATCCAGTCTGCCACTGTTTTTTTTTTTTTTAACCTATGCAGTATTATACCTAAACTGCAGGGGTCTAAATGACCCTTTTACCAGCTCATATTACAGGAAAAAGTATTATGTCTCTGGGAAACTAGCAAGAACATGTTCCCTGCTATACAGCAAGGATGTCAACTGTGCTAATGTCAGCTCAGTTTACCATAATCTGAGATCATTTAAAAGAGATTTGTTTTTTTTAATCGGGGCTGAGAGCCTGAGCCAGCCGGTCCTCCGGACCGATGTTGCATTTGTCCCCCGCCGGCTCTAGCGCTGAAAACTGAGCAATCAAACACTGCCTATCGCTCAGTTCTTACAGCCTTGTGAGCAGAGAGCTGGTGGCAGGCAGTCACTTGCTCGCTGGAGCACTGGGCTGTGGAGGGGGTGGGAGCAGCTGGCTCAGCCTCTCAGCAGCTTGCTGAGCCAGGTGCTAGTCTAGGCATGTGGGCGGATCCCGACCATATGGTTACGATCTTTCCCGAGCCTGGACTGGCTTTGTATTATAGAAAGGGAAGCAAAAAGAACCAAGACCCTGAGAAGGTAGGCTGTGTTCCCTTTTAGGCAATTTGCCTAAAAATTGACCATAAAATGCTGGCTTCCTCCACATTCATACAGTAAACAGCAGGAGCCTGCATCTAATTTAATAAAATCGGTCTGTAATTAAATGGAGTTATAAAGCTCATGCATACCATGAGAAACCGCTCAAGCCTGAACTGAATAGACTTGATCGTTGCCAAAATGAACAAACTGGTGTTGCAACTATCTGAGGAAACTTTGTGTATTTACTTTCCTCTTAAGGCTCCGTGGGTGATTTGAGCCTGTATTAGGATTGGTTCCAATCCCTGCAATTGTTTTCCTGATACAGGATTCCAGCTCTGCCATTCAGATATAGTGATGCTCTTTAAAACCCACTCTAGTTAAATTGGATGGGCTTCTTTCTATCAAGAAATGTAACTAGCAAGGATATTGAAGGTGTCTTCATGAGTTGGGGACCTCATGTAGGAGGCTTTATAATCATTTTTTTTTTTTTTTTTTTTAGTTTAATGCAAAAATACCTTAAATTTTTTTTCCTAGATTTGGATAAAGTGGAGAAGGATTATAACCTCCTGTTGGGTAACTCCGCTATGGAGATTTTCCCTCACTTCCTGCCCTGCTGAGAATGGTTTCACCAGACAGGAAATGAGGGAAAATTTACAACATTTTTAGAAGCTGATGGGAATTTTAGCCTACTCTACTAAAGAAAAGCATTTTATCTTCTGTATTCCTGTTGGTGAGTTCCCCTCACTTCATATCTAATAAAACAATGTCTTCAGGAGAGGAAGGGTAAATCTTTTAACCTCCCCCCCACGCAAAAGAAAAGTTTGATTGGACATATACTTTAAGCCTTAACATTTGTTCTTTCCAAATTCAATGGTTCCAAATGTTCATGAAGCCAAGGGTTAAAGTGATTGTATATTTTTTTTTTTTTGGCTAATCTAAAAATGTTTTTTATACTTGCCTGCTCTGTGCAATGGCATTGCACAGAGCAGGCCTGAACCTCCTCTTCTGGTATCCCCCCCACCAGAGGTCTCTGCTCTCCTGCTCTGCGTGTGTCACCATAGTAAGCCACTTTCTATGCTGGCACACATGCAGGCTTGCTCCTGAGCCAGGTTGTGTGAGTCCACTGATGCACACAGTGTGGTTTGAGCCCACCTCACTGGATGTGACTGACAGCGGCAGGAGCCAATGGCTCCCACTGCCCTCAGCCAAGTTTGTAAGAGAGAGGAGATAAGTCCTGCAAGACTAGCATGGCGCTGTATCAATATTTGGGGGTGGGGGGGGGGGTTTGAATGGGCATAGATTTTTTTTTTTTTTTTTTTTTTTTTTTTTTTTTTATTCTAATGCATTAAAGGTACAAAAAAAAAGTATGACTTTAGAACCACTTACCCTGACAATATCACAGCTATCCTGGGACACATCACTAGTGTTTGTTGGTACGGGTGGCTAAGTATTGTAAATATACATATTGTTTGCACTGTACATGTGTGATCAAACTGGAAACATAAGTGGAAAAATGATGTTCTGAAATTGGTTTGGTGTGTTATCTAATTGTTTTAGTAAATACAGTTTATTTTTTGCTTTCAAACTATGTATAATGATTCCAAAATGTAATAACCACATTGCTAGCATACTACTTCAATAGAAAAGAGGATGGTACTGAATCTGCACAATACAGTTATAATAAAATATTTATTTGCTAATTATAACTTTGTTTCACTGGGTTTCTCCAATGTTCAATATTTCACAGGCTCTCCAGGTGAGATCAGACTCCCCAATCACATCTCAAATGCTGGTTTGCCTCATCTACGTCAAAGCAATCGCTTGTATCCGCAACAGGAACGCCGCACACTGAGATGCTGAGGCCCCTTTCACACGGGCTATCGGTTCAGGTCCTGTCAGTTTTTTAGGCGGACCTGATCGGACACTCCATTCACCTCTATGGAGCGGTGGACATGTCCTCTATCCAGTCCTCTCCACCAAAACCATACGGATGGAGGGCCTATTTTACATCTGTCTGGCGGATGGGATCGGATGAAAACTGACAAGCGGTCCGTTTTTCATCTGATCTCTCCATAGAGGAGAGCGGGACTCTGTCTGTCTCTGCTCTGCACAGCGAGGGGAGACAGACCTGTCATCCGCCTACTCAGCGGAGCGATCCCCGCTGAGCAGGCGGCACTAAGTAAATGCACTACTTGCTGAGCAATAGTCTAGCAATACAATGCCGCTGTAAAGTTCAGCTTGGTGCTGAGTAAAACGTATTTCCACTAACTGGGAATGCCTGTATGCAGCGCCTTACGTGCCCCCTCCGCTCATCAACCCGCCCCCCCTTGTTTAAAACTTCCAGCTGTCCAGGCGTGGACGGCATTTGGGTCAGTGTTAATTTAGTCGACTAAAACATTTTAGTCGACTAAATGAATACTATTTTAGTCTACTAAAATGCCATTTTAGTCCTAAGACTAAAATTAACACTGATTCGCGTCTGCCAGTCTGGGGAGGCTGGATCAAGCTCCCTCATGGTGCTTTCTGGGCTTCTGTGGGGAGGTACAAACTACTGTTGTACCTCCCAGCCCCATAGTTCCCCCAGGGGGGAAAAAATGCTGTATTTGGCAAAAAATTTTCCTGGATGAGGAATCCCCGATATATGCTGCTGGCCGAGACCACACACATGCTGTTAGCTGGGACACTGAGCTGAACTGAGAGGCAACGTACCAAGGTATGTGCATTTACTCCCTCCAGTGGAGACTTAAGGCATGACAACATTTTACTCAAAGAAGAAAAGCCATAGGTGGACCTTTTTATAGTTCCTAGGCTTCTTCCCTTACCTTATCCTTGCCGCAGGATACTGCTGACAACAGACAGATCCAATCTTCACCCATCACAGCGGGCTGCGTTTAGCAAACCTTCAAGTACTGGGTCCCTTTTTATCGGGTATCCACTCCTTTGGACCCGTATAGCACCCCGCCAGGAAAAACTTATGGTAAAGTGAGCATGACCAAAGCACTGGGTCCCAGGGTCCAGCCCTCCAAGGAGAGGCGTTACAGGCAAAACCTCATTGCTCTTATACAAGTCCCGGGTACCATCCACTTGGCCTCAGTGGCACTTTGGATGGATCCGGTCAGTGGAGGCTGTTTAAATCCAAATAGGCATCCCTCCAGCGGAGCCCTACAGAGAACATCCTCACTTGTGACCAACACCTTAGACAGTGGCGAAAAAAACTGAGGTACTCCTTGTAGGAGCAGGGGTTATAATGGGAGTGAACTTCCTGTATTGGGTATGCCAGTGTCCATCACCTGAAGGTGCCTATATACCCATATAGTTAATAACTATGGCTCTGTGTCCCGTGATGTACGATAAAGAAATGTATTATATTGCAGCTTACCATTCATTATATGTGATGGCTGCATTAGCTTTCTTTTTATAGGCTTTTTTCCCTTCTTGTTTTATCAGGTGATCTGGCCAGTAGCACACCTGTATTCGAGTGCCTCCACTCTGGATAAATGAGCACAGGGGGTACATTTGGACAGCAGCATTATCAGTCTGGGGGTTGGGGAGTGTTAGTGTATTTAAATCTGCTAGTACATCTAACAAATTGAAGCCAAAATCCAGCTAACACTTTATAAGCAGTTACAGCAACAGTTTTTTTTTTCCTTTTGTGATAAAGGTTTTAAATCAAAAGCAAGGGACTTGTTTTTTTTTTTGGAATTTTTAGTTTAGGTGGATGCAGCTTTGGACCAATGCTGCATCTGTCTCCTGGTGCCTCTACACTGAGAACGGAGCGATTGAACACCGCTGATCACTCTGTTTTCAAAGCTCTGTGAGCAGAGAGCTACAGATTGTCAGTCACAGCTCTCTGTTCTGCCCCCTCCTCGCTCACTGGAGTGCTGAGCTGTGGAGGGGGTGGAGTGGCTGGCTTAGGCTCTCAGTGGCTTGCTGAGAGGCTGAGCTGAGTGTCTGTCCAGAGATCTGGGCGGAATGCGACTCTGGTCATGATGATGTAGAGCCTGGACTGACTTCTGTGACGTTAGCAGAGAGTGGACTTAAGCCTGCTCTCTGCTGAAAACGGGTCACAGGAGTGCCAAATGAACTCCAATCCTGTGATCCATAGGAGGAGTACAGCCAAATGAGCTTTGGCTGTACTTCTCCTTTTTATAAAGAAAATGTATCATTGTAAGCACCCCTGCCAGTGTTAAATGGTTTGTCTCATGTATAATTGATAAATTTGCAAGAGAGCTTGTTTTGAAAAACAGATGTAATTGCCAGATCACCTGATGTAAATAGAAGAAAGCCTGGAAAAGAAAACTAATGCGACCATCAAATCTAAGAATTGGTAAGCTGCAATATTAGTGTTTTGGGTTTAATACTGCTTTAATAAAGGAAGATTAAATTGCAACTCATGTACAGCATTCCCGTTGCTGATACAGGTTAATGTATCAGGCTTTGTATTTTAGCAGACGATGCCAGGAATAACAATCCACCCCCACAGCGATATATGTAGCAGGACATCTATTTTTTAATGTCCTTTTAACCTAAAAGGAATTTATGAATGAAGACAACAATAGCCTACACTGCCAGGAGTTGTGCCTGTTCTGTCTTATCCTGGCCCAGGGTGATGCTTCATTGCTCACAAACTTTTGGCCTTATAGTGACCGTAGGGACACCTTTTAGCGCAGAGACTTTAGACCAGGCATGCTCAACCTGTGGCCCGTGGAACCATCCGATGTGGTCCGAGACCTCAAACCTACGGCAATCCTCACAGCCTCCTTTGGATGCACGCTGCTCTATTGAATAATTGACGGTCCTCCATAATCCTAGTGGCTGTCATACACAAATTGCTATTGCAACCGGCTCCCCGTTCTTCTTTCTTTCCTAACACACAGACATGGGGAGAGGAGCATTTAGCCGAGTGGACTACATATAGTGGCATCCATACAGGGGTTCTGAAGCTGGATTCTCACAGTTGTGTGATGAGCTTGGTGTCATTCCAGGAGCATATGTGTGCATTATATGTCATTTTATATTTGCTTAATAAAAATGTATTGCGCTACCTGGTCATGTGCTTTCCTGGTCTTTTTTGTTTAGTCCTTATTATGGAAATTCATTGGTCCCACAGAAAATTATCCTGATTAAAAATCTTCATTATTCTATTAAAAATCCTGAACCATTTCATTGTGGCCCACCGGTTACCAAATCACTCACTCAAAAGGTTGAGCATTCCTGATCGAAACCAACCTTTCTCAACCAGAGCTTGGGGGAACCTTAGGGTCGGTTAACACTGGGACGACTTGGGATCCGACTTGTACGCCCCCAAGTCGCCCCAGAAAAAGATTCACATTTAAGTGAATGGGAGCGTCTGAATAGACACTACTGAAGTTGCTCTGACTTCAGAGCGTACTCCCTGTACTACTTGGATCCGACTTGGTAGGCGACCTGTACCATAGAAATCAATGGAAGTCGCCTCCAAGTCGGATCTCTCTGTAAAGTCAAGCGACTTTGCAGGGAAAACCCCTCCCTCCCAGAGAGCTGAATGTCCTGTGATTGGCCACAGCCGAAGTCGCCTGTCATGGAGGCGACTTCAAGTCGCCTTGTAATTTGCTAAAGTCGCGCTGAAGTCGCGCTGCCCCTGTGTGAATCGAGCCTTAGGCTTTCTTTAGGGGTTACTAGGCATTCTTTGATGATCCATCACTAAGCTGTGGTTGAGAGGCTCAGTTTAGGGCCATGCACGAGCATGGATGTCAGATTGGGAGCTGCAGATGTCTGTGCTGCTGCGTCCCAGTTGACAGCTATAGAACTTCCTGCACAGGAATACATGGAACACCTGTGCATCCCTGTCCTGGTAAACACGGCAGTGCACCGACCATGGATTACAGTGCCCTGTGTGAATGAGGTCTAATGGGATAAGCACCATAATGCAGAAATAATGCCTGCTTCTGTATTCCCAGAACATATCAACTTCAGCATTACCTACCAAAAGTATATTAAAGCTTTCATCTTACTCCAAGGTCATTGTAGGCGTATTAGTGCACTTGCAACAAAAACAGTACGGTTCATGATACTTTTTACTAACACCCTAATTTTTAGGACAAGCTTTTGGGGTGTACTCACTTGGATCTTGAAAAACCTGTCTGTGTGACGGGGACAGTGGCCTTGCAATCAGTGTAACCAATGGCCACACACTTGTGTCACCAAGAATAGACTTTTATTCCTGGTCTGTGTACGGACAGTCCCAGCCCCCTACTCACTGCTGACACATTAGACCTTGATTGGGTTTAATCATAGAGACCTAGCGGGAAGCTTATTGTTACTTAGCTGCACTGAGGAACAAGTGTTCATACTGAACACTTCAACCTCAATGCCGACCTCCATGCAGAATATTCATGTACCCGTTTCAGACCAAACAGAATTCCAAGGAATGGTTGTCTGCAAAGCGTTTATGAATTCCAAGGATTGAGTAGGCTCAGATATGCATCAAGCCGCTGTCGGGCATCGGGGCGCGGCTTCATTGGCCCGGGGATTTGAAATCTTACTGGCTCACTCTCCTCTCTTCACAGCGCTAATAGGATGGGCTAGACAGATTATGATTGGTCAGCAGCATGCTTTTGGAGTAATTTTGATAGGCTGGCCACTCCTGGAAAGTGGTTGTCTTGGTGTGTTTGGTGTCGTTGTGTTGGAATCCTGCCCTGTGGTCTCTGAAGGGAGGTGATCATGCTCTGCTCCAGTATGTCACAATACATATTGGCATTCATGGTCGCCTCAATAAACTGTAGCTCCCCCAGTGCCGGTAGCACTCATACAGCCCCAGACCATGACACTCACACCATAATGCTTGACTGTAGGCAAGACACACTTGTCTTTGTACTCCTCACCTGGTTCCCGCCACACACACTTGACACCATCTGAACCAAATATGTTCATTTTGGTCTCATCTAATCCATGCCCTTAGTCTGCTTGTCTTCAGAAAACTGTTTGTGGGCTTTCTTGGGCATCGTCTTTATAAGAGGCTTCCTTTTGGGATGACAGCCATGCAGACCAATTTGATGCAGTGTGTGCCGTATGGTCTGAGCACTGACAGGCTGACCTCCCACCCCTTCAACCTCTGCAGCAATGCTGGCAGCACTCATACGTCTATTTTCCAAAGATAACCTTTGGATATGACGCTGAGCACATGCACTCAACTTCTTTGGTCGACCATGGTGAGGCCTGTTCTGAGTGAAACCTGTCCTGTTAAAACGCTGTATGATCTTGGTCACCTTGCTGCAGCTCGGTTTCAAGGTCTTGGCAATCTTCTTATAGCCTAAGTCATCTTTATGTAGAGCAAAAATAATTTTTTTCAGATCCTCAGGGAGTCCTTTGCCATGAGTTGTCATGTTGAACTTCCAGTGACCGGTATGAGAGAGTGAGAGCAATAACACCAAATTTAACACACCTGCTCCCCATTCACACTTGAGACCTTGTAACACTAACGAGTCACATGACACCAGGGAGGGAAAATGGTTAATTGGGCCGAATTTGGACATTTTTACTTAGGGTTGTACTCACTTTTGTTGTCAGCGGTTTAGACAATAATGGCTGTGTGTTGAGTTATTTTGAGGGGACAGCAAATTTACAGTTATACAAGCTGTACACTCACTACTTTACATTGTAGCAAAGTGTCATTTCTTCAGTGTTGTCACATGAAAAGGTATAATAAAATATTTACAAAAATCAAAAATGTGAGGGGTGTACTCACTTTTGTGAGATACTGTGTGTATGTGTGTGTGTGTGTGTGTGTGTATATATATATATACACACACACACACACACACACTAGGGAAAGTATTCAGACCCCCTTAATTTTTTCACTCTTTGTTATATTGCAGCCATTTGCTAAAATCATTTAAGTTCATTTTTTTCCTCATTAATGTACACACAGCACCCCATATTGACAGAAAAACACAGAATTGTTGACATTTTTGCAGACTTATTAAAAAAGAAAAACTGAAATATCACATGGTCCTAAGTATTCAGACCCTTTGCTCAGTATTTAGTAGAAGCACCCTTTTGATCTAATACAGCCATGAGTCTTTTTGGGAAAGATGCAACAAGTTTTTCACACCTGGATTTGGGGATCCTCTGCCATTCCTCCTTGCAGATCCTCTCCAGTTCTGTCAGGTTGGATGGTAAACGTTGGTGGACAGCCATTTTTAGGTCTCTCCAGAGATGCTCAATTGGGTTCAAGTCAGGGCTCTGGCTGGGCCATTCAAGAACAGTGACAGAGTTGTGAAGCCACTCCTTTGTTATTTTAGCTGTGTGCTTAGGGTCATTGTCTTGTTGGAAGGTAAACCTTCGGCCCAGTCTGAGGTCCTGAGCACTCTGGAGAAGGTTTTCGTCCAAGATATCCCTGTACTTGGCCTCAATTAATCTTTCCCTCGATTGCAACCAGTCGTCCTGTCCCTGCAGCTGAAAAACACCCCACAGCATGATGCTGTCACCACCATGCTTCACTCTTCGGACTGTATTGGACAGGTGATGAGCAGTGCCTGGTTTTCTCCACATATACCGCTTAGAATTAAGACCAAAAGTTCTATCTTGGTCTCATCAGACCAAAGAATCTTATTTCTCACCATCTTGGAGTCCTTCAGGTGTTTTTTTTAGCAAACTCCATGCAGGCTTTCATGTGTCTTCAAAAAGACAGAAAGTTTTGCCTGGATCAACCAAATTTAATTAAAGGGGTTGTAAAGGTAAACATTTTTTCACCTTAATGCATTCTTTGCATTAAGGTGAAAAAACTACTAACCATACCGCCGTCCCCAGCCCCCCGTTTTACTTACCTGACCTCTCGAAATTCGGCTGCTCGTTCACGTCCTCGATTCCGCTGCTCAGGATGGCCGCTGATTGGCTAAAGTGGATGGATTGGAAGCAGCGCAGCCATTGGCTCGCGCTGCTGTCAATCACATCCAATGACGCGGCACGCTGGGGGGCAGGGCCGAGTGATACAGCGAGCGGCTATAGCCGCCGGCTGTATCACGGGAGCGCGCCCGCAATAACTAACCACCATGCGAGGGAGCTCGCATTAAGGTGGTTAATTATTGCGGGGAGCAGCTGAGACAGCCGCCGAGGGACCCCAGAAAAGCAGGTTCGGGGCCACTCTGTGCAGAACGAGCTGCACAGTGAAGGTAAGTATAACATGTTTGTTATTTTTAAAAAATAAAAAAAATACCTTTACAACCCCTTTAATCAATAGTTGGCCTTTTACTGGTGAGTATACATTTTTATAACCCCCTTGTGACAACGTTGTCCAATTTTTAATTGGTTTGTGGTAGCCGTCTTCCCACATTGCTTCTTTTTCACTGGTTGCAATTTCAATTTGGTTTTTATCTTTTTGGTAAATAATAAAGCTGGTTTGTATTCTCAAATGTGTTCTTTGTTGACCCTCTTTAGGGAGTCCTTTCCCTGGTTTTTTCCTTTCATGTGTCTTCCACTGAGGAGAGGCTTCAGTTGGGCCACTCTGGAGCTCAGCCACAGTGATCTTTGGGTTCTTCTTTACCTCTCTCACCAAGGCTCTTCTCCCCCGATAGCTCAGTTTGGCCGGACGGCCAGCTCTGCGAAGGGTTCTGGTCATCCCAAACATCTTCCATTTAAGGATTATGGAGGCCACTGTGCTCTTAGGAACCTTAAGTGCAGCAGAATTTTTTTTTGTAACCTTGGCCAGATCTGTGCCTTGCCACAATTCTGTCTCTGAGCTCTTCAGGCAGTTCCTTTTGACCTCATGATTCTCATTTGCTCTGACATGCACTGTGAGCTGTAAGGTCTTATATAGACAGGTGTGTGGCTTTCCTAATCAAGTCCAATCAGTATAATCAAACACAGCTTGACTCAAATGAAGGTGTAGAACCATCTCAAGGATGATCAGAAGAAATGGACAGCACCTGAGTTAAATATATGAGTGTCACAGCAAAGGCTCTGAATACTTAGGACTATGTGATATTTCAGTTTTTTTTTTTAAATCTGCAAAAATATCAACAATTCTGTGTTTTTCTGTCAATATGGGGTGCTGTGTGTACATTAATTAGTGTAAAAAAAATGAACTCAAATTATTTTTGGAAATGGCTGCAATATAACAAAGAGTGAAAAATTTAAGGGGGTCTGAATACTTTCCGTCCCCACTGTATATACACACACCACACTGTAATTTGTTTATGCCACTGATTTTTTTTTTTTTTTTAAAGCGTAGCGCTTACCTTTACATTATACAAATTCTTAGTAGAAGGGCATTTGGGTTGGCACCTCCTTAACACAGTTGGAATTTTTTTTTGTTTATGACTTTAGTCTTCGTTTATGAAAAAGGAGTTAATGATTTATCACTGCAATAAATCTTGCAAATAGCAACAGACTGAAATTGTGCCTCCAGTTTCAGAACTCCGTACTTTCAAATATGCCAGGGCTATACATCTCTATCCAAGGGCGATGTACAGACCAGGATTAAATTATACACGATCTTTCATAGTAAGCTAAACTCTCCTGGTTACTCTGTTAAAGTACATGAGTATGTACATTCAGCAAATATAAGATTCCATAGGAGTATTAAGGTAGAATTACACCCTAAACCTAACTAGTCTTAAAAATGTTCCCTCCCCCCACTTCTAAAACCTTTTCTGGCTAATATGTTTAAAAAAGATGTCTACTTATCTATTTTCAGCCTGCTCTGGTCATGTCATCGGGCTTCCCTGAGTCAGCCAGTGGTGGCTGCAGGGAAGCAGAGGAAGCGTTGTGAAGCACTCTCTCCTCTCCCCTGCTGCCATCACTGTCTGACACAGAAGATCACAGGCTGAAAATAATTATATACTACTTTTTTTTTCCTTTACACAGGTTAGCCAGCATAGGTGTTAGGAGGCAGAGGGGACATTTCTAAGCCTAGTTAGGTTTAATCTGGAATTCAACTTTAAGTTAATGTGAGGGTAGATGGCACCATGTAGGGGATGCAACGATACCGAGTATTTTCATGAGCAATAGTGAAAAAGCTCCTGATATACTTTGTGGTGCGATTTTGCATCAATACACAATGGGTGCAAAATGCATGCACTTTGAAGAGGAATGCATTGCGATTCCTTTCTGAATCGTATGTGGTTTCCCGCACTTCTCCTTTGTGAACCCAGGCTGAAATTACTAGGACAAGCCTGGGTTCACACAGGAGCGGTGGGGAAACCGCATGTGATTTGGATAGGAATCATATTCTGTATGGACTCAAATAGCACCACAAAGTATTGGTACTTGGTGTTGGCGAGTACTTGACCGAAAGTCAAGATTTGACTTTCGGCGATAAAAATTTGGAATCAGTGCATCTCTAACACAATCTATTCCTAAATATTCACAGCATTATCCTTATATTGCAGACCTCACAATTGTGGGCAGATGTCAGTAGCAGAGGTGGACAGTAAATCTGCAATAAGGGTCCGGTGTTGAGCGATTGCATTTGACATCAGCTTAAGGCACTTAAGATTGTTCAGAATTCTTTGACATATGCCTTTAAGAGCAAACATGCTTCAAATAGATCAAAGTACATTTATTCATTATTTAAAAAGATATTCTTTCTCTGTAGGTCCATGTAACTTTTTATATGATAAAAGATCTGTGGCATTCAAAGATGATGGTACGGATGCTAAAGCCTTTTGGAAATGTTCTTGTTTCACATAGGTAGCCTGTAGTTCAGTTTCCTGTAACGCAACCAGGGCGGCCTGCAGGCAAAGATAACGTATATACATATCAGAATAACACATGCATCTTTACACGTATATGTTTTTGTTACCTATCTCCTACAACCACATCTTGCTAAAAGCAGCAATAGGCTAGGCACAAGAATCAAGGGGGAATAATTTAGATTATATTGTAAAGGTAATCTGCAGCTAAATGTTTTAGATGGAGTGGTAAGAGCCAAACTTCTGTCCTTGTTACACATGGTCATCAGGAAGGAAAGTGAGTAAAGCCGGCCATAGATGGCTCAAAATTTGGCCGGTTAAGCAGGAACCATTAATAGGCAGGCTTGGTTGTACTGGAGATGATAGATCGACTTCAGTACAACCAGCTTGTCAGGTTTTTTCCTTTCAATCGCTGCCTGTGAAAATACAATAGCTGCTCAGCAGGGATTCCCTCATTAACACTGAATGTGTTGATGGGGGAATCTAGCAACTTTCTTTCCTCCAACCCCTGGTTGAAGGAAAGAAAATTGGTCAATATATGGCCTAACTAAATCTCCCCAACTGGGATACATACAGCAATAAAAACCTAAGAGTTTAACCCTTCCAGTTAGGTTCTTTTTTTTTTTTTTAGATACAGTTAAGCAGGGAAACTTTCACTGGATTAAACACATTAATAGTATTTAAGACATCGAACAACCATTTTTTTTTTCAAGACTAATTCCAGGCATGGTATATTTTTACTTCGTTAAATTGGTCCAGCTTGGACCACTGGAAATCACTGAAGTAGAAACAGCTACTCCACCTTCTGTAACTGGAAAAGGTGCAGAGCATGATGTCACTGCCTGGCCTCTCCACCTCATCCAATCAGAACACCTTGCATTCATTTAGAAAATGCAAAGTATTGTGTTCATAATGCACCGGGCTGTCCGCTCAGCATGGAACCTGAAAGCAAGTGGAGATCACTGAAGTAGTGGTGTGTACTATAGTGATTTCCAGGGGCATCAGCCAGGTATGGTACTATGTAAAAATACACCATTCCTGGAACTCTTCTTTAAAGGATCGGTTCACCTTTTGGAACATGGAACAGTAGCTGCAGCCTCTTCCCCTCCCCAGTGACCGGGGAACTTCACCTGGCGCCCCCTGCCACTATCTGAAAATAAC
This sequence comes from Lithobates clamitans, assembly GCA_037952925.1. NCBI lineage: Eukaryota > Metazoa > Chordata > Amphibia > Anura > Ranidae > Lithobates > Lithobates clamitans. The sequence goes on from JBBGZY010000906.1 coordinate 1,472,959, forward strand.
GCGGCCATTCAGGGCTCTGCCCACAAGGCCATGTCATTAATTCAAAGTTTCCTGTGAATGACTTGAACTAGAAGTACTGTCATACTTTGCAGTTGACGGCTTGTAGTTCTGAATGGGCTGCAAGGTCGCTGATGAGCGGCCTTGTAGTTCATTCACAAGCCCTGCAGCTAGTAAAAAGTCAGCCCGTGTGCAGGTACAGACTGAAAGCTGCAAGGCTTGTTTGCTTGAGTCTGCCATTGGACCCCTGATCACAAGTGCAATGCTTTCCAAGCTCCTTTGGGAAAGAAGTTATAAATGCACATTTTTCCTACAAAAATATGCGCATATATTATCTTTTCCCAAAAAGTGAACTTATCTTTTAAACTCGCAATCTAAAGTGAGATTCGTAACTCACATAATAGGGTCCATTTTTACCGAACTAAGGGTACCATTCCAATACTGAACTAATTCTCACCTCTTTACAAAGATTGTGAAGATCAGCGCCAGAGTAAAATGGGGTATCAGCTGCCAGCCTTTCTAGGCACACGTCAGAATGTAATGGCACATTGTTAGTGCAGATTTTCAGGATACATACCCGCGCCTGTCAGCATAGGAGAGAGCAAAACAATGAACAAATCAGAACCTAAATAGCAGGTCAGACAAAAGTAGTATAATAAAAAGAAATACATAAGAGCCCTAAGTATCATTTTACTGCCACCCTATTCACTACTTTTATTATTCAATACCTGGCTTTCCCCAAAACAGTTACAACCACAGATGAATGTCAGAAGCCATCGCCACGCTGTATCCCATATTCCCAAGCTGAATACAATGAGTAAATCAGAATTAACATTAGCTTCTGACGCTCATACTTGAATGGATCATAAATGTTCTTGTACGCAGACCTACAATCAGCTATACTATTTCATGTTATATGCATGCATACTAGACCAGGTGTAACACTTCTAGGAATTTATTACCATAGATCATTGTATCCCATGGACAATTCCCTTTTTCTGCATGTCTCTCCAGAAGACCCAAACCACCTATGTTCAGGTATGATTCATGATCACCATCTACTTCCTGGCTCAAGACGCTGACACACAAGCATATACAATTTTGGTACTTGTGTAGTTTTGCCTTATTCACATATGTAATGCAAATCAGTCCCTGCTGCTGGCTCTCGCCTTATAACTTGCTACAAAAGGTACAATATTGCATTATAAGCACTGGAGGTAGGCCCTAAAATGTCACTGACCACCAATGCAGGGGGGGTGGGGGGTAAATTTCACTGCCAGTGTCCACCATGTGTTAATAATACTGACACCAGTGGCACCAGTTTGAAGGGTTATTATGGCATCCACCAACACCACTGTTGCAGGTTGTTATTGCGCCCTCTGGCACCAATATTGGGGTTATGATTGCCTCCACTGGCACCAGTGTTGATGGTTATTATTGTGTCCACTGACACAGAATTGCGGGGTATTTACTGCACTCACTGACACCAAGATGGGGATGGGGGTGGGGCGTTACTGCATCCTCTGATGCCACTGTTGGGGGTTAATAATGGACACACTGACACCAATGCTGGGGCTACAGAACTCTTCAGTGTTCATTGTGATACACTGAAAATAAAGCAATAGGACCGAAATTGACACAAAGCACGAAAATGTGCTGCTATTGTGCGGCCCTCCGGAAGTGTCAGGAACTGTACCTTGCGGCCATCTATTATTTTTAAATTGACCACCACTGGTCTATACCATGGTTGTTGATGTCGCCTACAGGATAAAGGACACTATAGAAAAATCAACAGGCCAGCCAAGATAGGTTTTTTTATAACCCCACCGCTACCAATCATGCTCAGTGTAGATTAGTATCCTAAGAAGTTAGGACGTCTCTCTCCAGACTCAACACTTCTTGTGTGGATTTGTTTGCAATTTCAGCTCTTTTCTTACTGGCAAACAAAATGGTAAAAGATTTTGAAAAGTATCAATTTTTTTTTTCTCTTAAAACAAACACAGATGGACATATGTCGCAGGTATTAAAAAATATATTTTCCATATCCAGTAATGGATTAGTTAAAATAATAAAAAAATCTAGTATAAAGTCAAAGCAATAAATAAAGTCAAAGTCACGAGACTTAGTGATTTATGAAGCTGTGAACCAAGACAGTGTTGGGAAAATGTTCACTACTAATGGGCCTTGAGGACCAGTGCTGAACAATATTGATCTAGCTATCAAATACAGAAACCAACAATTACCTTTTCATCTGGTGGTGGAATATAGAGTAGTTTATCCAGTCTCCCTGGTCGCAGCAAAGCATCATCCAAAACATCTGGCCTGTTTGTAGCTGCCACAATCATTACGGATTTGTTAACCACTTCCTGAAACTTGTCCTGGGAGTAACACATATTAATTTATAATTGTATGTTTGACAATTTTTGACATACTGCATTAAACGGTATATTAAATTATTCAGGTATTTGTGGATTATAGATACATTACAGCAGAGACATCCCCAATTATATTGTTACTAGGTTGTTGTGGTTTATCAAGTTTAAGGTGGGGAGTACATATCCGATCTAGTATATAATCTGTAACAAAATTAATTTGGTTTAAAAAAGACACAAGTCCATGCAGTTCAACCAGATGTAATTATCAAATTAAAAATAATCAGAGCAACACTGGGGACTTTATTGTAATGGACTTCCCCAAAAAAGGCCCTAGTGTTACTATGATTATTTTGCCACTTAATCCTTTTTTTTTCATCATGGAAAGGTTTACTTCATCTTTCCAGCTACATATTGCAGACGTGCTGTCCCGACCTTTAAGTGTATGGATATTTAAAATAATTTTTGGAACACTAGTACATTTCAGTCTACAAGCTTGTGTCCACAATTAGTGCATATGAATGTAATGTTTTCATTTATTGATTTTACAATACATCTTAACGGATCTCTCTCTAATCACTTTATGGCCTGTTGAAAAGCAATTCTACAAATCGATTTGTTTAGCAACGTTAGTTGTAATTTTTAAAATGTCACTTCTGTTTTTATGATCACATCTCTCCACTGCAATAGAAGTCCAAGTGCATTAAAATAAAGAAAAATCATTTTGAAAACAATAGACGTTTAGACTCTAATCAAACTTTCAAGGATTCCTCTACCATCTACCATCTAGTCCAGTTGAATAGACTTACAGGTTCATCATGGCGATAATCAGTATTGCCTTCCAACAATTTCCGGCTCCCTCTGCGTTCTGTAATCTTCAGCCCAACTCCATCCAGTTCATTCAGGAGAACAGAAAGGATTCTCTCTTGTACACCAGAACCTGTCCTGGCCTCTGATCGACACCCTACTATAGCATCAATCTCATCAAGAAATATGATTGCTGGTGTGCTGGCTCTTGCCTGTCTAAAAAGCTGTAAAAGGAAAAAAAAAACACCCTGATTTATGAAATTTGGATCAAAGTAACTTAGATCTTGGGGTACCCCAGTCAGATTTTGGATTTCCTTCATCAGGAAAAAAAAACGTGAACTCCATTAATATTTACCTGTGCTAATGTCTTTTCTGAGTCACCCACATAGGGTGAGAAGAGATCAGCACCACTGACCGAGAAAAAAGCACAATGGCAGCTTGTTGCTAAAGCTTTTACCAGCGTAGTTTTAGCGCATCCTGGTGGCCCATAGAGCAGAACTCCTTTTGGTAGCGTCAGACCCATTCTCAGGAAAGCTTCAGGATACTTCATAGGCCACTCAATGCTCTAGACAAAGTACACAAAAAAAAAACAAAATGTGTCCATAGAAGGAATTCTACCATTCTCCAATTCCCAGAAAGCAAACATAAATAGCAAAGAAACAACATTTCAACTTTCTGCATAAACTGGAAAAAGAGAACTAAACATTGCCTTTATTATGCTCAGTCGGACATCACCTGCTCTACAAAGGCAAAGCTTTCAACAACTTACAAAGAAAAAAGTTTGCCAGATGGTAGTGCCCCCATAATATTGAATAAGATCATTCTAATACTCCCAGACCTCTGTAGGCACCATCACCAGGATATAGGGACTATACTATATTCAGTATCTCTGGATTCATTCTGTTATTCTAGCCTTCTGAAAAGTAATCCAGAACCTTATTATAACCATTTATCGCCACTGTAAATCTTTCAAGAACAAAAGTAAAATAAAATAAAATAACTGGACAATCCATTTAGAAAGCAGTTTTCCCTTAAAAGAAAGCAATTAATCATGTCCCGCAGCCAGCACCACTAAACTTCTATGGATTTAAAAATGCTAAAAGTTTGGAGTTTAAGTGATACCCTTTTTATTGGCTATTTTGAGTTGGTAAAGATTGGAAAAACAGAGTTTGCTCAAAGATGTTCAGAGTTCAGCACCCTTTCAGGTATTTCGAAATACGCTGACCCCGCTGTGCACCCTTTTTGCAGCCCTTCTGTACTCTAGTGACACAGGGACAAGTGGAGACATCTACAGAGCGCAGCAGGTGTGACCAGCATTTGACACCAACAGAAATGATGAATGCTGAAGATTTATTTTTTTTTTTTTTTAGTAAGCTTTAGGCCTCATGCACGTAAACCCAAAAAGAGCATACAGTGTGCGTGGAGCATAAATAGTCAGATTAATCAAACCACAGGTGCAGCAAACAGCTTCCTATTGCAGTGAATGGCTATACACTGCTACAGGAAGATTTACACCTGAGCTTAGTTTAGGTCATGCATGCCCATACAGCACTAGACACAGAAACTTGCATCCAGGGTGCATGCCCATGTGCAAGTTTACGCAAGTGCCAGTATACACCCTTGTATAGCAGCGTACAGTCATTCATTGCAATAGGAGAGGCTGCATGCTGCACCTGCGGCTTGCTTACATTGGCCATTTACACTCCATGTATGCCCTCTTGTGGCCGTGTGCATGAAGCCTTGTTCGGCACCTTATGGCATTAGGCGTAGGGCTGTGAGAAAAAAGTACTAATTGCATCCTTTGCAGAGGGAACTGCTTTTCAACTTCTAAAAATGGTGACAAAGTCACTTTAACACGACTAATGGCCTTCTTCTCTGGAATATGGAAATAGCATCTCCCCCCTTCCCCTCCATGGTACACTGGCCACAGTTTGTTAATAATATCTATGATGATTCCTGAGAATCAGAATTAACATTGGATATAGGTCTAGACAAAATACAGGATTTCTGATGGGTATAAATGACTGTCAGCTTAAATGTCTGGAAAATTCTCTCTCCCCCCACTCCCTTTTTTTTCCTTCCCTCTAGTCTATTCCTCTTAAATTATTTTTCAAGTCTACCACTTCAACACACTTTGTCATTTCAATACACTACAAAAAAATATGTACATAATCTACAAATGCAAAAGCAGACATGCTACATCTCACCCACCATGATTATCAACAGATTACCTCACTTTTTAGAGGAGTAATCATTGAAATGATAGCTTGCTTTGTTGTGTACAGTTTACCGAGGTATTCCCCATATTTGCTATAACTGTATGCTATTCTAATGGCAACTCTGCTTTAAAGTCCAACTCTTTAAAAATAATCCCTTGCAGTAGGGCTGTGCTTGCATTGCAAGAGTTAAAGGAGAAGTATAGCCAAAGCTCTTTTGGCAGTATTTCTCCTATGGATCACAGGAGTGCAATTCGTTTTGCACTCCTGTGACCCATTTTCAGCAGAGAGCGGTCTGTAGTCCATTCCCTGTTGACGTCACAGACGTCGGTCCAGTCATCACGACTATGGAGTCTGGATCTGCCAGTCTCTCAGTGAGCCGCTGAAAGACTGAGCCGGCCGCCCCCATCCCCTCCACAGCCCAGCGCTTCAATGAGCGAGGAGGGAGCAGAGGGGAGAGCCGCTGACTGACAGTCTGCAGCTCTCTGCTCGGGGAGCTGCCAGAACCATGCATTCAGCAGTGTTTAATCCCTCGGTTCTCAGTGCAGGGGAGACAGATTCTGCATCCACCTAGGCAAGTATAAATCTAAAAAAAAAATAAAATAAAAAACCCAAACCCATACTTCTCTTTTAATTGCTTGTTTAGGTCTAAAAGAATTGTTAAATGCTAAGTTCACCTTTTGGGGAAAAAAAAAAATAAATGCATATATTTTTACAAGAAAATAAAATGTGCATTTATTATTTTTTCCCCCAGGATCCTGCAAAGCATTGCAACCATGATCAGATGAGCACGGGTGTAATGTCAGACTCCTGCAGACAAGTCCTACAGCTTTTTGCCTATACCTCTGAACATGCTGTACAGCTGCGGGGCTTGTGAATGGACTATGAGCGCACTGATGAGGATGACCATGCTCGCAGTCCATTGAAACTACAAGTCCGTCTGTCATGATGGTAGTTAATTCACAGATTGCTTTGAATGAATGACATAACTGTGTGGGTGGAGCCCCGTCAATTTTAAAATGTGACAGTGGCTGTGGGGAAGAGGAAGCCTGCCTGCTGTCACATGGGATTGGGGGGGGGGGGGGTGAGGGAACATGTGCTGAAACATGTGACACAATAAATACGGGTGTAACATGTTCCAAAAGGTGATAATAGCCTTTAAAGTAGATTTACTTACCCGATACTCCACACTATTAGACCAGTCCCCACAGTGTCTCCTCTGCTATGCTCCAGTAGTCTGAAGTCCTGATGTCATCAAGACCAATGCAGGGTACACATCCCTGCATTGGATGTGATGACGCCAAGGAACAGTCGGTTGCCAGAGCACTGAGAAACGCCATCTGCTGGGGGAGTGAAGTATAAGGTAAGTTAAAGCGCTTCTCTTCCCCCCCTAGACTACACAAGCAGTGAACCCTTGCAGTGCAGGCACAGCCCCACTACAAGGGATCATTTTCACATTTCCCAGAGTTAGGTTTTAATGTCTGGATTTTTTTACCACAAATCTGTATTTTAATTCTTGTAATCATTTTAGGATGCAGAACATATGACATTTCTGCAGACATAAGGAATCCCCATAATAACATTTTGCACACTTAGGGATCAAGCTGTCCTTTACCTGTTTCAGTACGAGTTTAACATTCTCCAGGCCCCCTATATTCTCCCAGTAGATTGGCTTAAACTCCACCTGTCCAATCGCACTACGAGCTGTAGACGGACGGATCTTTTTAAAGGCTTCATAAAAATGTGCTCTAGTAACTTGACTCGCTTGACTGTCCTGAAAGAAAAGACTATCATTTATATGGCTTAATTATAATTATCATTGCTTTATTTATACATAGATCAATCATCAATTAAGCAATATATAAAGACTGAAATCTCAGGTTCTAATATTTAAGGCAATAAACAAAACTTAATGCATGGGGTTTATCATTTACCACTGTTGATGTGAAGCTGTGACCAAGTTAATATATTCAAGTATCATAGCATTCTGAATAAGCAGTCAATGAGCTTCAAAATAAACACTCACTGGCCTCTGAAGCTGCTGACACTGTGGAGAAATGCATTCTCAGAGTTTACAGCAGAAACACAAAAGTCAACTCCAGCCTGTTCTTTAGCTGCAACTATTATAGAAGCACCTGAACGACCACAACATACAGGGATATACAATGTATTACTGACATATAATCACACACATAGGTTGGACTTGTGTCTTTTTTCAACCTCACCTACTATGTAACTATGTAAAGGCTGACGTTTATTTTTACCTTCATGCATTCCATGTATGAAGGTAAAAAATCCTCTGTGTGCTGCTCCCCCCACAGCCCCCCTAATACTAACCTGAGCCCCATCTCGATCCAGCGATGTGCAATCCCAGGTCTCTCTCTCCTCATTGGCTGAGACACAGCAGCGGGAGCCATTGGCAATCACAGTCAGTGAGCCAATGAGGAGAGAGCAGGGGGGGGCCAAGCCACAGCTCTATGTGTCTTATGAACGCATAGAGCGGGGCTTAGGAGCAAGTATGCACCAGTGCCCCCCTAGCAAGTGGCTTGCTATTGTGGGGACTCTTCAAAGGGGAGGAGCATGGAGGGCTGGAGGGGGACCCGAGAAGAGGACGATTGGGGCTTCTCTGTACAAAACCACTGCACAGAGCAGGTAAGTATGACATGTTTATTATTAAAAAAAAAACAAAAAAAACGAACCTTTAGGATCACGTTAAGCAGTGTTTTACAGTTTTGAGGCCTCCAAAGTAAGCACATAGCAGGTGCTCTAAGAGAAACAGACTTGATCAAGGTAGGCCTTAATGGCGAGAGGCCTAATTTATGCGTAGCAAAATATAAACAATGCTGTGCCAAGAGCGCCCCCCTGGCAGGTAACGGAAAGCTCCCGATCATGTGACTGCTGTGACAGCAAATCACGGCAGTCACATGACCAAAATGCCTGTCTGCCGGTGTTCTGCTATATAGTGTCCTCCTATCGGATAGTGTCCGCTCCATACTGCGCAGGCGCAGCGCTTGCGCAGTACGGAGCAGAAGGAGATGCCGAAAATGTCCGAAGTTGATCAGCTGACCATCAGCTGTACATGGCGCTTCGGCAGTTCTTAGCGATGGCTGTGTAAGAGGGCCTCTCGCGGCCTCGCTGCGCTCGGCAACTATATATTCTCACTTTATGTCCACTTGGATAGTAGGGAATGAACCTGGACACAGGGTGAGAATAAAAGCGCAGGCGCCGTGTACAGCTGATGATCAGCTGTTAAACTTCGGAGACTTTCGGCGTCTCGTTTGTCTTCCGTACTGCGCCTGCGCAGTACACGGAGGACACTATATGATAGGGGACTGTATTTGACAAGACACCGGCATCTGAAACCTCTTAAAGAGCTGGGAAGTGCTGGTGCTAAGACGTTAAATGCTTCTGCAGTAAACTGTAAGGCTCGGTTACCACTGCCGCAACCTGAAAATTGCGCTACTTACAGTGCGACTTAGCCAGGTGACTTGTTGTGACTTTGAAGCAACTTCAGGGAATGCCTGGGTAATCTTCCTGTAATGTGGGATCCAAATCACATCAATTAAGATGAGGATTCGACTTGGAGGAGACTTCCATTAAAGTCAATGGGCACAATTCGGATAGAAGTCGCCTATAATATGGGTCCAGAAAGTTCCGTTTTTAAATGCAGTGAAAATTTTTTAAGGGACATGAATGTCACAAAAGTTCATGGTCTGCTGATAAGAGCCTGTATGAAAGGATTTTCCTTTAATCCAAAATACTCTGTACTATAAATCTAATGCAGGCACTAATTTACTTTATACGCATGTATACTATATGTTGTTTTTTAAACTGATTCCATAAATATGGAGAAATTAGAAAATGCAGTTTATGAATGTGTATAATAAAACCTAATGAAAAATATTCCAAGTGCAATATTCTCATATAACCAATTCAGTTTAAAAACATTCCCCTCTGGATGATCTGTGTACCTTGCAGAGATTTTAACAATCTTAGTTGGGGATTGCTACCTTTTGTTATTCTGAAGAAATAGCTGTTTGTCTGTCTCCATGTAGGAAATTGAATCTGTATGGGAGTGGTTTTATAATTATCATTCTGCTGCTGCACCTGCAGGGCGCTAATGAGGAAAGTGGTTGGGTCTGCATTCCTTTAGATGTGATTTCCCTGTGGGAGTACCATCAAAAATGACATTTTTGTTGCAGGGGGATGCCCAAAATCTGACATGCTTCTTAGTGTAGACTTCTGGGAAAATCAGTGAGCCAATCACACAAGCAGGAAATTACATTTCTGGGGGCGTTATTTATTTATATTAATTAGCTTTTTTTTCCAACTAAAGCGGAGTTACCTTTTAACTACTGTAATAAAAAGTCAACTCAGGACCTGGCTGTCTGGTTAAAGAATAGCTGAAGAAAATTACGCATTTTTGGCAAGTAAGACATTTCACAATTAGGCTTAATGTACACGGGATGTTCTACAACCTCTCCTGAACGATTTAACTTGACAGATAGTAACCGACGTTTAAAAACATTCGTTTCGCTGCATTTTACATGCCGCATTTGCGTTAAGAAGTGTTTTTTTTCTTTTTCCAAATAGTAAAAAGTTTAAAACACCTGTAAACGAAACGCGGCTAAGTGTGTTTACAAGCTGTTACAGGCGTTTGGCATTTCAAATGCCTCTGAACATCCGTCCTGAACGCATTTTTTTGCTTTCCAAAAAAATGCTTCTAAACTCAACTGCCTAGAAACGACTATAAACAACCCTGTGTACATGTACTGATAGGATAACAGAGGAGAGTTCAGGGGCAGCTGAAAAAAACCACCAACTGCTCCTAAACATCCGTTTAGCAGCAACAGTGTACATGAAGCCTTAAAGGGTAACTCTACTACTGTCATCCCCCCTGCTCCCTCCTCACAGGATTTGACTGAGAGCTGCAGGAGCCAATGGCTCCCGCTGCTCCCAGAGATTCAGTGAATGCAGGAAGAGAGGAGCAACACGGGACAGCTCTGGATCGATGGAGGACTCAGGTAAGTGAGTGGCAGAGAATGCATTAGGGTAAAAAACCTTCTGTTTTTAGAATTACCTTAAAGTGGAGGTCCACCCTGAAAAAAAAATTGCATAAAAAAATACCTAAAAAAAAAATGGAGGAAAAAAAAAAAAAATTTTTTTAACTTACGTTAAATGGCTGTTGCTAGGCAGTCTTCCTACGCCGCGGTGATCTTCAGTCTTCTCCTCCCCTCGTTGTCTTCTGGGGAATGGGGCGCGGTGTGTTACGGGAACTGTGTGTGTCCCACAACACATCGCGTCCCATTCACAAAGCGCTGCGTGACTTGCTCATGCGCAGTAGAAAACGGGCAGTTAAGCTGTAAGGCTCCACTGCCTGTTTCCCTTAGTTAGGATGGCGGTGCCGGGACCTGAGGGACAGGTCGGCCTCAGGCGGCCGACATCGCGGGCACCCAGGACAGGTAAATGTGCTTATTTAAAGTCAGCAGCTACAGTGTTTGTAGCTGCTGACTTTAAATTTTTTTTTTCCCGGCCGGAATCCCGCTTTAAAGTGATTGTAAACGATCATCTTGTACAAAAACCCATTCATTTTAAAAATAGTAATGAAAGGCACAACATTTATATACAAATATATTATAGTTATATAATTTAATAATTTGTGTAAAAATTTCATTTTAATAATTGTAATCCTTTAACACATGAATGGAACACATGTAATTATACTTTATCCTTAATGCAGCAACTCTGCTAATACACATAATAAACTATCCAAAAATCCTTATAGGCACTTATATTACCTGGTGCACCTGCAGCACAACTTGCATAGCAGCTTCGCGGCACAGTGCAGTGAGATCAGCCCCCACGTATCCCACCGTCATGTCGGCCAGAACACCAACATCCACATCACTGCTGACGGGCATATTAGATAGGAGTACTTGAAGAGTGGCTCTTCTCTGGCAGAGTGTGGGGGTTCCAATAATAACCTACAGAAGAAAACCCAGACCTTTTTTTCCAAAATTCTTTTCATATAGGCTACAAGGATTGATCAGAAATAAACATCAGTGAATGAAATGTGACAAAGAATAAAACGTAAAACTGCTGCTTTGTGACGAAGACATTCATCACTGCAGAATTCTCTGATATAAGACAGGTTCACACCACAATTTCGGCGTTCAAAATACATTTCTGCGTTCAAAATACATTTCTGCATGTGTTTTATTAAGTGTTTTTTTTTTTTTGCAGCATTCCAGATGCCTTCCATACCGAAAAAAATGCAACATGTTCTACTTTTGTTGACTGCACTGGTGTGAACTAGGACCATTGGAATCCATGTTAATCATTGTCCTTGCATTTTTGATTCAGAATAAAAACGCATTGGGCTACATCTGCAGTGAACCAGCCCTGATGATCCTTTCACACCAGCGTCCAGTCTTGATCGGTCAGTCAGCCTTTCAGACAAATCCAAACTGAACCGCAATGTCTTGTTATGGAGTTTATATTACGTGTCTGTCCATTCCCATCTATGTCCTTTTATGTCTGCAAAAAAAGGTTTTCCTTTACTGTTTTTGCGGATATAAACGGATGTTGAGCGTTTATGTCTGCTCACCTCTGTTGTAAAAGGATTAGGTTTTCATGCTTTTTTTTTAAAAAAACTTCATAATAGAACGAACGACGCTCGTGTAAAAGAGCCCTTAAAAACTAAAGTTTAATATTCTTATATTTTGCTTCCCTAGTTCTCCCCCCATAAGCTTTTCACCAGAAACTTCATTTTAGTGCCATTTTAAATGGACAAATTATCAGGGTTATTAGGGGATACTGTTTTTTTTTTTTTTTTTTAAACGGTGAGTACTGATACTTGTGCCCAAGTGCTGATACCGAACACCGATACCTCTGCAGTGCGATTTTAGCCCATACAAAACGAGTGGGCTCAAATCACACTGCAAAGAATCGCATGCAATTTGAACAGGAATGCGGTGTTCAAATCACATGCAGATTCCCGCACCGCTCCTGTGTGAACCCAGGCAGAATTTACTATGACAAGCTTGAGTTCACACAGGAGCGGTGGGGGGAAACTGCATGTGATTCAGACAGGAATCGCACCGCATTTCTGTTCAAATCGCATAAGATTTTTGCAGTGCGATTTGAGTCCACTCATTTTGTATAGACTAAAATCGCACCGCAAAAGGTATTGGTGTTCGGTATCGGCATTTGAGCATAAGTATCAGTACTCACCAATTTTAAAAAAACGAAACATATTGTATGGGCTTAAATCGCACCGCAAAGGTATTGGTTTAGGTCTCGGAGCATTTGCATGAGTGCAAATGCTCAGTATCGGCACCGATATTGGTAAAACAACTATATATTGACAAACAACTAAACAAAATCTCAATATATGAGCACATAAGGTGAATCACAAAATTTTGACTAGGCAACATAAAACTTTCTCCCAAAATTGTATAAAAAAAAAAAGTATCTATAGTTGATGAGATACCTTTACATTTTCTATAGATATAGAATTTAATATTATTACTCGATTTTAGGTGTAATTTGTTGTATGGATTTATAACTATTGTTATCTATTTTAGAAAAAAAAATGTACAGACCATACCAACAATATGTCAGCAATAACTTCTCACTCTTGGTCCTAAAGAAACAGACAAATTCTGTGAAACATGCTGACCACTATAGGTGACATGGTGGTGAATGCTATAATCTGAAATAGTCTTCTGTATGTATACATTTGTATATATTGTTTTACCATAAGAATATTTGATTGGTTTTAAAACAAAAGGTGATAAAATCTGTGCACTTTTTAGGAAAAGTTTGATATGTATTTTTAATGTCCTCAGGGTGCTATATCCAAAGTATCTTTCTTTCCATATATATTGCTGCTTTTCTTGGGATGATAGCTGGCCATACACTAGTAGAATTTTATTTGAAAACTGTTGACTGTAGTGACAAGAAAATTACATTTATTACAAAATCAAATGTTAAAAGCAAACATTTTAAGTACTTGTGTACAACATCTGTCAAGTCATCAAATGTACTGAGAATATTCATAAGAATGTTCATTAGAAAATCTACCAGTGTATGGCCAGCTTAAGAGATATTATTGGATTCTGTCTGTGTCCACCCCTCTTAGCTAGATAACATACATAGTAATTACCGTATTTTTCGCTCCATAAGGCGCACTCCCCCCCACCACAAAAAAATGGGGGAAAATGTTGGTGCGTCTTATGGAGCGAATACTGACCAGCCCCCCCCCCGCCATGTCACAATAGCGGCCGGCCGTCTCCCACGAGCCTGGCAATCTCCTGGCTAAGCCTGTCACTATCAGAAGACAAAGCAGCCCCAGCAGCGGAATGGAGAACAGCCGCTCCTGCTGCTCTGTTTTTGTGACAGGTTGATGTGATGACATCCTCGCCAGTCGCCAGGCACAGGTCAGGCTGTATTTTAGTTGGGCACAGGTCAGGCTGCATTTAATGGTGCATTTAGTGGGCACAGGTCAGGCTGAATTTAATGGTGCATTCAATGGGCACAGGTCAGGCTGAATTTAATGGTGCATTCAATGGGCACAGGTCAGGCTGAATTTAATGGTGCATTCAGTGGGCACAGGTCAGGCTGAATTTAATGGTGCATTCAATGGGCACAGGTCAGGCTGAATTTAATGGTGCATTCAGTGGGCACAGGTCAGGCTGAATTTAATGGTGCATTCAATGGGCACAGGCCAGGTTGAATTTAATGGTGCATTCAATGGGCACAGGTCAGGCTGAGTTTAATGGTGCATTCAATGGGCACAGGTCAGGCTGAATTTAATGGTGCATTCAATGGGTATAGGTCAGGCTGCATTTAATGTGACTGGTAAGGCTACATTTTATGGGCACTGGTCAGGCTGTATTTTATGGGCACTGGTCAGGCTGCATTTCATGGGCACTGGTAAATATTTAAGTACACCATTTCGTTCAGAATATTTTTTTCTTGTTTACCTCTTCTAAAACCTAGGTGCCTCTTATGGTAAGGTGCATCTTATTGAGCGAAAAAAATACGGTACCTCCCTGTCGAATCTCCCTGGTCGTCTCAGAGCGGAATCTATAGCATCAGGACGGTTTGAAGCAGCAACAATAACCATTTTGTTATCACTGTGAATCCCGTCCATGAGTGTCAAAAGCTGAGCGACTATGCGATTTTCAGGAGCATTACTTGAGCCTCCACGTTTAGGACACAAGGATTCAATCTCATCAATAAACAGGATGCAAGGTCCTCCATGAGAAATGTCTCTGGCTCTCTCAAAATACTTTCTTAAATTCTCCTCACTCTCTCCAGGCCTCGATCCATGAATTGCTGGCCCATTCAGGCTAATTAGATAGGCTCCAACTTGTCTTGCAACAGCTTTTACTAAAAGAGTTTTCCCAACTCCAGGAGGACCAACTAAGAGAAGGCCTCTGGGACACGTTAAACCTAGTTTGGTTAATGTCTTTTGATAGTGGAAAGGTAAATTGATGATCTCACAGAGTGAGGCACATACTTCCTCCATTCCAGCTACCTTGTACTGAGGATCACTGTCAGCTATGTGCTTGTACCACTCCAGTGCTATGACCTCTTTAATGTTCAAGTTTGTCTTTGCAGTTATTAGGCCAGCGCCAGCCATTACAGGGTCCATGTCTATTACCTCCACAATCACAACTGGTGAGTCGTCAGTCATTTTTATCACATATTGAGGTAGTACATACATATTTCTCAGCAAGTCCCTCACCACCTCATGGAGCATTGTGTCTGATAAAGCCAATTTCACTTCCAAATTCCTCAGTACCACTTTCACTGTCACCCTTTTTAACTTGATAGGATTTAAAACTTTTAAATAATTTAAACAAACTGAACCTGTGTGGTCTATTGTAGGTTTTGTCAATGCAGAGCACATGGTGTCAACTTGGAGAAAGCCATCAGAAAGGTCCTTCCTTGGCCAAGCTGTGCACAGACAGTTGCCACTTGGTAATGATATCAGGATAGGGAAACCTATTTTAGCTCCCAGATGCGACATAGCTTTTGGTCCCAATCTACATCTTTGTGATCCATGGTCTTCATAATCTAATGGCAATAGCTTAAGCTCTGTATCCATCTGTAATAAAATAACATTGCAGTTAAATAGACATCAGTATGAGATAAAGGTTTAAAGTGGAGTTCCACTCACTTTTACAACTCTTCAGCATCCCTCACTAAACTGTGCACTGTAAACGAATTGGATATTTTTACATTTTTTTCTCAGCACCTACTGTATATTTGCTGTATTCATTTTTCACTTCCTCCTCCCTGGCCGCGGCCCATCGCATCATTTCCTGTTTGCAATGCCTTCTAGGAAGGGGCGGCAACTTCCTCTGACACTGCCGTTGCTATGGAAACCTGACCTGAAACCTATTACACCGCTTGTGCTGCACTGAGCATGTGTTGATATCCAGGAAGAAATACAGTCTGGCTTCAGATGCCCACACTTAAGATGGCCACGGCCTGCTGTAAGTTTATAAAATAACAAACTACTGCTATAAACTAACAAAACAGACCTTAGTTTACAGACTAACTTTACTAGTATACATTAGGCTTGTGTATTATAGGGGTATTTTTATTTAAAAAGTATAATTTCAGCCGGAACACCACTTTAAGTATAGCCTAAAACTTTTTGGGGGGATAACATGGTAAAGGATTAGAACATTTGTCTGGCTTTTATTGATGTCTATGTTCCTGCTGGGGAGAGTCAATCCCTCTATTTGTACTGGTAACTAGGGATGAGCATGGGTTGCTCTAAACCCAATGTTCGGCTGAATCCAGATGTAAGTCACCAGTGCTGGGCCACACGGCTGTGGGCAAGGCATTTCCCACCCCGCGGTTGCAGGGATGCTTGTGACATATTACCTAATGTGGCCATAGGTAGTGCCTTGACCACAGCTGTCTTGGTGAACACTAACACTGACAGCTGTGTTGAATCCAAACCTGAAAACCTCAAAGCCAAGACTATC
This sequence comes from Lithobates clamitans, assembly GCA_037952925.1. NCBI lineage: Eukaryota > Metazoa > Chordata > Amphibia > Anura > Ranidae > Lithobates > Lithobates clamitans. The sequence goes on from JBBGZY010000906.1 coordinate 1,489,360, forward strand.
TCTACAGGTGACCATTGTCACTGAGACAGTAAAATTAGCCAAAGACGGATTTCAATCTATCTATGGGCAGGCTAGTTGTAACTGATCCATTGCTCACCTTTAGTACAACCAGCCTGTCTGTTTTGTTGTTTTTCGTGTGATGACTGCCGGCAGCTATAGCAGCCAACAGTAATCAATGTGCTCCGCGCTGCGATCCGGTGCCCTCCGCCGCTTACCGGAGCCGTCGGTGGCGGCGGAGGCGATCGCATCCTGTGCCGTGGTGTGTCTGGAGACGAGTGAGGCCAAGATGGCGCTCACTCGTCTCCATGACACTGCTGGGCGGAAGCGACGTCAAAACGTCACTTCCGTCCACGCCTCTTAAAGGCATATTTTTTCAAATGTCATTTTTCTAAATGACTTTTTTTTTCTTTTTTTTTTTCTTTTTTTATTGCATTTTAGTGTAAATATGAGATCTGAGGTCTTTTTGAGCCCAGATCTCATATTTAAGAGGTCCTGCCATGCTTTTTTCTATTACAAGGGATGTTTACATTCCTTGTAATAGGAATAAAAGTGACACAATTTTTTTTTTTTAAACAGTGTAAAAATAAATAAAATATTGTAAAATAAATAATAAAAATTAAAAAAAAAAAATTTAAAACCCCCCTGTCCCGACGAGCTCGCGCGCAGAAGCGAACGCATATGCGAGTAGCGCCCGCATATGAAAACGGTGGTCAAACCACACATGTGAGGTATCGTCGCGACCGGTAGAGCGAGAGCAATAATTCTAGCCCTAGACCTCCTCTGTAGCGCAAAATATGCAACCTGTAGAATTTTTTAAACGTCGCCTATGGAGATTTTTGAGGGTAAACGTTTGACGCCATTCCACGAGCGGGCGCAATTTTCAAGCATAACATGTTGGGTATCAATTTACTAGGCGTAACATTATATTTCACAATATTAAAAAAAATTGGGATAACTTTACTGTTGTTTTTTTTTTTATTCAAAAAAGTGAATTTTTTCCAAAAAAAGTGCGCTTATAAGACAGCTGCGCAAATATGGTGCAAAAAAAAGTATTGCAATGACCGCCATTGTATTCTCTAGGGTGTTAGAAGAAAAACCATATATAATGTTTGGGGGTTCTAAGTAATTTTCTAGCAGAAAAACCTGTTTTGAACATGTAAACACCTAAAATCCAAAACGAGGCTGGTCCTTAAGTGGTTAATGTATACCCACTTTAGTAATGGGAAATCAAAAACTTTAGTCATCACTGAAACAGAAATATATAGGCGTCATTCTTTCAAAATGAACGTTTGTTCCAGTGTCAACTGTCTGGAAGGGAAAAATACATCACTTTGCAGAAATGATTGAAAATCTCACCAATGGGAACACAGGCAGCAAAAAAAAAAAAAACTGAACCCTTCCCTAACAACAGAGATAAAAATGACACTACGGCTACACCTAGATAAGGCTTGACTAGAAAGGGGAACTGAATTTTAACAATTCCTCATATAGTCATCTCAGTAAATGAAATAAGGACTTGAGGTGTGTTCCTCTGAATTAGGGTATGCGTACAAAAAGAAAGGGAAAAGAAAACGTTTTTCTAAAGTAATTCTTAAACGAGGAACGGCCGGAAGGAGTAGATCCAAAGCTTGTTTGGCTGTAGTTCTGTGGATCACAGGAGTGCAGTTTGTTCTGCACTCCTGTGACCCATTTACAGCTGAAAGAGGGCTGAAGCCCACTGTCGGCTGACATCACAGAGCCAGTCCAGGCTTGGGAAAGATCATGATCATATGGTCGAGATCCACCCAGGAGCCTGGACCGGCACCCAGCTCAGCCTCTCAGTGAGCCGGTGACTGACAGTTATCGGCTCTTTGCTCACAAAGCACTGAGTGATCAGCAGTCTTTAATCACTCAATTCTCAGTCTTTGAGCCAGTAGCGGACAGGTGCAGCTCCCACCTAGGTATGGTTAAAAAAACAAAAAAAAAATCTCTTTTAAAGAAGAAGTCTTACATCTGTACATTTTTACTATTGTATGGTCGTTCCCATTCTTATTAAAAGTCAGTAGCTACAGTATTTTCAGCTGCTGACTTTTAATTTTTGTCTACCCTAACATGTTCCCTTTAACCCCAAATCCTCTATACTATAAATCTAATGCAAACACTAATTTACTTTATATGCATGTATACTATATGATTGTCTAGCAAGTATCTTCAAACCACTTCCAAAAACATGAAGAAAAAAAAAAGATAATGTAGTTTGCGAACATGTATAATAAAACCTAAAATAGTGTGCCAAGGGCCATATTCTCATATAGACAATTCAGTTTACAGCACTGCGCTCTGTGTACTTTATTCTTTGAACTACCTTTATATTGCCACAATTCACAGATCAAAATACAGTATTTGCAGCTGCTGAAATCTAAGTAAAGAGTTACATCATCCTGGCCTATCCAATGCCCCTAAACCTGGAAGATAATTAATAGAAGCACTGGCCATAACTAGGAATGCAGACATCACAGCGCTGGATGAGGTCATTTTTCTGGGTACATATGCAACAATGTGCAAATATTCTGTACATACCTGCACATTATAGCAAAAAGACCTTGGGGGCCAAAATTTGCCATTTTCCCTGGCAAGCTCCGTGCCTGTAATCAAGCCCTGTGTGCTTCCTGTAGAGATAAGGAACCCAAAAATCTACTATACCATACTCCATATACTGTACCCCATCCCATCTACTATACCATATACTGTACCCCATCCCATCTACTATACCATATACTGTACTCCATCCCATCTACTATACCATATACTGTACTCCATCCCATCTACTATACCATATACTGTACTCCATCCCATCTACTATACCATATACTGTACTCCATCCCATCTACTATACCATATACTGTACTCCATCCCATCTACTATACCATATACTGTACTCCATCCCATCTACTATACCATATACTGTACTCCATCCCATCTACTATACCATATACTGTACCCCATATACTATACCATATACTGTATCCCATCCGCTATACCATATACTGTACTCCATCTTATCTACTATACCCTATACTGTACCCCACCCCATCTACTATATCATATACTGTACTCCATCCCATCTACATCATATACTGTACTCCATCCCATATACTATACCATATACTGTACCCCATATATTACACCATATATTGTACTCCATCTTATCTACTATACCATATACTGTATCCCATCCCATCTACTATACCATATACTGTACTCCATCCCATCTACTATACCATATACTGTACTCCATCCCATCTACTATACCATATACTGTACCCCATATATTACACCATATACTGTACTCCATCGTATATACTTTACCATATACTGTACTCCATCTTATCTACTATACTAGACCATCCCATATACTGTACTATACATTGTACCACATAATCTACTATACCCCATCCCATATACTATGCTATATAACAGTGTTTCTCAACTCCAGTCCTCAATGCGCCCCAACAGGTCATGTTTTCAGGCTCTCTATTATTTTGCACAGGTGATTTGATCAGTTTCACTGCCTTAGTAATTACCACAGCCATTTCATCAGAGGGAAATCATGAAAACCTGACCTGTTGGGGCGCCTTGAGGACTGGAGTTGAGATATACTATACTAGACCATCCCATATACTGTAATATAACATCTACCTACCAATATACTATATTCTTTATTCTATACTATATATCATCCAATACACTATATTATGCCATCCCATGCACCGTCCATTATACGATACTCTTACCCTCTTGTATTTTACAGTACTGTCTCCCATCCCCCATATACTGTATCATACACTGCTCCACACGTGTGCCCCCATCATCAACTTCCGGGTTCCATGACAGTGACATCAGCGCAGGGCATGCCGGGAGATGTAGTTCTGTCCTTCTCACCCAATGGAGGAGAGCGGTACGATAACTGGGAGGGGCTCGTTGTGTGCCGTATGGTCGTCTGGGGAGGGTCCCGCCTCTGTCAGGGTCCCGCTATAGAACAGTACCGTGTAGTGATACAGACATGCAAGTGATGTGTTGTGATTGGGCAGTGTAAAGTGGGCGGGATTTTGTCTTTTATTATTACTGGATTTCGGAAGGTGAGTGTAAAGCTGGCATATGACCAGCAGGGGGCAGCCTGAGAGCGTTGAATACAGCGGTGTATGGTGAGTGTCAGTGATCTATAATGAAGATGATGTGTGCCCGACCTGAGTACTGAGCATCGCTCCCTCCCCGGACACAATCACACCATTGTACTGAGAGAGACACAGAGATCACAAGGAAGGATCTTCTCCTGAGAGTAGAACTCTAGTCATTGGGAAGATTTCCTCTCTATTAATATTATTATTATTATTCTGGGGACATTTGGGACTTTCTTTTACTTTTTTACAGGAAACAAGATGAATCTCCCTAATGGGGACACATATAGCAATAAAACCTGACAGGTGATAGAATCTCTCTCCACTCCATATAAGGAAAAGAAAAAAAAAAGTTTCTCCTTTATCGTTACACTGGAATCTATTTTAGGATGGGATCTTTGTGAATCCATGTCTGAAGAAGAACACTGACTACTTTCAGTGCCGGTCCACACCTACAGGTGTCACCCATCATGCCCGTGTTTCCGTGCGTTTTCAGCGTGTTCTTGCATTTTGCGTGTAGAGCAACCCGTTCAATTCAGTGGGCTGCCCTGCACACAAGAAATGCGTACAAAGAAGTCGCAGAGGCTGCGTTCACACTTGCATGTCCCGGGAATGCATTAAAAACACGAGTGGTACCATTAATAGGTAACGGTACCCCAAACATAGCCAGCAGATGAGCCAAAACGTGCGGTAAAAAAAAAAGAAAACGTGAAGCTCAATGTTGGTATGTAGGGTTGTCCTGATACCACTTTAAGACCGAGTACAAGTACCGATACTTTTTTTTTTAAGTACTCGCCAATACCGATTACTGATACTGTTTTTAATGTCATGTGACAGTGGCACTAATATGCAGCACTGTGTCAGTAGTTTGTTTTTGTTTTTTTTACAATTTTATTTTGACAATTAATTTTATTTATTATTTTTTACTATATATATATTTACAATGCTTTCTTTTTTTTTGGAGGGGGGGGGGTGGAGAGTGGACAGTCAGTGTTTTTTTATTTTATTTTGTATTATTTTTACAATTTTACTTTAAAATATTTATTACAATGCTTATTTTTTTTAACCACTTCCATTTGGTTTGCTACAAGTTATAGTAGTTGGATCCACGTTACTTTTTTTTTTCTAATGTGGGTACAAATATTTCTTTCAAATTTTTTGTATGTCATTTTTATATTTTACTTGCAAGTGTATATACACAATGTAGAGTGATTGGAAGGAGCAGGGTTTATATATGCAATATGTTTGGTGTGACACTAACAGCTAATCAGCTATCATTAAGGTCCTAAAGCGCTTAAATGCGTCAGCAGAAGTCTGTAATCGCTGTTTGTCTTTGTATCCAAACATCTTGCAACTGGTGACCGTGTGCAGGATTTTCACTTCATATCCTCACATTCAGAGTCTCACAACATAGACATTCATTCACAGAAGATAGACCACATAGTGACAGAACAGAATCAGAGTGTACACTTTTGCTCTTTATCTAATGGTCACAGATGGTGAATAGCAGTTTATTAGACTTGTAATGTACCCATAAACAGAACCGGTCAGTGACACTAGAATAAAAAGTAGCAAAAGTGTGCCTTGTCTTCCCATACTTTACACTCCTTCATCCCTATGTCTTACACACCTTGTTTGTATATTGTGTACTTCTCTTCCCACCACCTCTACCAAACACTGGGCACACTGGCATAGTCCCTGTACACATACTGCCCACCGTCATACTCTCTGTACTCCTCTCCTGCACCCTCTAGCCACTGTCATACCCAATGCAGCCTTGCAAATACTCTTCCCCATCATACCGTTTACTCCTCATACTCCTCCCTTCCACATACCGTCTTCCATCATTTGCGCTACACCTCTTTACTGCATAAACAGTACTGCCCATTGACATACCCTCTGCACTGCCCCCCTGCACACACTACCCACTGCCATACCTTCTGCACTCCTCCCTTGAACATACCACCCACTGTCATACCCTTCATACTCCTTCCTTGCACTTACTGCCATTCCCTCAGCATTCCTCTCCTGCATGTAATGCCGCGTACACACGAGTGGACTTTACGGCAGACTTTGCCCGGCGGGCGGGATTTCGTCGGACAATTCGATCCTGTGTGGGCTCCAGCGGACTTTGTTTTCTCAAAAGTTGGACGGACTTAGATTTGAAACATGTTTTAAATCTATCCGTTGAACTCGAGTCCAGTCGAAAAGTCCGCTCGTCTGTATGCTAGTTCGACGGACAAAAAGCCACGCTAGGGCAGCTATTGGCTACTGGCTATGAACTTCCTTGTTGTAGTCCGGTCGTACGTCATCACGTACAAATTCAACGGACTTTGGTGGATTGTGTGTAGGCAAGTCTGTTCATTCGGAGAGTCCGTCATAAAGTCCGTTGAAAAGTCAGCCGAGCAAAGTCTGCCGTAAAGTCCGTAAAGTGTGTACGCGGCATAATGCTCTATCATATCCTTCACACTACTCTCCTGCACATACTGCCCTCGTACCCTCTGCACTCATCTTTTGCACATATTCCCTGCCATCATAGCCTCTGCCCTCATCCCCTGCACATACTGATCTCCATTATACCCTCTGCATTCCATCTCCGCATTTCTGCCCATCATCATACTCTTTATATTCCTCCCCTGCACATACTGCTTGTGGTCATACCCTCTGCACTTCTCTTCTGCATATACTGCCTGCTGTCATACCCTCCTCATTCCTCCCTTAAACATAATACCCAGAATCATACCCTCCACACTCCTTCCTTGTACATACTGCCTATTGTCATTCCCTTAACATTCCTCTTCTGCACATAGTGCTCTATCCTATCCTTAACTCCTTAATTCCTCTTCTGCACATACTGCTAGCTGTCATGCCCTCTGCACTCATCTTCTGAATCTGAATCCTCAGCCACTTGCTGGATTTTCAGATCTTTAATTGATCTGCAGACATGTGTTTTTTTAGTGTGCACTTCAATAAAGCTGACTGTCGGCTTTCGTGTGGAAGTGATATAACGGCTGTGAAGCCACCTATCTTTTCCACAACTACCGCCACAGTGTTCCGCCCCCCCTGCGGGACGCCCCCTGTAGTGTGCACTGCCTATTGCATTAGGTTATGTACCCCAGAGCTCAAACACACGTATATACACATACATACACACACCCTCTTATGGCAGAGCGCACAGTGAAAGAGAAGTACGGTAACACTTCATTAATGGCAGAACTGGTCAGAGGGAGATATTTCCCATCTCCCTGCCAGCATACGGGGTGATTAGGGTGTACCCAGGCACACCTGGCACATTCCCTGTGCATGCCCATGCCCCCCCCCCCCCCCATGTTCACCAGGCTCCGCTGTCCCACCTGCGGGCAAAGTGCAGTCATGACAGGTGTTGCTGGAAAGAGCGGATGGAGCTCAGTGGACCTCTGTCTGCTAAGCTTCTCTCCCTTGCACAGACCAGAAAGTGATGTATATGATGTCTTTTCCTGGTCCTGAGCTGTCAACCATGGCCCCCGGGGAAGAGGCTGATGGAACAAGGTCTGTGTTGCATCAGCTGCAGTGGAGTACAGAGGAGACATCCAGGGTCTAATAGACCCTGAATGTCTCCTAACCTGTTACCTATATGCCATCACATAGGGGGCCCTATATGATAGCAATAAAGTCATGTAAAAAAAAAAAAAAAGTTTTAAACATTTAAAGAGTCACATAAAAAAATCAAAAGAAAAACAAAAGGGTTTTGGAGCAAGCCCCCCTCCCCCCCCCCAACCAACACGCACACATATACAAAAACGCATGAGTTAGGCACCTGCATAGGAAAGTTACATATCATTGTGCATGTCGGAGTGAGATCAATAATTTTGGCATCAGAACTCCTGCATAACTCTAAACTGATGACCTGTAGGAGCTTTCAAAGCATTGTCTATGAAAAAAATATAGGGTACTGAAGTTTTTCACCGTTTCACAGGTGCATGCAATTTTAAGGTCTGACATGTTGGGTATCTGTTTACTTGGCACAACCTCATCTTTTATATTATTTTAAAAAATTGGATAATAAATTGCATTGTTGTGCCCAAAAATTAACTTCAGTGTAATTTTTACTGATTGTGGGGGGGGCGACAAAATGCACCCTCGCCTGAGTAGAAAAAACTCCTTGTACCAGCCTTGCCTATGCTCATCCGCTGCACACACTGATCTCTGGCATAGCCTCTGCATTCCTTCCCTGCACTTACTGACAACCATCATGCTTTCCACATTCGTCCACTGCACATACTGCTCGCTATCATACCTTCTTCTGCACATACTGCCTTCTTTCATACCCTTTGCACTCTTCCCCTGCACATGCTGCATAGTTTGCTCATAATACTTGCCATCATACTCTCCCCATTCCTCCCCTGCACATATTACTTGCCGTCATACTCTCTGCACTTCTCTACTGCACACATAGGCGTGTGCAGGGGGTGTGCCAGGTGTTCCTGGGCACACCCTAATCACTGCATGCGGTGCCGATTCCCCCTATTGACTGGGCTTCCCCTTGTGTTGCGTTCCCAGAATGGAAAATGGGGGAAGGGGCTAATAAATATGTAATTTACCGGCCCCTTCCTTTTCTAAATGAACACACTCACTCACTGTGTTCATTTATAACTGAAAAATAGTAAACTGTGTTTACTATGCTTCAATTTGTGAATGAAGAGGAAGCCACTCAGCACAGAGCACTATCCTGTTCATTCACTGTCCAGTGCAGCTGAGGCTGTAGAGGAAGGCATGCGTGTTTAAGATTTGGGATGCACACCCTAATGCAATAGGCTGCGCACCCCTATGACTGCACATACCGCTCACAGTCATACCCTCTGCACTCCTCTACTGCACATACTGCTCACCGTCATACCCTCTGAACTTCTCTCCTGCACATACTGCTCACCATCATACCCTCTGAACTTCTCTCCTGCACATACTGCTCACCATTATACCCTCTGCACTTCTCTACTGCACATGCTGCTCACCGTTATACCCTCTGCACTTCTCTACTGCACATACTGCTCACCGTCATACCCTCTGCACTTCTCTACTGCACATACTGCTCACCGTCATACCCTCTGCACTTCTCTATGGCACATACTGCTCACCGTCATACCCTCTGCACTTCTCTACTGCACATACTGCTCACCGTCATACCCTCTGCACTTCTCTATGGCACATACTGCTCACTTTCATACCCTCTGCACTTCTTTACTGCACATACTGCTCACTGTTATACCCTCTACACTTTTCTGCTCCACATACCGCTCACTGGTATACCCTGTGCACTTCTCTACTGCACATACTGCTTACCATCGTACCCTCTACACTTTTCTACTGCACATACCGCTCACCGTTATACCCTCTGCAATTCTCTACTGTGCATACAGCTCACAGTGATACCCTCTGCACTCCTCTCCTGCACATACTGCTGACTTTCATACCCTCTGCACTCCTGTCCTGCATATGCTGCTCACCGTTATAACCTCTGAACTTCTCTACTGCACATATTGCTCACCATTATATCTCTGCATGCCTCTCCTGTACATACCGCTCACCGTTATACCCTCTGCACTTTTCTACTGCACATACCGCTCACTGTTATACCCTCTGCACTTCTCTACTGCGCATACTGCTCACCGTCATACTCTCTGCACTCCTCTCCTGAACATACTGCTCACCATCATACTCTCTGCATTCTTCTACTGAACATACTGCTCACCTTCATACCCTCTGCACTCCTCTCCTGAACATACTGCTCACCGTCATACTCTCTGCATTCTTCTACTGAACATACTGTTCACCGTCATACCCTCTGCACTTCTCTACCACATATACTGCAATCTCATAATATCCTTCACACTGTTCTCCTGCACATATTGCTTGTGGTCATACCCCCGGTACAGACATTTTGTAAGCATTTTTTGTAATATACCCAACATTGACTGTTCTGGAATGGCCACACTTTTGCTAGTCTGATATAATATGGTATTAGATCTGTTAGGTGGTTAAATACACAGTTAATCCAATCTCACATTTCATATGCAAATTTGAATTGAGCAGCACATTCTTTCTGGATTAAAAATGGAATACTGATCCTTTGTTTGCAAAGCTTAACCCAAATATTTAAAGCTGGCAAGTGGTAAATGGGATGTATTACTGTTAAAAAAAAATACAGTGTTCAAAACTTGCCAGGTGCAGGATGACAAGCCCAAGGTGAGAAGAAGTGGAATAATTAAAAAAACTCATTGTTTAAGTTTTCTGCTTTTTTTTTTTTTAGAAGATAGCCAATTCTACATTATGAGGTCAATTTACTAAAACTGGAAAGTGTATAATCTGGTGCAGCTCTGCAGGGCCATCTTTAATATTGATTGGACCCTGGGCAAACATCCCCCCCCCCCCCCATGCAATTTCGCTCTGCACCTGCTCTGAGGCATACAATAAATAGCTGTTAGGGTCCTTTCATACTGGGGCGGTTTGCAGGCGCTATTGCGCTAATAATAGCGCCTGCAAACTGACCTGAAAGTGCCGCTGCTTTGATTCCAGTGTGAAAGCCCCGAGGGCTTTCACACTGGAGCAGTGCACTGGCAGGAGGGTAAAAAAAGTCCTGCTAGCAGCATCTTCAGAGCGGTGAAGGAGCGGCGTGTATACCGCTCCTTTACCGCTCCTGCCCATTGAAATCAATGGGACGTCGCGGCTATACTGCCGGCAAAGCGCCTCTGCGGAGGCGCTTTACGGTGGTTTTTAACCCTTTTTCGGCCGCTAGTGGGGGGGTAAATCCGCCCCGCTAGCAGCCGAATACCGACGGTAAATCTACGCTTACAATAGCGGCACTTTACCGCCAACGCCGCCCCCGCCCCAGTGAAAATGCCCTTAGACTTCAAAATCAGTTTACTGAATCAGATCAGGCAGCGATTGCGATTGGTTGCCATAGGTTACAGTGTATCATTACCACTTACTGACTGGTTGCTAGAGATTACCCCCCCACCAATTTGCTTACCTTTGCAGAGCAGGCTGATGTTAGGCTTAATGACCACAGTTGCAGGCAGGACTTTTACGCATGCCCCTTTACCTCCCCAGTGGGCAGCATTCAGTATAGGTGATGGTGGATATGACCTCAGGGAGGAATGATATACATATGAATGCCGCCTTTATTTACATATTGGTCCGCGTCTATTTACATATGAATGCAGGTTATTTACATATAAACACGGGGTCTGCAGGTGAGTCATCTGTACACAATAGGGCAGAGCTGGGAAGCATTGGTAGCAGTTTTCACACTGAGATATCGGGACACAGGACGGGACTAAAACTTCAAGGGATAAGGGTATTTAAACTGTGATAGTTGGCAAGTATGTGGCAGGCTCTTTGGTCCCCAAAACAATAATGGGGCCCAGGGCAGCTGCCCTTTTGCCCTGCCTTAAAGACGGCCCTGCAGCTCTGCATAGAAACCAATCAGCTTCCAAAACTTAATTTAACAAGCTGAAGTTAGAAGCTGATTGGCTAACATGCACAGCTGCACCAGATTTTACACTCTACCGTTTTAGTAAATCATCCCCTATATATCTATCCTGTTTCAGCATAGGAAGATTTCAGATTGCAGCTATAATTGCTCAGAAAAGAGCATTCCAGGTCAGCCTATCCATCAATATAAACACTGTGTTTTCTAGAACACTATTAATATTGTTTAGATGAGCCTGGATTAGGGATGATTTCACTTGGAGCTGAACATTTATACAGAAAACCTATTCAACTTGGAAATACTGCTGTAATATTCTTGATTCAATTAATCATACAAAAACTAACACTCTTCTTCTTGAACGATATATATATATATATATATATATATATATATATATATATATATATATATATATATATATATATATATGTATATGTATATACACCAACATAGGGGTCGGTTAGACAAATTTGAGAGGCTATGGACCCCTTGGCTTGACACCCCGGGGCTAAGCCTTGGAGAATTTATTATGATGAGACTTCTACATTGTCCAGCTGGATAAATGCATGCAATGATGTTTAGTATGTAAGCGGTCCTATGGGCCCTAAGTCTACATTGTTTAACCCATTCTTCATATCCCTAATTCGATTGATGTACTGTGTAATTGATGCATCAAAGCAATGTTATGGTATGGTGCAACCAAAATTCATAATGTGGTAGAACTAAAAATATATTGTTTACTTTCTTTATGCCAGCAAGGCAGCGAAATACTACCAGTGTTAATTTTGGCAGCAAATTTCAATTCAGTTTTAGTCTTAGGACTAAAATGGTATTTTAGTTTTAGTCCTATTTTAGTCTTCTGCAAGTGTTTTAGTTTTAGTTATAGTCTTTGAATATAATGCCATTTTAGTTTTAGTCCCATTTTAGTCGACTAAAATCTCCAGTACAGTACAAAGCCCCCCACCCTCTGCACAATACACAGCCCACCTGTCAGGGCTGGGCTCAGCCCTTCCTTCGCAAAGCTGGCTGCTCAGCTGTTGGCTAATTTCCCAGCTCCTATCTCTCCACAGTGACTCACCTGTTGATGATATCGTGTCGTCAGTCCTGCCTACTTAAGCCGTCCAGATGATCTCTGCCTTCGCCTTGGTCACATCTCTAGAGACACTCTTCTGTGTTCCTGTTAAAGACTTGCTTGGCTGACATTCCTTCTGGCTCCAGATCCTGCTTGCTGTTCTACTACGCTCATCTCTGGCTCCCTGACGTTTTGGCTTGTCTGACTATCCGTTCCGGTTCCTGAACTCTGGCTATGTTTTGACTATGTTTACTCTGTTTACCTTTTTTTAATATTATTAAACAAGTGTGATTTAACTGTACTTCTGTCTTAGTCTGATTCATGGTTTCTGACACCCCCACCTTTTTCACAATACACAGCCCCCCACCCTCTGCACAATACACAGCCCCCCCACCCTCTGCACAATACACAGCCCCCCACCCTCTGCACAATACACAGCCCCCCACCCTCTGCACAATACACAGCCCCCACCCTCTGCACAATACACAGCCTCCACAGTACACAGCACACAGCCCCCCACGCTCTGCACAATACACAGCCCACCTGCATTCCCAGGAGACTCCGAGTCTCCTGGGACAGCACTGCCAGCATACTCTGAAGTTAAGAATAAATCACTGCCAGCCCTTTCTTATACACAGCTCCTCCTGTGTCACTCTCATTGTAAATCAAAGTAAATATACCTCAATAGCTTTGTTCTTGCATGGACCCGGTCACATGACTGCTCACCTCTGATGTTTCATGGATGGATGACTGCTCTCCTCCAATCTAAAGTAACACTCGGAAGAGGAGGAGCGGGAGGAGGAGAGCGGCCACTGAAAACAAAGCTATTGAGGTATTTAGAAGCTTCAGCTTACAATGGGAGTGACATAGGAAGAGGAGCGGTGTAGGAGAAGGGGCTGGCAGTGATTTTTTCCTAACTTTAGACTTTGCTGGCAGTGCTGTCTAAGGGCCAGGAGAGGCGGGGGGGCCGGCTTGACCCCCCCCTCAATGTGTGGCACCCGGGGTGGACCGTCCGATCCTCGTCCCCTGTTGGTAAAAAACAAATATCGGCGTATAACACAGTGCGTGCGTTTTATACATCGATAAACACAGTAGTTCATGAGGGTAAACGTCCTTCCTTGCAATTAACATCCTGTTTTCATTCCTTACCGAAAAACAGATTCGATTTTTGTCATAGTTTACGTTAGTTGACGAAAACGTGCTGTACTTTTAGTTTCGTTTTCGTCACTGTAAAAAAGCCACTGACGAAAATTATGACGAAAAAGTTTTAGTTGACGAAATTAACACTGATTACTACAGCCTGGTTCAACGATAACCATGGTGAGGAGCCACAACTAGGAATTCTGCAATTTACCATCAATATAACACATTCAGATTAATGTCCGAATTGGTATAATCTGTAGGAAACATGCCCATATGGGAGACGGCTTAATGCAGACAGTTTTTTTTAACCGACATTTGTCCAATCAGAGGACAGTTAAAGTGTAGGTTGTAAATTCTTTTGTCACTGATGCTTATGGCTCTTTTTATGGCGCCTAAAATACCTAAACCTAGGCAGTAGTGTGAAGGGTGGAAGTAAAAAAAGTCTCTATTGCAAACATATTAGTGACTCCAATAGTAAAACCACAGCTCCATGACTGCAGATTCGTGCAGTTGGGGCCTAAGTGGGACAACTAAGGAAAGAGAGGGGAGAAGACTCCCCTTCCCATCTCCCTTTCTCCCCTCTTTGTAAGGAGGTCCCCTAGTGGTCGCCAAGAATGCCACCTGATGGCCTAAGGACAGCCTCCTACTGACTCATGGAACACAAAGGGATTGGGGTTTGCTGACTCTCCTACCTTCAGAGGGAGGCTCCGCCATCTTGTCTTCACACATACACTTCAGGTCCAAGGCAGATCCCCCTCCCCCGTTAAAGACTGTCCAGTCAGATCCTTTTCCAATAAATTTACTAATTTGGCTATTATGCTATAACACATCCCAGTCTCTGAGCACATCTCCCAGATAAACCTATTCTACAGAGAGGCATTACCAGCCAGAATTTTGATATCCACGCTTCATCCTCATTTCTCCATACCTTGTAGTAATGAGCCAGACAGGGCATGCCAAGGGGCAAACTCTCAGGACACCATACTAGCACACATCTCCTTCCACTTTTATACCTACCGCTGGGGAAAAGAGCCCACCCCAACCTAAATAGGGTCACCCTAAAAGAGATTCTAACCCCTGCATACATCCCCACCCCCAACTTGCCCCCTCTCTCTTTAGTCCAGAACTCATCCCATTGTACCTTAAAGAGGATCTTTGGTCTGGAAAAAAAATACTGTAGCTGCTGACGTTTAATAAACATGGATTTATCAGTCCAGGGAACCTCACTTTTACTAAGGGAGTCCAAAACAGGGGTAGTTGGGGGCTATACGTTTGCTTTGAATGCTGCATTAAGGCTACAGTATCTCACAAAAATGAGTACACCTCTCACATTTTTGTAAATATTTTATTATATCTTTTCATGTGACAGCACTGAAAAAAATGACACTTTGCTACAATGTAAAGTAGTGAGTGTACAGCTTGTATAACAGTGTAAATTTGCTGTCCCCTCAAAATAACTCAACACACAGCCATTAATGTCTAAACCGCTGGCAACAAAAGTGTGTACACCCTAAGTGAACGTGTCCAAATTGGGCCCAATTGGCCATTTTCCCTCCCCGGTGCCATGTGACTCGTTAGTGTTACAAGGTCTCAGGTGTAAATGGGGAGCAGGTGAGTTACATTTGGTGTTATCAACTCTCACTCTCTCATACTGGTCACTGGAAGTTCAACATGGCACCTCATGGCAAAGAACTCTCAGAGGATCTGAAAAAAAAGAATTGTTGCTCTACATAAAGATGGCCTAGGCTATAAGAAGATTGCCAAGACCCTGAAACTGAGCTCCAGCACGGTGGCCAAGACCATATAGTGGTTTAACAGGACAGGTTCCACTCAGAACAGGCCTCGCCATGGCCGAGCAAAGAAGCTCAGTGCACGTGATCAGCATCATATCCAGAGGTTGTCTTTGGAAAATAGATGTATGTGTGCTGCCTGCATTGCTGCAGAGGTTGAAGGGGTAGGGGGGTTCAGCCTGTCAGTGCTCAGACCATACGCTGCACACTGCATCAAATTGATCTGCATGGCTGTCGTCCCAGAAGGAAGCCTCTTCTAAAGATGCACAAGAAAGCCCACAGTTTGCTGAAGACAAGCAGACTAATGACATGGATTACTGGAACCATGTCCTGTGGTCTGATGAGACCAAGATAAACTTATTTGGATTAAATGATGTCAAGCAGGGCAGGGCTGGCAGCCTTAGGCCTGGGGGCCAAGTCCAGTCAAGTGGTCCATTGAACCACCGAATCAGCTCACCATTCATGCCCACATGGTTTTTCAATGCAGCCTCACTAGTTCCCATCAATGTAGCCTGATCAGTGTCCATCCAATTCAGCCTCATCAGTACCCATCCAATGCAGCCTCACCAGTGCCTATCCAATGCAGCCTCATCAGTGCCCATCAATGCAGCCAGATCAGTACCCATCAATACAGCTTCACCAGTGCTCATAAATGCAGCTTCACCAGTGCGCATAAATGCAGCCTCACCAGTGTCCATCAATGCAGCCTCATCAGTGTCCATCCCATCAGCTCAGCCTTACCTGTGCCCATCAATGCAGCTTGATCAGACATCAGCGCCCATCAGCGCAGCCTTGCCAGTGCATGGGGAGAGAAGAGAACCGCTGGTTTACACAGAGTGGGGATCTCCCGCTTACCCAGTGCGGTCGTTGTCACATTAAGTTCCACCTCCTGGACCGGCTCCTATGAAATTGGACCAGTATGGCGTCCATCACAGGAGGCGGGACTTCATATGTCATTCGGCCGCGTCGGGTAAGAGAAAGATGGAGATCCCCACTCTGCGTAAATCGGCAGCGCTTGCCCCCCCCTTCCCTTCAGAGGCAGTCTGGTGTGCATCGGCCGAAAGCTGCCCCAGGGCAGGTGACCAATAGCCTTGAGGTCCCAGCCGACCCCAGGCCTTGGGACTCAGGGCTAAAAATGGTCATTGGTAATACCGAGACCCGTGGCTTTATGGGGGCCCACTCGGCGCTATAGCCTGGGTCAGCCCCCCTCCCGATGCCTCTGCCCACAGGCCTTGGCCAGCACAGGACCCACAGGCCATGGCTGGCACAGGACTCACAGGCCATGGCCAGGACAGGACCCACAGGCCATGTCCAGCACAGGACCCACAGGTCATGGCCAGCACAGGAGCCACAGGCCATGGCCATCACAGGACCCACAGGCCATGGTCATCACAGGACCTGACAGCCACCTGTTAAAGTGGAGTTCCACCCAAAAATGGAACTTCCACTTTTTTTTGAGGGGGGGGTGAGCGGATACCCTCTTTTTAGAGGCATCCTGCTCCCACTTCCTCCTGGGGCTCCGTGGCACCAGAAGGAAGATCATCTCTCCCCCCTCCCTCCCTGCAATCTTCTGGGACACATCACAGGTCCCAGAAGATTGCCCGGCCATTCACAGCGCGTATGAGCAGTGCGCCCGGCTGTGAAGTGGGAATGGGAATTGGGGGGGTTGTCAGAGTCTGGGTCTCTCTCTCACCTCACCAGCTGAGCTGCAAAAGGCAGCTCAGCTGGTCCTTGCACGGCCTCTTGGGAGGTGATGACAACTTCCAAATTGCAGCCAGCGCCCAACCTGAGCCAATCGCGTGCGTCCCCTGGTGTGCCCTGGCTACTGGCTGCCTCTGCCTGCCTCCAGTCCAAAGACTCCAGGAGTGCAGTGGAGGGTAAGCTGCTCGTCCCACTGAAAGTAAGCTGGCTGCTCTTAGGCTCTCAGTCAGTTCTTCTCTCTGTGTGCTCGAAACTAGTTGCAACTTGCACTGTCTCACTCTTGCAGCCACTCCAGCCAGCGCCCAGCCCCCAGCCCCCAGCCTGAGCCAATCACAGGACGCATCCCCTGGCACGCCCCAAATGCCCTGCCTCTGCCTGCCTCCGAGACTGCTGGGAGTTGTAGTTTGCTGCAGTGCTCAGTTCCACCCACCTCCACCAGGAATGTGAGCGTGGGCTGGACTATAACTCCCAGAATGCAGCGGAGCAGACAGCCAGCCAGTCGGCGGCTGACTTCTACCGTGTACAGGGAAAAAAAAATAGCAAACAGGCAACGCGGCTGTTTTGAATATAAGGTGGGCGGCCTGGGGGGAAATTTCCATCCTGCCCCCCAGCCCAGCCTGTCCCTGCTCATACCCAAAAAGACTGAGTGTTGTAATAAATTTAAAAGGTACTTCAACAAAGTATTGTTTTAAGGGTGCGCACACTTATGCAACCATATTATTTTATTTTTTTATTTTTACTTCCCTCCACCTAAAAGATTTCAGTTTGTTGCTCAACTGAGTTGTACAGTTTATAGGTCACATTAAAGTGCTTGTAAACCCTTACAGACCACTTTTCCCTACAGGTAAGCCTATAATAAGGCTTACCTGTAGCTACCCAGGATATCTCCTAAACCTGCACGGTTTAGGTGATATCCCCTGTATTTGCATGTGCTGACGTCATTGGCACATGCGTACTGACACAAACTGAAGCAATGGTAAATATGTGTGCCGTTACTGCGCGCATGCAAGGGACTGACGTCATTACGGCCATGGCCACTCACAGCGCCGGAGCCGCGATACCCGGAAGTGACCCCCGGAAATGATGTCACCAGCCCGTGCTGTGTACGGGCACCGCAGCAAGGGCTTCAATCTCAGGTGAGTATTACATAATGAGCTAGTATGCTATGCATACTAGCTCATTATGCCTTTGTCTTGCAGGTGTTAGTTTTTTTTTTAAAGTGGGTCTACAACCACTTTAAAGCCTCGTACACACGGTACGATTGTTGGCCAACCGAGCGTCTGATTTTTGTCAAAAGGTCATGTGCCAGGATTGCATACTACACAATTGTCGCGCCACAAACACAAACGTAGTGACGTGCTACAAGGAATTTCAGCTCTTGAGCACCACCCTTCGGGCCCCTTCTGCTAATTTTTTGTTTGGTGAGCATTGATTCTGAGCATGCGTGTTTGTACTTTCGTCTTTTGTGTGACGGATTTGTGTACTGACCATACATAATCTCATGTCAAACCATTGTCCGCCGAAAATTTACTAGCCTGTCATCCAACATTTGTTGGCCGAAAGTTGGACAACAATTGTCAAAAGGAGCGTACTAACGGTAAGATTTTAGGACAACAGTTTGTCAACAGACAATCCCCTGTCAACAATCGTACCGTGTGTACAAGGCTTAAAGGTGGAAAAAGTTCTGAAAAGATTTATCCTTGTCTCTTTTTTTTTAAATCACAGAAACCTGACAATTCAACAGGGGTGTGTAGACTTTTTAAATCCACTTTAGGTACACTAAATATCTCCTAAATGTGCAACCTACACAGGAGATATACAGTATACTGTATATGCAGCCGGTGACATCGCAGCGGAAATGCTCTGAAGGAACGGCATACCCGTGCAATTCCTCTGAAGTCCTGTGCCGTAAACGCGCATGTGCAGGAGTGATGTTATCATGGCTCCAGCCACTCACACAGCTGAAGTCCGCAAACCCGTAAGGAAGACCAGGTGAGGATGGAAGCATCTTCAGTGGTGACAGTACGCCGCTGGAAGGCTTTGTTTTCAGGGAAGTTTTACATAATGTGCTAGTATGTGATGCATACTAGCACAGTATCACATTACCTTTCAGGTTTAAAAAAAAAAACCCAACAGTTTACTACCATTTTAAATTGAACCATTATCCCAAACACACAATTCCTGATGACTGCAGCTCTATGGCCGCATCTCTAAACAGCATCAAAGTGGTTCTAAAGGCAAAAGGTGTTTACCTTAAAGTGATTGTAGACACAGAGCCCCAACCTGGCCCCTCCCCTTCTCTCCACTGATTGGCTAGCTGACTTTAATTGACAACAGCGGGAGTGAATGGCGCTGCTGCTGTGTCTCAGCCAATCGGAAAGGAGAATCTTAGACGGCTGAGACATTCGTGGACATCGCTGGACAGAGAGGGACCTCAGGTAATTGTTAAGCCTCGTACACACGATCGGATTGTTGGCCAACAAAACCATGGACTTTTGTCTGAAGGGCGTTGGCCCAAACTTGTCTTGCATACACACGGCCACACAATTGTTGGCCAACAATTATGAACGTAGTGACGTACTAGACGTACTACGAGCCGATAAAAAGGAAGTTCAATAGTCATGCGCCACCCTTTGGGCTCCTTCTGCTAATCTCGTGTCAGTAGAAGTTTGGTGAGTGTTGATTCGCGCTTTTCAGCTTGTGCATGTCAGTTCGTTTCTGTTTTTCAGGTCGTGCTTGTCAGTTCGTTTCTGTTTTTTAGTACGTGCTTGTCAGTTCATTTCTGATTTTCAGTGCGTTCCTTTCAGTTCGCTTATGATTTTAAGTGCATGCTTGTCAGTTAGTTTCTGATTTTCAGGTCGTGCTTGTCAGATGCTTTCTGATTTTCAGGTCGTGCTTGTCAGGTGCTTTCTGATTTTCAGTGCGTGCTTGTCAGTTCGTTTCCGAACGGCTGTTCATCTACTAGCCATGTGGAGTTCTCGTTGGAGAGATCGTGCTATTGTTGGGCTTGGAGTTATTGCTTTGACCCAAGTCCAGTCCAGGGACAGGGGGAGGAGGAGTTCTTGGACCAAGAATTGATTGCTTAATCGTGACCAATTCTGTCATATGCCTTTGCTGCGGGAGCTCCAGGGGAATAATCCTGATGATTTCAGGAATTATCTCCAGATGACGGACCCCTGCTTTCACCGTCTATTGGCATTGCTTACCCCCTATATTAGTAAGCAGGACACATGCATGCGGCTTGCCATTACTCCCAAACAAAGGCTTATTGCCACCTTGCGGTACTTGGCGACAGGGAGAAGTCTCCACGATCTGAAGTTTACAACTAGGATCTCCCCTCAGGCTCTGGGAATCATTATTCCAGAGACCTGTTCTGCCATTATCCAAGTCCTGCAGAAGGACTATATTCGGGTAGGTTTTAGCCTTTAACATCACATTCTATGTATTTAATGTTTGCTAATGTATTGTATTAATTTCTTCATTCCATAATTACCATTATTGTAATATTCCGTGATTATCCTCTTTGTCCTCATGCATGCTGTAAGCTTTTAATAGTCATTTTTTGTCCTTCATGCATATTTTCCTTCACTAACCTCCCCAGCATGCTATCCTGGGCCCATACACACCCAGCCTAGTAACTTAACAATGTATTTTGTCATCTTCATTTTTGTGCTTACCCTAAACACGCCCTAAAATGTGTACAAATGTTATTGTTGTCCTCAAATTCAGGCAGAGTGCAAGAGGCCATTTTTTAGGGAACAAGCTCATTTGGAACCCCCCCCCCCCCAAATGCTAAGTCAACCAATACCAATACTCTGCTTACTTTGCAAAACCCATATACACTATACCTCTTTTGTTGTCATATTTCTGGATGAATTCACCAAAGCATGTAGTGCAAGGGCCTGCCTGAATACCTTCAAATGGTACTGTTGAAAGTTTTTGTCTCCTATTAACTTGATAGGTAATTTATGAATGTAAAAATGTACTTCAATTTGGACAGTGTGTATCCATATTTTTGGATTATGATACTTCTTACCTGTCCAGTGCCATTGAAATAAGAAGCCACACATTGTTTAGTATAAAACATTTTACTCCAAGCACATTCACATTTGCGTTTTAAAAGGTTTTTGAACAAACCAACATCTTGGTGTATAACATGTATGTTTGCCATTATTTTGCCTTTTTTGGGGCTAAACAGGCATGTTTAAAAACATAAAGATACACATCCCCAACTCAGGAACTTACAAAGTTCGACTTTGCTAAAGTGAAGGCCATATGAGACATTAGTATACCAAAACTGGGTTGATGTTGACTTCCTCAGATGGGGTAATCTCACCCCTCTAAAAGCCAAAATTTGAAGCCACGTACACGTAGAGGCATAACTGTTAAATGATCCTCTGCCTAAAATGTGTGTAGGCACAAACAGGTTTTTTCCTAAAGCCCCAAAACACACAGTGTGTCAACATGTACTATCTCCCATCACAGGATATCAATGTACGTGTTTTGGGTGTGCAACCCCTTCCTCAAAACTAAAGTAGGTGAGAGGAAGGGGTTGTACCCAAGAAACACGTCCATTGATCCCCCATGATGGGAGCTAGCACATGTTGACACACTGGGGGTTATTTATGAAAGGCAAATCCACTTTGCACTACAAGTTTCCCAACTCTCCTTCTCCCGGTGCATTCCCAGGTCATGTTTCCGATATTTTTTGCTTTGATCACAGATGATGATGTCATTTTCAAGGTTAGTAATTCATACAGTCGTTTTTTTAATGAGAAAAATACAGAAAACAGGATCTGGGGGTGCACCAGATCCTGGTGAAGTGGAGAAACACTGACCTCTGACACTAAAGCCTAAGTTCACATTGGAGCGATTTTATTAAAAAACACAACATGTATTAGAAATATGCAGGCATCCATCTATTACTTAAAGCTGTGGTCTCAGACACTGACCTGTGGTCAACACAGTTTCAAGAACTTCACACTACTTCCTGCACGCATATCAGCATCAACATCTTATTCCGAGTATGTGGTGAGTTACATAGTTACATAGTAGGTGAGGTTGAAAAAAGACACAAGTCCATCAAGTCCAACCTATGTGTGTGATTATGTGTCAGTATTACATTACATATCCCTGTATGTTGCGGTCATTCAGGTGATTATCTAATAGTTTCTTGAAGCTATCAATGTTCCCCGCTGAGACCACCGCCTGTGGAAGGGAATTCCACATCCTTGCCGCTCTTACAGTAAAGAACCCTCTACGTAGTTTAAGGTTAAACCTCTTTTCTTCTAATTGTAATGAGTGGCCACGAGTCTTATTAAACTCTCTTCTGCGAAAAAGTTTTATCCCTATTGTGGGGTCACCAGTACAGTATTTGTAAATTGAAATCATATCCCCTCTCAAGCGTCTCTTCTCCAGAGAGAATAAGTTCAGTGCTCGCAACCTTTCCTCATAACGAAGATCCTCCAGACCCTTTATTAGCTTTGTTGCCCTTCTTTGTACTCGCTCCATTTCCAGTACATCCCTCCTGAGGACTGGTGCCCAGAACTGGACAGCATACTCCAGGTGCGGCCGGACCAGAGTCTTGCAGAGCGGGAGAAATATAGTTTTATCTCTGGAGTTGATCCCCCTTTTAATGCATGCCAATATTCTGTTTGCTTTATTAGCAGCAGCTTGGCATTGCATGCCATTGCTGAGCCTGTCATCTACTAGGACCCCCAGGTCCTTTTCCATCCTAGATTCCCCCAGAGGTTCTCCCCCCAGTGTATAGATTGCATTCATATTTTTGCCACGCAAATGCATTATTTTACATTTTTCTACATTGAACCTCATTTGCCATGTTGTCGCCCACCCCATTAATTTGTTCAGGTCTTTTTGCAAGATTTCCACATCCTGCGGAGAAGTTATTGCCCTGCTTAGCTTAGTATCGTCTGCAAATACAGAGATTGAACTGTTTATCCCATCCTCCAGGTCGTTTATGAACAAATTAAATAGGATTGGTCCCAGCACAGAACCCTGGGGAACCCCACTACCCACCCCTGACCATTCTGAGTACTCCCCATTTATCACCACCCTCTGAACACGCCCTTGTAGCCAGTTTTCAATCCATGTACTCACCCTATGGTCCATGCCAACGGACCTTATTTTGTACAGTAAACGTTTATGGGGAACTGTGTCAAATGCTTTTGCAAAATCCAGATATACCACGTCTACTGGCCTTCCTTTATCTAGATGGCAACTCACCTCCTCATAGAAGGTTAATAGATTGGTTTGGCAAGAACGATTCTTCATGAATCCATGCTGATTACTGCTAATGATATCATTCTTATTACTAAAATCTTGTATTTAGTCCCTTATCATCCCCTCCAAGAGTTTACATACTATTGATGTTAGGCTAACTGGTCTGTAATTCCCAGGGATGTTTTTTGGGCCCTTTTTAAATATTGGTGCTACGTTGTCTTTTCTCCAATCAGCTGGTACCATTCCAGTCAATAGACTGTCTGTAAAAATTAGGAACAACGGTCTGGCAATCACCTGACTGAGTTCCCCAAGTACCCTCGGATGCAAGCCATCTGGTCCCGGTGATTTATTAATGTTAAGTTTCTCAAGTCTAATTTTAATTCCGTCCTCTGTTAACCATGTAGGTGCTTCCTGTGTTGTGTCATGAGGATAAACACTGCAGTTTTGGTTACTGAAGCCCCCCGATTCACTCGTGAATACTGAGGAGAAGAATAAATTCAATACCTTTGCCATCTCCCCATCCTTTGTAACCAGATGTCCTTCCTCATTCTTTATGGGGCCAATATGGTCTGTCCTCCCTTTTTTACTGTTTACATACTTAAAGAATTTCTTGGGATTTTTTTTGCTCTCCTCCGCTATGTGTCTTTCATGTTCTATCTTAGCCGTCCTAATTGCACCCTTACATTTCTTATTGCATTCTTTATAAAGTCTGAATGCTGAGGATGATCCCTCAACCTTGTATTTTTTGAAGGCCTTCTCCTTTGCTTTTATGTGCATTTTTACATTGGAGTTAAGCCATCCAGGATTTTTGTTCGCTCTTTTAAATTTATTACCCAATGGGATACATTGGCTAATGCCCTTATTTAATATGCTCTTAAACAAACCCATCTCTCCTCCGTATTCTTTGTTCCTAATATTTTATCCCAATTTATGCCTTTTAGCAAGGTTTGTTTAGGGAAGTTGGCTCTTTTAAAATTCAGTGTCTTTGTGTTCCCTTCATGTTTCCTATTTGTGTGATTTATACTGAAACTAATTGACCTGTGATCGCTGTTGCCTAAATTGCCCTGTATTTCCACATCTGTGATCAGGTCTGTATTGTTGGTATTGTTGGTTGACTTTCTGTATCTTCAGGAGGTGCTGAGTTACTGGTGTCCACACACAGCACAGATGTCCCTCTTCTTTTCTCCCCTATGTGAATTCAAAAAAGGTATACTTAGCAGACACAGATATGTTAGGCTAGAAATGGTAATATGAAACATTGTTTGGAAGTGTCTTTCAATTGCCTTTTTTGGCAGAATTCCAAGCTGAAAACATGATTTTTTTGCCTTTCCAAAGCAGGAATACTTACCTGTTTTGTGCAAGTTTCACACATGGAGATACCCCCTAATATCCACTGGACCACCTGTGTGGGACACCATAACAAGGGTGTTATGGTGTCCCACACTGGTGCTCCTGCGTACAGCTGCGTAATAGGGATGAGACGAACACCCCCCGGTTCGGTCTGCAGCAGAACATGGGAACATGCAAAAAATTTGTTTGAACACGCGAACTCTGTTAAAGTCTATGGGACACGAACGTGAAAAAACAAAAGTGCTAATTTTAAAGGCTTATATGCAAGTTATTGCCATAAAAAGTGTTTGGGAACCCGGGTCCTGCCCTAGGGGACATGTATCAATGCAAAAAAAAAGTTTTAAAAACGGCCGTTTTTTCAGGAGCAGTAATTTTAATAATGCTGTGAAACAATTAAAATGAAATATTCCTTTAAATATTGTGGCTTGGTGGTTGTCTATAGTATGCCTGTAAAGTGGCGCAGTTTTCCCTATGTTTAGAACAATACCACAGCAAAATGACATTTCTAAAGGAAAAAAAGTAATTTAAAACTGCTTGCGGCTGTAATGTATTGTAATGTATATCTTGGCAATATACATGAAAATAATTGAGAAAAATGGCATGGGTCCCCCCCCAGCCCATTACCAGGCCCTTTGGGTCTGTTATGGATATTAAGGGGGACCCCGCACCCAAATTAAAATAAAAATGGCTTGGGGGCCCCCAGGCACTACAGAACAGAACAGAAATATATATATATATATATATATATATATATATATATATATATATATATATATATATATATATATATATATATATATATATATATATATATATAAAAATCTCAAATACACCGCCTAAAGTAGATTGGAAATAGTACACCACGGAATGCACTGTAGATATAGGCTACACTGGATGCTGCTGAGTATTATATATATATACATATATATATATATATATCTCAAATACACTGCCACTAACTGAATAACCTGCCTGCTTAATCTCAATCACACTATCTCTCCATCCACGCCAACAACACTACACAGAGCCGCCATGTAGGCAGCCTTATATAGTGTGGGGTGTGGACTTAGTCCCCCTGAGCCATGATTGGCCAAAGGCACCCTGCCTTTGGCCAATTATGGCTCTCTTAGCAGAGGGCGCTGGGATTGGCCAAAGCAAGCAGGTCAGGTGCATGCTTTGGCCAATCATCAAACAGCAATGCACTGCGATCCCGCATTATGGGGCGTGCCGCGGCGCTCAAATTTCCCGCGAATGCCCCATAATGTTAGTTCTTCTGGGAACGGGCGAACACCCGATGTTCGAGTCAAACTAATGTTCGACCCGAACATCGAGCTCATCCCTACTATGTAACAGCTGCTGAGTGTCCTCTACTGACACTGAATAAAGTTGACATTTCATTAGTTACAAACACATCTAGACAACAATCTAATGAACTTATTTACATCAAAATAGGCCATAAAGAATGCATGTAAGGTGCATCTCCCAATAACGAAGTATTAGCAGTCAGTCAAACGATGTTTAATGTCCCGCGAACGATTCCTGTGTCCACCAAAATAAAACTTGGCATTTTAAACTGTAGAACAGTAAAGAAAAGAACATGGACCAGCACGAAAGCAATAATAGGAACACACGATATATATTTACTTTTTCGCAGCACTTTCCTGATCTTTCTATACTGATCTTCCTCTCTCAATTTAAGGTCTGACCAGTGTTTTCTCAACTGATCCTTGTTTCGTCATACCCCAAAATTCCTGTGAAGACTTCTCACAACTTTAGCCATGATCTTGGCCTTTCCGGCATTTGGGTTTGTGTAAGATCCATGCTTCCCATCATAGTCTGTCCTCACTAAGATGTCCACCATCTCCACCATTTCTTCAAACAACATATTTGTGGCCTTGTAGCTCCTCTTGGATCTGGAAGTGGCTTTCTCCGGGTTTTCCCCATTGCTGCTCTCACCACACACCTGCTGTCTCCCCACCATTTGCTCTCCCACTGCCCCAAAAGACAATAGGCGGGGTATACACTAGAAAGAAGGATGGGTGGAGTTTCACACATGCGCAGTGTATATAAAGCCATAACACGCTATCAATGTAACGGCTGTGGAACGATCTGGGAGTGAAGGACGAACGATCACCAACACGCAAAAGGAGCCATAAAACAAAGGTACAATTGTAAATTGGGGCATCGGTGGTGTTAGTGGCCTATACTGCTTAGATTTAGGCCTATATTGGGACCAGATTATGAGTTAAGCCTGACATTATGGTTTGTCTTGTGTTCAGGCATCTGCTAATTTATTAATTCACAATGGTGGATAAATTCACAGCGCCAGACTTTTTGCCAGAATTTATACAGCAGTACCGGGAGTTGCCGTGTCTAAGGCAAGTGGGAAGTAGGGATTATTAAAATAGAATCAAGAGGAGCGCAAGAAGGTCATGGAATCCCAGAGATCGGGAGCATCAGCAGATGACATATATGTCCTCAGGCTGTGGTACTACGACAGCCTGCGTTTTTTGTCTGACCAAACAGAACCACGCCCATCACTCTCAACGCTTCCTTCCACATCGGCTGAGGACACAGCTCCTGAGGTCCACCCTGGTCCTTCTACACAGGAAGAAGATGTGGAGGAGCCCAGCTTGACACAGGTATAGCATTGTTGAACATATTTGTAGACAAAAATAGAATAATGTTAACTAGACGTTATTGATCCCAAATTTCTGCCTTAACAAAGTGGTTTACATATCAATACACAATAGTGGCCAAAAATGATTGGGACAAGAATGAAAAATGCTGGGGTCAGAAGCATAGTCTTGTCTATTTGGCAACATTCAATTTGCAACAGTCATGAGCTCAAACTTGTGTGTGATTGATGATCAAAAAAAAACACAAATATGTCCCATTTTCATACACAGGAAAGTCT
This sequence comes from Lithobates clamitans, assembly GCA_037952925.1. NCBI lineage: Eukaryota > Metazoa > Chordata > Amphibia > Anura > Ranidae > Lithobates > Lithobates clamitans. The sequence continues at coordinate 1,517,198 of JBBGZY010000906.1, forward strand.
CAGGTTGAGCCCGTGCCCAGGAGCCAGCCAGAGTCACAGATTCCTCCCCTATACCCTCCTACTATAAGGGCCAGGAAGACCAGAAACCTGGATGACGCCACGGCTGCCTTCCTCAGGCATGCAACAACTGCCATTAGCATGGCCCCGGATGCACGGGAGGCATTTGGCTGCATGACCGGCAATAAGCTGAGGGATATGGAGGAGGACCAATGCAGTATGTGTGAGGAGCTGATCCTGAAACTCCTCAACAAGGGGAGGAGGGGCCAAATTACACAGAAAACCTGTGATTTAGATCACAATCCTCCACCACCTCAATAGACATCACAGCCACCCCACCCACCACAGCAACATGGTAGACCGTGGCAAATGCAGCCCCAACACCCCCAACAAGCCTGCTGGGCTGGGGATTTTCACCCCTACAATTTGTATTTTTTTTGTTGTTTATTTTTTAAATTATGATTTGAGTTTTATAAGGCTTTATAAGGCTTTATAAGGCTTTATATTCAAATTCATAGAATGCATTAAGATAAAAAACCTTCTGACGTTACAACCCCTTTAATGCAATCTCTGCATTAAGATAAAAAAATATTGTCATGTCAGATCCCCTCTCCCCCCTAAATACTTACCTGATCCCGATCTCAATCCAGTCCTGTACCTGTCTGCAGCAGCACTGCTCTTCTCTCCCTTCTTCTCACAGGGAGCTCAGCAGCAGCAGAAGCCACTGTATACATGTGAAAAGCTCCACACCAAAGAGCTTTTCACATCTGAAGTGATTGTAAAGTCTTGTTTTAAAAAACAAAAAAAAAACAAACAAACATTTTATACTTACCTGCCCTGTGAAATGGTTTTGCACAGGGCAGCCCAGATCCTCGTCTTCCCGGGTCCCTCTTCAATGCTCCTGGCCCCTCCCTCCTGTTGAGTGCCCCCACAGCAAGCAGCTTGCTATGGGGGCACCTGAGCCGAGTCACAGCTCCCTGTGTCCATTCAGACATGGACCCGTGACCCGGGCCCCGCCCCTCTTTCTCCTGATTGGCTGACTGACTTTGACAGCAGTGGGATCCAATCGTGCTGCGCTGCTGTCTTAGCCAATGAGGAGGGGAGTCCCCGCCAGCTGAGACAATCCTGCAACATCACTGAATAAAGATGAGCTCAAGTAAGTATTAGAGGGGCTGCTGCATATGGAATGTTTTTTTATCTTAATGCATAGAATGCATCAAGATAAAAAAAACTTCTGCCTTTACAATCCCTTTAAACAGTTGCTCCCGCTGCTGCAACTGGCTAATGATGCTGTCAATCAAACCTCTGAGCAAAGATTAGGGGGTGGGGCCAAACCTGCACTGTGTGTGTCAATAGATGCACACAGCTTGACTCCGGAACAAGCCAGCAGGTGTGCCAGCATAGCAAGCGGCTTCTTATGGGGGCACACTTAGAGGCTAAGGAGTGCCGGTGGTGACCCCAGAAGAGCAGGTTCTTTACATAAAGTGGATCTTACTTTAAACTAAGTCTCATATTGCCCCTCCACCCCCCTCCTTCTCTCACAAAGCAGCACTTCTCTGTTACCTCTTCTAGGCGAGAATTAGGTTTATGCTGCCCCACCCCCGTCCTGATTCTGCAGATGAGCCTCCAGGTTCAGGTCTACCCAGGACAGCTATTGTGGAATGCCCAAATCTTTGCCATATTTGTGCATGTACGGGAACTTTTCTGCATAAATATGCCAAAGAGCTCTTCCAGAACCCAAAAACCAGGCAGGGCCCTCTTCCTACATCCAGGTTTTCACTAGGCACTGGTGATGTAGCCAGGTCCTCACAGGTTCTCAGTGCCCTCCAGGAAGATTTTGAATGATGTCACACGTGTCATAGGAGATCTGATGAGATTTGTTTTTCTTCAATAACAGACAGATCTCGTACAGTGCATGTGTGTGATCAGAAGCAGATGTCACCGGTGGGCCGCACAATCAGGGGGAGAACAGACCATGGAGATGCCAGTAACTATTATAGGTTTATTGATTTTAAAGGGTTAGTTTGCCTTTCAAAGAAAAAAGCTGAACTAACTCGCACCACCCCCCATTTAGCTTCTTTAATGATAATCTTCCACTGCCCACACTAGTCAATGTAGTGGTCCAGGCATTTAAAAAACGCACTCTTGTGCACCTACTTTCTTCTGGAATGTTGTTCCAGAACAAAGAGGGCCCAGAGGGATGCTCATTGATCAGTGTGGTTACATGCCAGGGCTGACCAATGACTGCTCACCATCACAAGCATTATAATGCCAATGCACTGGCTGCCATGGGTGGCACAGGATAGTCTTGAAAGGCGCTAAGTTCAGCGTTATGCAGGGGTGGGGAGGGGGTTGTTAGTTCACCTTTCCTTCTTTTTGCAAAAAGGTGAACATAAGCTGCCATACACTAGTAGAATTTTGTTCAAAACGTTTCAATTTAAGAAGGTTTTTCAAATCTCTAAATGTTATTGGAGTGAAATCTATGTAAATTTACAACAGTTAATGCGGTTTTCTTTCAGAAAAGTCTGTTCCAAAACTGAATGTTGAAAACAAGTGAAATGTTGAAGTAGTTTGGAATGACATTTGCCGAGTGATTAGATGAATTTTCATACAAATGTTTGTTAGAAACTCTATTTGTGTATGGCCGGATTAACCACTTCCCGCCCAAGGATGTCATTTGACATGTTTGGGTTGAAGTAGTGATATCTGAATGATGCCTGTAGCGACATCATGTCATCACTTTTGGCACTGACCGATGTAAACACTACCAGTTTTTTTGTCCTGGAAAGCAGAGATCGATTTTTTTTTTTTAACTCATGTTTTCCAGGGTAGAGGAGAGATTTGGGGTCTCAATGGCCAAAGGCATACATACAGGGGTCACAAGGGTGGCAATTGTGACCTAGTCCCATTCTCTAGGGGGCCCGTGCGCCCGCCTGCACACCTGGATGGGGCAGTATGTAGAAAAATCAATCCCCTCCTGCAGTCGCTGAAAGCCTGCTTCTCCTCCTCTCCCTCCCGCAGGCATTTGGCAGCTGCAGGAGGAAAAATGAGGGGATTGGTTTCTCTACATGCTGCCCCCCTGCCATCCCTCCTATGCAGGTCCTGCTGCCCTGCTGTGTGCTCTTCTGGCCCTCCCTTGTCCCTGCTACTGCAGGGATGTGTCAGAATAGAGAGCGGAGAAGGGGCCAGTAAATGTGTAATTTACCGGCCCCTTCTTTGTCTTAATGATCACTGACTCTGTTCATTTATAACTGAGGCATACTATGCTTCAGTTTGTGAATGAACGGGAAGCTTTGTACAGAGCTATTTATGTCCATTAATTCTGTGCTACTGAGGCTGCAGAAATGGAGATTGAGGACTGTCCTCAATCTCCTTTTTCTGTCTCAAAGGTGAAACATCAGAGGTCTTTTTAGACACCTGATACTTCACCAAAGCCCCTCAACGGGGCTCCTAAAAAAAAAAAAATATGTTAAAAATAAAATTGTAAAAAATAAATAAATGAAACAAAATGGTATAAAAAAAACGGTATACAAAAAATATAAAAAACGAAACAAAAATAAACAACTCTTGACACCAGTGGCCGAACTACCAGGGACGCAAAGGTCACACTTGCAACAGGGCCCTGGCGTTCTGCCAACAGGATCAGAGGGAAGGGCCCCAGCCAGGGGCCCCTTCATGGTTTCTTGCACCCGGGCCCCGAAGGTTCTAGTTATGCCTCTGCAGACACCTAAAAACTGGTAAGCTGCTTTATATTAAAATTGTTCTTTCTTTGATTTAAATATCCTTTCATCAAAGGGAATTGCTTAGTTTGTTAAAACATCATCTGTCCACAAGTTACTTTTTTTTCCCCACAAGTTACTTTTTTTTTCCTAGAGACCCTAGTACAAGGTCCTTTTCACTGAGAAGGTGTAGCATGCTGCTGAGAGCTACCACAGTTTAGATAAGCTTGGTTTTCTTTGGCATAATACAGACTATCCTTGGAAGCCCATTGCTTATTGATGAGTCTATGAGGTTAGTTGCATATGTTCAGCACAGCTCGTATTGAAAAACAATTTTCAAGGCCAGACTGCATTGTGCTGTAAAACGGAACAATGCCTCCGGCAGCGGGAAGCTCGGAGCTGCTTGGCTGTGCTGTTAGGCCTTGTACACAAGGGCTTCGCCTTTTATCAGAGCAGTGTGTACAGAAAACTTTCACAAAACAATTCTATTTTGTTCCATTAAAGACACAAATTAAGGTCCATCTAAACCCCGTCATTTTTTCTTTTCAGATTAAATACTAACCATGTCCAGGGTAAACCGCTGGTTCATTTTCTGAGTGCCTTTTTTTATCTGATTCATCATTTGGAATAGTTGTCTCTAAGGCCCCTTTCACATGAGCGGATAGAATTCAGCTTTTAGCTGCAGATAGATCAAGTTATGTACCGCAACTAAACTCACACAATGCTTTCCTATGGCCCCATTCACACACTGCATTTAGCAACGGTTTCGTTACATGGGGTTTTGTGCAGTTAGGAAAAAGAAATTTGACTGTGTCCAGGACCGATTTATTGCAGCTATCTGCACAAAACCGCAGGTAATCACAGTGTACTATTTCTCCTGCAGATAGCAGCAGCAACAAGGAAAGAAAAACAACAACGGGAAGCACATCAGAAATGGCAAGAATGTTCCAACACAGCTAAGCGCAGCTGCATGTAAACGCACAACTGCAAGTGATCGCTGTGCCTGGAGTCTTGGAGTTTCAAAATAAAAAAACATGCTTTTAACAGCAGCAGAACAGCCGCCCGTGTGAAAGAGGCCCAAGCCGGTTGCAACTACAAAGTGAAGGCTGGAGATTTAGCTATGCTTGCAAGTCCTTCCTGGATGTGAAAGTTATTGATAATACAACATTTCCAGTAAGCACTGCAAGCCGATAAGATGGAGAATATGTGTATTTAGGAGTCACCATGGCTGGGTGGGAGTGGTGGGTTGTCAATCATAGGAGGAGATAGTCAGCTGCTGACAGTAAAGCCTAGTACACACTACTTTAACCACCCCGGAAGATTTTACCGCATTCCTGACCAGAGCACTTTTTACAATTTGGCACTGCGTTGCTTTAACTGGTAATTGCGCAGTCATGCGATGCTGTATCCAAACAACTTTCTTTTGGTGGTATTTGATCACCTCTGCGGTTTTTATTTTTTGCGCTATAAACAAAAACAAACAGCGACAATTTAAAAAACAAAAAACAATATTTTTTACTTTTTGCTAAATTAAAAATCCCCAAAAATGTTTTTAAAAAACAAATTTCCTGTGCTGGCCATGGCCTGTGGGCAGTGGCGTTGTGAGGGGGGTTGAGTGGGCCCCCAAAAAGCCCCGGGTCTCAGTATTACCAATGTCCATTATTAGCCCTGAGTCCCAAGGCCTGGGGTCAGCTGGGATCTTGGAGCTATAGGCCGCCTGCCCTGGGGCAGCTTTTGGGTCACTGCACGCCAGGCTGCCTCTGAAGGGAAGGGGGGGAGAGCGCCACCGGTTTACACAGAGCGGGGATCTCCATCACCTGCTTACCTGACGCGACTGGGTGACATGAAGTCCTGCCTCCTGGACCGGCTCCTGTGATGGACATCATACTGTCCAATGCCGGGACGTGTGACGTCCATCATAGGAGTCGGTCTAAGAGGCGGTACTTAATGTGACAACGGCCACACTGGGTAAGCGGGAGATCCCTGCTCTGTGTAAACCGGCAGCTCTCCTCTCTCCCCATGCACTGGCAAGGCTGTGCTGATGGGCACTGCTGTCTGATCAGGCTGCATTGATGGGCACAGGTAAGACCGAGCTGATGGGATGGGCACTGGTGAGGCTGCATTTATGGGCACTGGTGAGGCTGCATTGGATGGGCACTGATGAGGCTGCATTGGATGGGCACTGGTGAGGCTGCATTGAAAAACCAGGTGAGCATGAATAGTGAGCTGATTCGGTGGTTCAATGGGTCACTTGACTGGACTTGCCTCCAAGGCCTAAGGCTGGCCAGCCCTCCCCTGGGGCTGATATTACAGGGTACACACAGAGGGGGTGATATTACAGGGTACACACAGAGGGGGGTGATATTACAGGGCTCACATAGCGTAGACATGTGCATGACGAAAAAATTTGTTTTGATTCGTTATTTATTTATTTTATCTAGTTATTTCATTTAGTTCAATTTGGTTGATTCGTTCAATTCGTATTTGGAATCCACATTTGGAATTCGTATTCGGAATTTTCTTCAATTCGAAAATTGTTTAAAGCGATACATTTTTTTGAATCGGTCGAAACAAAAATGTTGTATTGTTTTCGATTTGAATGCAGAAAAGTGCACAAACAAAAGAAAAATCTTCATCAAATGATTACAACGACTCTTTAAATCACCTTTGACTTAACAAAAACAGCTTAATTTCAAAATGGTACTCTAATAACACACACAGTTCTTGATTTCAGCATTATGTGTAGTTAGAATTTGACTGGAGTTCAATGTAAAATTTGATTTGAATGTCAGTCCGAATTTCCGAAATTTGGATGAATTTCGTTGTTATTCGGAGCATTTGCTAAAATTTGTTTATATTGTAAATCCGGGATTCGGATATGGATGGGAAGTGTTATCATAATGGGGGATTTTAATTATCCAGACATAGACTGAGCGGAGGGAACCACGCATTCGTCTAAAGCTTACCAGTTCCTAAATGTCTTGCAGGACAATTTCATAGTTCAGATGGTAGACACACCAACTAGAAATAAGTGTTACTGGATCTACTGATTACCAACAATACAGACCTGATCATGGATGTGGAAATACGGGGCAATTTAGGAAACAGTGATCACAAGTAAATTGGCTTCAGTATAAATCACACAAATAGGAAACATAAGGGGAATACAAAAACACTGAATTTCAAAAGAGACAACTTCCCTAAACTACGAACCTTGTTAGAAGGCATGAATTGGGATAAAATCTTAGGAACAAAGAACACGGAGGAGAGATGGGTTTTCTTTAAGAGCATATTAAATAAGGGCATTAGCCAATGCATCCCATTGGGAAATAAATTTAAAAGGAGCGAGCAAAAGTCCTGGATGGCTTAACTCCAATGTGAAAATGCATATAAAAGGAAAGGAGAAGGCCTTCAAAAAATACTAGGTTGAGGGATCATCATCAGCATTCAGACTTTATAAAGAATGCAACAAGAGAGCGCATGAGATGGCTGACTGAGTCTGGGACCCCCCCGGATGTCCGAACCGACCGTCAGACGCGACCTAGGACCAGAGTTTGAAAGAGCTGGCCGAGGTGGGTGTACCAAGATGGCCGCCGCCACCTCCACAGCACAGCCACACGCTGCCTGTGTGGGAAAAGTCACAGGACTTGAGGCAAGTTATAGCACCAGCCACATTAACTTACTCCCAAGTGGCCCAGGGAACCCCACAATACCCCCTGGCTCCCTCCCCAGCATCCACAGAATCCCTGCTGGGCCGAGCCTTGGATAAATACACCATGTCTCCGGCCAGGCCTTCTCCTCCATACTACCACGCTACCACCACCCCTAGCCTGCAAGACCAGGACCTGTCCTCACCACAGGGAGACCTACTCCTTAAACTTTCTGCCCTTCTGGAGAGGGGTCTGGCTAATACTGCAGCCCAAATTACCAGAGGCATCAAATCTGATTTCACCAACCTCGGCTCCACAATGGAAACCATAGAAAGCAAACTGGACATTACTGTTTCATGTACCAATCAAAATGCTGCCCATATCCAGGTCCTTCAGGACCAGCTAGACACTGCCCTTTCCAGGATTGACGACCTTGAGAATAGGTTCAGGAGATATAATTTCCGAATCCGGGGCCTTCCCAAAAATATCACTGATATTCCCCCAGCGTTACAAGACCTCATCAAGGAGCTTATACCCAACACGCCCCCCCACTGCCTGGAGTTGGACAGGGCCCACAGAGCCCTCAGACCCCCCAGAAAGGATGGCTCCCTGAGGGATGTAATTGTTAAGCCCCACTTCTACGCCATAAAGGAGGAAGTTATGAGACAATCCTGCCTCAAGCAGCAAGTTACTTGCCAAGGACACCAAATACAAGTCTTTACGGATTTGGCCCCCTCGACCATCCAGAAGCGACGAACTCTGAAATCGCTCCTCACAATACTATCCCAACAGGACATCAAATATCGCTGGGCCTTCCCCTTTGGAGTGAAATTCACTATCCAAGGTAAAGCTTATTCCTTCTCCAACCTCCCAGAGGGGGAGAAACTCTTCCTCTACCTCAAGCTGATATCCCAGGAAGCACCCATGGATTTCACATCGGCACCAGGAGACTCCGCCAAACGACCCCTTCCAGAGAGCCCAGTTTCCCCGCTCTGGAATAAAGGGAAGACCAAAAAATCCAAGGATGGCAGACCCCCATAAGATGCTCACTCAAACCTCCTTCTTCACTTTGCCCTCATTAGGGCACCCCAATCCAGGACAGTAGTCCCCTCTGTTGTTGGAGCTCCAGGCTCCTAACCTAAGTTGCCGAATATTAGGCCCACTTAAGTTTTCACTCCAAGTTCCTGGTTCCACACCAGTTTCTATTAATAAGCCACCTGAAGTTCATTATGGAGACATTCTCCATTGAACATTTAGACATACCAAGTTTGAACTTCAGGCCAGAACACGCTTTACAGGAACTTTAACGTTAGCTAACTAGGTCCCCTTTTTGCAGAATCCCCGTTACACCTTCTGAACTCTACCAGAGGAACCAGGATTCTGTGGACCTCCCGGACTCGGGGTTCTCCGGTGTGATCCAGTCCAGGGTCTAAGCCTTGGGCGGGTGCAAAGACACTGAGCAGCCCCCGCTATCCAAGGAGGTTCCCCCCTCCTTCCGATTTGGGGGGTGGGGTACAGGGGGATGATCTCTGAGGAGGGCCCCCATACAAGCCACACACTTTGCTATCAGTGCACTTTCTACATCCCTAATGTTTATTTTGAAATGTTAATTTTTTCTGTGTTAGTTTATCATTAAATTTATCATAGAAGCAAGGGTCAGGGGTGACACGCCTCCACCTATTCCACAGAAGCGGATCTTCCTCCTCCGTGGTATGGGTCATGGGCCCTCTACTAGAGGCCGCCGATGCCAACTGGAGGGTGCCTGGCGGGACCTCCCAGGGGAAGACGCTGTTCTCAGTTTTGTTTTTTTCTCCCACCCCCTCCCTTCTTAACCTCTTCTCTTTCTTAAGTCAATCAGCAGGTTGTGCACTGCTTCAGATTCCAGCCTTGGACTGACCAAAGCTTCATCGACATCCAAGGCCCCTTATGAGAAGACATCAAAGGGTGAGTGGCGGTTGCATCAACAGCATTCCACCCCTGTATCCAAATGACTAATGTGAACCCGACCGGGAAGGATCTCCGAATTGCCACACACAATGCACAGGGATTGAACTCCCCCAGTAAACGAAGAATAGCATTTGAAAATTATCGCTCCCTGAAAATAGACATAGTCTTGGTCCAAGAGACACACTTTCTGATCCAATACAACCCCAAATTCCTACACTCGCACTACCCAACTTTCTTTCTAGTGAAAGCAGCAAACAAAACTAAGTTTTCCCACATCTCTGACTACAGGGACCCGGAGGGCAGATTTATCCTTGTAAAGTATCCATCGAAGGTAACATTTACTCCATAATCTCTTACTATTCCCCCAATAAAGGCCAAACTAAGTTCTTCCAAGTTCTCCTCAAAACCCTGCTACCTCTCGTGGAAGGCAAAGTCCTCTTCGGAGGGGACTCTAATATAGCCTTCGACCAGGGACTCGATAAGTCGAGACCCCCCCAAGGCCCAGCTGACACACCCCACCAAGGCCAGCCTGAACATAGCAAAATCCCTTCACTCTCACAGTCTGGTCGACATATGGAGGGAACTTAACCCTTCAAAAAGGGACTATACACATTACTTGCTCCCCCACCAGTCATACGCCAGAATAGATCACATTCTGGTGCCTCCCAACCTTATCCTATCAACACAGAAGGTGACAATAATAGACACTGTCTGGTCTGACCACTCACTAGTCCTCCTTACTCTGCAAAACTCTCTCACTAGGCCGTCGGGTTCGCACTGGCGACTTAACGAATCCCTCCTTAGTGACCCCATTAAAACCACTGAAATAGAACACAAGAAGTGCCCTTCTAAAGCCCTAGTGGAACAGTTGGACGCTGTCAGGCTGGAACTGAATTTGGCTCTCACGGTAAAAGCAGAAAAACACATCCCCTGGAGTGGAGCAAAATTCTACCACCCAAAAGATAAAATAGGCCCTATGCTGGCCTCCAAGCTATACCCATGGCCTCGTACCCACTGCCTACCTAAGATTAGAGTCGCAGGAACTCCTCCCTCAGCCACCCCCAACACGGTACTAGAAGAAGAAGGGTTGCTCCTATCCCTAGACCTACACAAGGCCTTCGACACAGTCGAATGGCCTTATCTATTCACATTAATGGAGCAATGGGGATTCGGTAGTCGCTTCTCTACATTCCCTCTACTCCACACCAAAAGCTTTGATTTGCCTCAATGGGCACCACTCTAAACCCTTCAACATAGCTAGGGTCACCAGACAGGGATGCCCCCTATCCCCCTTAATTTTTGCCATAGCAAATGAAACACTGGCGATAGCGATTCGTTCCAATCCCAATATCCAAGGAGTTTCCTGTGGTACCCAAATACACAAATGCGGCCTTTTCGCAGATGATATGCTGCTTTTCATAACTTCCCCCATTACGTCCCTTCCTAACCTCTGTAAACTTCTAAACGACTTCGCAATGGCATCAGGCCTCCGGGTAAACTATGATAAATCCCATGCCCTCAACATCTTACTGAAACCAGCCACAGAGATGCTGCAAAGCTCCTTAAAGTTTAGGTGCAATGACTCTTCCATAGAATACCTAGGGATCAACCTTACCGCTAAAATAGACCACCTGTATTCATCGAACTTCCCACCCACTTACCAGAAACTTGAGTCAGAAAAGGAGATCTGGGCTGGAAGGGAACTATCCTGGCTGGGTAGGATTCACTCCATAAAAATGACACTCCTTTCCGGACTGCTGTACTTGTTTAGAACTATCCCGATTAACTTAAGGAAAGATCATCTGCAATCTCTCCAAAGGAAAGTCATCAAGTTAATTTGGGGCGGAGCAGGACATTGGTTACCACGAAACACCCTTTACCGACAACGGACACAGGGGGGACTGGGGCTACCAAGCCTGCTATGGTAATTTCAAGCGGCAAGACTCGCACCACAGTCTATTCCAGAACCGAAAAACCAGACTGGATTCAAATAGAGAGACAGGCGGCACCCACTTACACCCTCGACTACTTACTATGGATCCCTTTCAGGGAGCGACCCCCCATACTCTCACCTATCCTCTCGCAATGCCTGACCCTTTGGGATAGATTGAAAACCCTATTTATTTTGTTCATAAATGACCTGGAGGATGGGGTAAACAGCTCAATATCTGTATTTGCGGATGATACTAAACTAAGCAGGGCAATAACTTCTCCGCAGGATGTAGAAACCTTGCAAAAAGATCTGAACAAATTAATGGGATGGGCAACTACATGGCAAATGAGGTTTAATGTAGAAAAAATGTAAAATAATGCATTTGAATGGCAAACATATGAATGCAATCTATATACTGGGGGGAGAACCTCTGAGGGAATCTGGGATGGAAAAGGACCTGGGGGTCCTAGTAGATGAAAGGCTCAGCAATGGCATGCAATGCCAAGCTTCTGCTAACAAAGCAAACAGAATATTGGCATGCATTAAAAAGGGATCAACTGCAGAGATAAAAAGATAATTCTCCCGCTCTACAAGACTCTGGTCCGGCCGCACCTAGAGTATGCTGTCCAGTTCTGGGCACCAGTAAGGATGTACTGGAAATGGAGCGAGTACAAAGAAGGGCAACAAAGCTAATAAAGGGTCTGGAGGATATTAGTTATGAGGAAAGGTTGCGAGCACTGAACCTTATTCTCTCTGGAAAAGAGATGCTTGAGAGGGGATATGATTTCAATTTATAAATACTGTACTGGAGACCCCACAATAGGGATAAAACTTTCTCGTGCAAGGGAGTTTAACAAGACTTGTGGCCACTCATTAAAATTAGAAGAAAAGAGGTTTAACCTTAAACTACGTAGAGGGTTCTTTACTGTAAGAGCGGTAAGGATGTGGAATTCCCTTCCACAGTCGGTGGTCTCAGCGGGGAGCATCGATAGTTTCAAAAAACTATTAGATAAGCACCTGAACGACCGCAACATACAGGGATATACAATGTAATACTGACATAAAATCACACACATAGGTTGGACTTGTGTCTTTTTTCAACTTCACCAACTATGTAACTATGAATAACAAAAATTTGTCCGAATATTAATTCAGAAGGAAACGAACTGCACATGTCTAACACAGAGGGGGGTGATATTACAGGGTACACATGGGGGGGGGGGGTGATAATACAGGGTACCCCGAAACCGGTTTGCAGAACGCAGTGCAGTTTGCAAAATTGGATCGCATAGGTGTGAACACCCATGCAATCTTATGGTGTGAACAAAAAAGAGTCCTGCAAGTTTTTGTTGCGAATTCAGTGCAATTTGAGCCATACAGAATAATGGCTAAAATCGCACTGCTGAAGATTTGCATGTGATTTGAACAGGAATTCGGTGCGATTCCCCACACCGCATAGTGTGAACCTAGGCTAAAACAACAAAAAAATTTAAAGCCACCTAGCCCCCACATATACAACGAACGTATGAGCGGCATACATGGATTGTGAAAAACATTTTAAGTATCACCGTCCATGCCAAAGCTGGAGCAATCATTTTAGGGCCAATGTTTATGGTCCATTCTAAATTCAAAAGCTGATAAGGTTTTCAAAGTGTCACCTATGGAAAATTTGTGTTATCATAGTTCACATCCACATGCAATCATAATCATTAAAGTGGAGTCCCCCCCCCCCCCAGCAAAAAATTAAAAGTCATCAGCTACACATACTAATAATTTAATATTAGGACACCTACCTGTCCTGAAATCCAGCGAAGTTGGAACCCAGCTGATGTTTCCATTGGCTCTTGGGTGTTGCCGTCGCCATTCGTGTTACGGGAAACCGGCAGTGAAGCTTCACCGCCGGTTCCCTACTGCGCATTCGTGAAGCATGCTGGACCGGCTGAATGGACTGGCGGGGGGAGGGGGGTTGAACTTCTGAGTGATCTCGCCGCCGCGAGATCTCTTGGAAGTGGGGACGGGTACCTGTCAAAAAAAGGTACCCGCCCCCCCCCTCCCAAAAAAAGGTGCCAAATGTAGGAACTTGTTTTTAAGTGTGTCCTAGATACTCTAGAAATCCGACTCACAGTAATGTGACAAACGGTGGAACTTGCGATAGTTTTGTGAATGTGTCAGTAGGGTTTAGATGAATCTGTTGCAACTCTGAGGCCGGGTTCACACTAGCTGCGGCTGGTACGTCCATGTTCTCCATTTCACGGGCGAACCGGGTCAGAATTTTTGCCTGAATTTGGACCTGAAACGGAGCCAAAGACGCACAGGACCCTTTTCAGTGAGTCCTTTGAGAGCCGGTCACAGTCTCTTGTCATGCGATTTGGATGTGGGGAACCTTGCATCCAATTCGCATAATTGTGAACCCAGCCTGACAGAACTGTGCCATGCATCTCTCCTGTTATGTGATAGAAGTTTTATGGCAGAGAAGCTATTTGGAAAAGTTAGAAGAATATCTTCCAGAGGAACTAAAGCCTCGTACACATGGTACGATTGTTGGCAGGGGATTGTCCGTTGACAGAGTGTCCTAAAAACTTACCGTTAGTACGCTCCTTTTGACAATTTTTATCCAATTTTCGGCCAACAAATGATGACAGCCTAGTAAAATTTTCGGTGGACAACTGTTTGACGTCAGATTTTCGTACAGTCAGTACACAAGTCCGTCACACAAAAGCCGCATTCTCGGAATCAATGCTCACCAAACACGAAATTAGAAGAAGGGGCCCAAAGGGTGGCGCTCAAGAGCTGAAATTCCTCCTAGTACGTCACTACATTCGTGTCTGTGGCACGACAATTGTGTACCGTTAGTATGCAAGACAAGATCCTGGCACACACCCTTAAGACAAAAATCAGACGCTCGGTTGGCCAACAATCGTACCGTGTGTACGAGGCTTAAGGCTTGGTTCACATTTGTGTGTGCCAGGAATGTACACAAAATCACGTGTTTTTCCAGCACAGACAGAAACGGGGGTGCCACATATCAGTCAAACCTCATGGTGCCACAACACCATGTGGTTCAGTGCTGCATAATTTTAAAAAAGGATCCGGGATTTCTTTCCATGCAGGTAAGGCGGTCCGATGAAATGAGTGACATTCACGTGCAATTTCAACTCTTACGCACATATAGGCGCTAATGTCTGTATGAGTTGAGATGTACTACAGTATGTAAAGTCATTCTGTCTATGCTGTGTACACATTGTTGATATTTCCATCTTGCTTTGATTGAGTCATTCTTGCGGCAATGGCCGCCCAGGATAACCTCAGACTTCCGTCATTTTGGATGAATGAAAGCCAAGGTCATTCTACACCGCATGAACGCACACTGAAGATATCACTCATTAAATCCAACTTTATTTATTTATTACAAAATTTTAATTTTTATTAAATTTTACATAGAAATTAACGCATCATACACATCATCTTACAAGGGAAAGTTCCTCAATTTTCATTTTGCAGGCTATAGTCCCACCAGCCACCTTAATACTTATAATCCTCATAAATTGAACAGTCTTAAAACACTTACCCTACAAAAAATAAAAATTTTTTAAGCCAGGCTGTACATGCCGCAGATTCCTACCAATGCGTTTCGTCCTCTCTATAACTAATCCTGTAAAGGTGTAATGTGCCAGAAGGGGGAGATATCCAGGGACCTGTGGCATGTACTGCTTGGCCTAGTAAATTTAGTTGTCACTAATTATGTTAATGTGTGTGACTTGCTGTTTCATACGTTGGTTCCGTATGGAGTGTGGGGCTCCCTTGGTCAGCATTGGCCTGCAGTGGAGGGGGGTGAGCAGAACCTTTGGGATCTATCAGGATCCCCTAAGGCGGTGATGGTGAACCTTGGCACTCCAGACGCTTTGGAACTACATTTCCCATGATGCTCATGCACTCTGCAGTATAATTGAGCATCATGGGAAATGTAGTTCCTAAACATCTGGGGTGCCAAGGTTCACCATCACTGCCCTAAGGTGTAGTCAGGGAAGGTGGCACAGAATCACCTTGGCTCCCAGTTATATAGAATTACCAAACGGAATGTTTGGGGTGCCATTATTTCTTTATGGCACCCCAAAAGTGGGTCCCTTGTTTTGCTGTGTGTTTGTCGTGCGCAAAATCCAGAATGTGAAACCTGCTCAGTGCCGTGCCGCGCAGGGAAACACATTTTAGTGTCGATTCACGCCAGGAATCAGGATTCAGCGTGCTGCAACTATCAGCTCATTCATTAGAATGGTCCAAAATCGCGATGGATCGCACCAAATGTACTGCATACACCACTTTTAAAAACACTGCAACGCAATCTCAGGGTACTGCGATATCATGTGATCCAATGCAGGCAAACGCACTGCATTTATGGTCTGCGTTTGGGGTGTCATTAGGAATGCATTGACACCTGCAGCAGATCGCATACCCAGTCCGTTTCAAACGTGGTGCAGAAAATGCGCACCAAACATGAGTTTCCTGCACATTACAAATGCATTTTAGTTTATGTCAGAAATAATGGCAGAGGAAGGGTTACAGCTGTGTGTTTTAGCCTAGTCTCCTATAGAGATCACAGTGTTCTGTATTATAAATATCATACTATGACTCTCCTATAGAGATCATACTATATTGTACCATAGGGATCACAGCGTATTGTACCATAGAGATCACAGCGTATCGTATTATAGAGATCGCAGCGTATTGTATCATAGAGATCACACTGTATTGTAATATAAAGATCGCAGTGTATTGTATCATAGAGATCACAGCGTATCGTATAATAGAGATCACAGCGTATTGTATCATAGAGATCACAGCGTATTGTATAATAGAGATCACAGCGTATTGTATCATTGAGATCACAGCGTATTGTATCATAGAGATCACAGTGTATTGTATCATAGAGATCGCAGTGTATGGTATCATAGAGATCGCAGTGTATGGTATCATAGAGATCGCAGTGTATGGTATCATAGAGATCGCAGTGTATTGTATCATAGAGATCACAGCGTATTGTATCATAGAGATCGCAGCGTATTGTATCATAGAGATCACATTGTATTGTATCATAGAGATCGCAGTGTATGGTATCATAGAGATCGCAGTGTATTGTATCATAGAGATCACAGCGTATTGTATCATAGAGATCGCAGTGTATTGTATCATAGAGATCACAGCGTATGGTATCATAGAGATCACAGTGTATTGTATCATAGAGATCACAGTGTATCGTATCATAGAGATCACAGTGTATTGTATCATAGAGATCACAGTGTATCGTATCATAGAGATCACAGTGTATTGTATCATAGAGATCACAGTGTATCGTATCATAGAGATCACAGTGTATTGTATCATAGAGATCACAGTGTACTGTATCATAGAGATCACAGTGTACTGTATCATAGAGATCACAGTGTACTGTATCATAGAGATCACAGTGTACTGTATCATAGAGATCGCAGTGTACTGTATCATAGGCCCCTCTCACACAGGGCGGACTCTGTTTGACAAACTCTGCTTAGTGGGGGGAATCAATCCGCTGACCCCCGTTGAGCAGGCGGATGACAGGTCCGTCTCCACTCAGACCCCTTTCACACTGGGGCGCTTTTCAGGTGTTTTAGCGATAAAAATAGCGCCTGTAAACCGCCTCTCATGTCTCCGCAGTGTAAAGCCCGAGTGCGTTCACACTGGGGCGGTGCACTTGTGGGACGGGAAAAAAGTCCTGCAAGCAGCATCTTTGGGGTGGTTTGGGAGCGATGTATACACCACTCTCAAAATGCCCGGCACTTTTTAACCCTTTTTTAACCCTTTTTTAAAAGCGTCCTGCTAGCGGCCAAAAAGCGCAGCTAAAACTAGTGGAGTTTTACCGCTAACGACCCCCATTCCCTGGTGTGAAAGTAGCCTCACTATGCAGAGCACAGACAGACAGAGCCTCGCTCTCCTCTATGGGGAGATTGGATAAAAAGGAGCGCCTCTATTTATATCAGATCTGTCAGACGGATGGAAAATCGGGTCACCTAGGGATTTCGCGGAAAGGATCGGAAAGCAGCAAATGTCAGCGGACATCTCACCACCGACATCCATAGAGGTGAATGGAGGGTCCGATCAGGTGTGCCTGAAAAACTGACAGGAGGACCTGATTGGACAGCCCATGTGAAAGGGGCCATAGAGATCACACTGCATTGTACCATAGAGATCATGTTATGCCTCTCCTATAGAGATCACAGTGTATTGTACCATAGAGATCATGTTATGCCTCTCCTATAGAGATCATACTCTGCCTCTCCTATAGAGATTACAGTGTATTGTACCATAGAGATTATGTTAAGTCTCTCCTATAGAGATCACAGTATATTGTACTATAGAGATCATACTCTGCCTCTCCTATAGAGATCACAGTGTATTGTACCATAGAGATTATGTTAAGTCTCTCCTATAGAGATCACAGTATATTGTACTATAGAGATCATACTCTGCCTCTCCTATAGAGATTACAGTGTATTGTACCATAGAGATTATGTTAAGTCTCTCCTATAGAGATCACAGTATATTGTACTATAGAGATCATGCTATGCCTCTCCTATAGAGATCACTGTATATTGTACTATAGAGATCATGTTATGCCTCTCCTATAGAGATCACTGTATATTGTACCATAGAGATCATGTTATGCCTCTCCTATAGAGATCACTGTATATTGTACCATAGAGATCATGTTATGTCTCTCCTATAGAGATCACAGTGTATTGTACCACAGAGATCATGCTATGCCTCTCCTATAGAGATCACTGTATATTGTACCATAGAGATCATGTTATGCCTCTCCTATAGAGATCACAGTGTATTGTACCATACAGATCATGCTATTCCTCTCCTATAGAGATCACAGTATATTGTACCATACAGATCGTACTCTGCCTCTCCTATAGAGATCACAGTATATTGTACTATAGAGATCATACTCTGCCTCTCCTATAGAGATCACAGTATATTGTACCATAGAGATCATGTTATGCCTCTCCTATAGAGATCACAGTGTATTGTACCATAGAGATCATGTTATGCCTCTCCTATAGAGATCACTGTATTTTGTACCATAGAGATCATGTTATGCCTCTCCTATAGAGATCACTGTATATTGTACCATAGAGATCATGCTATGCCTCTCCTATAGAGATCACTGTATATTGTACCATAGAGATCATACTCTGCCTATAGAGATCACAGTATATGATATAGAAGTGAGTAGGACTGTCGGGTGTGTTGGCGGTCTCCTCCTCCTCCATGTAGCCGGCTGATCTCCGGTCTCCCGGGGCCCGGGTGATGAAGGTGGCGGAAGCTCGGAGATCTCCCTGTAGCGGACGCCTCCTCCTCCTCCTCGGGCTGTGACTTCATCCTCAGCCCCGGAGCTCCAGAGCCGGCCCGGCCCCACCCTCCTCCGTCCGCTGGAAGATGATTGTTTACCTAACGGGCTCGGATCACGGTGAGTGTCCGGCGGGTGTGGGGCGGGGGAGGGGAGGTGGGGGGTTGTACGGATTGTAGGGGGGGGGGATAGTACAGGGAAGTGTTTGTATATAATGGGGAGATGTGTTCAGTTCCGGGCTGTGAGTCTCATTCACACCGCCGGTGGTGATGATGATGATGATGGGGGGGGATTTCCTCAGACTTGTAGTAAATGAAGTGAGAAGGGTGTTCTTAGGCCTCATTCACACAAGTGTACACCGGACCAGGCCGTGTTTGTCCGCACAGGTCGTCCCATTTGTGGCAGTTTGGACGCAGCGGCTTCACAACGCCAAATGTGCGCTGTCTGCGCAGAACACGGAACGCCCGTGTGTCCTCATGTGTAAAAACACAACCCTCCTACGCTGTGCTGTGTCCGCGAGGCTTCAGTCCCACCTGAGCGCAGCAGAATGTGTGCTAAAAATGCAGAAAAACACACACCATGCGTGTTGAAGTGCCATTTATTCTAACGGCACACGCTAAAAACCAGGCATTTTGTTGAGACAAAACGTGGGGAAAAATGCGCAAAAAAAACAAAAAAAAAACGTCGCTGTCCAAAAACGGGCCAAAATCAGCTCCAAAAAAAAAAGGTACAGGTGCGTTTTTGGAGTGTAGGGTGGAGTATTCACACGAATGGCCGCCCTTCGTGTCGTGTCAAAAAAAGTACATGAAAAACACAACGTTCCCGTGTGTGAGTACAGCCTTACCCCATAGACTTCCCAATAGGAGTGCCTGAAGAACACCTAAACATGTCTTCTTCCTGTGTCCTGGGGGCTCATTCACAGGGTGCAGATGTGTGAGGAAGCATCCCCATGCAGGTACACACGGCCCTCACACAGGTGTACGCTGTACTACGTCCAAGTGAACAAGGCCTTAGCCCAGTGGCGGCCGGTGACATTATTTTTTTTTGAGGGGGGGGGGCAGCAAAAGTATTGCCCCCCCCCCCCCAGTTGGTCAGTAGCACTAATGCCATCACTGGCAGCGACATCCTGTTCATCACGGCAGATATCCGTTTCCTCCCTCCTCCTCGGCGGACAATCGGGAGTCTTCTCTTTTCAGCCAATCGGAAAACGGGTCTCACACCCACCTCTGATTGGCCGGATTAGCGTTTCAACAGAAAATATTTATTCACTGTTGTAACACACCGGGGTGGGCTCCGGACACTTCCTCTGTGCCCCGAGTCCACCCGATTTTGTAGCCTATTAGAGCCTCAGGTGCTTCACAAAAACCCCCCTGCCACTGTAATTCATGCACCCGGTGCCCTGAAAAGGGCCGGACACATGAATAGGGGGCGGCCATGGAAATCTATCCATTACATATAGGGGGGTGGAGTGGAGAGACGGGGCGGCGCCCGGGGCCACCACTGCCTTAGCCCCAGAGACTTTCAAATGGGAGTACCTGAAGAACATAAACACGTCTCCTTCCTGTGTATTGGGGGCTCATTTACAGGGTGCAGGTGCTTCCGGAGCAGTGTGAGGAAGCATCCCCATTAGAGTTACCACCTCATCCCTTTAAAATCATACACATATCAATTACACAGGTTCTGTGGCTTAATTAAGGTGGTAATTAAACTCACTCGGTGCCTTATCTGCATTAAATTAGCCTCAGAACCTGTGTCATTCATATGTTTTCGGGTTTAAGGCCTGATTCACACTTGTGCAGGTGCATTTTGCGTTCTTTCAATACACATCTTAAAACCATTGAAGTCTATGGAACTAAAAACCAGAAAAAAATCCCTGGCCCTTTCCATAAAATGCACAGATGTGAACTACATCCATAGGAAACCATATTAAATGGACTGTAGTGTGTTTCTGCAAAACTGAAAATGCACTAAAAAATGCATAGGGATGAGGTGGCAACCCTAATCCCCATGCAGGTACACACGACCCTCACACAGGTGTACGCTGTACTACGTCCAAGTGAACAAGGCCTTAGCCCCAAAGACTTTCCAATAGGAGTGCCTGAAGGACACATAAACATGTCTTCTTCCTGCGTACTGGGGGCTCATTCACAGGGTGCAGATACGTCTGTAACAGCTTGCAGGCAGTGTGAGGAAGCATCCCCATGCAGGCACACACGGCCCTCACACAGGTGTATGCTGTACTACGTCCAAGTAATCAAGGCCTTCGCTCCAAAGATTTTCCAGTGGGAGTGCCTGAAGAACGCATTAAACATGTCTTCTTCCTGTATTTTAAGGCTCGTTTACAGGGCGCAGATACTTCCCGAGCAGCATGCAGCTGCCTGTGTATTTCAATGGGGATGCAGTGGCTGTATGGCCTCCCCCGCCATGACAGGGACAGGTGCATGGCCCTGGATGCACACAGTGTAGACCCGCCCCTGTCAGATTTGGATGTACGGGGGAGGCCACCAGCCGCTGCGTCTCTATTGACTTCCACAGGCTGCCTGCACGCTGCTCCTGAAGCACCTGCGCCCTGTGAATGAGCCCCCAATACACACAAAGAATGCGTTAATTAATGTTTGTGTTCCTCAGGCACTCCCATTTGAAAGTCTATGGGGCTAAGGCCTTGTTCACTTGGACATAGTACAGCGTACATCTATGTGAGGGCCGTGTGTACCTGCATGGGGATGCTTCCTCACTAGTGATGGGGTCAGGCCTGTTCGGATCGAACCCTCCAGGAAGCCAGTACTGCACACCGCCAATCAGAGGCCGCGTGTATTTGTGAAGCTGCCGGTCGGGAAATGCCTCACTGCCTATGATTGGCGGTAAGGATGAGCTATGGCGTGTTCGCACACACTCCACGTGCCGAGCCCACCAGGAAGACAGCACTACGCTGCACTAATCACAGGCAGTGAGACATTTCCCGATCTCTACAGCCACACATGGGGAAAATGTCTCGCTGCCTGTGATTAGCGCAGCGCCGTGCCGTCTTCCTGGCGGGCTCGGCACATGGAGTGTGCGAACACGCCGGAGCTTATCCTTAATTGGCGGTGTGCAGTGACGGCTTTCAGGCGGGTTCGATCCGAACACACCCGAGGCCATCACTATTCCTCACACTGTCTGCTCTGGAAACATAAATAAATGGCCCCCCACGCGGTGTAAAAAGCTTGGCACAATGTGAGTAACATCTCTCTTACCTGAGAGACCTCTGGGGAAGCCAACAATCACTGTAGTTGTCACTACTACAAGGATAGCAACGGTCCTTCAGGTCGCTCAAGTTGAGTGCAATTTTTTTTTTTTTTTACTACATAACCTACCCTGGGATTGAAAAAACAAAACAGGTGTTCAGACTGGTCCACAGGATCGCCACCTGAATGCCTGCCAACTGCTGCAATCCAGCTCCAAAATATTTTTACCCCCTTCATGACCAGCCCAGATGAATTACGTTTAACTTTGACAATTTCCTTGTGAAGGAGTCCCCTCAGATAAGCCTTGAAGGTTTCCCATTGCACTAAAGAGGAGTCGGCAGAGTCCTGGCTAGCAAAAAACTCACGCATGCTCCTCTCCATCACCTTGTGAGAGGAAAATGGCTTCAGCCAGAAGGCGTTAAATTTCCAGGGAGCTCTAGGCAGCCAGGACAGTGGGGACACAATTAGTCTAATCACCAGATGGGAATAGTCCGACACACTGCGTGGTTTGTAAACAATCTCCGAGACGGATGAGAACATGGCCGAGTTACCTATCGCTAGGTCTGTTCTGAACAGTGTTCCATGCGTCTTGGAGAAACAGGAAAACTGTCTATCCAAGGGATTCTTATGTCTCCAGATATCTACCCAACCCACATCATTAAGCAATGTTAGCAATGGAGATCCCCTCAATGCAGCAGGAGCCCCCAGACCTGGGTTCCTGTCCTTGGAAGGACATAACTAACAGTTAAAGTCCTCTATTCCAGACTCCCCTCCAAGTACGTTAGCAGAGTCCAGAGCACCGCCGACTTAAAGCGGGAGTCCCGCGAACATTTTTTTTTTTAGATGTCAGCAGCTGCAAATACTGCAGCTGCTGACTTTTAAAATAAGGTCACTCACCTGTCCCGGGGTCCAGCGATGTCGGCACCCGAGACCGAACCGTCCCTCGATCCTCGGGTGCTGCCGCCGCCATTCTCAGTGAGGGAATCAGGAAGTGAATCGTTGCGGCTTCACTTCCCGATTCCCTACTGCACATGCGCGAGTCGCGCTGCGCTTTCTCAATGGTCCCCGCTATCTCCTGGGACCTGTGTCTTTCCCAGGAGACAGCGGGGGAGTGCGGGAGGGGGCGTGACTCCCATGGGAGTCTATTCCCGGAAGTGGGTGCAGATACCTGTCTTAGACAGGTATCTGCACCCCCCTCCCCCCTGAAAGGTGCCAAATGTGACACTGGAGGGGGGGGAGGAATCCGATGAGCGGAAGTTCCACTTTTGGGTGGAATTCCGCTTTAAACGGGGGAGGGATATATATACATGCAAGAATACAGTGCAATGAACCAATACGACAGTGCAAAAAAATAGCGCCCTTCTGAATCTATGCATGAATCAAACTCCTGGAAGTCAATAGAGCTGTGTATCACCACACTCACCCCCCTAGAAAAGGAGGTGTGAGTTGAATGGTACGCCCTCCCCACCCAGGAATATTTAAGACAGATCTGGGTCTCTACAGTTAAGTGGGTCTCCTGAAAGCACAAGATGGCCGGATGGAACTTTTTCAAACAAGTAGAGATCATCATGCGTTTTAAGTGGGGAACTTAGACCCCTAACATTCCAGGATTTTACCGGTATTTCAGCCATTGGGAACAATTAGAAATGGGTACAAATAGAGACATATTTTCAATATATTGAGTGTAAAAGCACTTTTCTGAACACAGGTACACAGGTATGTTTAGGCCTAAAAAGCCTCTAATGGGCAGACTGGATGAGTGTACGGTCCACCAGCTCTTCCCCCGCCAAAGGGCTGCTAGCACCAACTTTATGTTCCACGTCACTACTGTGCCAAGTATAGCGTAGGGACAGTTCCAGGGTCGAGCATCCTCCATATGAAGCCATTGGTAAGGGTAGGGGAAAAGAAAAAGAACAAAAAACCAGGCCGTCAATAGGACAGACCACTGTGAACAAAAACACATTTAGCAGTTTTCCTCTAGCACTGCGCTACTTTAACTGGTAATTGTGCGGCCATGCAACACTATACACAAATTAAATTTGTATAATTTTTTTCACACAAATAGAGCTTTGTTTTGGTGGTTTGTTATCACCAGTGTATTTTTTATTTTTTATTATATAAATGAAAAAAGACCGAAAAAAAAATATATTTTTTACTTTCTGCTATAAAACATCCAAAAAAAAAAAAATCTAATTTCTTCATAAATTTAGTCCAAAATTTATTCTTCTACATGTTTTTGGTAAAAAGAAATCCCAGTAAATGTATATTAAAGTGTTTTTTAACCCCCAAAAATCTATCCTGGTCCCTTTGAAGCGGATTAAACAGCATTTTAAAAAACGAGCAGTGTAAATACCGATTTTCAGCTGTCTTCAGGCCGGTCACGTGACTCCTGGCCGCTTTACAGCTACAATACAGAGCTTTTGCGGGAGGAGCCGAGCAGCCACGTGATCTCCCCGGGCGACATCAGAGGGAGATCACGGCCCCTCACGCAGAAGCCGTCCATAGGAACTGGAAAGCGGCCGCGAGTGATGTGACCGGCCTGAAGACAGCTGAAAATCTGTATTTACACTGCTCGTTTTTAAAAATACTTTACACAGCGTGCTATGCCAGGCTCTAATAGAGGGTCTGGCATAGACTTAGACAAATGGGTTCACAAACCCTTTAACTGGTTCGTGTGAAATTTTATAGCATCTACAAACTATGGTAAATATACTGGAATTTTTCTTTATTTATTTTATACTATTAAAGACGGTAATCAGCGAATTATAGTCGGACTGCGATAGTGCAGCGGGCAATCTGACACTAACTGACACTTTGTGGGAACTGACTCACTGCCACTGACATCTTCAGTGACATTAATACAGTGATCAGTGCTAATAATATGCATTGTCACTGTACTAATGACACTGGCAGGGAAGGGGTTGACATCAAGGGGTTAATTGTGTGCCTAACGTGTAATGTGTGCTGCTTTTTACTACACATCGATTTGTTTCTTTTCTCTGCTTTGCAGGGAGAAGAAACAAAGCGATTGTTCCCTCTGTGTGGAGCCCTGTGTTGTTTGTCAGCAAAACTCTGGGCTGTGATTGCACACAGCCGATTAGCAGGTTCCGGCCGTGTATCATTGGCTGTGATCTGCTGACTAAGGCTTCATTCACATCTATGCAGTTTGCTTTTGAGAGTTTCTTCAGTGCTTTTTGCTGTGCTTTTTGCGTTTCCTGACGCTTTCCAAAACCCATGTTAAAAAGAATGTCCTACGTGTCTGGAAAAATCAAAAAGCATGAAAAAACGCATTGATGTGAATGGAGCCAAACTCCCGCTATGTCAAACCACAGGGGAGTAGGTGGGGGGGGGGGCGCCTGAACCTGGAAACAGGCAGCGATGTATGGGTATGTCGTTATGTCTGTTGGAGCCGCCCCGCTACAGTATGTACTGCGACAGGTCTGCAAGTGGCTATACTACCCTCTAAAGCAGTGCATAGATGAAGCAAGTTGAATGAAAAAAATTGACTTGATTCCCCCATCCACACACTGGATATGGATGAAGAATCCTCCCCACTGAGCTATTGTTTTCTGAGAGCAGGGAGACTTCCCCCTCATCAGAATACACTGATCAATGCTGATCGAGCGGGGAAAATCCAATGGATTGGTTGTACAGAAGTCAATCATAAAATCGACTTCTGTACAACCAGCCTGCCCATACATGGATTAAAATTTGGCCGGTCCTTGCTGAACTGGTCAAATTTGGTTCATGTATGGCCAGCTTAAAAAGCGAACTATGGTGGCAGATCGCTTTTCAGATGGTTGTAAGCACTGCTGCCTGTCTGAAAGCAGCCTTGATAAACCCCCCAGCTTTGTATTTTTTTTTTTAATGAGTACAAGGCATTCTGTGATTGGATGAGGTGGGTTATGTAATGATCTCAGCCAGATCCAAGCAGAGAATGCCTTGTATTTATTAAAACAAAAGTGAGTGACCCCCTGAGGTCAGAGTGTAGAGGGAAAACTGTTTGGCACAGAACCCAGAGCTGTCCTTGTAGTAGACTATTCCATTGATTGTCAGCTTCCCCAGCGGCCCCTCAGGTAGGAGATGTACATATTTCTATTGTGCCAATCTGGATGTATCTGTGCTCATGCTGGCCATGTACTGTACACAGCAATTTTCAGTTCTCAACCAGAGAGCGATTGAACAGAGGATGGACCGCCTGTTTGCATCCTGTCACCTCCAATCCATCAAGTTTATGTCTGAAAAACAGAAAAGGACGCAAACCTTTTCCAACTTTTTGGGCCTAGATGGGTTTGGAAGTAATCAGATGTAATCAGATGTAAACAGACGCACGACCATTTATATCCACCCGACCATAGACTAACATTGAGCTTCTGATTAGATCTCCCAGAAAATCTGAACAGACCGTTTGTGTGAATGGACCCTAAGCCCAGGCTCACACTGTTGCAGGTTACAAATTGTGTGTGTTCAGCTGAACTCGCAAGATTTCAAACCGGCAATACAGTCCGACTCCGGGGGCGATTTGATAGACAATTGTGGGGGTTCATGCACAGATGTCGATTCAAATCGCCCCTCGAAGTCGCCAAAAGTAGTACAGGAATTATCTTTGGGAATCGGTGCGGCGCTGCACCGATTTGGACGGTGCCATTGCCGGCAATAGCCACTGATTTGGCATGCGATTTGACATGTTAAATTGGCCTATGGTGAACGTGGGCTAAGGGCCGGTTCACACTGCTGTGACGTCAGACATCACATGTGATTCACACCACACTGCTGTGCAAATTGCATGCGATGCAAATTCAGCCATAAACATTGTATGGCTGAATTTGCATCGCATTCGGACCAAAATTGTGCAGGACCCTTTTTTTTGTCTGCACCAGAATCAGATCGCATGGGTGTTCACATCCATGCGATCCAATTCCTGTCTGAATTGACAGTTTGCACTGCGATATGCAAACTGATCTGGGGGTGTCATTAACTTTCTATAGACACGGGTTCTCACATCGCAGCAGTGTGAACCAGTGTTCCGTCAGATTCGGCGACCTGTCAGATTTGGTAACAGAAGTGACGTTCGGTCATCTGCGTATGCGTCCACTTGCTACCAGGTTGCCTAATCTGACAGAACACTGTAGTCAGAAGAAGGAGGTAGCGGACATCTTAGTACACCCACCTATGTTTTAAATTTAAGAGTCAATTTTGTAATAAAGTCAGCGTATATAAATAAATATAGTAAACTGACATCTATGATGGTTATTTGATGTCAAATTTTGAAACAAGCTGGGCAGCAGCAGTAGGAAGGTGGGGAAGACCATGTTGGTACACCCTGCACTGCTCAGCGTTAAAACTTTAGGCTTAGAAAATGTAACTTCAAATAACCATGACAGATGTCAACACAGTATATTTATGTATATACATTAACTTTATTGCTAAAATGACTGTTAAATTAAAGACTGACCTGGATGTGGTAAGATGTCCGCTGTCTTTTTCAGACTAAAGTGTTCCTGTCAGATTAGGCAACCTATTGGAACGTGTAGCGGTCATGCTGGAACGCATTGCGCATGCGCAGTAAGCAATTTTTTTTGGTAACGTCACTTCGGTTACCAAATCTGAGGGGTCACATAACCTGACAGTGAAAATATTTGTCAGCACACCATGGAACGATGCAGATAGCGTCCAAATTTGTAATTTATTGCATGATCACAAGGAGAGTGCAACGTTTCAGAGTCACGCAGGACCCCTTCGTCAGGCATGTGATGAAGTGCGATGAATGTGTGCGATGGGAATATGAAACCTGACAGAACACTGGCCTTAAAAGTGTTATGTAAATAAAAAAAATCCCCAAATTTCCAAAAATGTATTTTTTCGCTTCCAAGTATGTTTGAATTAATCTTTTTCGTCTCGATGAAGCTGTTGTATTTAGCTGTTGATCCTGCCAGGTTCCTGTCATTGGGTGACAACACTGTCCACCAGCTTCCAATTCAGCGGTAGAGTTGTTACCCTTGGGTGCCTTCTGTTGGGAAGTTCCAGGCAGCCCTATAGACAAGTAACATGCTCAGGGACACAACCCCTGTATCGTCAACTAGTTTTTGGCTGCTATCTGCTCATGGAGAGAGGCTGACAGCAAACACTCCAGTCTTCAGCTGGACAGCGTGGTCTGCAAAGACGTCCGGAACTTTCTAAACCTGAAGTGACTTTACAGGCCATGTGATGGTGTACATCGGCTTGTCTGCACTCATGTGAGAGAGTCACAGGACTGCTGGAAAAGTAGAACTACAACGCAATGCCAGTAGCATATGTTAATACAATGTCATGCTAAACACTTTGTATTAGGAAACCTTTGGCTCCTGCAGCTGCTGGTGCTGCTAATTAGTGACCATATCTTTTTGTTTAATAAAATGTTATTGTGGATCATTAAAAGGTACAAATTAAAAGCCAACAAGGTTCTCATCAAGAAAAAAACAAGTGTACACAGCGGACAGAGTACCATGTGAAAACAGAAAGTTGTCACAGCGTTTTACTTTTTCCACATTTTGTTATGTTACAGCCTTATTCCATAATGGGTTAAATTAATTTTTTTCCTCAAAATTCTACAAACAATTCCCCATAATGACATGACAGAATTTTGTATGAAATCTTTGCAAATTAATTAACCACTTCAATACCGGGCACTTTCCCCCCTTCCTGCCCAGGACAATTTGTAGCTTTCAGCGCTGTTGCACTTTGAATGACAATTGCACAGTCATGCAACACTGTACTCAAACTAAATTTTTATAATTTTCTTCCCACAAATAGAGCTTTCTTTTAGTGGTATTTGATCACCTCTGCGGTTTTTAATTTTTGCGCTATAGATGAAAAAACACAGACAATTTTGAAAAAAAAATAAAAATTGATGGGCACTGATAGGCGGCACTGGATAGACGGCACTGATGAGGCGCTACTGACATGCATTACTGAGTGGCACTTTGATGGGGCACTGACAGGCATTACTGATTGGCACTTTTTTGGGCACTGATTGGCACTGTTGTGGGCACTGACAGTTGTTTATAGAGGGGGATATGCTGGCAGGTGATGGGCACTGATTGGCAGCTGATGGGCACCTTTTTATGGGGGCTGTGCTGATAATCAATGTGCGGATTATCAGCACAGACCCCCCCCTCTGACAGGGAGAGCCGCCGATCGGCTCTCCCTGTCAGCGTGAATCGAGGAAAGCCGTTTACCGGCACTTCTTGATTGACGCTGTGATCAGCTGTGATGGTCACAGCTGATCACGTGGTAAGAAGCCTCTGTCAGAGGCTTCATACCACGATTGGAATTGTGGTGTGTCAGACTGACACACAGCACCTCCGATCGCCGCGCTGTGCGTCGGCTCTGTTATCCTGATCACGTCATATGACGTCCGATCAGGATAACACAACCACTTTGCCGCCATCATTTTGCTATACGGCGGGCGGCAAGTGGTTAAAAATAAAAAATGATAAAAAAATCCCATGTACATAAGTATTCACAGCCTTTGCTCAATACTTTGTTGAAGCACCTTTGGCACTAATTACAGCATCAAGTCTTTTTGAGTATGATGCTACAAGCTTGGCACACCTATTTTTGGGCAGTTTCTCCCATTCTTCTTTTCAGGCCCTCTCAAGCTCTATCAGATTGGATGGGGAGCGTCAGTGCACAGCCATTTTCAGATCTCTCTAGAGATGTTCAATCGGGTTCAAGTCTGGGCCACTCAAGGACATTCACAGAGTTGTCCCGTAGCCACTCCTTTGTTATCTTGGCTTTGTGCTTAGGGTTGTTGTCCTGTTGGAAGATGAACCTTCACCCTAGTCTGAGGTCCAGAGCGCTTTGGAGCAGGTTTTCATCAATCTGTACATTGCTGCATTAATCTTTCCCTTGATCCTGACTAGTCTCCCAGTTTCTTCCGCTGCAAAACATCCGCACAGCATGATGCTTGCCACTACCATGCTTCACTGTAGGGATGGTATTGGCCAGGTGATGAGCGGTGCCTGGTTACCTCCAGACATGATGCTTGCCATTCAGGCCAAAGAGTTCAACCTTTGATCAGAACGGAGAATTTAGTTTCTCATGGTCTGAGAGTCCTTCAGGTGCCTTTTGACAAACTCCAGGCAGGCTGTCATGTGCCTTTTACTGAGGATTGGCTTCCATCTGGCCACTCTACCAGACAGGCCTCATTCCCCATGACTAATCTCCGGGGGGAGGAGTAAAACATGTTGGGGGTGTGGCCGGGTTGGGTTCTAGGCTGAGATTGCCACTCCATTCACCTCTCCAGGACATCTTAGATGTGCGACTTCCAGGGGCTACCCCTTTTTTCTTGAACCCTTGCAGGAGCCAGGATGGGCTCCATCTCCTGTCAGCACTCTAACAGCAACTGTGGATGCACCATTTACATACCCCCTTTCTAACGAGCCTGAGCGGCACACATACCCTTTCCAGATACAAGCCTGATTGGTGGAGTGCTGCAGAGATGGTTGTTCTGGAAGGTTCTCCTCTCTCCACAGAGAAATGCTGGAGCTCTGTCAGAGTGACCATCAGGTTTTTGGCCATCTCCCTGACTTAAGCCCTTCTCCCCCGATCGCTCAGTTTGGCTGGGCGGCCCACTCTAGAACAAGTCCTGGTGGTTCCAAACTTCTTCCATTTACCGATCATGGAGGCCACTGTGCTCATTGAGACCTTCAATTCTGCAGAAATATTTCTGTACCCTTTTCCAGAGCTGTGCCACGTTACAATCCTGTCTTGGAGGTCTACAGTCAATTTCTTGGACTTCATGGCTTGGTTTGTGCTCTGACATGCATTGTCAACTGTGGGACCTTATATAGACAGGTGTGCCTTTCCAAATCATGTGCAATCAACTGAATTCACCACGGATCAAGGATGATCAGTGGAAACAGAATGCACCTGAGCCTAATTTTGAGTGTCATGGCAAAGGCTGTGAATAATTATGTACATATGATTTAAAAAAAAGAAATGTACAGTAGAGCACTGGAACTGTTAATGAGCAATAAAATAAAATAGTGACTGAGTGCACATTTTGTTATTTTGCATAGTAAAATAAAAGAAAATAAAAGAAACAAATAGTGACCATATCTGATAGGATGCAGTCCCCGTTTGGGAAATCATTGATTTTGAATAAGACTTTTGTTGAGCTGGTTAGTGCTTGCAGGGCCACTCATGGTTCAAATTTTAGCCTGTTCAGCAGGAATTGGTAAATATTTGAATGGTCTAGGTGGGCCGTAGGTGGGTCGTAGGAGTACACTAAAAGTCTACATTATCTTGCCATGGTAACAGATTAAATGACTTACAGAGACACCCATTCTAAGGCTTCAAAGAGAACTAAAAAGAATAATAAACTGACGAGCGGGACAACCTTGTGGACCATACCTCTGCCTTTCTACCCTTTTTCTTCTTTCTCTTTCCTTTTCTCCACCTTACGATTAAAGCTCATTATCAGAATTTATTTGACCTATATACACTCTACTTGTAAACAATATGTATAGTAGGTATAAATCATTTAAATACCTACAAAAGTAACTAAGGAAATGATATATATCTTTAATTTAGGTTTACGTGAACCCAATGTTTAATATTTGAAATTTCATGATATATACCTATATAAACCCTACTGTAAAACAATGAGCTTACTTTATAGATCCTTGTAAACTTACTTTATGTATCTTTATAATATTGTATACTCAATAAACTTCTTTTGACAAGAAAAGTCTACATTATCTTGAGATTGGAGTACTGGGAGCGGAGCTACTGAAAGAACAACTTGAATAACCTCAGTTCTTCTGAAATTTTAGAAATTTTAAGCTCAATTGTTCCATAGTATGTGCAGCTACAGAGGTAACCACAGGCCTTTTAGAATATTTGAATGGCCATAGCGTAGCCACAGTTACACTTTAACCCCTTCCTGCTGACTGTACAAATATATGCAGTCTCATGGAAGTGGGTCTTTTTCTGTGGGGCCGCATATCTGTGTATCTCCCTTTGTGCTGTGAGTGCACTGAACACCTCGCTCCCGGCACAGAGACTGGGCTCTTGCCAACGATCGAGAGCCGGGACTTCTGGTTCTGGGTCACCTGATCGCTGTGATAGCCTCTGATTGGCTATCACAGCGATTAATCACTGTGAGCCTGCCCCTGTGTTTACTTCCTTTTCTGAATGGAGGGGTACATTGTATCTTCCTCTAATTGTAGGAGATAAAGCTGTAAATAAAAAACAAAAACAAGATCAAGGATTTGGCAGGGTTAGTATTAGGACCAAGGTTGGGATCAAAGGTCACAAGGTCGGGGTCAGCATATTTTGAGTAGAATTTAATTTTTATTTTTTTCTTGTTTTGTGCACTGGTCCAAATCATTTGGAAGGGGGACTAATGGTTTGGAGTTGTTTTTCAGGAGTTGGGCTTGGCCCCTTAGTTTCATTGAAGGGAACGCTTAGCCCGGATTCACACTGAGGCAGCGCGACTTGCAGCGCGACTGCCTCAGGCGACCTGGACACGACAGGGGCGGCGACTTGCAAAACTACTTCTATATAGGAGTCTATGCAAGTCGCCTCAAGTCGCCCCCAAAGTAGTACAGGAACCTTTTTCTAAGTCGGAGCGACTTGCGTCGCTACGATTAGAACGGTTCCATTGTACAGAACGGGACGCTACTTGTCAGGCGGCTAGGTCGCCTGACAAGTCGTCCTAGTGTGAACCGACCCTATAGGTGTCAGCATACCAAGATATTTTAGGCTGTGCCTAGCTCTGAGGAAGTGGGTGCATCTCCGAAATGCGTTAGCTGTACCCTGTGTTCTGTGCATGTCAATGCACTCTGTTTATGGCCTTTTGTCAGTTGCATTTTGTGAGTACCCACTTTGATACAAAAATTTTTTATTATTAAATTATCTCTGGTAATGCACTAGGTGTGCGCTCCTTCCATTTCTGTTTTTCTTGTAGTTCCTTTCGGATTACCCCATCTGAGGAAGGCAGCATCCACCTAGTTTTGGGATACCATTATATACCTTTCACACCACCGTTTTATCTGACATCTGTTACTCAACACCTTGGAAGATCTACTACACTGGAAGTGACTGTGTTTTGTTATACCAAGACATTTTGGACAATTTCATGGTCCCGACTTTGTGGAAACAGTTTGGGGATGGCCCCTTCCTGGTCCATAAATACATGGATTAGCAAGTTTGGGGTGGTGGAACTTGACTGGCCTGCAGAGAGCCCTGACCTCAACCCGATAGAACACCTTGGGGATTAATTAGAGCGGAGACTGTGAGCCAGGCCTTCTCGTCCAATATCAGTGCCAAATGTGCTTCTGGAAGAATGGTCAAACATTCCCATAGACACACTCCTAAACCTTGTGGACAGCCTTCCCAGAAGAGTTGAAGCTGTTATAGCTGCAAAGGGTGGGTCAGCTCAATATTAAACCCTATAGACTAAGACTGGGATGCCATCAGTGGTGGCTGGTGCTCATTTTTTTTGGGGGGGGTGGCAAACAAGCCTCTCCCCCCCAATCAGCTGATAGTCCCGCACTACTTACCCCATCCACGTTACGGGCGGCTTTCCAGCTGCTTCTCCTCCTCAATGGTATCCCGGGCGATTTCCCCACTGCTTTTCCTACCAGCCAATCTGGTCGCTTCTCCTCCCAGCCAATCGGCGAATATTAATTTGCTATTTTCACACAAGTGGGTGGGCTCGGGGTGTCCCAAGTCAATTAGAACCTGGCGCCCTGCATGAAGATTGTGCCCTGTGTAAGCAGCCGCCACTGGATGCCATTAAAGTTCATGTGCGTCTAAAAGGCAGGCTTCCCAATACTTTTGACAATATAGTGTATGTATAGTTTTACTAACAGATGTCAGAGTTGCAAAATTGCACTTAGGCAATAACAGAACAAGCAGAACATTCCCCCCCACTACACTAAACATGCCTAGTGCATAAATCTATTAAAGTGTCCCCAAGTAATTTTCTAAATCAAATGATTATTTGATTATTTACATAAAATCGAGTCCCACTTCCTGGTTGAGTGAGGCACTGGTGATCACAGATGCCTGCTTTGAAGGCTAAATTACCAGTGCCTTCCTGGTGATCCTGGCTGTGCATTGAGAGATGTTGCAAGATTTCATGAAACCCTGAGAGTCAGACGACTGCACATGTGTGAGATCTGGCGCTGATGTCATGGGTGGGCCGGAACACAAAATGTGGAAGAAGCTGACCACTGATGATGTCTGCCTCATGTACATTGGCCATCTGAAATATCCTTTCTGAATGCTAGGACTGCTTGCAGGAGAATGTGGCATAAAAAACATGCTAAAAGCTGTGTATTGTTCATGAATTTATGCGCGTATAGCGTTTGGGCGTAAATGTATTTTACTGGCCAGAATATTATTTTTTTTCTGGCCATTGGAATGCGTTTACGTGCATAGTGTTTTAAGCTCATTTAGGCATGTTTATTAATTATTTTTTTCTATCCTCTCAAGAATGTATATTTTAGTAATAATAATAATCACTCCTCTTCTAATACACCTGTAAACACCTACTGTATGTGTGTATGAACATATCGGCTTAAATAAAATAGAGGTGCTTTTACAGGCTCAAACACTCAGCACCTGTATAAGGGCTGTTTTTTTTAAGCTCCGTGTGAATGAGCCCTAAATAGTTTATTTGGACCAAGCTTTGTATTTTTTTGAATGAATACAAAGCTTCCTCTGATTGGCTGAGGCAGGCGGATGATGTCATGATCTTTGCCTTAGCCAATCAGAAGAAGCTTAGTGTTCAAAGAATACAAGGCTTCCTTTGAATGGCTGAGCAGTCCGACTCGATTTTGTTTCCGGGAAGTTCCCACCCCCTTGCCGGAACACAGTGCTGTATATTGTATGTCGCTGAGGCTCCATGACGTTTATTCAGTACTTCCAGCGGGTACATCTGTTAGTTAAGTAAATTGTTCTCCTGGCCGCTTTTCAGCTCTGATACACGGCTACTGCAGGAGGGACCGTGATCTCCCTCTGACATCAGACGAGGAGATCATGTGGCCGCTCAGCTCCCCCCGCAGAAGCCCTGTCTCTGAGCTGTAAAGCGGTCGCAAGTCACGTGACCGGTCTGAAGACAGCTCTAAATAGCTATTTAGAATGCTCGTTTTTAGAAAGGATTTACACAGTGTGGTATGCCTGCCTCTAATAGAGAGGCTGGCATTGACCATTTTAGTTTTTTTATTTCCAATAATAGCGGCGGGGCGTAGCGTAGCGGAGACGGAGACAGAGAGGGCGCTGACAGGCAGGAAGTAGGGGGGTGAGGGGGCAGAGAGGAGAGCAGAGCAGGGCAGCGTATGACGGAGGGACGCACTTTGACCACAGTGATCAGGGCTGAGTAGCCCTGGTTATCGTGGTCAGTTTAGAGAGGGGCGTACAGGAAGTGGCTGGTTCAGGGAGGTTTTTTTTTTACAGTTTAGAGCGGGGGCAGATTACACAGCACAAGTGCTGTGCTGTTTAATCTGCTTTAAAGGACCAGAATCTGTATTTTTATTTTTTTTGGGGGGGGTTAACAAACACTTTTGCCTTTAGAACCACTTTAAGGCTTGCCTTAGATGGCTCAAATGTTCAAATGTTGCTGAATCAACAGAAATTGGAGCCATGGGGGACCCCAAGCTTCGCCCGGCTTGAATCGACTATAAATTTAAAGTGTATAGAAAGTAGAGATCTCATCCAGATAACCCCAAGTTGTTGCCAACATCCCAAATATAGATACCAGTGTAAAGTGTAAGTCCAGGCGAGATCTAACTATGCTTAAAACTGCTCCTTCTTCCCTTTTAACTTCTAACTACTGTAGAGGAAAGATGCATATACTTACCTATTCCCAGGGCGCTCTGGTCCACTCATGTGATCTTCCCAGCGGCCAGCTTCAGGAGAGAGGAGAGAGCGCCGATGACAGATGGAATGCCTAGGTGGTGACACCACCCATTAGTTTATTATAGGCTATCCGTTGTCGGCTGTCCCTCCTCTCCACTGAAGTTGGGGCAGTGGGAGCCAATCACACGACCTGACCTGAGCACCCTGAGAATGGGTAAGTATAATCTTCTTTCATCTATAGGCTAGTTAGAAAAGGAGATGGGAGGGGGTGTGGGCCATTTTAGGCTTGGTAATTCTAGTCTGGACTTCCACTTCAACTGAGCTGGATGGTAAATGAATGGCCGAAGAGTGGCTGCACCCTGTCTGTGCCATTGTATTCAGAAAGCTGCAGCTGCTAAATATAATAGCTGGCAGTGGGGATTTCTTCATCCATGCTGTTTAGTGTAGATGGGGAATCAAAAGATGTCTCCTAAGGGCCCTTTCACACCAGAAACTGCACATTTACTGCGCTTTTTTGTATGTGCAGTGACGTACATTTGCAGTGCATTTTTCCTGGGCTTGCATTTCCTTTGTGATTACTTCCATCTTCTTTCTTCTTTGGGCTTTTAGGGCCCATTCACACTAGAAACTGCACATCTACTGCATGTTTTTTCCTTGCACATATGCATGCATTTGATATGCGCTCATGTGTAGTTGACATGCGTTTTTCTATCTGCTATTGTCCTGTGTTCCTTCTTTCTTTCCCTGGGCTACAGTGTGTTTGAATGCATTTTTGTGCATTTGTAGTGTGGAAAAATGGACCATACTTTTTTTTTTCTTTTTTTAACTGCACTGCAGTGCAATAATGTAAACCAGGGCTCAACAAATTGTAAACCAGGGCTCAACACATTTTCTTTGAATCTAAGAATCAAAAAAAGTTAAGAGCCAGTTTTTCCCCTGTATATATGATATGGGGGTGATGGGCTGTAAATATATGGCAGGTTGTGTTATAGCCTCTGCCTGTGTGTTATTCAGTAACATACAATATATATCCCCCCGGGTGATGCTGATGTTTTTATCAGTGTAAAATATTGGAATAAAGGATTTGGGGCTATACATGTTCATCAAACCTAAATGTGCACACTAATGAAATAAATTGTCATAATAGCAAGCAAAAAGTCCATAAGTGATAAAGCCCAACACCAAATCGAAATGCTCTGAGATAAAACTTCTAGTTCTTCCACTACGAGTGCTCAGTATGAAGATGGCCACTCACCAGAGATGTTTCACCCCTTTTTACAGGACGGTCAAAAAACGCTTTTGGAACACCAGATTGGTTCCGCTAATAGCATAAATCCACTCCAATGGCCACTCACGATGGAACTTGGATGTAAAAAATGATTCCACAGGAGACACGGATAAAAATCTCATAGTGTAAAATAAAAACAGCAGCAATAATAGCAGTTACACTCGCATGTTGAAGTGCCTGGCCTGGCACTAGGTGTAATCGGCGTGTGTGAGTCATCCATTCCCCTGGGGATGGCGTGCGTTCCACGTCTCGCTCCGGAGGGCAAAGCCTGGTATGGGGTATCAAGTTAGGACCCGGAAGTGATGGATCCATATGTTTAGCCGTGATTGGCATCTTTTTATCAGTGTCTCTTACTCTGAGTGTCAGTGAGAGAGATCATGTTGGCAGTGGTAGGCATGCCTTCTTCTCTGCTGTCTCTCGGTCTCCGTGTAAAGCGGTGGCCACGTCTTCCGTTAAAAACACGCAGTGCGGCGCCGCTCCTCGAGCCGTTCAAAGTGCTGCTCGTTCCCTAGCCAATCAATGCACAGCCCATCCCTGCCACCTCTACAGCTAATGAGAGAGCAAAGCGTTGTCGGCTGGGCGACCAATATGGATGTTGGCGTGCAGATGAGCCAAAGAGAAAGCGCGACTGTCAGGAGTCCCTTATGTGCACACACAGCGACTAAAGCATCATTGGTTGCTAGGACAACGGTGCTCCTAGAAACCCATGACAGCAAGTGCAAGGGAGATTATTGAGGAGCAGGCGGGCACGGAGGGGGCTGGCCGTAGGCTCCCGGAGGGGTAGAAGGCAGAGAGAGCACACAGTGCAGCCACCGGCAGGAATGGACTGACAAAAGCCCAGGCGCCAGGATGCAAGTTCTAGTTGAGATGGCAACGCGACGCCTGGTAGTTGTTGAGCCCTGATGTGAACTATACCCATAAGTATACCTTGATTTTGGACTGTCAATGCACTTGGAGTACGATTAAAAATGCATCCAACTGCTGCCAGCTGCACCCCACTGCATTAGGTGTGAATGGGCCCGGATGTGCCTTGGACTTTGTTGCAGTGTATTTTCATGCATTCGCAATAAAGTGTACTATGCCCATAGGATAACCTGCATTTTGGACTGTATGCAGTCGGGAGTGCAGTCAAAAATGCATCCCACTGAAATTTGTATAATTGAGCAGAAAATCAAGCCGTGTACTAGACTGTATATTTCCTTTAAGGGTAGTCCTTGGTAACGTAGAAAACACTTTCTTTCACAAACAGAGATTTTACATTATTTGTGTGACATGAGTAAACCTTGTCTCTTCTCAGTGCGATCGTGTGTGTGTTGTGTGTGTTGTGTGTTGTTTATGTGTGTTGCTTTTCCTTGCCTTGCCTCATCAGGCGTTTCACGTGACTTACAGTGGTGGGTCCCATAGCTACCATCCCTTTGTTCTCAGGAGACCTGTTCCTGTATATGGCGTCTCTCTGTCTTTTTACATGTGGTGCTGAATCAACAGACATGACATTCACAGGCCCCTCTGACTGATTCCGGGCAAGTTAATTCGACAATTGCCTCTGTTTTCTCCCACATAATTTGGCAACTGTACATGTTTATGGATCCTACACACATCTAACCTCCCTGGCATGTCTTATGGCCATTCATACAGTAAGAAGAATGAGAAATTCACAGCACATTAGTCACAGGTGAATTGAAGGTGGCGGATAAGATGTACTACTAGATGACACAAGGGTACAAATATTGTCCAGAAACGGTGACAGTCGAGCTGTTAGTGATGACATGCTTATTTCCTCTTGTGGTTTGTTGTGTCTTCATGTCCGGTTCTTTATTAATGTTACGTTGTATACAAGGAATACAGAATTACCAAAACTGGATGTTACAAGGCAGTTCAAATGTTACTTGCAGTTTTTTCACACCAGATCGTTTTTTTATCACCATGTAATAGTATGGTAAATGTTGGAGATAAGACGGTAGGTTTTTTTTTTTTCTCCTTGTCCCTGTTTTCCTAAGTTTTTGATTGCGTTTGCCTTTCCTAAATATTTCAATTTGTGTTTTTTTTGTATTTTTGTTTAGCTTTAGCAATTTTGGTTAACAATTTATTTGTTGGAAATTTTGTTTTTAATTCACTGTTATAATACAATTTTACAGTATATTTAAACTTTTTTCTTTACTTGCAAAGGCAAGGTTCACATTTGTCTGTTGCAGGATTGCTCGCAAAACCATGCGCTTTCTTGCAATGCACAAAAATGTGCAGCACATTTGCAGATGCACGCCATCTAGCATCTTGCCAATGTGCATGCAATTTTTTTAAAAAAGGTTTATGCACTTTCTTAATGTGTTTTTTTTTTTTTTTTTTTTGTTTTTGTTTTTTTTTTTTGCATGTAGGGCAGCCAGTTGAAATGAATAGACAGCCCTAAAAGTGACACATGGAAAGACATGAGGGCGTTCTGCCACACCTGCATAGAAGGAGGGGCCCCTTTCACATGGGTGCTGTCCAGTGCATTCTGCATGGGATCTGTGTACAACCAGTGAACAGATCTCATGGTGAAATGGAGAAGAATGATGATAAAAATATCACTTTGTTGACA
Organism: Lithobates clamitans; assembly: GCA_037952925.1. Classification (NCBI taxonomy): domain Eukaryota; kingdom Metazoa; phylum Chordata; class Amphibia; order Anura; family Ranidae; genus Lithobates; species Lithobates clamitans. The sequence goes on from JBBGZY010000906.1 coordinate 1,556,769, forward strand.
TTTAGGCTCGGTTCACACTGGGGCGACTTGGGATCCGACTTGTACGCCCTCAAGTCGCCCCAAGTCGCCCCAGAAATAGTTTCAATGGGAGTGAACGCTAGCATCTTAATAGACGCTACTGAAGTCGCTCCGACTTCAGAGCGTACTCCCTGTACTACTTTGATCCGACTTGGTAGGCGACCTGTACCATAGAAATCAATGGAAGTCGCCTCCAAGTCGGATCTCTCTGTAAAGTCAAGCGACTTTGCAGGGAAAACCCCTCCCTCCCCCCCTCCCTCCCAGAGAGCTGATTGGCCACAGGCGAAGTTGCCTGTCATGGAGGCGACTTCAAGTCGCCTTGTAATTTGCTGAAGTCGCGCTGAAGCCGCGTTGAAGTCGCGGTACAAAGTCGCGCTGAAGTCGTGTTGCCCCAGTGTGAACCGACCCTTATTTACGAAAGGCAAATCCACTTTGCACTACAAGTGCACTTGGAAGTGCAGTCTCTGTAGATCTGAGGGGGGCATGCAAGGAAAATAAAAAAAAACAGCATTTTTGTTTGTACATGATTAGATAATTAGAAATCAGCAGAGCTTCCCCTCGTTTTAGATCTTCCCCTCAGATCTACAGCGACTGCACTTCCAAGTGCACTTGCAGTGCAAAGTGGATTTGCCTTTAGTAAATCAACCCCATTGTGTCTGTTCAGATTTCTGCTGCATTAAGCCCCAGTTTACCCCCAATGCGGCTTTGAGATCACACTACTTCAGCGGGATTTCATGTGTGGCTTGCTGACATCTAGGCAGCACAGTGGCCAAGTGGTTAGCACTTCCACCTAGTAACACTAAGGTGGTTGGTTGGAATCCCAACCACGGCACTACCTGCCTGGAGTTTGCATGTTCCATGTTCTCCCTGTGCTTACATGAGTTTCCTCCGGGTACTCCGGTTTTCTCCGACACTCCAAAGACATGCTGCTAGGCTAATTGGCTCCTCTCAAAAATTGGCCCCAGAATGTGTATGTATGAATGTGAGTTAGGGACCTTAGATTGTAAGCTCCTTGAGGGCTGGGACGGATGTGAATGTACAATGTATATGTAAAGCGCTGTGTAAATTGACTGCACTATAAGCTCCTGTAATAAATAAATACATCTGTGCGACTTCATGCACGTATGTCAATGCAAGTTGGACATGAAATTGCCAAAAATTGTGCTGGAACCTTTTCAAAGTCGGTGCAAGTCTGAGTCGCACCGATTTGAACAGTTCCATAGCCATAAATAGGGCGCGACAATTCGCCCCGGTGTGAACGGGGGCTTAAAATCCAGACCGATACTGGATCTATGGGCTTTGCTGAATGTAAATGGACATCTTTTTATATCAGGCTACCTCTGATCTGTGTCGTCCAGTTCTGAACATACAAAAAAGGTCGCAGACTTATTTTTTCGTACCTTGGTGGACTTGGAGGTAATTGAATGTAAGGGGATGCAAGTCTGTTTACAACCAACCATCTATAGACTAATATAGCATGTCCAATCATGTCTACCTGAAAACAGACAGGCGGACCTGATCAGATAGCCCATGTGAAAGCAGCAATGGATGTTCTGTCATTTGCAGGTGATGTCAAAGCCCAGCTCCAACTATGTATGTGTTTTAATTGTGGGTATTGTGTGGAAGATTTGTGGCCACTATCACACCTCCAGGTGCATGTTATGCTCTGTATAACACGCCAACTAATTTGTGTTGTGTAGGGACGGTACAATGTGTTGTTTAGCTTTTTTGCTTTTTTTAAATTTTTGGTTTTATATTATTGAAATGTTTAACTTTATTAAAAAACATTTAATTCGAGCGACATAAAAATGACAAAAGGTGGCCTAATGCAGCCCAACTTATATGGGCTTTCAAAATGTTTCAGGTTTTTATTTTTGTCTGTGACTCCATTTTGGAGCTTTTTCCCCCATTTCTTGGCACTGCTATCCCAGTACAAGAAGAAGGAGTGGTGCATGCATCACCAAGACAAGAATGCGTGGGGAGCCATAAAACATCGTTCCTTCTTCATGCAGTTCTTGTTAGAGATTTCACATTGTTCCTGTTCTGCTAGGAAGTGTGGGTTAACCTCCACAATATGGTAACATCACAATAAAAACCTGCCAGAAGCTCTAACCCATTTTGGCTGGAGTTGGACTTAAGTGGTTGTTAAGTCACCGAGTGTTCATCTTACAATCGCCTCTGTTATAGTAAATGATGTGCCCCAGTGTATGTGTTCTTTATAAAAAAAGCCGATATATGTACCCTATTTTATGTGGCGCTCACATGACCGTCTGCCTCTCTCAATCTGACAGCTATGGCGGGTGGGGCTTAAAATCCCCCGCTGATGTCAGCCAGGAGGGGGAGAGAGGCAGCTGGTCACGAGCGGCGCTATAAAATAAGCTATATAGTGGTTTATTTGTTTAAAAAACACATACACTGGGGCACATCATTTACTATAACAGAGGAGATTGTAGCACAAACACTCAGTTATGATGGTAGCAGGAAGGGAGGGCAAGGGAGCGGATTGGAGCTGACAGGCAGGGAGGAGGACAGAGGAGAGCTGTGGATGACGGAGGCATGTAAACTGACCACAGTTTTGGGGCTGAGCAGCATGATAACCCGTGGTCAGTTTACAGAGGGGAGGGCAGAACCGGGCAGGATCAGCCAGGTATTTCAGGTGATACAAGGAGCCAATTGACACAGCACAAGCACTGTGCTGTATACTATGCTTTAAGGGACAGGATCTTTTTTATTTATTTTTTTATGGTTACAAATGCTTTAAAAATGTATTTACAGTCTAAACGGTTTTCTTTGTTTTCGATAGAGAAGTGAAGGGATTTTTATTGCTCTCTGTACCTTTTAGGGAGACCAGGAGGTGAATAGAAAGCTTCCAATGGGAACACCTACTTTATGACAACTGTCTCTTTCCTTTGGAGTGATTTCTTCCCATTTCCTGTTTTGTCTCTGGGGCAGGAAGTAAAGGGGACTTGTCCCAGTGGGAGACAACAGTAAAAAACAATCGTAATTCATTTAAAACTAAAGAAACTTGCTTTGGATTTAGGCTTACTTAACTTTACAGTAACTTTAAAGTTGTTCTTTACCCTAGGAACAAAAAGTTAAAAGTCAGTAGCTACAAATACTATAGGGGGCTCTGGTTCGGTCACATGATCCAGCAGCTTCAGCTCTCCTGTGCCAGTGAACTGCTGCTGCAGGGGAGAGGAGGAAATGCTGACAATGGCTGAGCTATGGGTGATGTCACCGTTCCTGGAATTCACAGCTGTTGCCAAGATCTGCAGGATCACTTGGCCGGACCAGAGAGGATTAATATTTTTTTTGTTATACAGGATAGGTAGGAGGAGGGGGAGAGGACATTTTTAAGAATAGATGTAGTTAGGGCTTTCTTGCACTTTCAAGCTGGATACACATTATACAATTTTGTTGTTCAATTTCCTTTAGATTTACCTTCAAATATGTACTGCAAGGGCCTGCCTGATTGCATACAATTTGAAAGTATTTAGGTATGATCTCATATTATATGGTTTTGGTAAATCTAAAGGAAAGTTGTACAAGAAAATTGTATAAAAAATGTATATAGCCAGCTTTAGGCTCCTTTGTTATTGGGTAGAGACTGCCCTCTTTTGGCACACGTTTCTGTGCTGTAATACCTCCCAGTTGTACCCTAAGGTGTGTGGGGAGACTGTAGTGGACTCTAAGACGAGGTGGTGCTAGAACAATGAACCGCATTGACTGGCATTTTTACAGACCATTTAGCAGCTGAAGTCTGAATTGGCTCGGTAGTGTGGCCTGGATTGCAGGGCTCCCTGGGAGCTCAGGAAGAGGTCCGGAGGTTCATGCAGACCTCTGGGTGCCTGCGGTTTATGTTTGTGGTTGAATGGAATAAATCAGAGGACAGATTGACCCACTTTCTATATGAACTCACAAACTTCACCATTCTAGTAATTGTGAAACTGTTTAGTCACTTTTCCTGGTATATTCAGATTTTCCCCTTAAAAAAACAAAATTTTAGTAACCTGTCCTGGTTTTACTGTTGATCTCTGTAAAATGGAAACAAGTAATCTCATAAAAGAGGATTATCCCCCATGTGGGGTTTTTTTTAGCAGCCAACGGAGTTAAGAAAAAATATATACTAAAATAGTAACATAGTAAGTAGTTTTTATTTCAACAAAATATCAAAAAATGTATTACTCAGAACATGAACAGTCAAAACATGAACTGTAGTGCAAAAGTAATGAACAATAAAAACAGTGTCAATGACATAACAATATGCAATAAAAATGCACGGTGACAATGCACCATAGAAACAGTGATACATGAGTCTTGAAAGAACTGACGCGTTTCGATCCCAACGGGTCTTCTTCAGAGGGTGTAAGTAGACTGTAAAGATGTTGACATATATTAAAATGAAAAAATGAAAAAAAGGAGAAAAAAAAACATTAAACAGTATTTATTATGTCTATATTTACCAGTCGCATTGTATTAAGCCGTGGTAGCCTTCATAGGAGAAAACTCCCCTATACTTGATCCTAACGTCTCCCCAGGGTTAGCCCAGTCAGCAAATGGGGTCGCTTGTGCATGCCTTACGAGGAGTCACACACCAATTAGTCCCCGGTGTTCAGGGAGGGCAATGGAGGAAGAGGGTATGAGCAGCACCTGTGGTAAAGTATCGTATGTAGTAAGTGGATGTATCGGAAAAGATGAATAAAGAATTTCTATATATATGTATTTATCTACATAATTGTATGTTGTGCATATACACTATGTAAGTTGTAAGTAAACTTACATAGTGTATATGCATAACATACAATTATGTAGATAAATAAGTGTTGCAGGAGTGTTCCCTTCTTTTTAACAAGTAATCTCATTGGTCACTGTTCACAACAATATTACTTTTTGTTTCCTTTTTTTTTTTTTTTTTTTTACAGTTTTGCTTTTATAAGACATTTTATATTCTTCTCAAATATTTGCTAAAATATTTTTGTAAATGTACATAAAGGATCCCGTTATAAAATAACCTTTTAAAATATACATAGTATATAGAGAAATTAAATACAATTTTTACCATTGTGCTTCCTTTTTTTGCTGTAGTAATTAAAGAAGAATCCCAAGTAGTGGATGTATTCACATAGGTACACTAGTACTGCTTGGATATATATAAATATACCATACCTGTGGGATCCTTGTGGATGCCAGAACATACTGTTGTAGATACCGCTACTCCAGTGATCTCCACTTCCAGGTCCCATGCTGAGCAGTTGCTTTGCTTTCCAGGTCCCATGCTGAGCAGTTGCTTTGCTGCATTGTGAACACAGGAGGTCGCCCGCAAGGCACAGGTGCCAGTCACAGAACGCTTAGCATTTCCTCAATGGGTGCAAAGCGTTCTCTAGTTGGACAAGGTGGAGAGCATGACATCACCAACCCACCTCTCCACCTTGTCAAATCAGAGAAGGTTTTGTATTTATTAAAAGAATGCATAGCATTCTCCGAATGGCGCCTGTGCCTTGCAGCAACCGCCTGTGTTCACAATGCAGCAAAGCAACTGCTTAGCGCGGGACCAGCCAGGGGCATCAGCCAGGAATGGCATGTGCATAGTTACATTGTTCCAACTATGTAAATATTTCCATGCCTGGAATTCATTTTTAAAGCAATATTAAACCAAAAATGGAACCTTAAGTGCTGGTTCACACAGGGGCAGCACGACTTGCGGCGACTTCAGCGGCGACTTGCAAAACGACTTCTGTATAGAATCAATGCAAGTCGCCCCAAAAATACTACAGGAACCTTTTTCTTGCGTCGCTCCTATTAGAACAGTTCCATAGTACATAATGGGACAAGTCGCCCCTGTATGAACCGGGAATAATACTGCATTAAGGATCTTTCGATGCTCTGTTAAATCTTTTCTGTTGCCATAATTTAAAGTTATTACTTTTTTTTTTATTCCAGCTATCCTACTTTGTACGTTTCTACAGTGGGATCTTCAGAGATAAGATCCTCCCACTTCTCTGCAGATGAATCAGGTACTTTTTTCATTGTTTTTACAGTGTCATGGTGTGAAATATATTCACATGGTTATACAGTGGTTTTATATTTGTTTTTCTGTAGCCTTGGCTTGTTACACTTTCTGAATTGCAGTCTACAGCAAACTTCAAACCATAGTAAGGCCTTGTTCATACAGGGTCTGAAAAACACTGCATACAGAGGTGTGCGGGGTCGAGTTCTGCACGCATCTGTATACACAATAAATAAAGCGGAGTTTCAGCCCCCCCACCAAAAAAATCAGGTCAGCAGCTACAAATACTATAGTTGCTTACTTTTACTTTTAGGGCACTTATCTGTCCAGGGATCCCGCAGTGTCTTCACCAAGCTGATTCTTAAATTGGCTCTAGGGTGCTGGTGCTGCCATCTTGGGTACAGGAAATCGCCAGTGAAGCCTTGCGCGGTTTCCGCACTTTCTCAATGGGCCGGCTATGGCGAGGCCCGAACTTCTAACTGAGTTTGCTGCGGCAAACTCAGCAGGAATTGGGAGTAGGTACCTGTCAAACCAGGTAGCCCCCCCCTAAGGTGTCAAATGTGGCACTGGAGGGGGGAGGAGGCAGACAAGTGGAGCTTTTCCTTTTGGGTGGAGCTCTGCTTTAAAGTGGTTCTCAAGCCTCAAGGTTTTTGTCTGCGGCAGGATCCCCCCCCCCCAGCCCCCCCTTATTCTTATCTGAGCCATATCCTATCTAGTGGTGTGCAAAAGAGCAGCAGCTCTCAACGCTATCTTCCTCCTCATTGGGCAGATTGATAGCAGCGGGGGCCATTGGCTCCCACTCCTGTCAATCAATTCCAGTGAAGATGGATCGGGGGGTGGGGCTGAGACGAGGGATTGAGAGCGAGCATGCACAAGTGCCCCATGGGAAGTGGCTTCCTATGGGGGCACTGAACAGAGAGAAGGGGCCAGGAGAACCAGCATGGGACCCCAGAAGAGGAGGTTTGCAGCTGCTCTGTGCAATACTATTGCACAGAGCAGATAAGTATAGACATTTTTTTTCTTTACAACCACTTTAAAATGAATTGGACCATTCAGACAGGTGCGTTGGGGGGCGTTATGTAGTGCTGCATTGAGCAGCTTAAAAAAAATGAAGCAGGGGCGTGTCTGTGGCAGCAGAGCTTCTGCATTTCTACCGCATGTTTGCATGTAAACGCATTTAAATGGGGTGGATGTAAATGCATTAAAACATAATGGATACAACTGCGTCAAAACTGATGCGTTTTTCTGGCAGCAGGAACCTGCGTGCCCATCCGAAAAATGCAAATTTTCATGTGAGCAAGGCCTTAATCAGTCTGCATGCCGACAGAGCATGTTGCTCATGTGAACCAATGGCTGTTTGTACACCTTTGCCAGGTTAAAAGCTCATTGACATTTTTTTTTTTTTTTTGCGCAGCACATTATGTTGTACTGTAACACACTACTGCAAATAGTTGTATGAACTGTCAAGTTTAATAAAGTTTTTTAAAAAAGATAAAAGAAAAGCTGTCCAACAGGTCGAACTCTAATATACATCGAACCCTACTATAGAAATCCAGTGGAAGTGGATACAATGTCAACAGTCCTATGCGGGACTCTCCCGTAGGAAAAAAGGAGTAGAAACGTTTTTTTCTTCAGCAACCCAATTTTGAGGAGGGGGAAAATTCGGGTCACCTCTTGTCTACAATTGTAAAGGCCCAAAAACCTTTGGCCCATGTGGTAGAATTGCAAGAATCTCCAACTAAAACGATACGCACCACTTTGGAGATTTCATCTATATTTTGTGATTTATATAGCAGTAAATATCTTATGAAGATGCTGAGTTGCAATCTTTTCTTGACTCCATTATGTTACTGGAATTGTCAGTAGCTGACAGGGAGGCTTTGGATAAACCTTTGACTTTAGAGGAACTTCGGATCGCTGCTGCCAGTATACCTAACAATAAAGCCCCAGGTGCTGATGGGTTACCAGAGGACGTTTACAAAAAGTATGGAGCTAACTTATTGCCTGAAGTATTAGAGGTATTTAAAGTGATTGTAAGGGTTCGTTTTTTTTTTTTTTTTTTTTTTTTTTTATATAACAAACATATCATACTTACCTCCACTGTATAGCTCGTTTTGTGGCCCCGAACATCTTCTTCTGACGGCTCTTGGGGCTCCTCCCCACATCAGATAACCCCCTAGGAGAAGCGCTTTCCCGAGGGGGTTACCTTGCGGGCACGCTCCCAAGTCCAGCATTCGGCTTCCATAGCCGCCGAATCTATGACTCGGTCCCGCCCCCGCCGCATGTGTCATTGGATTTGATTGACAGCAACGGGAGCCAATGGCTGCGCTGCTATCAATCTATCCAATAAAGAGCAGAGAGCCCCAGGCAGAGAGACAGCGCATCTCCGCCGGGTCAAGTTCCAGGGCTCAGGTGAGTAAAACGGGGGGGGGGGGGGGGCTGGGGGGCCTGTCACTGCCAGGTGTTTTTTCATCTTAATGCATAGGATGCATTAAGGTGAAAAAACACGAAGGTTTACAACCCCTTTGATGTAGCATTGGAGTGTGGTTACCTTCCTCCCTCTATGAATGAGGCCATTATCATAGTCCTATTAAAACCTGGCAAGACCCCTAATAACCCAGAATCATATCGCCCAATATCATTACTCGCATCGGATGTGAAGTTATTAGCAAAAGTGTTAGCCACTAGACTGGTAAAAGTCATTTCTAAGGTTGTGTATCCAGATCATTCAGGTTTTATTCCTGGCAGATCTACTGCAATAAATATTAGACTATTATTTCTTAATTTGCAGGTTCCATCTGATAATTTGGGTAACAGAGCTATATTGTCGCTTGATGTGGCAAAAACTTTATAGTAGTAGTAGTAGTAGTAGTAGTAGTAGTAGTAGTAGTAGTAGTAGTAGTAGTAGTAGTATAGAATGGAATTTCTTATGGCACTGTTTACAGAAATTTGTATTTGGACCCCAGTTTATATGCTGGATACAGCTTCTCTATGCTGCACCGGTAGCACGGGTCCAGGTGAACGGACATATATCGTCCCTCTTTCCATTACATCGAGGAACAAGACAGGGATGTCCATTATCACCCCTCCTTTTTGATCTGGCTCTTGAACCTTTGGCAGCTGCTGTTCGCCAGTCGCCGAATATTATCGGCTTCTGCGGATCTTCAGAAGTCAAGATTGCCTTATACGCTGATGATGCGCTTCTATTTTTGGGAGATACTTCACATTCCCTAGTAGCAACGATGTCCCTAATTACTACATATGGTTCTTTTTCAGGTTTCACAATAAATTGGGACAAATTGGTTCTTTTACCGATAGACCCCCTGGTGAATAAGATGCCAAGCTCCGCGTCTCAAATAGCTGTAGTCTCTACAGTCAAGTATCTAGGTGTCCAAGTTACATCAGAAATGTCTGAATATGTAGAGAGAAATCTAGATCCATTACTTAAACCTTTTAAACAGATGGGGAAAACATGGAGTATGCTGCCTTTATCGGTAGTTGGCAGAGCCAACCTGGTAAAGATTTGGTTTGGATGCCACAATTGTTGTATCTCCTACATAATTGTCCTGTATGGTTGCCTTAGAGATTTTTTCGACAGGTGGACACCCTTTTTAGAGATCTTATCTGTAGGTATAAACACCCCCGGATTAGACTGGGAGTTTTTCAGCAGTCTAAAGATGGAGGTGGTCTAGTTGTCTCCAATGCCAGATTGTACTACTTGGCATCACAACTTCAACATTTATATGGTTGGAATGTTATAGATTTTGATGACCCTATACAACAAATTATACTCAGAACTTTCGATGGAGCCACCCGTGCAGTTAATAGTAGCTCATTATTTCTATAGAAAACGTTGCTTCCCTACATTTAATTTAATTCATAAAGTTTGGACTACGGTCCAACAACTTACTTCTCATGGCGGCTATACCCAATTTATGCCCATATGGAATAATCTACGATTACCAGAGGTAGCGAAACGTAAACATTTTGACTCTTGGAAAAGGACTGGTATTGTCCTTCTTCACCAGCTTTTTGATAAAGATGGTCTACATCCATTTAATAAACTGGCAGAGAAATACCATCTATCTAACAAATTATTTTTTCAGTACTTGCAGTTGCGGCATTTTTTGCAGAGTCAGGCAGCGACTTCCCCATGAAAATATAATCCTTCCACAGTTTAACTTTAGCTGTGTCTACTAGGAATTCTAAAAAGGGACTTATTATTGATATATGTTCCCTTTTACAGATAACAACTAACGCTAATACACAGGAAGATAGTCTTTGGCGGTGGCGTAGGGATCTTGAGACTATGGGGGTTATTTACGAAAGGCAAATCCACTTTGCACTACAAGTGCAAAGTGCACTCGAAATTGCACTAAAAGTGCACTTGGAAGTGCAGTTGCTGTAAATCTGAGGGGTAGATCTGAAATGAGGGGAAGCTCTGCTGATTTTATTATCCAATCATATACAAGCTAAAATGCTGTTTTTTATTTTCCTTGCATGTCCCCCTCGGATCTACAGAGACTGCACTTCCAAGTGCACTTTCAGTGCAATTTCAAGTGCACTTTGCACTTGTAGTTTGTACTTGTAGTGCAAAGTGGATTTGCCTTTAGTAAATACACCCTATTAGTGATGAGGAATGGAAACAAGCTTTGACGAATTTGACCAGAGTTTCCTTATCCTCTTCACAGTGTTTGACTCGGCTATTTATTATTCACAGGTCTCACTATACTTCTAAAAAACGACATACTTGGGGAAAAGCAGCTATGCCCAACTGTTCCAGATGTACTACCGAATCGGGCACACTTATACACATGATGTGGCGTTGTCCTAAACTGCATCGATATTGGGGGAATATATTTGATATCTTAAATACTCTGAGTTCTACAAATATTCATTCTGATCCAAAGTAGCTCTGTTAGGGATTATACCAGAAGATATTCTCCCATCTGAAATGCATGTGATGTGGCTGCCGTCTATGTACATAGCCTGTAAACTTATATTGCAGAAATGGATATCAAACCCCCTACCAACAACTGCTCAATGGTCTGATGCTATTAATATTAATTTAAAAAGGGAGGAATTGACATATAAACATAGAAAATGCTCAAAAAAATGTAAAGAAATGTGGTCTCGATGGTTAGACTCCAATTTGTTTGCATAAACAAGCTGAGCAGACCATTGAGTTTATTGAAATTTAGAAGAGGGATAGATTTCTGGTAGGGGATAGAAGTACATATAATCCGTTAAGGTGTAATTGTTAAACTGAATATCAAGGCTTGTCCTACAATACAGTCCAATGTTATAAATGAAATGTGTTTTGAATATTTTACTGTTATTTAGAAAGATCTTGAGTAACAAGATTGCATAATCAGGAAGTTGTACAGTTTATTAGGATTATCTTTTTTGTTGTGTGTTTTTTTTTGCTTTGTTTTGTTTTGTGTTTGTGTTTAGCGTTCTGATGATAAATGTAATTTTTTAAATGTCTAGTGCCGTGACCCCTTCATAAAATTTCCCAAGTTGTGGGGACCCCGAACAGTAAAATTATTTTCGTAGCATGGGTTGTCAGCACCCAAGACAAGACAAATAATTTGCGCCCCTAGCCCACAGACATTTAGTGCTCCCTGAGTCCCTTCCGCTTGTACAGTATTAAAACCCCTTATGGTACATTTTAGGAAGTACCACTCTCTTTGTTCTCCTCCTTTCTTTCCCTTTTATCTCTCTCTATCCTAATTTCTTGTTTTTTCCCCATCCCTCTCTCTAGCCATCTTTTTCTTATTCTTTCTCTCCCTTTTTCTTTGTTCCTCCCCCTCTTTTCCTCTCCCTTCCATGTATTCTCTATTTTTATTCCTTCTCTTATGCCTTTGGGGGTGGGGGGAGTTCTGATCAGCCAACTTAGGTGCTCTTGATCAAGGTCATCTGCTGATCTGAGAACTGTAGTGGGGATTTTTAATGGCAACTCTAATCACAGGTAGTGTTACTCACTGTGTCTCCAGCTCTGTGGTGTCAAGCAGCAGTGACACCTATGCAGAAATAAGGATATAGGGTCTCCTCCAGCCCCTCCCACTTCGCATTCCTCACCAGTCAGCTGACCTCTAGTCTCTGCCCCCCACCCATGCCGTGAACTGAATGAGCGGCTGGGAAGAGGCTGAGTGGGTGGCCGTAGGCTCTAGGAACAGCCCAGCTGAGCTTCCACAGGCTCCAGGGACAGAACCTGCTGAGCGGCCATGAAAAGGCTGGTAGAGCGGTGCGGGCTTCAGGAACAGCCCAGGATTTGGTGACCCCTTGTAAATTGTCATTCGACCCCCAAGGGGGTCCCGACCCCCAGGTTGAGAACCACTGGTTTAGTGGGAATGTTTTGTATGTAATAGTAGTATTGAAAAAATCAATAAAGAAAAGTATATGGTTTAAAAAAAAAAAAGCACTTTACAGTGGATGTAAACCCCATTTTTTTTTAAAGTCATAATATAGAGTATAAGATTTCCTATAATTTGAGCCCAGTCTTGCCACAAAGAGTTAATCCATCTCTGAGCAATCCTCTTTTATTGTTCAGTGAGATAAATCTTGACAAACAGAGAAAAACTTTGTCAAATCCTCCCCCTTGCTGTGAGTGACAGGTGATTTACATATCTTGTGTACTAGCCTAAGACATGCATTATTTTTTAATTCCCTCCCCCACTCCTTTCTTCTGCTGCTCTGCAAGGATTGGCTGTTCCACACCTCAGCATAATTGGGCATGCTAAAGTCATGTGGTTACTTTCCTGTCTTTTCACTGGATGTTAGAGATCATAGCAGAAGTTCAGTGTAAGAAATACACAGGAGAAAATGCATATTGACAAGGGGAGTGTAGAGGTGGGCGGAGAGTCTACTGACATCACGACTCCACCCACCGAGCTCCAGACAACAGACCCGCCCACAGAATCTGCAGTTTTTCGGCTCTCATAACAGACAGAGGGGAGACATTTGACACTGCTGACGCAGTGCTGGAGCCAGTGATCCCGCAAGAAACGCAGAGGGAACATGTCAGCTCCCTTAGCGGTGCCCGGGCGTCACTGCAGGGCTTTGTTCTAAGGTAAGTATTTTGTAATGTATGCGATGCATACTAGCACATTATGCTATTGTTTTTTTTTTTTTTTTCACGGTTTACTACCCCTTTAACCACTTGCCACCCAGGCCAATTCTGACATTTCTCACCTACATGTAAAAATCATCATTTTTTTGCTAGAAAATTACATAGAACCCCCTAACATGTCACGCTTCAAAATTGCACACGCTCTTGGAATGGTGCCAAAGTTTGGTACTTAAAAATCCCCATAGGCGACGCTTGAAATTTTTTTACTGGTTACATGTTTTGAGTTACAGGGGAGGTCTAAGAACAAAATCATTGCTCTCGCTCCAACATTCGTGTTGATATCTCACACGTATGGTTTGAACACCGTTCAGCTGCTGAGTAGGAGATACTCTGGCTCACAGGTGAAAATAAACAAAGGGGGGATACAGGCTTACGTTATTATCTAAAAATGCCATATTTGGGTACGGTCGCCACCAAAATCTTGGCTTCTCTGTTTACCTTCAGATGTTGACTGGGGAACCTGGGGCAGCTGGATGGGACTTGGAATGAGCCATTTGGTGCTATCATGCCCGCAGCTTCATAGCTGACAGTCTCCTAGCTAGCAAGAGATGAAACATGCACTGAGGATAGAGTTTCTGCGCTATGGACACTCCTCAGTGCTTCCCCCTCCAGGTGCGAGATTTATGTGCCTGTTCCCGGCAGGTGCATGAATCTGCCACCCACACCGACATTTGTCAAGCGGTCTACGACACGCTTTATGAATTCCCCCTCCTCCCCTTCTGAAGACTCCTGGGATGTTTGATATCATTTACCTAGTCCGGAAACTAGGAAGTAGCTAAAGAAATGGAAAAATAAAAAGTTAAAACAAGTAAATAGGATTAATGTTGATTGAGAGCATGAAGTTCCGCTTTAAAGCAGTCCTAGCATCAGATACATTTTTCATATCCAGTGCATGTTAAATAATGTGTAAGCATAACACCTAGTTTTTTTTTATCTTCTGTGTCAATGCCTTTATTATTATCATTATTATTATACAGGATTTATATAGCGCCAACAGTTTGTGCAGCGCTTTACAAAATGAGGGCAGACAGTACACTTACAATACAAATCAATACAGGAGGGATCAGAGGGCCCTGCTTGTTAGAGCTTACAATCTAGAAGGGAGGGTCAAGTGGAAACAAAAGGTAATAACTGTGGGGGATGAGCTGATGGAAAAAATGAAAATACACTTATTAGGTGTGGGTAGGGTAGGTTTCTCTGAAGAGAAGGGTTTTCAGGGATCTTCCTTTCTTCCCTGAAGGTTGGTGCCATCTTTGTATAAAGTCCATGCCCGGTTAAAGAAACAGTCCTTATTTGCAGTGGAGCTGCTCCCCCACACTGAAAAGGTTAAATGCTCATTGTTGTCTAGGGCAGAGGTCTCCAAACTATGTCCCTCCAGTTGTTCAGGAAATACCCATCATGCCTAGTCATGTCTGTGAATGTCAGAGTTTTACAATGCCTCATGGGATGTGTAGTTCTGCAACAGCTGGAGGGCCGAAGTTTGGGGATCCCTGGTCTAGGGAACCATTAAATACAGTTTTACGTTCCTGTGTTCTCCTGGCAGCCGACTGTTTCCTCTACTCCCCTTGCACTCTGCTTCACTCTACTCTACTCTCCTATGCTCCCAATCCTCCACCTTCTGGACAGCCGACACTCTCCTCTACTCCCCTACGTTCCCAGTCATCCACTTAGCCAGCGGCCAGTGCTCTCCTATACTTCCCTGTGTTCCACGTCCTCCACTCCACTGGCAGCCAGCGCTCTCACCTACTCCCCTTTGTGCCCAGTCCTGTGCCCCACTGCCAAACAGCGCTCTGCTCCACTACCCTATGCTCCCTGTCCTCCACTCCACCAGCACTCTCCTCTTCTCCCCAATGCTTTGACAGTGAACTGTCCCTCAGTGTCTTCAGATCCAATGCTGAGGTATGATGACAACAGAGGACCTGCAACTGCCACACAATAGGACCTACGCCCGCTGGAGCCTAGAGGTGAAAAGAGGCTGCTGGGATCAGTCTTACAGTATGGAGGATCTGGCGCGAGTGGGGAATGTAACCGATTCTCCTCAAAAAAATTTTTGCAGCCCCCTAGACCCCTATGAGCATTTAACCCTTGCAGTTCAGGGGCAGCCCCACTGCAAGGAAGCATTTTTGTTTTCCCCAGGATTTAAGCTTTGATCATCATCCATTGTCGACGTCTATTTCCTAGATTGAGATGTTGGCCTAACATTTACAATATATACTGCATTTGTATATTTATAAATCCCGGTACCTGTTCAATAGCCCTTATGTTGTGACAAAGTTACTTGCTTGGAATTTAAAGACTGCTTTTAAATGATAGAAGGTATAGGTTTTTGAACCAGTGCTTCCTCCGTAAGTGGAAATCACTGATCCACCACTGTTGCCTGTGCCTGCTGCCAATTGGTTCCCTCATGGTGACATCATCACACCTCTGTGGTTCCTTAGTACCTTAGAGCAGTGGTTCTCATCCACTGGGCCATGGCCCACTTACTGCCAGGCCATGCCCCCCCTGGGCATCCAGCCAGCTGCAGATCCTTTAACCTCCACATGTGGCCCCCAACGTCCTATAGTTGCCCACATAGTGTCCATAGTGCTCTGAACTTCAAACAGTGCCCCCCCAACCTCCCACAGTGCTCCTCAGCCCCCTCTACCAACCTAATCCCCCACGGGGCCACCAAGTTAGCTGCAGAGGCCCCTTACAAGCTACACAACCCTGCCCCCCACAGCGACACCCATTCAGAACCTTCTAGCATTTCAATACATCTTTTGAATTCAAATATATTTATTGTGTAAATATACACTTTGTTAGTGTTGTGGCATGGAAGGGTTTAAAAGAATTTACTGGGCCCAGTTGAGAACCCCTTCCTTATCGTGATTTGATGCTGTACAGCCAATAGGAAACGTCCAATCCACCTAGGACATCAGCACCCAAAGAAGGACCCTTCACCTCTGCAGTCCAGAAGGTAGAAGACTCCAGGCCCTGGCACATCATGTGACCATGGATTTAGAGAAGTAAAAAAGCCTTTTAGATTCAGTTCCTTTTTTTTTTTTTTTTAATGACTGCATCGATTAGTTACAGGGAGTTATCCTTTGTGTGTGTGTGTGGGAGAATCCCTGGCCACAGCACAACTTTTATGAAGAAAGCATGGGCTGTCGCTAGTTATATTGCAGATCCCAAGTTGAAAAAGATTAGGGACATCTGTGTCGCAGAATGCCAATAAAAGACAGGGTAGAAAGTCATTGTTCTATGAAATACATTGGGTTATTGCTTCAAAAAAGCAAAGAGACTGTATGCCAAAAAATACTAGAAATAAAAAAGAGATCAGATGTCTGATATTTTGAAGATATTTTATAACTGCTGTTCATACTTAATAAGTATCTGGGGCATTCCTTGACTGCCAAGTGAAATAATTGTGCTGCGATTAGAAGTGCAAATTACAGATTTTAACAACTCTTCATATAATAACGTGGTTAAAGAGGAACTGAAGTCTGCTTACATAATTTGTAGTAAAAACATCTTTGCCATTCTGAAGCTTCCCTCCAACCACTTTGCATATTATTTTATATATACTGTGATTCTGTACTTGCCAAATATGCTGCAGAAATCTCCCTCCTCTTAGTCTGGCTGCCGCAATTTTAACAGTGGGCAACTGAAGCTGCTACCTGATCACTTCCTGGATTTACACAGACACAAAGAGGCACACCTCCAGCTCTGCAGCTCTCATTGACCCTCTTATGACTTGCCCTCCCCTCCCTTCCTGGCATACTCTCATGAGAGTGAGAGAGAGAGCTGTGCATGATGTCAAGAGCCTAGGCTAATGACCAGAAAAGAAAGAGGAAGTGGGCTGTATACGGTATTTACTGGCTGAAAGAAAATGTTTTACTATCCAAAGTTAAAACAACAAGGACAGAAGATTTAATAGACGGAAAGTTGGGAATATAATTCACCACTGATATATTTAAAAAATAATGAGCTGTTTCCCCCGGGGATGGAAGAAATTGGGGGTAACTGGATCATAAGCAATGAAACACAATTAAAAGATATAGTGAAAAAAGGGAAAATAGGCACTTTCAAGCACTTAGACACACGTAGAGATTTAATGAAACTAAATGGCTGGCGGTACGCACAACTCTCGCACTTTGTCAAAAGTCTCCCTGGGTCTATAAGAGAGGAAAATAACCTCTTACCAATAGAGAAAATATTCTGCAGTAACAAGACCAGAGGGTATATTTTGGCAATATACAAAATGCTGTTAAACAGTGGAGAGATGGAAATGCCGCCATTCATTAAAAAATGGGAGAAGGATTTGGGGGTAACACTAGAGGAAAACGCAATAGGAAACATTATAAAGGCAACACACAGCTCGGCAACTGACATAAAAATGATAGAGACAAACTACAAGTGTTTATCCAGATGGTATGCAACTCCGGAAAAAATTAACAAATACCAACCAGATAGGTCGCCGAACTGTTGGAGGGGGTGTAGGATGCTGGGGACTATGGCACATATATGGTGGAGCTGTCCGGTGGTTAAAAAGTTCTGGCAGGAAGTAATCCAAATCAATCCCATACGATCCTTGGATATGCCTGTTTCATAGCTCGGAGGGAGGAAAACGGGAGTATAACGTGTCCATAATCTCTGTGTTATTGAATTCAGCAAAAAGTGAAATCCCCAAGAAACGGCAGAAGGCTGAAGGCCCTAAGATTAGTGATTGGTTTCTAAAAGTGCAGGAAACATATAATTTAGAGAAAAGGGAGAAAGATTCGTCAATTAAGGAGCACGTGACAGTGGGAGGAAGATGGGCAAGTTGGGTGGCCTTCAGGAAGTCTGCTAAGTACGCCGAGAAGAGGCTGAGTTAATTTGACATTAGGGGGCAGGTAGGTGTTTTGCCTGGTTTGAAACACAGGATTGAGGTCTGCAGGGGAGAGAGGGGGGGGGGGGGTCATTGATTGGGGTGGGTGGGAGGGGGGAGGTTAAGGGATATGATGTGTGGTATTATCGTATTGGAGTATGATTAATGTGATTTTTTTTTTTGTATAGATATTTAAATCTTAAATAAAGATTTAAAAAAAAGACGGAAAGTTGAAAAAAATGACTAAAGTTCCGCTTTAAGGATGCAGACACATGCTAAACAACATGAGAAAAGATATTTGCACGATACTGATAGATATGTGCTAAAATGTATTTCACCAGTTCACGTTCTGACCTTTTAACATGTGAAAGAAAATCTGTCAGTTTTCAAAAAAAATATTAGAACATAACTCTCCCTATTTTTTCTCTATTTTAATATGCTGCAGTTCTCCTCCATTTTAATGCATATTTCATAGCAAAATAAAAAAAATGGCATATGTAGATTGGGCTCCATAGACTTCCATTGGGAATGCCTGAAAACGTGTAACATGAGCATTTTGTCTCACATTATCTACTCAAACAGCAGCTCTCTACACCTCATTTCCTGCACCTCTCCTTCCCCCAGTACTTTCTATTGGCTATACAAAAACACCTGAATCTGTAAATAGCTTGTAATACACTTCTAAAAATGCTCAAAAACTCTCAAATACAAATGGCTAAAAATGGCTCCGCTCACGTGTGAAGGCGGCCTAAGAGACATTCGTTGTTAGGGCCTACATACACTTTAATAGTCTATATAGCTATTAATAATAATCTTTTGGTGGGGGTGTTCTTCCGTTTCCATCCTGTGCTGGGCTGCCCTTTCTGCATAGTAAAAACAGGAAACACAAATCAGCCTAACATCTTCTAGTTCCTGAGTGATTCTAAGTCAGTTCAGATGAGTCAGGGAATACAAGCGCAAGAGTCTTTAGATCCCCGTGTTGATTTCTTCCATTTAGGGGGGGGGGGGGAGACGTTTACATTTGCTCTTTACTTGATCTAAAGCAACCTTTCTCAACCTTTTTTACCCTTGGGGATTCCATGAAAAAAATTCAGGCCTCAGGGGAATAATTATTTGATGTACAGTATGTCTTCGTACGATAGTGCTTTTAATTAGTGTTATTGCATTAGTGTTCAGCAATGTTACCAGTACATTGGTAGTTGATGGCAACACTAAGGGGTTGATTTACTAAAGGCAAATGCAGTTGCTCTAAAGCTTAGTAAATGGGCAGAAGCTCTGCTGACTTCCATCATCCAATCACATGCAAGCAAAAAATGCTGTTTCTTGTATTTTCCTTGTATGTATTTGGGTTATCTTTGCAAAGCTTTAGCTCATTTACTAAGCCTTGGAGCAACTGCACCTTGCAAAGTGCAACATCTATTTTCCTTTATTAAAGCAACTCCTAAGTCTTCATTGGTGCTCGATGTATAACGGTACATTGGTGCACGGTGGCAACACAAACTGTGCATTGGTTCTTGGTGGCACACTAATGCCCTGTACACACGGTCGGATTTTCCGACGGAAAATGTGTGATAGGACCTTGTTGTCGGAAATTCCGACCGTGTGTGGGCTCCATCACACATTTTCCATCGGAATTTCCGACACACAAAGTTTGAGAGCAGGCTATAAAATTTTCCGACAACAAAATCCGTTGTCGGAAATTCCGATCGTGTGTACACAAATCCGACACACAAAGTGCCACGCATGCTCAGAATAAATAAGGAGACGAAAGCTATTGGCTACTGCCCTGTTTATAGTCCCGACGTACGTGTTTTACGTCACCGCGTTTAGAGCGATCGGATTTTCCGACAACTTTGTGTGACTGTGTGTATGCAAGACAAGTTTTAGCCAACATCCGTCGGAAAAAATCCACGGATTTTGTTGTCGGAATGTCCGATCAATGTCCGGCCGTGTGTACAGGGCATAACAGTGCATTGGTGCTTGGTGGCAACACTAATAGTACAGTGGTGCTTTTGTTTTGTTTTTTGACACTGTATTTGTTTTTTTATTTATTATTTATTTTTATTTTTTTGTGAAAACAAAAAGAATATTCATGTATACTTAAACCCATTCAATAAAGTATGTAGACTTTACCATCATGTTCATGTAATTTGAAAAGTTATTTTCAGTATTTTAAAAAATTTCCAAAAATGTTATTAAAATAATACTTTGTCATCCTGTTATAAAGGACTTTGGGTAACTACACTAAGTCCTTCTCCTGGTTGTGTTGTCACACAGGCCTCCAGTAGAGACTAAAATTGACCATTTCAGTACACAGTACAAAGGTGTGGCTCACTGCTGTCACCATGAGGATTCTCACTCAGAGAAATGATATAAAATATAAAATAGTTGTAAATATAAAGTGGTTTCAAAGAGGCTGCTGGAGGCTCCTCCCACACAGCTGCGTCATTCATTCAGAGATCTGTGAATGAATAAACAACATGTTCCATCTTCCATCATGGCACACGGAGTTGTAGTGCGCAATGGAATGCGAGTGTAGTCATTGGCACACTTGTAGACTATTGACATTTCCTCCAGCTCTCCAACTGAAAGCTCGTACAAAGGTATAAGCAGACAGCTGGAGCCTGACATGCACGCACAATCCACTGATCATGGGTGCAATATGTTTCAGGCTCCCGTGTAAAAGAATAATGAATGCACATTTTTTTCCTGCCAAAACACGTGCATTTTTTATTAAATTTCTTTAAAGTGGATGTAAACCCTCTGCTATACCCGGTGAAGTGAATAGCTTCAGATGATACACAGAGATGAAACAAATCTCCCTACATAAGTTTTACATGTATGTCTTACAAATCTTTCTTCCTGTTTCAGCAGTAGGAGGGGAGTCTGGGCTTACACTGTGTGAGAGCTGATTGGAGGAAAGGCACACACCCCCCCTCCACGTAGGCAGAGGAACAAAGAAACTTGAAGAGCTGTACTGTAAATAGACCAGCTCTCTGCTTCTCTATCTCTAAGTTCCCTCCCCAATGCAAATTTCCAGCTGCTTTTATCTCCAGTGTCGGAGAGCTTGTCAGAAGGTATCATGCTGATAACAGAGGATGGAGCAGCAGAAAGACACGGGACTTAGGGCTTTGGAGATGAGATAAGTAAACACTTCAGATAGATGTGCCCAGGTCAGATTTCATGAATGAGGTTTATGTCCACTTTAAGGTAAAAAGCGCTACAGTACAATTAAAACCCCTGTCCCCTAACTCTTACCCGCTCTCTTTTGTCGTGGGTCCTCCACTAGCCACGCTGTTCCTTCAAACTTCCTGGTGATGGTAAGAAATCAATTGGCTCCTGTAGTTTGTCTGGAGCTGGGAGGAGTGAGCACAGGTATGGCCAGCCAGGAGTGCACATGCATGGGTGTCACCTTTCCAGCCAGTTATGCAGAGGAGACCCCTGCAAAGAGGATGACCGGGTGAGCAGCGTGGGAACTGCCCATGGGTGAAGATTCTTTGAGTCTGGGTTCACACCTATTTGTGTGGCTGCAGGAATTGCAGTGATACCCCCACAGTGAAGTCACACTGCTGTAAGAAAACGCATAGGACTGCATTCATTCTTCATGGCACCCCTATGCATGTAAGATCACAGTTCATGTGCAGGAACTGCAAGGAAATTTCGTAGTCAAAATGACCATGCGATTTCTCTGCAGGCTGCATTTTTATTTATTTATTTTAAACGTGCATGCACCTTTTTCTGCAGGAAACGCAGGCATGGCAGCCCATTGAAATGAATGGGCTGCCATGCTCGCAGAAATGCATAGATGCGTAGCTAGGGTAAGGAAGCACGCATTACATGATATGTATGTCTGGACTTGCTGTGTTAAAATAAAAAAGGGGTTCGGTATTATAGTACAATAACACTTTTATTTCGATTTTTTTTACAGTGGAAACATTTTAGGTATTGATGACTGAAACATTTAGAAACATTCAAATCATGTTCCCACACATAAAACTTCATATGCTACTTTTATTATTCAAAACCATAGATTGACATATCAGAGTGTGATGATTCTGAAATGGAAAAACTTAGAATAATGCTTAATGGAGAAGTACAGCCAAAGCTCGTTTTGCTGTACTTCTCCAATGCATCACAGGAGTGGAATTAGTTTTGCACTCCTGTGA
Organism: Lithobates clamitans; assembly: GCA_037952925.1. Classification (NCBI taxonomy): domain Eukaryota; kingdom Metazoa; phylum Chordata; class Amphibia; order Anura; family Ranidae; genus Lithobates; species Lithobates clamitans. The sequence continues at coordinate 1,578,938 of JBBGZY010000906.1, forward strand.
CATGGTTTCAGTAGAGAGAGGGCTGAAGTCCGCTCTCTACTGACATTACAGAAGTCGGTCCAGGCACCGCGTCATTGCGACAGTGGATCCGCCAGATGCCTGGATTGACACCCGAGCCACTGAGAGCCTGAGCCGGCCGTCTCCTCCACAGCCCATCGCTCCAGTGAGCGATGAGGGGGCAGAGCAGTAAGCCGGTGACTGACAGTCAGCAGCTCTCAGCTCGGGGAGCTGAGAGAACCTAGTGATCGGCTGTGTTCGATCGCTCGGTTCTAGTGTAGAGGCGCCAGGGGACAGATGCTGCAGGTCTGCACATGTGCCACTCTTCTAAACTGAGAGAAAGTGCTGTGCTCCATTTTCTATGCCATGGTTTAAATGACTATCGCCCTGTGGCCCTTACTCCTATTCTCATTAGTAGAATTAATTCTACTATTCATAGACTTCATTAGTAGAATTCCTGGATAAACATAGTAGTCTTAAAATTGCTCTCTCCCCCCTCCTAACATCTATGCTGACTAACCTGTGTAAGAGAGATGTATATACTTTCCTATTTTCAGCCCGCTCTGGTCTGGTTATGTGATACGGCTCCCCAGTGTCGGTCAGTGGCAGCTGCAGGGGGTAGGAGGAAGCACTGACAACAGATGGGCCATAAGAGCCTACGGGTGATATCACCACTCCAATTTTACCAGATGTTGTTGAGCAGCCCTCTCCTCTGCCCTGCAGCTGTCACTGGCTGACACAGGGGATCACATGATTGGACTGGAGTGAGCTGAAAATTGATCAATATATACAGCTTTCTTACATGGCTTAGTTGGAATAGGTGTTAGGAGGGGAAGGGACATTTTTAGGACTAGTTTGGTTTATCCTTGAATTCTACTTTAAAGGGTAACTCCACTTTCGTGGGGAAAAAAATAGCAAATAAAGGAAAAATAATTTAGCGCATATAATTGCGACACTAATCATATTGTAACTGAATGCTATTAAAAATGACCTTTCCTTTTCAATCTGCAGCCGATGTAATTTTCTGGGAATACATTGCAATATGGCTACCTGGAGGTGTTCTGTACACGGAGTGTGTACTGACCACTCCCCAGTAGCATCATTTCCTGCTTGTGTGATTGGCTCACCAATTTTCCCAGAAGTCTGCCTAAGATACAAATCAGATTTCAGACATCGCCTGCAACAAAAATGTCATTTTTGGAGCGACACTTTCAATAGGAACACGCCTAAAGGGATGCAGGCCCAGCAGATTTCCTCATTTAGTGCACTGCAGCTGCCACAGCTGACTGATAATTATGAAACCACTTCCATTAGACCCACTCAGAACAGACAAACACACAGGGATTTCTTCAGAATAACAAAAAGTAGGAATCTGTAACAAAGGTTGCTATAATCCTTGCAATATACATAGATTACCCCGGGGGGAATTTTTTTTTCTCAACAAAACTGGAGTTACGCTTTCACAGTTGCACGGACATTTTTTTCCAAGCCTATAACTGCAATGAATAGACGGCATCTGTTGTAAGCACCCCTGGCCGTGTTGTTGCTTGTCCCAGTTCCTGTCACTTTTAAAATTCATTATTTATGCAGTAGTGGGCCTATAGTGTATCAGGGTATCTTTGTACAGCTTGGCCCGATGACCATCTTGTAATCTATTTAAACTGCTCTTTATTTTTTCATGTGCTACATTTGATTGCTTCCTGTGAAGCACGGTTTCATTTTCACTCAGATACTGTACGTTTTTAATGGTAAAATCATTACCAAGGAAAGGTCTTGAAGCCTATGTGGTAATATTTCCTGCATTTGGTTATATGTAAGACACAAGATGTTCATGGAAGATATTGACCTAAAATCCAGTGTTGTGCAGATATTTCACAGGTGACCACCAACCACATCCTTAGTAAAAAGTAAAAAAAAAATAAAAAAAAGCTGTTGTGTAGAAAGTTTATTCCAAGACTAGTTATAGTGGTGTCATGCAATGTGGGTGTCACAGTGAAGAAGATATTTGTTCGGCAGTGTTCTACATTGTTACTGGCTGCATGACCTTCTGCTGTGCAACTCCACAGCCCCTAACAAAGTGGTTTCAGCGTTGGTGCTATGGTCCATGGAGGAATGCAACAACTCAACTAATTGAAGCACTCAGCAGAAGCTTGTCTGGTGAACTTTCAGGGACATTGGGCAGGGAGGCAGGCGGTCATTCGTTCTGGTCACCAGGTTCTTGAAAGCGGTCTGTTTAGCACTTGTAGAGGCAATAGTTGCCTTTTTTACACTACATTACTAAAAATAATTCTCAGAGCACCTATATGAATTTTGAAATCTTAAATTTTCCTGCTGTTAGATTCAACCTGCTCTTTGAAACATTAGCTGGCATGTGAAGCATAGAGCAGAAGTGTACTGGTCATTCTATTCTATTGGCCTCATTTATGGTCATGTGCTTTAGGTAATAAGCAAAATATCAAGGTCAAGGGTGAAAGCAATGGAAAGGATAGTTATAGGGCACTAACATTCCATGGTAGAATGCAGAGTGTGTCAGACTTGGAATCAGTGGCAGCCCGTCTATTAGGGTAGCCCGGGCCCCCTCTCTCACGCCACCCCCCTATATGGTAATGGATGGATTCATGCATAGCATGCCGCAGATGCCGCCCCCTATGCATGCATCCAGTCCCTTTCGGGTCACCGGGCGTGTGAATTACAGCGGCAGGGGATTTTTTTGAAACACCTGATTATTCGCTCTTGTAACACTGATCCTCAATCCGACCAATCAGAAGCGGGTGTTATACCCGTTTTTCAATTGGCCAAAGAGAGAGGACTCCCAATTGGCTGCTGAGGAGGAGGGAGGAAACGGAAGCCGCCTCCGTGGAGAGCAGAACAGGAGACCGCCGAGCAGGGGGAAGTCGTCGCCGCCGAGGAGAGCAGGAGAACGGGAGGCCGCTGCCGCCGACCAGGGAGAAGTCACCGGTTATGTTGTTGTCACTGTTTGCTGCACCCCCAAAAAAAATTTCCACCAGCCACCACTGCTTGGAATGCATGGCAAAAAAATAGCTGCGGCTTTCTGGGGTGACATCTGAAGTAGTTTGAGCTCCCTGGAAAGCTCCCTTAAAGGAGAAGTACAGCCAAAGCTCGTTTGGCTGTACTTCTCCTTCAGCGTGCTGAAGCCTGTTGTTGGCTGATGTCACAGAGCCGGTCAAGGTTGTGGAAAAATTGCAACCATATGGTTGGGATCCACTCAGGAACCTGCACCGAAACCTGGCTCAGCCTCTCAATGAGCCGCTGAGAGCCTGAGCCAGCTGCTCCCACCACCTTTACAGGCTGGTGCTCCATTGAGCGCGGGTGGAGGGGCTGAGCAGAACAGAGAGCCTCTGACTAACAGCCACCCACTCTCTGCTCAGGGAACACAACACTGAGAAATTGGCGATCAGTGGTGTTTGACCGCTCAGTACTCAGTCTTAGAGCCGGCGGCGGACAGATGCAGTATCGGACCGATGCTGCATCCACATGGGTCGATTTAAAAAAGACAAAAAACAAAAACCCATGCTTCTATTTTAAGTCGCCCATACATGATTCGAATCATGATTCAAACCATCTATGGGCAGGATGAACTTACCCAAGTCGATCCATTGATCGATCTGGGTACAGCCAGCATGTCAGATTTTTACATGCAATTATTGCTAGAGGTTATAGCTGCTAGCAATAATCACTGTGTTCTCCTAGCTCCCCGTGCCCCCCCACAGGGAGAACACAATAGCTCCGCTGGAGGGATTCCTCCATCTGGACACTAACTGCATTGATGGGGGAATTGAACGATTTTCTGTCCTGCAAAACCGCAACATCTATGCCTGCATTAGGCTAGGTTCACTCTGATGCGGTGATGTGATTTGGATGCAGCTGCGATTTCTGTGTGAATTTTGTCCTGGTTTCTCTCTCTCAGGCAGGTCAGGAACACAGCAAAGACTTCGAGAAACTGTACCGGAATCATGTTCTCTTAGAACAGATAAGTGCAGTTACCTTTCAAGTCTATGGAGCTAGAAATCGCATGCACCGCTCCCAACTCACACAGGACCCTTTTTAATATCACTTTGAAATTGCACTGCATATACAGTATGTGAATGGCCTCCATAGAAAATCATGTAATTTCACTTGTCATGCAATTCCATGCACGTTCTGGAACACATCAGAAATCTCATTAGAGTGAGCAAAGGCTTAAGGCTCATTCAGATGGCATCATTCTCATGCCTGTGCATCCAACTTGGAGGCATGCAGGCAGTCCATAGAAGTGGATGCAGATGCAGTGGCTGCACAGACACAGTTGCATGTCAAAATTTGGATGCAGGCAGGAGTGGATGCACAGATCTGAAGACAGACACAATGGGCATGTATTTTTTAAATAAAGCTGTTGAGTGCAAAATCTGGGGCAGCTCTGCTTAGAAATCAATCAGCTTCTATGTTTTATGTCAAAGGTTAATTGAACAAGCTGAAGTTAGAAGCTGATTGGCTACCATGCACAGCTGCATCAGATTTTGCATTCTGCAGTTTTAGTAAATCAACCCCAGTGTATTGGGATCTGTGTACCCATTCTTGCCTATATGTGACTGCGTCTGCATCCACTTCTATGGTCTGCCTGCATGCAGCAAAAGGCAGCTCAGCACAGAGGATGGGTCTCAGCTAGGGTTGCCACCCGTCCGGGATCCACCCAGACAGTTGGAGTTTTCAATCGTGTGTCTGGGTTTCAGGCCACCTGACACCTGGACACAATATTCAGAATGGACTGAGGCTCCCTAAGTAATCAAGTATCACATTGGTATCTCATAGGTATGCACACAGGCCCAACCCCCATACACAGACAGAAAAGGAGAGGAGAGAGAGATTGATCTGCTTCTCCTCCTCTCACCCCTACCACTCTGTCTGCCCACCCACACTCCAATCCCTGGTGTTCTGTGCCTCAGGAAAGGGATGTATGGGCTAGAAGTTTGAAGCTCTGCAACCAGCAGAAACGTCATGGATGAAAGGCTTCTATGCCTGAGCCTCCATCCTCAGGTGAGTAAGCTCACCATCCAATATCTGTGACTGAAGTCTCTGTCCCCCCCCTTCTCTCTCCTGCCTCCAAGTGAGTGAGTACACGAAGGTAAGGTGTAAGGGATGCTCGGTGGACTCTGATTTAAGGGGGAATGCTGGGAACTCTGATGTAAGTGGGAGGTTTGGTGAGCAGAAACCCCCTTACATTAGAGTTCCCCTTTACACCAGAGTCCACAGCGTTCCCCCTTAAAAGTAAAATTTTACCTTGTGCAGCTAAAATTTCCGGTTTTGGCTTGAAGAAAAGGTGGCAACCCTAGTCTCAGCGCTCTTCTGAATCTGCCCTTAGACTGAATTCACACCTGGGCAGAGCGTATTCCTGGGTATTTTAAATTGTCTTTTTCAAACATTTTTTTTTCCCTCTTTTTCCTGTATTATATTTTATGCATTTATGTGGCAGTTTATTAAGATTTAATCAGAATAATAATTAAATCACAGATTTTTGGTTTGCCTCCATATTTTCCTGTTCAAATATTTTATTAAAAGAAACAAAAAGGTTCCAGTACAAAGGTACAGGTAATAGTGCAAAAGGGACATATATATATATATATATATATATATATATATATATATATATATATATATATATATATATATAGCAAGTACAACTGAACAAAAGCTAGAGCATGGAAAAGACCACACAGGGTCAAAAAGGCATATAAACAACAAGGGAGGATAATCCTCCACAAAGGTACAAAGGTAGGCTGAAGATCTAAGCGAAAGCAACTTATTGAAACTGTAGATCAGGGTAGGCAATGGGGGCGTGGTAAGGAGTAGGCCTAGCTAGAAGCTCAAGCCAGGGGTAGGAAAGCTGCAGGGGTTGAAAAGGATGGATAGAGACGAGAAGGAAGTGGGAAGAATGGGGGGCAAGTGCATAAAGGGTGTAAAAGAGAGCAAAAGAGAGGGAGAGGCTGGGGAGGGGTGGGTAGAGGGGTAAGGGGAAGAGGTAAGGAGGGGGCGGGGGGCAGGCGAGGGGACTCCCCTAGTGGACGACAGGTAAGTGATGTCAGGCTCAAGGGTAAGATAAAGAGAGTTTGCTGGAGATATTATGGGAGCAGTAAGGTTTCTTCAAAACCAGGGGGTAGGTAATGAGTCACCCAAGGGTTCCAGAGCTTCTCAAATTTAGAAACTTTATCTAATAGAACAGCTTTCAATTTGGTGTGAATCATTGATAATTTGGTGTTTTGCCGCGAGTACACACAAGGAAGTGGATTTCCAGGCTTTAGCTATGGTCTGCTTGGCAGCGTAGTGACATGGAGCAGAAGTTTAAATTGGTGATGGGTCAAAAACATGGGTTTGTTTTTCATGAGAGCTACAGTTGGGTCTGGTGATAAAGATGCGTCAAAACGTTTCAATAGGATTACAAAAATCTCTGACTAGAAAGTTTGCACTATGGGGCAGTCCACCAAATTTGGATGTGCGTGCTCGCCTTGTTACTCCACGAAAGCAGTGAGATGGGTATTGCGGGAGGAATATATTAATCCTGGCGGGGACCGGGTACCACCTGGTGAGCACCTTGTAGCTAGTTTCTAAGGCGTCGATTTTAGGTGAGGAAGATTTAGTTGCCTGCCAGATGAATGACCGATCAGCATGGTGAAGAGTAAGGTTAAGATCTTTTTCCCAGTTGCTTACATAAGCTGGGGATTCCGCCATGTCTGGGGTTAGAAGATGGTTATATAGCTCATAGATTAGCCCATATCTATGGGAGTCAGATTGGCACACCCGTTCAAAGTGTAAAACCTGGGTCTGACGAGTCAGAAGGGGGTACATGGAGTAAGAAAATGCTTAATTTGCAGGTATCAAAAGAGCTCAGGGGGGGGGGGGAGGGGGACCATAAGTCTCGCAAAGTGTCAGGAAGGATTCAAAGGTAGTGGTCGCAAAGAATTGATGGGCTCAGGGCAGGCCTGCTCTTGACCAAGCACAAAATGATGACGGGAAGGACCAAGTGGGATAGAAGAACAGATTATGAAGGAAAAAGAGTTATGCCCCGTACACACGATCGGAAATGCCGCCAGCAAAAGACCAATGTGAGCTTTTGGTCGGAAAATGCGATCGTGTGTATGCTCCATTGGACTTTTGCTGGTGGAATTCCAGCCAGCAAAAGATTGAGAGCAGGTTCTCTTTTTTTCAGTCGGAAAAAGTTCCTATGCAAAAAAGCGATTGTCTGTATGCAATTCAAAGGCGTAAAAAATCACGCATGCTCAAACGATTCGAAGCATTGAACTTCATTTTCTTGGCTCGTTGTACTGTTGTACGTCACCGCGTTCTTGACGGACGAAAGTTCAGAGAACTTTTGTGTAACTGTGTGTATGCAAGACAAACTTGAGCGGAATCCCGTTGGAAAAGCCATCGTACCTTTTTCTGACCAAAATCCCGATCGTGTGTACGCGGCATAAGGGGTTATGAGGAGACTGGAGGCCAAAGCGATTTTTTTTTTTTTTAGTCTATCCCAAATAGTGAGGCCTCGTGATTGGGTTGATAATGGGTCGGCATTGGGCTGGGGCCAACCAAAGAAGATTAGCTGTAGAAAGAGGGTCACAGTCCACAGATTCTATGGCTACCCATAAGGGGGGTTTCAGTAGTGGCATAGTAGCCAGCTGCACAAATCTTTTTCAGACAATTTTCATGTGATTTACAGGTGTTTTTGCACATGGCTCAAGCTTCGGGCATTTGTTTCCTGGGCTGGGTAAGAAGAGGAGAGCAGTTCTGTAGAAGAGTTCTTCAGACGTAAAAACACTTGTATCCCACTTTTACAATTGCTCCCATTAAAGGCCACGTGGACACAACACCTGAATACGCTCATACTTTTTTATACCGCAGAGCAGGGGTCTCTAAACCTTTGAAACAAAAGGCTAATTTACTGTCCTTCAGACTTTAGGGGGGCCGGACTGTGGCCAGTGGAAGTAGAAAATGTCTTTGCATCAGTAAGCGTAAACAATGCCATAGGCTTGATGGTCAATGGGAGTAAAAAATTGCATTGCTGGTGTCAGTGGGAGAAATAATGCCCCGTCATTGGGTCAGTGAGAGGAATAGTGCCCCATCATTGGTGTCAGTGGGAGGAATAGTGCCCCATTATTGGTGTCAGTGGGAGGAATAGTGCCCTGTGATTGATATTCATGAGAGGAATAGTGCCCCGTCAGTGGGGGGAATAATGCTCCTATCATTGGTATCAGTAGGGGGGGAATGGTGCCACATCATTGGTGTCAGTAGGAGGAATAGTGCATCATCGTTGGTGTCAGTGGGAGGTATAGTGCCCCATCGTTGGTGACAGTGGGAGGAATAGTGCCCCAAGAGCCAGATAAAGGCAAGCAAAGTGCCACATCCGGCCTGCGAGGCACAGTTTGGGAACCACTGTTGTAGAGCATAGGGCAGTAATGGCGAACCTTGGCACCCCAGATGTTTTTGAACTACATTTCCCATGATGCTCAACTACACTGCAGAGTTGTATGAGCATCATGGGAAATGTAGTTCCAAAACATCTGGGGTGCCAAGGTTCGCCATCACTGGCATAGGGCGACTGAGCTTACAAATATAAACAGGGACATTTAGAAAGAATGGGAGTCTGTACATTAGGTGTAGTTGAGGCGTAGGGAGACAAAAAAAAACACTCAAGTGTCAATGGGGGCCTAGGGACTGTAACTTGAAATCCTCCAAAATGAGCTTGAGTCCATGGCCAGGCAAAGGTAAGCCCAGCTTGCTTCCCCTTTGCTCTTACAGAATTTCCTCTGTTGAAAATAACAAAAACAGCCGGTTCACACTGAATACGGCTTGAGTCCATGGCCAGGCAAAGGTAAGTTCATCTTGCTTCCCCTTTGTTCTTACAGAATTTCCTCTGTTGAAAATAACACAAACACCGGGTTCACACTGTATACGGCTTTGAAATCGCGCTACTTCAACACAATTTCAAAGCCGCGGTCAGTGCGAGTTCATGTGCTGTTTACCGACCTGTCTATGCAAGTCCCACATGAAATTGCCAAAATTAGTGCAGGAACCTTTTTCAAATCGGTGTCGTATTAATTTGAACAGTTCCACAGACACAAATAAGCTGCGACTTGTCATGCAATTTTGCAACAAAGTCGCACCGGGGTTAAAGGGGGGCTTGGGGGCATATTTTTGAAGCGGTGAATGTGACTTTCACCAAACATTCATGGGTGGTGTATCAATAACTGTAATTTAAACGCATGAAGTGAATGTTTGGTGAATGCCTGATTCACTGCTTTATAAATTGCCCCTAAAGCCTCGTACACACGATCGGATTTTCTGCAGACAAAATGTCAGACTTTTGTCTGAAGGGCATTGGCCGGGAACTTGTCTTGCATACAAACGGCAAGGAATTGTCGGCCAACAAACATGAACGTAGTGACGTACTAGACGTACTACGAGCCGATAAAAAAGAAGTTCAATTGTCAGGCACCGCCCTTTGGGCTCCTTTTGCTAATTTCATGTTAGTAGAAGTTTAGTGAGTGTTTCATTTTTTAGTTTTTGAACGGCCGTTCGTCAACCAGCCATGTCAACCAGCGGAATCGGAGGAGATAACGTGTAATTTATTATTGGCCTTGGAGTTATTGCTTTGACCCAAGTCCAGTCCAGGAACAGGAGGAGGAGGATTTATTGGACCAAAAATTTATTAATCCTTTATTAATCGTGAACAATCATGTCATATGCCTTTGCTGCGGGAGCTCCAGGAGAATAATCTGGAAGATTTTCTGAATTTTCTCTGGATGACGGACCCCTGCTTTCACCAACTCTTGGCATTGTTGACCCCCTATATTAAGAAGCAGGGCACATGCATGAGGCTTTTATTTTATTTTTTGGTTGAATAATAATGATTTGATTTGTTATATTTTCATAGAATACACTTTTTGGTTAAGTTCTATTGGCAGATATGGCAGATAGCATGTCTAATTTTATTTGTTTTCTTTTTTTAATGCACAATAAAAAAAATTGTGGAGAATAATACTTAGCTATGTGCTTTACTTCAAATGACAGTTTGGGAGTAGGCAGTTACATTTTGTACAATTAACAAGGGACACCAACATAGTTGTATCTTTGATCTTAAAAACTATGGGATAATGGTGTTGTGGTAACTTGCACCAAATAAAACAAAAAAACAAGCATAATAATATTATTCTTGATATCTCTAGAAATAAAAGCCTTTGATAATTTCAGCTTCATTATTATCCCATTAAAGAAGAAGAGAATTGTGCGCTGCATTTCGAGATATCATAATTTGCTGCATCACGAATGTTAATTCTCCATTATGAACGCTAGTTTACAAGACCGACCGCTTCTGGCTCGTCCTTGCTTCCGAGCATGCGTGTTTGTACTTTGGACTTTTGTATTATGGACTTGTGTACACACGATAGGAAAATCCGACAACAGACATTTGTCTGCGAAAAATGTATAAGCCTGCCATCCAACATTTGTCCATGGAAAATCTTAGGCCAACAGCCTGTCATCACACAATTCCCGGCGGAAAATCCGATCGTGTGTACGAGGCTTAAGATTTGTCTTAACAAGATTTGTTGTTTAATTTTAACCACTTGTGTACTGGGGCAATCTTAAAAAATCTTTGCATAGATGTTAAAAATATGCATCTTTTGCTAGAAAGCACTTTTACCCCCCTTTCAAAAAAATATATCTTTTCTGAAAGCAGAGACCCTGGAGAATAAAATAGCTGTAGTTGCAATTTTTTATATAACATGATATTTGCTCTTTATTTATCAAATACATATTTTCAGGAAAAAATACCGTAAATGAATGTTAGTGCAAACAAACAAAATATTCTACCCAATTTTTGGTGAAATAGAAAAGATGGGTTTGCATCAAGTAAATAAATTCCAAAGATGTCAAGTCTTAAAGTTACACACGCCTGTAAAATCACACAAAAAAAAACTGTTACCCAAAATTCAGTTATCAGTTTAGACTTAATCATTGATTATTGCTCTCACTCGAACGTTCATGATCATACCTCACGTGTGGCACAGTTAATGTTTATATACATGTGCTCACCCTATGCTTTACATGTTATATGGGGTGTGTACCCCATAATTTTGAATACTTTTTATTTATTTTATATCTTTTTTTTTTTTTTTGTTTTTTTACTTATTGAAAAATGTATTGCTAACTTTATTGTTATCATAAGGGAACTAACAAGACCCCTATGTGATAACTTGGACAGGTAACAAGTACTGTTCATGGAGACATTGGGGATCTGTTAGACCTCCAGTGTCTCCCCTGCCCTCCAGTGCAGCTATTCAAACACGGATCGCACTGTGCTGGAGCGCCTACAACATACATGCTATGCTTGGTGTTCTGCTACGTTACAAAAAGGATCATGTCTGTTTCTGTGTTTTTTTTATGCAATGAAATGTGCATTAATAAGAAAAAATACTGGTTATCAAGATTTCAAAAGTTCAAAAAACAAAGAATGGTGTTGTGTCATGCTACCATTATAGAGATAGAGAGTGCTTTGGTATTTATTTGATTATTTGCAGGATATTATGCTTCCCAGATCCATATCTGTCTAGTGATGATGACAGTACTCTTTTGCAGATTGCAAATTCTGTGATATTAAATTTAGACAAATGGGCTCATATTTCATAAAGTACATGGTATTCAATGACTTCACTCTCCTGTTTGTGGCTTTCATTTTTGCAAATCTCTATAAACAAACACATAATGTATTACGGTACATTTGCTAATAGCTTTTTTTTTGTACTATTAACAGGCTATACCATAGCTACTTTGGGAGGTGACTGCATTCTACAATGATTTGTAGGAATACAAAAAAGCTTGGTAGGTAACTTTTATTTCTGCCTTTTTTTTGTTGTATAATTTTTTATAATACCAGGCACTGAGTGTTTCAATTAATTTCATGTATATAGACTGAGCAGAGCTATTATGTAATGTAGTTGTTCATTATGTGTTATTTCTTCCTAGTGTACATTTCTGATTTCCTGTACAATGCATCTGCACATGTGTTAAGCAACTACAAATGTGGCTGTACAAATTTAGGCTTCCATGCACACTATAAGCTTTAAAAATTCCGGAAAAACACTGGATAAAAAAACACTCATAATAAAATTTTGTGCCTGCTTTTAGGCTCCATGCACACTGTCATTTTTTATAAGCTGAAAAAAATGGATGAAAAAAGTCGTTTTGTGCCAGCTTTTATAGTAGCATTTTAGTAGCTTTTAGGAGCATTTGGTGTTTTATTAGCGTTTTTACAGTAGATAAAGAGAAAAAAAAAATGGTTGAAAAAAGCTGTTCACACAGAACATGCAGCACTGTATGAAAATAAAAAATATTTTTTTTTTTTCACGCAAATATAGCTTTTTTTATTATATAAATGAAAAAAGACTGACATTTTTGACAAAATCCCCCGATATTTTCTACTCTCTGTTTATAAAACATATCCAGTAGAAAAAAACAAATTGAATTTCTTCATAAATTTAGGCCAAAATGTATTCTGCTACATGTCTATGGTAACAAAAAAAAATCTTAATAAGTGTATAGTTGTGTGAAAGTTATAATGTCTACAAGCCATGGGGTGTGTATATACAGGGTTTTTTTTCTCAGAGAATAGGTGCAGGAACTCCCTCTTTCCGAGTCACCTCGTATCCACCCCCTACCCACCTCCGAACACCATTCCTTGGTTCCACTCCCTACTGACCTCTGAGCACTGTTCCTTGGTTCCACTCCCTACCCACCTCTCAGTAATGGATACAGAATCAAGTATCAATTTGTGATGCAAAGTAATTTGTATGTAATTTGTTAATGATAGGAAGTAAAATAGATCCCCTGTAGCCAGCAACAATGGAGCACCCCCAGCAACAATGGAGCACCCCCAGCAACAATAGACGCTGAACAGCTAGCAACAATAGATCTCTCCCTCAACAGTAGATGTCTCCCAGAAATGATTCTCCTAGTAGCATAAGAGTCGTCCAGCAACAATAGATCCGCCACCAGCGACAACTGACCTCCCCAGCAACAACAAACTCTCCCCCTGTAAAAATAGATCCCCTCCAGCAACAATAGATCCCCCAGAAGCCAACATCAGTAGACCCTCCAGTACACCCCAGAACCCCTTGCCATTACATACATTCAGAGCTGGAGGTGCCGGAACTGCGTTCCCCCACATTCTTGCTGAAAAAAAAGCTATATATATATATATATTGATCAGTCATGTTGAACTGACTCCCTATGTTCTTGAGGCCCTTAAAATGCCAGGACAGTACAAATATCCCCCAAACGACCCCTTTTTGGTAAGTAAACAGTCTGAGGCATTTAGTAAGAGGCATGGCGAGTTCTTTGAAGTTGCAATTGTTTGTCACACTTTTTTGGTAAATGAAATAATTAAATAAAAATAGCTTTAAAAAAAATTTTTTTTACATACTGCCACCAGTGCAGTACAGCATCATCATATGACTGATGTGACGGTGATCACGTATACTGACTGGTGACTACTACTTTGGGGGGGTTGATCAGGGATTTTTTTTTTTTGAAGATCAACACTATATAAGCAATAGTTTTAGTTGTCATGAATGGGTTAACCATTTATGTACAGCTTGCTTTTGGTTGTGTTCTGTGATTGACTACAGCTAATCACATGGTACAGGTAGCCAGGTACTATGTGATTGCTGTGGGCCAATCACAGATGACAACAGTAAGCAAATTGTTTTTGAATGGAAAATCATTTATGACAGGTGGTTTACATTGTTATCATGTGATCACTATGACCAACCACGATCACATGATACCTGGTTACCGATTACTGGTAACTGAAATCAGCTGTATCTGGTGGACACAACGGTCACTAGAGGGGCGTGCTGCATGCCCCTAACCTGGAGCAGGCACAATGATGTACATGTACGTGATTGTGCATGTGCTGCCCGGCCGCAGTAAAATTACTGTGGCAGGTTGGCAAGTAGTTAAAAAAATCGGTACAAGGGACATTGTTTACAATTATTTCAGTGTCCATTGTGCTGGTGTCAGCTACGATAGTGGGAATTCAAAGTGCTCTGCTCACTCCCATACCTTACAGGGGTTAATACCAGCGCTGGACCTGTGATAGGTACTCATCAAGAGTGATGACTATAACAGACCTTTCCGCCCCCTCTTCCATTCATAGAAGCTGTGCTATAGCTTCCATGAATGAAAAGCACTCTATGAATGGAGGCAGTGAACCTTTCATTCGTCCATTTCATTCATGTAAGCTATATTATAACTTCAATAAATGGAGGAGGGAGAAGAAAGGGTGGGCTTAGTTGGCACTCTCAATGAGTGCCTGTCACGGGTTCAGATCTGATATTAACCCCTGCAACACCGGGAGATTACAGCTGCGGGGTATGCAAGGGGGGGAGAGGACTTTAGATTTCCACTATGACAGCCAGCACCAGCACAAATGACACTTCAGATTCAAGATTCACCCATTCTTGTTGTTTATTGAGGAATCTGTTACATTCCCATGAGCTGAAGGTAACAAATATGTTTGTGTATGGCCAGATTAAGGCTGAGGAGAAAAGTGCTAGATGATGCCAGGAAATAAAGTAGGATGAGACGCTTACAGTATGCAGTGAAGGTAGAGTAAACAATTTCAGTAGAGAAGAGAACCCTGTACAACCGTGCAAGTCTGAAGGCAAGGCTGGAGTTCAGCTTTAATTATGTTGGCAAGGCATGGTGGTGAAGAGAGGGCCAAGACCATTTATTTGTAACATATGGGAGGATGAGCATGCCGCTCCATTATTCACATATGTGGTTTTGTGAATGTTTTTTCTTAAGCATTTGGTGTAATGAACCATGAGATGAAAGGAAGTTAATGGTAAACAGAGCTGGTGAAGCCTGACATGTGCACCCTAGTACTTTCCTGTAATCAGCCATAATATAACTATGTAGGTGTTAGGCCTGGTCCTTGTAAATCTCAGCTTTCTGACAGCTCAGGTAATGATCACAGGTGCAGACAACTGAAACGACGGCCAATCTTGTATTCTCCGCTCTCTTGTTTTACACACTATAAGCTCTGGAAATGTAAAACATACTGATCCACTTGTCTGAACACTCTAGCTGCCTAGGTGCCCAGCTCTTCCACAGCATTCGCCATGAAGATTAAAGTGGTTCCAAAAAGTAGTTTATGGTCTTGTTTCTTTGCTTGTTTTCTTGTTGTATTTATTTAGTTAAGTCTTACCTTTTATTAAAAGTTTCAATGTATTCTATACAATGCCACCATGTGATTTAATGTGCCATTTTGCTCTGTTCAGCTGGAATCCATGAGCATATGACTTTTGTGACATCAGTTCCTGTTCAGTTTGTAAGTGGTGTTGGTACAATTTCCTGTGTTGGCCACTAGGCGGTGCCTTACATATAGACAAACAGTGGGTTACGTGAGCGAGTGGGAGGAGTTTTACGTGAACGAGTGGGAGGAGGATGGGCAAGGTGTGAGGAGAGCCTGCCCCATGGGACTTGGTGGGTCTTATACTACAGAAATGTAGCATTCCCCGCTTTTGGTGTTTCCTCCCTGGGGAATAGCTAGAGAAGACTTGGTGTTCTGGATAGGAAAGAGTTGGGGGACAGGATATAGATGGCCTGACCGGAGAAAGTGCTGATGACTGCTACCATTATATGATAAGCTGAGTGCTCTAGCGCCTCTGGGGTTGTCCTAGTGGATGAAACGCGTAGGGCAAAGTCATATCGCTGATGTCACGCGATGCTTCAGGCTCCCTGTAGCAGCTTGTCATGGGAGTTATTGAGATTGTGCTTGGATGTTTTTATATGGTTTTAAAGTCTCAATAAAATATATTGCACTGTGGCTCTATCTTGTTTGCCCCATATGTGAGAATTGCAGTGCGGTTTCTGCTATGGTGCCATCCCTCTGTGAGCTACAAGCGAGGAACGAATTTCCATGCTGCCACAGGCTGTGTCTTTGCTGGCTGAGATGGAGAGAGCTGCTGTAAGAGATCGGTGTAACATGCTGTGCGATTGCAGTTTTCCTTTTGGAAAGTGTTCGTTTCACCTGTTTGTGGTGTGAGGCCATACATAGGAAGACTTGATGGTGATTGCAAGTGGTGGTGGAAGACACAGACTCAGGAATGTTTCTACACTTTCTAGAGACTTTTTGAGGTTATTTTATTTGCTTCTTAAAATGTTACTAAACCCACAACAGTAAAATCAGTCGGTATATGCAGAAAAGCATTCTTGTTATACTCAGTGTGGAACCTAAGGGGTTAGTCCTCCGCATTGTGTAAAAAGGCTGTTTGATCCTGTATGCACAGATTCTCCCCTTCTTGCATTGTCCTCAAAACATCTCAGACAGAGTTAGTGGAGTCAGTCTGCACATGCTCAGTTTGGTGTGTATTGCTAGAGAGTTGTTCTAGGGAGGATGCATGTGGATCAACACAGCACATTCCAGACAGAGGGTCAGGGGTCATGCATACTTATAGGACAGTCATGGGAAAATGACAACACATCCTGCAAACTTTAACCAGACACTGATAGAAGTCACAAGACTGCTATATATACTGCTGATAAGAAAAGGTATTTAGCAGTTTATATTTACTAAAATAATTGCATTTCCATGTTCTGTGTACTGTGGGAGACCAGATATAGTGAATACAGGGTCCTGGGTTTAGTAACAATTTAAGGACTTGTGTGTGTGAGAGTGCACTGTTTAATTTATTTGACATTGATCAACATTCCCAAAAAAGCTCAGATGGCTCTCGTAAATGACCCGGGTGATAATATTCCCAAACATACACAGACCCTTATCTTTTTTTATATTTTTGGCTACTAAAATATGTATAGCTATCACCTGGAAAATCTCTACGATAGATTTGGATTTATCGAAGTGCAAAATTACCTGGATCATGTTTCATGTATTATTGGTCCGCATCCTTTTGGGATAGGCACGCCATATTTGAAAAAGTTTGGTACCCTTGTCTACGTTACCTGCAATGCCCATCTTAGCATTCGTCCCTGGTTCGGAGGGTACGGAAGACGGTTTGGACACTAAATCTCCCCTTCCTTCTCTCCCCTTCTCTTCTTCTTTCTATGATTCTTTATTCTGTACTTGGACCTCCTATACACGGCAGACCCATCGGGTCTGTCTGTCAGTGTTTTGGCAGACCCAATCGCACCATCCATTGCCCTCTATGAAGCGGCAGATGTCAACAGGCATGTGTCCATTGACACCCGATCCAATCCTATTCACTTAAAACAGATGGATGGGGGATCCGTTCCCCATCTGTCTGGCATATTGGATGAAAGTTGGTTGGAAACAGACAGGCGGACCGTTTCTATCCGACCATCCGTAGAGGAAAGAGCGCTGTCATCTGTCTGCTGATGATCCCAGTGAGGATCAGTAGACAGATTCCCCCCCCAATGAGCAAGGCAAATCCACTGACGGAGTCAGCCTGTCTGAAAGGGGCCTAAGTTTGATTGGTATGTTGTGATTTATTTGCGTTTCACACCTATTGGTTGATAGACATGCAAGCTACGTTATTGGAGGGACTATGTTGGTGGAAGGAAAGGCGACGGTCCTCCTCCCTCTTTCTCTATCACCGTTAGCGTCTCCTCTGACCGTATAAGCAGTTCTTATAAGCAGTATCAGCGTTCTGATAACTGTGATATTGTCAGAGGTTCATTTTCAGGAATCTTTGCTCACTTTCGATTGCATAATTGGAATGCTTTTTGCCTTACTGTACACTCACATGCTTGTTCTAATTATTTTGTCTGTAATCCAAATTATTCAGCCGTGTGGACAATGTGCACACTGAATATTTACTCGCTGTAAGCTTACCACTTTTTGTATAAAACCCATTAAAAAATATTCGGAGCACTATTTTTAACACAATTTCTTTGTATATTTTTTATGCTTTACACCAGGGATATGCAATTAGCGGACCGCCAGCTGTTGCAGAACTACAAGTCCCATGAGGCATAGCAAGACTCTGACAGCCACAAGCATGAAGCCCAGAGGCAGAGGCATGATGGGACTTATAGTTGGTCCCATCATGCCCCAACAGCTGGAGGTCCGCTAATTGCATATCCCTGCTTTACACAGTGATTTTTGATGTGGTATTCATTGTTCTACATTTGTATGCCGCTTATGATTTTGTTCAGCATATAAATTATTTCATAATTTATGACACACAGATTGGGTGGACACATGACAAGTTCACTTTTAACATTGATGATGATATAGGTGCCGCATTACACAGTTTATCAACCTGAGAAAGTGCTGATGAGTGATGCCATGTTTTCGAGAAGCTGTATACCCTGAAGTTGCCTACCATGAAGTTAATCATTGAAGGAAATTCTCGCTAGCTATGACTAAGCACTCTGCATAGTGCGAAACGCGTGAGCTTTGTTCCACTCTGCTGTGACTTGTATTTTGGATGACACTTTATTAAATAAAGGCATATAATCTTTTTGGAGTGCGGCTGTCCAGAATTTCCTTCAATGATTAACTGCTACAGCATTACCAGCACCTGGACTTCTAGACTGGTGGAGATGCCTTTTACTTTGACCTGACCCACCTGGGGCGGTGATATTTTCTCTCTATTTGGATTCCTGGACTTTGCCTACCATGAAGTTATGGAGGTGAAGCTTTGAAAATGTATTGGACTTGCCTCTTCTTACTACTAATGGCCTACCTAAGGAGCTTGTACACTTAAAAACTGTACCTGTTCCAACGTACAAATTTAACTTAAGAACAAACCCACAAATTTAACTTAAGAACAAACCCACAGAACCTATCTTCTAATCCGGGGACTGCCTGTACTTGGTTCCACTGGGAAGAATACGGGGTGAGGTGTTGGGCATGGTAATGTACATACGATGGTAAAGGCACTTTATTTGGCTCCCTCTGGAAGTAGGGACTTACACTGACCTAGGATATGGACAAAAGGCCTATTGGTACAGGCTAGGAATAAAACATATTCACATTTGTTTGGCCTTATTTACAAGTTTGTGTCGGACTGTGGCTGACCCGTGACGGCTCTATGGGTGGCCGGATGTAAATGGACTTGTGCCTGTTTACATAAGGCTACATCCGATTTGTAATGTTAAGGTCTGGAAAAACAGAAAAGGATGCAGTACAACAATTTTTTTTTTCTGGACCTGGATGGACATGGAAGGTTATCAGCAGACTTATCTACCTGCCCATAAAATTTAATGGAGCTTCCAATCAGATCAGCCTGAAAAACTGAAAACGACGAATCAGAAAGCCATTGTGAAAGGTGCCAAATTTTTAATATTTCTTCATTGATTTTGCTTTTAAAGAAATCCAGTGAGCATTTTGTTAACCGAAAATACTTAAATGTCAACCTTATTTCAAAGTAAAAACTGCAACTGTATTTTTGGTGGCATTCCCATGCCTCTGTGTTCTGGATGAAGAGAAGCTATTTAAATTTAGGGTTGTGTATTTGCAGTGTAGCTATGATATGTGTAGATTGTATCATTAAATATGATTGTTAGGCACCAACATTGTAAACATCCAAAATTAAATCCTGTATCAAGGTTTGAGTTGTATCAGATTAATCAGACTGACAATGTACTGTTAAAATGTACTAAGCTTATTAGTATATTTCCACAAGTTATTAGTTAGTTACAATGATTTTATCTCTATTTGCTCAAACCCACCAGGCTCATATTGCATCCAGTTATTGGTTTTGATGGTCACCTACATCACCAACCATCTTTATAATAAATCAGAGGAGAAAAAATAGCACTGTATAAATGGTAGGAGGAGCTTTTTCTGGATGCATTTCATAGACTGTGTGTCTACCACCTCAGATGATGAAGGGAGGAAGTTCCTGTGTACATTACTGTAACGGGTAGCACCAGCCATCACGGTGCAGGTCTTATTTCTGGGCCTTAGAGATGCGTGGCAGCCCGTTATTTTGAATAGGCTGTCTGACGCGGTGCATGGAAATGTGTGAGTGCAAACCATGCTTGAGCACAGAAGTCTTCATAGATCGCTGTAAGTGTGCCCGGGAACACTTCCTTATAGCTCAGTGTGATTGCAGACTAGTGGGGAATCGGGGAGGGAGGACAATTTAACATTGGCATAGTTTGGTTTAACCAGTCCCAGTGTGTGTGTACCCTATGTGAAGGGCTGAAGGCTGCTACAGCTGGACAGTTCACCGAGTGCTAGTAAAGTTTAGGGCAGTATGCACCTGGGACAAATGCCTTAAAAGCAGACTCCCAACCGGCTGCTGCCATTGGGCCTTGATGGTGCTCCGATGCCTTCAGTTGGCACCTAAACACCAGAGCCTCATGCATTGGGGCTAAACGCCAAGTGCACATGAGGCCTAAAACCCAACAGAGTTTCTAATTAGGAAAAATAGATTTTGACTGGACATACATTTTAATGAATATGGAGTTAAAAAAAGCCATACTTTTCTCGTGGGCCACAGGAGTACATTACTTTTTTTCTCCTGTGGCCCTGAGTCAGCTGATAAAGGGCTATTGACCACTATCAGCTGATGGGGCCAAACCAATGACAATATTATTGGGATGCACCAAGCTGCCTGATTGACAGCTTTCTCCGCCTTTTAGTGCGCAGCTGAGAGATGGCACTGCTCCTGCCCCCTTCCCAGCCCAGCACCCCAATAAGCGCTGGAAGGGCAGAACGGAGAGCAGTGACTGACAGTCATTACTCTCAACTTGGAGCAGATCGAGAACTGAGCGATCAGCAGTCATTTGATGTGATCGCTCAGTTCTCTGTCTGATGTGATCGCTCAGTTCTCTGTCTGATGTGATCGCTCAGTTCTCTATCTGATGTGATCGCTCAGTTCTCTATCTGATGTGGGGTGGCAGCAGCATTACTCAGATGCTGTAACATCGATCCAAGCATGTTTTTTTTTTTTTAAACCCTAAGCTTCTCCTTCAACCAAATTATAAATTAAAATGTTCAGAACAAGTATGTCACATACCAGTTACAACACATCTGCATTTTGGAGTGGTACCAGTGTGAATGCAGTTTTTACTCTTCATGTCTGCAGTGAACGTTGGTCTCAGGAATAACCTCAACAATGAACAAGGACCATTTAGGAGTCTACAAAACAAATAAAAAGTTTTAGTGGCAATTTTGAAATGCAAAAAACTAAATTTGCTCAAGGGAGCACTAAATGCTCAAGTCCATAACCTATAATTATAATTCTTAACAAGTTCATAAGCTATAATTATAATTGTCAACAGCAGTGGGATCATAGAATTACCAGTTTCCTGGCCAAGAATGCTGAAAAAGATTGTTGGGTTAAATAATACAAGTGTTATTCTTAAAGAATTGAGCCTTAAAGTAGGTTTCCATTTTTGCAGTCAAAATTTGGATAATATCTACTTTTATACATACTTGTTATATGTACCCATTCACATAGCATAACTTTAATAAAAAAATTAATTAATTAAAAAAAGCTCTTCTAATTAACACTGTCTGTTCTATTAGATATACTTTAAGAGCTGCCTGGTCTCGTAAATGTCATACAAGTACCAACATTGATACAATTGTGAAAAGTAAGGTAATTATACAATAAACCATTTAAAATAAATTAAATCAAAACACGGCACATATGAATTAGTCTATATCCTTATGCTTCATGCATTCAAATTGTGACAGTCGATCGTGCAGTCTTTAACAGTGCCAAGTGCTGTCTCTTTAAATTATGTGCAAATCTCTCTCCAGTGTCCCCACTCACTCACCGACTAATATGGACTCCTATGTCATAAGATTCATAAGCGCTTAGTGATGGTCCTGGTTATGCTGGAGCTTGTGGTCGTCCTTAGCGATTATAGCCCACAATGGTATGCCATGCCATTATAGTTTTTACTCATATACGAACATGGAGAAGATAGCAGAGGAGATCCAAATAGCATAATTCCGTTTATTAAAATTGTATAGTTAAAAAAACAATTTCACCCACTTTGTACATGGGGAAATGCTAAAAAAATGTTGGCAAATCTCATCAGTTGTAAATTATAGATGAACTAGATTTGTAAACTAGATTTTAACACTGTCTAACGTAAAGCCCCATACACACAGGCCGAATGTCAGACGGCAGCGGCCAGTTCAATAGAAATCGGTCGACATTTGGTCCGTGTATACTCTAGCCGGTCCGCCAGACCAGGCATGACCGAAAAAAGTCTGCTGATCGGCTCCCGATCAGTACTCTCAGCCAATGGCTGAGAACGCAGACCGGAGTGTTCTGGTGGGGAAGCCCCCCCCATCAGAACACAATAAAACAGCAGGGGAGATCCCTGTACTAACATCGGATTGTTAGTACAGCGGCTTTGAGCTGAGCTAGCAGTGTGTATCAGGCTTAAGGCTGACTATACACTATAAAATCTGATTGCAGAATCTACTTTAGAGCTACCATCAATTATGTAGTATAAGGGCCTGTCTGATTTAATGAAGATTGTATGGATGTTTAGGTTTGTCCTCATATTACATAGTTTTGGTAAAGATAACGGAGATTGTACAGTCAGACTCCATGCTATGCTTAACAAAGAACTCAAGATGTAAAAGCTGGCCACCTGCATTGTATGTTAATGAGGGGATCTTAAAGTGGTTGTAAAGGCTCAAGATTTTTTATCTTCATGCAAAACCACTACACAGAGCAGGTAAGTGTGACATGTTTGTTATTAAAAAATAAAATGAAAAAATCTGCCCTTAATATCACTTTAACCAATTAATGACCACCTGCCCGCAATGTACTGCTGACGGGCGGCTGCTGTAGGCAAAGCCATGCACCCAAACCTCGCTGCCTACTTCAGGGTTTAGAGGGCACGCATGTGAGCCTCCCCATCGGTACCCTCTGTGATTGTATACAGCGGGATGCCTGTCAGTAGGTCCCAGCCAATGATTCATTGCCAGGACCTGCTGATTGGCTGTATACATTCACAGCCCAGATCTCTGTGTTGACATTCAATACAGAGCTCTGTAGACAGGGAACGATCCTTGCAAAGCAGGAATGAGAAACTTAGAGATCAGTTAGTAAAAGCACACACTGTACACACATTACACATTGTTAGGGACACATTTAACCACTTAATCACCCTAAATGTTAACCCCTTCCTAGCCAGTGTCATTAGTACAGTGACAGTGTATAGTATTATCACTGATCACTGTATTAATGTCAGTGGCCACACTATCGCAGTCCCATCCTATTATAAAATGGCTAATCACCACCATTACTAGTATAAAAAATAAATAAATGCAAATTCCAGTGTATATACCATAGTTTGTAGATGCTATAACTTTCACACAAACCGATCAATATACACTTATTGGGATTATTTTTTTTCAAAGACATGTAGCAGAATACATTTTAGCCAAAATTTATGAAGAAATTAGATTTTGTTTTTAATTTATTGTATGTTTTATAGCAGAAAGTAAAAAAGTTTTTCCCCCCAAATATTCAGTCTTTTTTTTCCGTTTACATTACAATAAAAAAACCCCTGTTGGGATCACATACCAAATGAAAGCTCTATTTGTTTGAAAAAAATTATATCAATTTTGATTGGGTACAGCGTTGCATGACCGCGCAGTTACCAGTTAACCGGTTCCTGACCCTGGGCGAGCTGCCGTAACTGTACGTCGGCCCTTTAAGACGTTGTAGGAGGCCGATGCGAGTGCCTGACGGGCGCGACGATTGCTCGCGACAGAGTGAGAACCGGGATCTGTAAACACACAAATCCCGGTTCTCTCAGGGGAGAGGAGAGAGATTGTGTGTTCATACTAAGTCCGAACACTGATCTCTCTCCTCCCCTAGACAGTCCCATCCCCACTACAGTTGGAACACACTGAGGGAACACAGTTAACCTCTTGATCACCCCCTAGTGTTAACCCCTTCCCTGCCAGTGACATTTATACAGTAATCAGTGCATTTTTATAGCACTGATCGCTGTATAAATGTCAATGGTCTCAAAAATGTGTCAAAAGTGTCCAATTTGCCAGCCGCAATATCGCAGTCCCAATAAAAAAATCGCAGATCGCCGATATTACTAGTAAAAAAAAAAAAAAAATAAAATAAAAATTCCATAAATCTATCCCCTATTTTGTAGACGCTATAACTTTTGCGCAAACCAATCAATATACGCTTATTGCAATTTTTTTTTTTACAAAAATATGTAGAAGAATATGTATCGGCCTGAGGAAAGAATTAGGTTTTTTTTTTTTTTTGAATTTGGGACATTTATTATAGCAAAAAGTAAAAGATATTGTGTTTTTTTCAAAATTGTCGCTCTTCTTTTGTTTATAGCGCAAAAAATAAAATTTGCAGAGTTGATCAAATACCACCAAAAGAAAGCTCTATTTGTGGGCAAGAAAGGATGTCAATTTTGTTTGGGTACAGTGTTGCACGACTGCGCAATTGTCAGTTAAAGCGACGCAGTGCCGTATCGCAAAAAATGGCCTGGTCATTGAGCAGCCAAATCTTCCGGGCTGAAGCGGTTAAAGTGGCGCAGTGCTGAATAGCAAAAGATGGCCTGGTCATGATGGGGGTAAAACCTTCTGGAGCTGAAGTAGTTAAACATGTACAGATTATTAGAAAATTGGATGAACAATCGTTTTCGATTCTTTCCCCCAAATGTTCTTACCATGTTGAAAATGAAGATGCCATTAAAGGTAGGAAAATTCTCGAACGTCACAGGAAAACTTCCCATGTACATAACTACGTTCCAGTGTAGAATTGGAAGTGATGTAATGTGCGTGAGACCCTTTTAATCATGGTAATAAAAATATTGAGTAAAATAAAAAAAAAAGTAATAATAACTATTAATCTTAAGCCTTTATTTGTAGTCCACTAGATAATCTGTATACTGGTAAACTGTATACTGCTATTCACTTATCACTAGCATAGAAATTTCAATTGATATCTCCTTGAAAAACCTTTTATTCTTTTGTATGTGATATTTATTTTGTGTTTACAAAGAAAATTTTCTCTGCCATCATCTTCAGGGTTGTACTTTGTTTCTGATCATGCCTGGTCTTGCTCATTCAATTTTTTAAGAATAACTTCTAATTAAAGTACTAATTAAATGGAAATTGTTCTGGTAATTAACGAGAAAAACATTCCAACGTGACGCTTCGTAAATTTTCATCTGAGCAGTTGACATCGGCTCTCGAAAGCAGTATACTAACAAATCGAAGATTGAACGATTGTTCCAAATGCAGATGTTTTCGTCCAGTTTTCTAATAATGTGTACTAGGCTATAGTTTGTCCTTGGGACAGATCGACTCTGAAATGCTTGCAGTCTGTCATGAGGCTTTCTTCTGAGAAAAGGAGAGATTTTCTAACATTTGACTGCAAACATGGAAATACACTTTAAAGTGAACCTGTGCTTTGGGCATTCAGAACAAAGCAAGGTTTTTACTCTACTGGGAAGCCGTGTTCTCCATCGGCTGTAAGGAGAAGCAGCCCTAAGCTCTAAGGCAGGGATCCTCAAACTACGTCCCTCCAGCTGTTGTAGAACTACACATCCCATGAGGCATTGTAAAACTCTGACATTCACAGACATGACTAGGCATGATGGGAATTGTAGTTCCTGAACACCTGGAGGGCCGCAGTTTGAAGACCCCTGCTCTAAGGTGATCCTTACTGGAGCCTACGTAGGACTAAGGGCTCTCCCCTGTCTACAAATGAAGGTGCTGATGTCTGATCAGCCACTTCAATGCACCAGCACTGTTAGTGGAAGGGCAGTGGGTAACATACTACCCTGTGCCTGGAAGCACTGGCTAATTCATTTTGCTCCTCGTAACAAACTAAGCAGTGGGGAGTTTGATGTGAATAGCAAGTATAAGCTGCTGCAGGGATAAGTGAACCTACTGATTTGCCCTGCACTGGCCAAGCATTCCTATTTATTGATGAATGGTGATGGGCCAAAAGGCAGCATTATATGGTCAGATCAGGCTTGTAGGTCTATAGCAGTCTATCTTGTCGGAAATTCCGAACGCCAAGAACGTGGTGACGTACAACACATATGATGAGCCGAGAAAAATGAAGTTCAATAGCCAGTGCGGCTCTTCTGCTTGATTCCGAGCATGCGTGGAACTTTGTGCGTTGAAATTGTGTACACACGATCCGAATTTACGTTGTCGGAAAATTTGGGATCCAGATCTCAAATTTTGTTTGTGGGAAATTCCGACAGAAAATGTCCGATGGAGCCTACACACGGAATTTCTGACAACAAGCTCCTATCGAACATTTCCCGATGGAAAATCCGACCGTGCTTACGCGGCATAAGACTGTTTTAAAAAAAGGTTCGGGGACTTCTTTCCCTGCTTTTTATGCGGGTAGGACAGGCGCCTACCTACACACAGCAGCACAGATATGAACCAAGGGCTCATTCATATGTGAGGTTGGGGGGCGGTAGAACCATGTGGTTGAGTTGGTTTTACCACCCCATCTTCTCTCCCTTTAGAGGCAGCAACTGTGGGTGTATACATGCTGTGGCCACCACTGGGGGTATAACCCCAGGTGAATGGGGCTGTGCTGAAAATGACCTGCAACTGTGTGCATTGCAAGCAGTTGGGATTTGGTGATGCTGCATTTAGGGGGTTAAAATAGGTGGTGAGGAGGTGACCCATTGCCTCTTCACCTCCTGTCAAATGCCTCTGAAAAGCGATCTGAGCATGGATTGTTTTTCAGAGGAGCGGCAGTTCTTGTTGCTATTACGAACAAGCCCTAAAAGCAGTTCTGATTGTTCATAAATATGGGGTCAGGATTAAAAGTAACATACATACATAGACACATATACTACCAAGATGCCGCGGCTCCACTGAGGATCTCAGGCGGCACCTGCAGAACCCCAGTTGAGAAAGGCTGGCCTATAGTACCTTAATGGCACTGGTAGGTTTACTTTACAGTTGACATTTCATGAAAAAAACACCTAAAACATTAGAAGGAAAAATGTACAAAATATGTATCTTGAACCCTGGCTTTGTGGCGGCTTCCCTTAGGTGCCAATGGTATCATTGAAGTGGGAGTCCGGCGACCAATCTTTTTTTTTTTTTTTTAGGTCATTGAGACACTTTGCTAACCCCAAAATAATACTCACAGTTTGGGTGTAATATTTCCGTCTCTGTCTGTTTTCGTACTGAAGAATAACTTAAAAAATGTGATGCTGGCTGTTTCCATCTTGCTTGTGGGCATGTGAAGCCCACAAGCATTGATTTCCGGGATGCGGTGAATGCTGTTCATTCACAGCTTGTTCACACGCATGATCATTGTTTCCGCACTGAATCTTGGGAAGCCTGACACTAAGCTCCCAGGAGACAGTGCGGTGCCGGGGAAAGGCAATAAACACGCCTACTCCCATGGGAGGAAAGACGGGAAGTGCCACAATAAAGTACAATATAAAGGTAATTACAACGATTAAAAAAAATTTTGTGCGGCATTTTAACATCTATGCAATTAACCGAAGGGGGTAAGATTAAGTTAAAAATTTGAGTGGAACCCCGCTTTCAGCTTTGTAGTCCTCTGCTTTCCCAGGAGGCATTGGTGTGGCTTAGTGATGTCACTGGAGCCTGTAAGAAGTGTCTGAAACTTTGATCCAAAGTACGTTTTCTGTCTTTTTTTTTTTTAATAAGTGTTTTTATTATGGCAGTGGAGGGAATTCAGAGAAGCAGACTTCACATGGAAATGCAAGGTTTATTATAAGTGAATTACATACAGAAGGTGCAGTGCAGGAGAATATTTGTAGTGAGAGTAGAAGGTCCTTATAAGGGGGATTAAAATGAGACTAAATTCTGGTTTTAAAAAAAAATCTATTTAGGCCTCATATACACTGCTGCTGGTAAACGGACATTGGGCATTTTTTTCAGCTGCCCCTGAACTCTCCTCTATGTTGTCTTATCAGTACATGTACACAGGGTCGTTTATAGTCGTTTCTAGGCAGTTGAGTTTTTTTTTTTAATAGTCTTTTTATTGATTTTCAAAAAGAGAAACCAAAAAGAGAACAAACACTTAAATAAACATTGATCTTACATGGTGTCAATGTGATCCTTGCAGGAATCACGCTATCATCTTATCATACAGAAACATCAGGTATGGAAAACATATTATGATAGTGGTTATAGCGGCACAGTTCGCTGGGTCACGAGGTGGTGCTATGCATAGTTGTACATGGTATAGTAACATATTATAGGTTCATTGTGTACACTTGGCACCCACTTGGGAGCTATTTCTACTAAGAGGTCTCTGAAGCTGTGGAGGGATCTGCTAGCCATTTAGACCAGACTTTACCTTATTTGTTGGGGCAGCCTCTGTTGTCATATGTGTCTTTATACAGAGGTAAGCTATTGTTAATTATTTCCACAGGGAGAGAGGAGGGGGGGGTTGGTTTGCGCCAACTAAGGGCTATGGCTTTACGGGCATAAAACAGGAGCAATCCCACCAGTGTGCGTCCCGCCACCGTAGGAATTGGTTGTTCTAGCAGTCCTAGTATGCAGATTGACATTGATGGTTGTAGATTTGTGTGATAAAGTCTAATATCTCTCTCCACTATCCGACAATTGCCGGACAGGTCCAGAAGATGTGGTTGAAGTCCCCAGGAGTCCCACCACATCTCCAACATCCGGGAGGGGAGTCGGGTTCATTTTGTGTAGTCGATGAGGGGTGAAATATGCCCGATGGACTATCTTAAATTGGATCATGCGATCTCTCAGAGAGACCAGGGAGCTAAACGGGAAATCCCATATGTCATCCCAGTCATCGTTGTCAAAATCGGGGATCTTAGCTTTTCCAGAGTCGGGAGGGAGGTGATAATCAGGTGTGAATATAATTAAGAAGTGGGTTTTTTCGCACAATCTGACCTAAGAAGGTCCTCTAGTGAAGATTGGACTAGTTGAGGAGGGGCATTGGAGAATTGGCAGCCGAAGGCATGGGAGAGTTGAAAGAATCGGAAAAAATAGGACTGCGGTACGTTAAAATCGGAGCTCAGTTTGGAGAGCGGGACTAGGGATTAATTAGCGACAATCTGTGTCACCGTTTTGATGTTAAATTTGGTCCAGGCATGGGGCTCGGGCAGTTTATAGATGTGCTCCAGGGTTGGGTTTAGCCAAAGGGGAGCATTGGGTGAGATTGCCTGTTGAGGGTATTTTTCAATTTTGAGACCTGCCCCCTATGCACGCAGTGTGGAGCGCATGGAGGGTGTCCTAGGCAGTTGAGTTTAGAAGAATTTTTTGGAAAGCCAAAAAATGCGTTCAGGACGGATGTTCAGAGGCATTTGAGACGCCAAATACCTGTAACAGCTTGTAAACGTATGTAAACGCAGTAACTTGCGCTTAACCGCGTTTCATTTACAGACGTTTTTCATTTTTGACAATTTGCAAAAAAAACCCAAAAAATTCTAAACGCAAACGCGGCAACAAAACGGATGTTTTTAAACGTTGGTTACTATCTGTCAAGTTAATTCGTTCAGGAGAGGTTTTAAAAAATCCCGTGTACATGAAGCCTTAAACAAGTATTCTTCAGGCTGCATTCACACTTTGGCGTTTTGAATCGCAGGCACGTCGTCCAAAAGGAGCTCCTGAACTTTTTTTGGGTGACAAGCTTCACGCGATGTGGTTTGCCACAATTTTTGGCATCTCAAATGTGCGTTCTGTGATTTTATCATTCACACCTTTTTTCAGTTAGGCTGAATTCACACCTCGGGCTTTTGACTTGCAGGCAGATTTGTCACGATTCTGTCCACGAGTCAAAAAGCCGAGGTGTGAATACAGCCTAACTGAAAAAGTCCCTTCTACCAGCCTCCTCCGAATCTCATGTTCCTTTTATATTTGCTGCTGTGATGTGACTTCCTGTTAGAGGATGGCTGCGTTTGTTCTCCATGGTCCCACTGTATGGAGGAAAGTGACCGCTCTCTCTTGCTCGCCCCTGAGATGAACTTTGGACTATGGGATGTGTGAGCACAATCATACAGTCACTGACAGGATGCTGTGCCTTTATGGCCGCAGCAAAAATAAATCAGCATGTTGCTTTTGATGGACGGTGCAACTGCAGAACACAACTAATACAGTTTTGTGGGGCCGCCCTACAACCCAAAATCGCATGCATTACAGATCTGTAGTACGGCAGGTTAAATTAGAAGGTGAGGAGGCGACATATAGCCAAACACCACTCTACACACAGATTGCTTTTCAGAGGAGAGACAGTCACTGCTGCAGATGTGTACAAGCCCTAAAGCTGTAATGCCGTGTACACACGGGTGGACTTTTCGGCATCAAAGGTCTGATGGGTCTGTCCGACGGACTTTCAAACGAACGGACTTGGCTACACACGATCACACCAAAGTCCGACGGATTCGTACGTGATGACGTACACCGGACTAAAATAAGGAAGTTGATAGCCAGTAGCCAATAGCTGCCCTAGCGCCGGTTTTCGTCCGTCTGACTAGCATACAGACGAGCGGATTTTTCGACCAGACTCGAATCCGTCGGAAAGATTTGAAACATGTTTCAAATCTAAAGTCCATCTGATTTTCGACCGAAAAGGTCTGTCGGAAGTCCGATGAAGCCCACACACGGTCGGATTGTCCGATGGATTCGTTCCGGCGGATAAGTTCGGTCGAAAAGTCCGGTCGTGTGTACACGGCATAAGTCATTACCAGGCAAGTAGTGAGATAGAATTAGGAGTCCGGCATTAGGATGGACTTTCAAAGAACCAGAGTTTTTAATTTGATTCTGTGGAATCATTTTACTTCCAGAGTCTTTCCATCAGTGAGAAATTGTACCTATTTCAGCCATGTCTGTGTGTATTGTTCTTGTAGAACTACTTGGTGATGACCATTTATAAAATGTATTTATAGTGTAACTCTTCCTTAGAGTACTGTATATACTCAAATATAAGTCGAATTTTTCAGCACATTTTTTTGTGCTGAAAATGCCCCGCTCGAGTCAAGCACTTTTATGCAGCAAAAAAATGTCATTTTCCGAACCGACTTTGGGGCCCCGTATCTCAGGGCCACTTAGTCCTAGGAACCCCAAATTTGGTGTGCAAACCCAGTGGAACTGGTACCACAACATATCCAAAGCTGAAGTTTCTAGCACCAAGTGGCCCCGAGATACGGGGCCCCAAAATTGGTTCAGAAAATGTCATTCTCTGCTGCAGAAAAGTGCTTGACATTTTCTGAACTGACTTTGGGGCCCCATATCTCAGGGCCACTTGGTGCTAGAAACTCCAAATTTGGTGTGCAAACCCAGTTGAACTGGTACCATAACATATCCAAAGCTGAAGTTCCTAGCACCAAGTGGCCCTGAGATACGGGGCCCCAAACCCGGTTCGGAAAATGTCATTCTCTGCTGCAAAAAAATGCTTGACATTTTCTGAACTGATTTTTGGGGCCCTGTATCTCGGGGCCACTTGGGGCTAGAAACCCCAGCTTTGGAAATTTTATGGTGCTAGTTCCACTGGGTTTGCACACCAAATTTGGGGTTCTTAGCACTAAGTGGCCCCGAGATACGAGCCCCCAAATTCGGTCAACTGTGTCCATCTGCAGCAATGTCATTTCGGGACCCTTTGGGTTCAGAGACCCCAAATTTTGGCTGCAGCTAGGGGGCATCTAGGAACCCTTAACTACCGAGTTTGAAGTTCAGGGGACCTATGGCTGCAAATGGGCACAGGGAGGCTGCAAATGGGAACAGTGATGCTGCAAATGGGCATTGTTGACCCTTTTTTCCACTTACAGTAGCTGTGCATTTCTCACCCTCGTCTTATACTCGCGTCAATAAGTTTTTCCCATTTTTTTGTGGTAAATTAGGGCCTCGACTTATACTCGGAACGACTTATACTCGAGTATATATGGTACTTTCTTTTCCTACATGATGATGAAATGTGAAATGCAGTTTCTCTAGGAAGGGAAATTTCTTACCTTTGTATTAAATTAGGACATGTGTTTTCAGATAATAGCAGCAATTACTGGATGTGATCATATGCCAGAATGATGTTCTATGCATTCATTTTTTTTTTAACCACTTCCGCCCCTTACTTCTTATGTAAGAGAATAATTAGGATTTTAGATTTTTCATGATAAATGGGCTTTAAGATTTTTTTTAAATTCAGAGACATATTAAAGCTGAAGTTTAGTGATATGTTTTTTTTTTTAAATTCTGTACCAGAAACTATACTGACATGAATGATGAGTGTCCCTTGTGTTGGTGGCTGCTCTCTTCCTTGAATTCTGTCAGTCCGTTTCCCAATCCTCCCCACCCCCCCACGAATACACCTGCAGCTGTGATCTTTCAGTAGTGCGGGGGTTAATACTAATGACTCAACCTATCACAGGCCCTCGCCAAAATGATCGACTATGCCCGACCTTTCCACCCCCCCACCTCCATTCATTGAAGCTGTACTACAGTGAGGGAAAAAAGTATTTGATCCTCTGCTGATTTTGTACCTTTGCCCACTGACAAGTGATCAGTCTATAATTTGAATGCATGTGATTTCATTTTTCAATAATTGAGTCACCTGCAGTAAATGTTTCATTTGCTGCTTTAGAAATATGCCCCTACAGTATTTTCCTTTCATGTAATCCTGGCAGTAAGCAATAAACTCAGTTTAGAAAAGCAGATTTCACCAAAATCGTTCTCTCCACATTCTATTCTGGTAGGTAGGCTGCATTTTGAAATGTTTAAAGCTCAACTCCAGTAATTAGACAATATCTACCCTTTGCAATGCTCATTATGTCTAGGGGATCAATAAACCGGCTTTATTACTTACCCAGACTCTTCATTCCATAGGCTCCAGAGCTCTCCTTATTGCCCTGAAGTTCCAGCCCGTGGGTTGACCCTCATTTTCATATTGTACAATGCAGGGCTGTTAACCCACGAGGCAGGAGTGCAACCGTAGTCAGGAGCCCCCCTTAAAGAGGTTGTAAACGCTGTTAAAAAAAAACAAAACTGGTGTACTGCGTACACATGGCTGGACTTCCTGACAGAAAAAGTCCGATGGGAGCTTTCGGTCGGACATTCCGAACGTGTGTGTGCCCCATTAGACTTTTTCTGTGTCGGCATTTCCGACTGACTCATATATAGAACATGTTCTAAATCTTTCTGTCGGAAATGCCGATAGAGTTTAGCCCGTTGGCAAGTCCGGCCGTGTGTACGCGGCATTAGACAAAGGCACAATGAGCTAGTGTGCATCACATACTAGCTCATTATGAGATACTTACCTTAGAACAAAGCTCTCTCAGAGGCGCCCGTACACCGATGAGACAGCTGACATTTTTCCCAGAGTTTCTTCCTGGCTGCAATGACATCACTCCCGCCGTTCACGGCACGGGGCTTGGAAGGAACGGCACCCATGCCCATTCCTTCAGAGCGCATGTGCCAGTGATGTCACTGGCTGCATGTATACTAAATATCTCCTAAATGGTACACATTTAGGAGATATTTTCACTACCTATAGGTAAGCCTTATTCTAGGCTTACCTATAGGTAAATGTCTGCAGAGGGCGTCTACTTCACTTTATTTTGGCCATAGAAGGTTCGCTTCTTGCTAAACCAGCCAAGATTCAAACTACATATGGGCAGGCTGAATGTACCAGAATTGATCGATCAACCAACTTGGGTACAACCAGCCTGTCGGAATTTACATGCAATTATTGCTATAGGTTGTTATAGCTGCTAGCAATAATCACTGTGTTCTCCTGGCAGGGATGGCTTACCCTTCCCCCTGCTGCGAGCAGACAGTGGCTCCACAGGAGGGATTCCCCCATCAACACTGTCTGTGTTGATGGAGAAATCAAGTGATTTTCTTTCCTGCAACTCATAGTTACAGGAAAGAAAAACGCTCTATCTATGGCCTGCCTTAGAGTGAAGGCTTCCCAAGACTGGTCGCACTGCTGGAAGAGGTTTTAAGGTAAGTATTAAACCTTATTCAAGGACCCCTAGACTTAAAGAGAAAGTAAACCCCAATGGGTTTTACTTCCTCTTTTGCTCCCCGCAAGGCCTGCAAATTGAAAGCATAATGGGCTAGTATCGCATACTAACCAATTATAGGACACTTACCTACAAACGAAGCTCGTGCTGTCCCATGTGCAGGCCAAATCCATCTTCGCCCCTCCGGCTCTGTGACTGGCCGGAGACTCATGACGTCACTCCTGCGCATGCACGCGGGAGCCATCAGGCACGGCACACGCTGGGTAAAGAAACAGCACGGAGGTCCGTTTCTTCACAGCACATGCGCCGATGACGACATCGGCGCACTACAAGTGAAATATCTCCTAAACGGTGCACCTTTAGGGGATATTTCCACTACCTATAGGTAATTTGAGGTTTACCTAAAGATAAAAGTAAGACAAAAGGGTTTACAACCACTTTAAAGTCCAACTTTAGGAAACTTGATGAACGATGAATTCCAGGCATGGAATATTTTTACAGCTTGGATACAGGAGGTTGGACGCTTAGCGCAGGTGTCATTCAGAGAATGCTTTGCATTTTCTGAGTGAATGCAAAGGGTTCTCTGACTGGAGGAGGTGGGGAGTGTGACATCACCGCTCAGCCTCTCCACCTCCTCCAATCAAAGAATGCTTTGCACTCTTTCAGGAAAATGCAACACATTTTCTGAATGGTGCCTGTGATGAGCAGCCAACCTCCTGTGTTCACAATGCATCAGGCTACCTGCTCAGCACGGGACCTGGATGCAAGATCACTGAAGTAGTGGTGTCTACTTCAGTAATTTCCAGCTTCTAGGTGCATCGATTAGGTATGGTATATACATAGTTACGACGGTCCAAGCTAGACCCATGTTACTATGTTAAAATATACTATGCACAGGGAAAAGTAGGAGATTAAAGGGTAAGTCCACCCTAACACTAAAATCTCTACATCTACAGACATTCACGATCTGAGACTAACCTATCTAGCCCTATAAAGAAGAAATTGGTATACATACCTTTTCTGAAGCCGATCCAGGCCGGTCCCACGCTTAGCTGTCAGCGGCGGCTTTGCTGTATAGGCGGGTGCAGAGGAGGCAGCTCACAATGGAAGCCCCATAGTAAGTCTATGGGTGATGTCATTCCCCATTCATTTCACAGCTGTTGTCGGCCATGTCCTCTGCAGAGCTTCCGCTACTGGAGACCAGAACAATTTCTTTACAGGGCTAGATAGTGGATGCCTGTAAATGTAGCGATTTTAGTGTTAGGGTGGACTTCCCTCTTTAAGAGTTGCTTGCATAGAAAGGTAACAAGTCTCAGAAAACCACAAAATACAAAATAGTGCAGTGCTCAACGAATTGATAAAAGATTATAAAGTGCCACAGCGCATGAAAAATTAGATCATAAAATAACATCCACATATAAACAATACAAAAGTTCATATGAACTTTTGCACATTTTTATTGCTTACGTATATGCGGATGTTATTGTTATGATATAATTTTCATGCGCTGTGGCACTTTATAATTTTACAGTATCTCACAAAAGTGAGTACACCCCTCAGATTTTTGTAAATATTTTATTCTATCTTTTCATGTGACAACACTGAAGAAATGACACTTTGCTACAATTTAAAGTAGTGAGTGTACAGCTTGTATAACAGTGTAAATTTGCTGTCCCCTCAAAATAACTCAACACACAGCCGTTAATGTCTAAACTGCTGGCAACAAAAGTGAGTACACCCCTAAGTGAAAATGTCCAAATTGGGCCCAAAGTGTCAATATTTTGTGTGTCCACCATTATTTTCCAGCACTGCCTTAACTCTCTTGGAAACCAGTGCTTCACAGGTTGCTACTGGATTCCTCTTCCACTCTTCCATGAGGACATCACAGAGCTGGTGGATGTTAGAGACCTTACGCTCCTCCACCTAGCGTCTGAAGATGCCCCACAGATGCTCAATAGGGTTTAGGTCTGGAGACATGCTTGGCCCATCCATCACCTTTACCCTTAGCTTCTTTAGGAAGGCAGTGGTCGTCTTGGAGGTGTGTTTGGGGTCGTTATCATGTTGGAATACTGCCCTGCGTCCGAGTCTCTGAATGTAGGGGATCATACTCGGCTTCAGTATGTTACAGTACATGTTGGCATTCATGGTTCCCTCAATGAACTGTAGCTCCCCAGTGCCGACAGTAATCATGCAGCCCGAGACCATGACACTCCCACCACCATGCTTGACTGTAGGCAAGACACACTTGTCTTTGTACTCCTCACCTGGTTGCTGCCACACACGCTTGACACCAGCTGAACCAAATAAATTAATCATGGTCTCATCAGACCACAGGACATGGTTCCAGTAATCCATGTCCTTAGTCTGTCTTCAGCAAACTGTTTGCGGACTTACTTGTGTATCATCTTTAGAAGAGGCTTCCTTCTCCGACGACAGCCACGCAGACCAATTAGATGCAGTGTGCGTCGTATGGTCTGAGCACTGACAGGCTGACCCCCCACCCCTTCAACCTCTGCAACAATGCTGGCAGCACTCATACCTCTATTTCCCAAAGACAACCTCTGGATATGATGCTGAGCACGTGCACTCAATTTCTTTGGTCGACCATGGCGAGGCCTGTTCTGAGTGGAACCTGTCCTGTTAAACCCCTGTATGGTCTTGTATGGCCACCGTGCTGCAACTCAGTTTCAGGGTCTTGGCAATCTTCTTATAGCCTAGGACACCTTTATGTAGAGCAACAATTCTTTTTTTCAGATCCTCAGAGACTTTTTTGCCATGAGATGCCATGTTGAACATCCAGTGACCAGTATGAGAGAGTGAGAGCGATAATACCAAATTTATCACCTGCTTCCCATTCACACCTGATATCTTGTAACACTAACGAGTCACATGACATCAGGGAGGGAAAATGGCTAATTGGGCCCAATTTGGACATTTTCACTTAGGGGTGTACTCACTTTTGTTGCCAGCGGTTTAGACATTAATGGCTGTGTGTTGAGTTATTTTGAGGAGACACCAAATTTACACTGTTATACAAGTTGTACACTCACTACTTTACATTGTAGCAAAGTGTCATTTCTTCAGTGTTGTCACATGAAAAGATATAATAAAATATTTACAAAAATGTGAGGGGTGTACTCACTTTTGTGAAATACTGTATATCAATTGGTTGAGCACTGCACTATTTTTTGTATTTGAATAAAATTTATCATGCCTGGATTTCTTCTTTAAAATGTATTTCTTGCAGTGGGGTGGTTCCCGCAGTGAAAAGGTTATCTGCCTTTTTAGGTCCTATTCACATAAGATGCATAATCGCCGCAATTTCAAATCTCAGCAGAACGCGTTACACATATTTGGGTGCCATTATTCTTGCAACAAAATCTCGCAGCTCCACACATTGACACATGCACACTGAAGTGAATGGGCTGCCCTATGTGTGACATACATTTCTGTATGTAAATCACGCTTTAAAAATCGTGAAGCAAACACTCGCTCCCAGTACTGAGGTCTGAATGAGGCTTTAGTCTAGGGAAGAGTGTTTGTACTTTAACTTACCCGATCTTCTGCTCCCCCGGCAGATGGCGCTCCCCCACACGCTGGTAGTGGATTGCCCCTTGGCGTAATCATGTCTAGTGTAGGGCTAAGGAGCCTACATTGGTCTTCAGGACCTTAGATAGCTGGAGTGACTGGTCCAGCAGAGCTGAGGATCAGGTAAGTAGACCTTCTTTTCTATGTCCCCCAGACATAAATGAACAATTAACACAGTGGCTAAGTGGTTAGCACTTCTCCCTAGCAGCACTGGGGTCACCGGTTCGAATCACAACCACAACACTAGCTGCCTGGAGTTTGTATGTTCTTCCTGTGCCTGCGTGATTGGTTAATTGTCTCCTGTCTAAATTGGCTCTAGTACGTATATGTATGAATGTGAATTAGGGAAAGAGTGTAAGCTCCTTGAGGGCAGGGACTGATGTGAATGTACAATATATATGTAAAGGGCTATGTAAATTGATAGCGCTATATAAGTACCTGTAATAAATTATTATTATTATACAGCATTTATATAGCGCCCACAGTTTACGTGATTTGGTGCCATTCAAAATAGCGGGGATCGCAAGTGCATCCCGCAATTTGCAGCGTTTTCCAATCGCTGCAAAACAGCCTGCAAAATGGAACGCCAAGGTGTGAATGGAGCCTTAATATAAGGACACTTACCTGTCCAGGGATCCAGCAATCTGCTCACCTTAACTGTGGGAAACAGAAAATGAAGCCATGTAGTTTCACAGCCGGTTTCTGTGCCCTGTGAATGTCCCGTAGTCTTCTGGAACCTGTGATGTGTCCCAGAAGATTGCGGAGGATGGAGGGGATGGGTGAACTTCCGGCTCAGTTTGTCACAGCGATCTGGAGCCAGAAGTGGGAGCGGGTATCTGTCATAACCGGGTACCACCCCAAAAAAAGTACCAAATGTGGCAGTGGAGTGTGCAAACATGCGTAGCTTCTCTTTTTGGGTGGAGCTCCGCTTTAAGGACAGACAGTACAATTACAATAAAATGTAATACAGTAGGAATCAGAGGTCCCCGCTCATTAGAGCTCACAAATGCCGCGTACACACGACCGGTTTAGCCGTCCGAATAAACTCCGAAGGTTTCTCTAACAGAACTCCAACGGAATTCCATTCAAGCGGTCTTGCCTACACACGGTCAATCCAAAGTCTGACCACCCAGAGTGCGGTGATGTACAACACGTATGACAGGACTAGAAAAAGGAAGTTCAATAGCCAGTAGCCAATAGCTTCCGTTTCCTATTTGCTTCAGAGCATGCGTAGTTTTTGGTCCGTCAGAACAGCATACAGACGAGCGGGTTTCCCGATAGGAATTGGTTCCGTCGGAAATATTTAGGGCATGTTCTATTTCTAGGTCCATCAGAATTTTCAAAAAAAGTCAGATGAGGCATACACACGATCGGAATAGACGATGAAAAGCGTCGGACATTCCGCTCGTGTGTAAGCAGCAAAAGAGCTTGCTATCCGCGCTATAGCCGAATGACGGCTACAGCGCGGACCTGCATTCCCGGGAGGCCGTCATATGACGGCCTCCCCTGTGCACGTGCCCTGCGCGCGCCCTGCAGGGCACGCGTGGAGCGCGCTGTGATCACCGAGTCACTGAGACTCGGGTGATCACCGATCCAAGTAAGGGGCCGGTCCCGGCCCCTTACCACGTGATCAGCTGTCAGCCAATGACAGCTGATCACATGATCAAAACAAAAGCTCTGTGATCGTTTTTTTTTTCTCCTCGCGCTGACAGTGCAAGGAGAAAAAAAAGCCGATCACCGGCTCAGCAGCAAGGGACATCGGTCCCGAAGAGGAGGAGGCAATAATGCCTCAATTGTGCCTCAATTGTGCCACCAGTACCCCCTGCCAGTGCCACCTTACATTGCAACATCACAGTGCCCACAGTGCCCACCAGTGCCACGTATCAATGCCCATAAGTGCCACCTATCAATGCCTACAGGTGCCACCTATCAATGCCCACCATTGCCACCTAACAATGCCCACCAGTGGTGCCAATCAGTGCCACCTAGAGATGTACAAGATCAGTGCCCATTATTGCCACCAATCAGTGCCCATCACTGCCACCCATCAGTGCCCATCACTGCCACCTATCAGTGCCCATTGGTGCCGCCTCATCAGCGTACATCAATGAAGGAGAAAAATTACCCTTTAAAAAAATTTTATAGCAAAATATAAAAAAAAAAATTTTTTTTTTAAAAATTCGGTCTTTTAAAATTTTTTTAACAAAAAATAAAAATCGCAGAGGTGATCAAATACCACCAAAAGAAAGCTCTATTTGTGGGGAAAAAATGATAAAAATTTCATTTGGGTACAGTGTTGTATGACCGCGCAATTGTCATTCAAAGAGCGTCAGCGCTGAAAGCTGAAAATTGGTCTGGATAGGAGGGGGGTTTAAGTGCCCGGTAAGCAAGTGGTTAAGGAGTATTTAACCCTTGCAGTACAGACGGGCCCCACTGCAAAGGTATTTTTTTTGTTGTGCCTGGAGTTGGGCTTTACATAGAGATTAAACACACAACATATACAGAGCTCAACTTGCAGCATTGTCCTGTTTTCCATGCCTATAGTCATAAACAAAATGCGCTTCCAATCTGGAATGAAGAAATGCAGTTACAGATTTTTTCTTTCTTTACAGTGTCTTCTTACTCCAGTGAACCTGTCTCAGTGCACATGTGTGAATCTTTTCCTACATTCTTATGTTTCCTGACAGCAAACGACTTGGTGCAGAGTACACATACTGTCGCTGATTTGTAGGCCTGCAGCAAAGTTTCCAAATAAATCCCAAAGAAGGGACTTTTAAGTAATGTTAGAATGTTGTCCAGCTGTAATTTTTCAGCCCGCGTTAATCCACATTAGTTAAAAGACATTGGATCCACACTGTGAAAGCTGCTTATAATTGTGCACAAGGTACAAACTCTTGGCATAAGGTTATAAAAGTTGAAATGCCAACACATTCCAACCCTAATATCCCCGAGAAGCTATTGTTAGTGTGCAGTGCGTCCATTAGTTATGTTTATTCACAGCTTCAATGACAACGTCTAATAAAGTTTTTTCTTTTTTAGAGGAGGAACGTCGAGTCAAAGCGAACGACCGTGACTACAATGAAAAGTTTAATTATGCAGTGAGTATTATTTACTGATTATAAGTTTACCTAAAGTATTGTATAATGAAATACATTACATGTCCAGTTGCTGTTCGAAAACGACATGACTTGAAAGCTGGGGAGTCATTTCTGTGTGCTTGGATTGAAGTCCATTAGGCCTCGTTTACATAGACGACAAATGGGTGGTAAAAACTGACAGGTAATTTGCGTTATTATGTTTTTTGTTCTGAGAATGCGATTAACACGGACAACGGCCGCAACATTTGGCCGTCAAATCAAAAAAGACAATATACAGTAGTTAGTAGAAGTTGAGAGACCTAAAGCCTAGTACACACAATGAGATTATCAGACGAATGATCAGCCTTTTTTTTTTTTTTTTTTTTGTATGCTAGTCTCCATATCGAAAATAAAGAGGTTACTAAAGTACAAAAATTCTCGTACGACAGACTAGAAATTCAGATGTAATGTTACTGCGTTGTATTTTTGTTGTATTTTTATTCTATTTTCAGATGAAAACTGTACTGATTAACCACCTCAATACAGGGCACTTTAATCCCCTTCCTGCCCAAGCCATTTTTCAGCTTTCAGCGCTGTTGCACTTTGAATGACAATTGCGCGGTCATACAACTCTGTACCCCAATGAAATTTTTATAATTTTTTCCCCACAAATAGAGCTTTCTTTTGGTGGTATTTGATCACCTCTGCGTTTTTTATTTATTGCGCTATAAACAAAAGAAGAGGGACAAGTTTGAAAAAACACAATATTTTTTACTCTTTTCTGACAGGGAAGGGGTTAACACTAGGGGGTGATCGAGGGGTTAATGTAGGGCTGAAACAACTAATCGATTACTATTTTCATAATCGATCGGCCAGTAACATAATGGGGTTAAAAATATTAAAATTAGCCCTTTTATAGTACATATAATAATAATCGCTACTGTAAATATTACTTTCACAGTTCTACAGTAAAAAAATGAACCCCTTACAGTAGCGATTATTTTCTTTTTTTGTACTATAAAGGGCTCATTTTTGTTTTTTTTTAACCCCATTATGTTACTAAACGTCTTAGACCTGGTTCACATCTTTGTGTTTTTTGGTGCTTTTTGCAGAAACGCTCTACAGTTCATTTAACATGGTTTTCTATGTGACACGTTCACATCTGTGCTTTTTTTTCAGCCGCTGCGTATTTGGAAAGGGTCAAGGACTTTTTTTTGTAACGCAAAACGGTGCTTTTTTGGTTCAGTATACTTCAATGGAGAAGCTGCAGAAAAGTGTATACAGTATATCTCCTCTAATAGTGTATATACAGTATATCTCTTCTGCCTGGATTCAATATTTTGCCCCATATAGTTGGTTGTTTATATTTACCACTGCATAGAGATATTTAAGAAAAAATTGCTTTTTTTAAAAAAACTTAACATATTAACTAAATTATCCACACTTTTTTTTTTAAAGGTTATTAACCGATTAATCAATACAATAATCTACCAACTAATCGATTATGAAAATAATCGTTAGTTGCAGTTGGTAGTTAAACAAAAATCGTATGATCTGGTATCGTACGAGAAAATTTTTTGTGCTGGTCCCATTGGATAATTTCGCACGACCTGTCCTGATTGGCTCTTGAAAGCTGTGTACTAATGATCAGATTATTGTACGATCGTTTCGAAAGCAGTATTTTTCACCTGATTTTCATCTCATGTATACGGGCCTTAATAGTGCTGGGTCTAGTGGTGTACATCAATGTTTCTCAACTCCAGTCCTCAAGTACCCCCAACAGGTTACAACTACTAAGGCAGGGAAACTGATCAAATCACCTGTGCAAAATAATGGAAAGCTTGAAAACATGACCTGTTGGGGGTATTTGAGGACAGGAGTTGAGAAACATTGGTTGAGAAACAATTGACCTCTGGAAGATTTACCCCCTTCATGACCAGGCTATTTTTTGTATTGTGACACTGTACCTAAATAAAGTTAAGACATTCTTTTCCCCATAAATTGAGCCTTCTTTTGGTGGTATTCGCGTTTTTTTTTTTTTTACGCTATGAACAAAAAAATCAGACAATTTTGAAAAAAAAAAAAAAACAATATTTTTTACTTTCTGCTATAAAACATACCCAATAAAAAATTTAATAAAAAAAAAAAAAAAATCAAATTTCTTCATAAATTTAGGCCAGTATGTATTCTGCTGCATTTTTTTGGTAAAAAAAAATCCCAATAAGCGTATATTGATTGGTTTGCACAAAAGTTATAGAGTCTACAAACTATGGGATATTTATATTTATTTATTACATTATATTATTTGACACTAATTGACACACTTGACACGTTTTGGGAACTAGTGACACTAATACGGTGATCAGTGCTAAAAATATGCACTGTCGCTGTACTAATGACGCTGGCTGGGAAGGGGTTAAACATCAAGGGCGGTCAAAGGGTTAAATGTGTGCCTAACAAGTGTTTGTGTACTGTGTGAGGTTCTTTTATTAGGGGAAGAGATTGCATTTTTTTTCCAGCTTTGCAGAAATAAAAATTACATCCTTTCCCCCCAGTCAGAACAGTGATCTGCCTTGTTTACATAAGCAGATCGCAGTTCTGTCTCTCTCTCCCCAATGATTTGCGGGTGCCAGCGGACATTGAGTACCCGACAGCCGCTGATCAGCTTCCACTGTGTATGACAGCCCCCCCTACCCGGAAGTAAAACTGCTATAAAGCGTTCTGGAAGCAGTTAAGGTAATTCACATTTTTACTGGTCACCCAAAA
This sequence comes from Lithobates clamitans, assembly GCA_037952925.1. NCBI lineage: Eukaryota > Metazoa > Chordata > Amphibia > Anura > Ranidae > Lithobates > Lithobates clamitans. Next base: position 1,622,308 of record JBBGZY010000906.1, read on the forward strand.
CCTACCTCCTATGACAGCTGGAGGGGTTCTTCAACATGTCGCAACCGTAATGCTTTGCTTCATGACGAATTTAAGTTGACGTGTCAGTAGGACTACGGTTGCCGTGCAGTATTTAAAGGCAAGGTTTACATTTGGAAAAAAATCAGTATGTAGCAGTATTCCTGAATGCAGATAAGCTGCTGTTCTAACATCTTCTGAATGGTGATCCACTGTGGATCACTTTCCAAAGGGACAGTAGAAACTGCCACCTGTGTAAACAAGGCCTTACAGTAGGTACCCAGGGCTATGGAGCGTGGCAGAAAAGGTGCAATGCAGACATCACTGCCACTGGCTTAGAGGGAAAATAATATGGGTAAGACTAGGTTTTCTAATGCCGCGTACACACGAGCGGACTTTACGGCCTACTTTGCTCGGCGGACTTTTTGACAGACTTTATGACGGACTTTCTGAATGAACGGACTTGCCTACACACAATCAACCAAAGTCTGTCGAATTCGTACGTGATGACGTACGACCGGACTAAAACAAGGAAGTTCATAGCCAGTAGCCAATAGCTGCCCTAGCGTGGCTATTTGACCGTCGAACTAGCATACAGACAAGCGGAATTTTCGACCGGACTCGATTTCAACAGATTGATTTAAAACATTTTTCAAATCTAAGTCCGTCCAACTTTTGAGAAAACAAAGTCCGCTGGAGCCCACACACGATCGAATTGTCTGATGAAATCCAGTCCGCCGGGCAAAGTCTGCCGTAAAGTCCGCTCGTGTGTACGCGGCATTAGTTGTACAATTGCATTTTCCTGATGAGCCTACACTACCAGTGAATGGTGTCTGCCGGTGGTAGGTAGGCAGGCATGTAATTGCCACTCAGTCAGGCTGCAAATGGCCAGATCTGGAGTCTGTGAAGAAAAAAAAGGGAAAAATACCAATCTTATTCAGGCCAATTATTTCCATACAAAGATTTGTTTTGTAAATGATGTGGCATATTCTTAAAGTGATACTCAACACGTACTGTTTAATGTACATTACCCCCTCTCTTTCTGTATGTAAGTGATGACATAGTAATTATGTTAACAATTATTTTAGGCAAACGGTGGCAGTTTTAAAGGAGTTGTAAACCCTCACAGTTTTTCACTTTAATGCATTCTATGCATTAAGGTGAAAAACCTTTTGTACTGCAGCAGCCCCCCAGAGCCCCCTTTTTCTTACCTGAACCCGATCATTCCAGCGACGGGGACAAGCCCTGCAGCTCCAGCCGCTATCTCGGGTCTTCATTAGATAGATTGATAGCAGCGGGAGCCATTGGCTCCCACCGCTGACAATCAAATCCAGTGACACGAGAGTGGGGGGCGGGTCCGAGTCCTGCTGTCTGTCTCAATGGACGCAGCAGCAGGCAGGACACCCACACAAGTGCCCCCATAGAAAGCGGCTCTTCGTGGGGGCACTTGAGAAAAGGAGGAGCCAGGAGCGTGGCCGGGAGACCCCAGAAAAGGAGGATCGGGGCCGCTCTGTGCAAAACCCTTGCACAGAGCAGGTAAGTATAACATGTTTGTTATTTTAAAAAAAAATGAAGCTTTACAATCACTTTAATATGTCATACAAATATATACTGTATTTGAAATCAAATATTTATTATTTTTTTGGCAATAACATGGTGTGGGTGGATTTCTGCCAGTGACAGGCTGTGTCTTAGAATAAAAGAAAGGTGAAACCTCCACCAGTCAAGATGTACTATCCCACCCCCATTGTGTTTTTTTTTTTCACCTCATGGTGTTTAGCTGGTTAGTGGGCATGGAGGAGGAGGGAGTGAGTGGGCTGTCTGTCGTTTACCATTGTGTATGCACTCACATGTGTGACTCTATGGTCACATGGGCTGCTCAGATGTGTAAGGCTCGATTCACATCTATGCATGTTGCTTTTGAGTGTTTTTGGAGTTTTTTTTGTGATGCTTGCCACGTTTTTGAGCAGCGTTTTTGTAGCGTTTTTACAGCGTTTTTGCCGTGTTTTGAAAAAAAAAAAACACACGCCAAAAATGCATCAAAAACGCTGTAAAAACGCTGCATTTGCGTTTTTGATGCTGGTCCATTGAATTCTATTACATGCAAAATGCTGCATTTTGCATGAAAAAAAGTCCCTGACCCTTTCCAAAAAATGCAGAGGTACAAAAAGGCATTGATGTGAACATGTTCCATAGGAACCTATGTTAAAAAATTCCCATGCATTTCTGCAAAATGCAAAATGCATCAGAAAACGCGCTAGTGTGAATGGAGCCTTAGGGAGGAAATGCTCAGGGGAGAAATACACTGAAAACTGAGCATGTGCACTGGCTGCCAACACTGCTCTGTAATATCCCCAACTGCAGTGGGGACATGGACAGGAGGTGGAGATAGAGAACAGCAGTATCAGACAGTTTTTTGTAACATACAGAAAACGAATCCCATAGTGATTGAGTGAGTATGATGAGTATTTAATACAGCATTTATTGATGGTTTTTAATTATGTGGGTTTAATGACACTTTCATTTTCTTAATATATGGAATATTCTTTAATTTTGTTTTTGAAGATATTAATGCAAGCTTAAAGTGGTTGTAACCCTAAAAAAAAAAAAAATGATCCAGTTCCTTGAAAGCATGAATAACAGCACAGTGCTTGTGCAGTGTAATTTGTCGCTTTCTATAATCTAAAATACCTGGTTGATCCTGCCTGATACTGCCCTCCCCTTTGTAAACTGACCAAGTTTATCATGGCTGCTTATCCATGATACCGGGGTCAGTTTACGTGTCTCTTGTTTGTTTCTCAAACTGACTGCTACGTATGCTCTGCCTTCATTTTAAGTAGGGATGCACCAATTTTCTAAATGATTGATATCCCTTAAGCCCTGTTCACATTGGAGCAACTTGTCATGAACCCTATTGCCGGCAATCGCACTGTTCAAATCGGTGCAACGCCGACTTTGTGGTGCTACACCAATTTAATAAAGTATTTCCTGCACTACTTTTGGCGATTTTGGGTGCGAATCTGCATGAAGCTGCACAGATGTCTTCCAAGTCCGGCTAAGATGCAGCTTTGAAATTGCGCAATTTCAAATGAAGTTGCACGATTTCAAAGCAGCAATCAATGTAAACGGAGGCTTAGTCCTGGACCCTGTGGTTATTCTTTTACATTTGGTTGATGTTGTTGAACATACTGAGGCTGAAGCTATACAGTGCGTTTTTCACGTGGCCTAGGAGGGTATCATTACAGATTCAGAGGTGGTGATTGGCTAATGAGGTTTTCCAGCTTCTTGGAAATTTCTTATGTCAGTTTAAGGTAGGAAACCATTATTTCTTTGCACACATACTTCATTAAAAATTGCACAAGTCATTGAGAAGGTTTGCGGTGGGTAATGGGTTTCTGCAATTTCCTCAAGGATGGGAAAATTTCATAGTCTGCTGATTTACAAGAAGCCAAAGAAACTGAAATACCTTCTAAATAGGACATTTTACTTCTTATACATGTCTGGATACGTTTACATACCTCTGGACCTGTATTTTTTTGTGGATTGTAAAGAATATTCGTTGGTCGTTTTGCCAGTTTTACCTTACTAACCTCTAGAACAAAATGATTTTATTCTGGATACAGGATGAGGTTACATTACACATGGCATTGCTCATATTTTCTCCACACGGAGCAAACTATAGCAATGCCAGGGGTGTTTAAGCATTTTTTTAAGAACAATTAAACCACATAAGTAAAAGCTAACTGTTGATTAACATACACTTTGACTTTGATGATGACGATTTTGCTTGTGTTAGCTACAAGAATGTCCAAACTCACAGGCACAACATCTACACAGGAAATAATAGGAGAGAGAGTATTTCTGTGAAATGTGTTGTAAAGTCTTAACCTTGTGTTGATCTATATTATGCACATTGTTGTATAGGCCACACTTTTCTTACTTTTTAGTATAGACCTTTCTCAACCTTATAACCCTAGAGCAGTGGTTCTCAACTCCTGTCCTCTGGACCCCCTAACAGGCCAGCTTTTATGTATTACCTTGGGGGAGATGCAGACTAGAATACTGCAATCACTGAGCAGCAAATTATATCACCTGTGATGTGTTTCAGTTATCTTGCAAACCTGGCCTGTTAATGTGTCTTGAGGATGGTGTACCCCAGATAAAACCATTTTATCGGGGGCAGTGGGAAAAATGCACTTTACATTGGTGGTCAGTGGGAGAATGTCTCTCTAACTCTTATGTCCCGTACACACGGTCGGATTTTCCACACGGTCGGATTTTCCGACGGAAAATGTGTGATAGGACCTTGTTGGAAATTCCGACCGTGTGTAGGCTCCATCACACATTTTCCATCGGATTTTCCGACACACAAAGTTTGAGAGCAGGCTATAAAATTTTCCGACAACAAAATCCGTTGTCGGAAATTCCGATCGTGTATACACAAATCCGACGCACAAAGTGCCACGCATGCTCAAAATAAATAAAGAGATGAAAGCTATTGGCCACTGCCCCGTTTATAGTCCCGACGTACGTGTTTTACGTCACCGCGTTCAGAATGATTGGATTTTCCGACAACTTTGTGTGACCGTGTGTATGCAAGACAAGTTTGAGCCAACATCCGTCGGAAAAAATCCTAGGATTTTGTTGTCGGAATGTCCGATCAATGTCCGACCGTGTGTACGGGGCATAATGGTCATAACGCCACTCTTACAGACCACTAAAAAGATCATTGTGTCATGCTGCTGGCTCTAAAAAAATTAATAAGTATGTCTAATCAGCGCAATCACTGAACCTAAAAGCCAGTGCAAAAACAGCAGTAGTCAAAATACTGCATGTGATTAACACAAAAATGTTGCTTGTTATGACCCTTTTTTAGTGATTTCACCTCACATAAATAAACCAATAACAATAATAGTGCAGCGCAACATTTAAAGTTCACCAAATGTACATAAAAAGGTCCTTAAACTGTGTTCACAATAACCAGTGTGCAATAGTGATGTGATCCTCTTCCTAATTGACACCCAAAGCATGCAAACACCACAAGCTAGAATGGCACTTCACCTCCTTACATGACCCTGCTATTACACTGAGGTCAAATAGCGTTTAAGAATTTCTCCTGCTGGTGTTTAATACCTTTGATGGCTCACAGTACATATAATGACTTTCCTCAGGTATCACTTGGTTCACTTATCATACTCTATGTTGTTATATGTGAAGCATAAAAAATAGTGCTCTCTGTATACAGTATCTCACAAAAGAGAGTACACCCCTCACATTTTTGTAAAAATCTTTTTATATCTTCAGCTATTTCCTTTTGTACCACCACCCCTTTAGAACGTAAGCTCTACGAGCAGGGCCCTCCTGTACCTTTTGTATTGAACTGTACTGTAATTGTGTTGCATTACATTGTAAAGTGCTGCGTAAACTGTTGGCGCTATATAAATCGCGTATAATAATAATAATAACTTTTCATGTGGCAACACTGAAGAAATGACACTTTGCTACAATGTAAAGTAGTGAGTGCACAGCTTGTATAACAGTGTAAACTTGTTGTCCCCTCAAAATAACTTAACACACAGCCATTAATGTCTAAACCGCTGGCAACAATAGTGAGTACACCCCTAAGTGAAAATGTCCAAATTGGGTCAAATTAGCCATTTTCCCTCCCCTGTGTCATGTGACTCATTAGTGTTACAAGGTCTCTGGTGTGAATGGGGAGCGGGTATGTTAAATTTGGTGTTATCGCTCTCACTCTCTCATACTGGTCACTGGAAGTTCAACATGGTACCTCATGGCAAAGAACTCTCTGAGGAGCTGAAAAAAAATTGTTGCTCTACATAAAGATGGCCTAGGCTATAAGAAGATTGCCAAGACCCTAAAACTGAGCTACAGCACGGTGGCCAAGACCATATAGGGGTTTAACAGGACAGGTTCCACTCAGAACAGGCCTCGCCATGGTCAACCAAAGAAGATGAGTGCGCATGCTCAGCGCCATATCCAGAGGTTGTCTTTGGGTAATAGACGTATGAGTGCTGCCAGCATTACTGCAGAGGTTGAAAGGGGGGGGGGGTCAGCTTGTCAGTGCTCAGGCTATACGCCGCACACTGCATCAAATTGATCTGCATGTCTGTCGTCCCAGAAGGAAGCCTCTTCTAAAGATGAGGCACAAGAAAGCCTACAAAGTTTGCTGAAGACAAACAGACTAAGGACATGGATTACTGGAACCATATCCTGTGGTCTGATGAGACCATGATAAATTTATTTGGTTTAGATGGTGTCAAGCGTGTGTCGTGGCAGCCAGGTGAGGAGTACAAAGACAAGTGTGTCTCGCCTACAGTCAAGCATGGTGGTGGGAGTGTCATGGTCTGGGGCTGCATGAGTGCTGCTGGCACTGGGGAGCTACAGGGAACCATGAATGCCAACATGTACTGTGACACATCCCCTCCCTTCAGAGACTGGGCCATAGGGCAGTATTCCAACATGATAAACACACCTCCAAGACGACCACTGCCTTGCTAAAGAAGCTGAGGGTAAAGGTGATAGACGGCCAAGCATGTCTCCAGACCTAAACCCTATTGAGCATCTGTGGGACATTCCCAAATGGAAGGTGGAGGAGCGCAAAGTCTCTAACTGTATTTTCAATAGGAACTAAGAAGTAGCATAAAACCACTCACATAAAGAGGTAAAAACAGTGTATCAAAGACCGTGGGTCTGAACACCTCACCACCCAAAATAACCACTCTGCCATCATAGTGAGAAGCTCTTCCCAAATATCACCAAAGCATACAAACACCACGTGTCAAAATGGTTGCTCACCTCCTGCCAGATAGTGCTCTAGTTCTCTCGCTGATGCTTATAATCTCCAGTGGCTCATGGTACATGGGGTGTCTATGATACACTATTTTTACCTCTTCATGTGAGTGGTTTTATACTACTTCATCATTCCTATGGAAATATACAGAGAGCATTATTTGTCCTTTTTTTTATGCTTTAAATATAATAACATAGAGTATGATGAGAGAACCAAGTGATACCTGAGGAAATTCGTTATATGTACCATGAACCATCGGAGGTATTAAACACCAGCAGGAGATATTCTTAAAGTGATTGTAAAGGCAGAAGGCTTTTTTTTTATCTTAATGCATTTTATGCATTAAGATAAAAAACCTTCTGTGTGCAGCACCCCCCCTCAGTCCCCCTAACATTTTCCTGAACCCAATCTAAATCCAGTGATGTTGTAGGAATGTCTTGACTGCCAGGGACTTCCCTCCTCATTGGCTGAGTCGGCAGCGTGGTGCCATTGGCTCCCGTTGCTGTCAGTCAGCCAATGAGGAGAGAAAGGGGGCGGGGCCAGGCCGCGGCTCCATGTCTGACTGGACACAAGGAGCTGTGACTCGGCTTGGGCGCCCCCATAACATGCTGCTTGCTGTCAGGGCACTCAGCAGGAGGGAGGGGTCAGAACACCGAGGAGGGACCCGAGAAGAGGAGGATCTGGGCGTCTCTGTGCAAAACCACTGTACAGAGGAGGTAAGTATAACTAAAAAAACCGACACTTTACAATCATTTTAAACGCTATTTGACTTTGGTCTAATAGTGGGATCATATAAGGAGGTGAGCGACCATTTTTGCGTGTGGTGTTTGCATGCTTTTGGTGTTAGGAAGAGGAACGTGCACTATAGTTATTTGGAACAAAGTTTAAGTACTTTTTTTATGGACATTTGTTGAACTTTAAATGTTGCGTTGCACTTTGTTATTGTTATGCTTCTGGCTCTGCCAAGTGGTGTTGGCTCCAGGACTTTGCAGGCACTATCAAATTAAATGTCAATTAATCACAGCTCAAGGAACCCCTAGCAACCTCTGGAGGAACCCTGGGGTTCCATAGAACACCTGTTGAGAATGGCTGGTATACACTGTTTGTTTTTTGTTGCTCAGACTTGCCAGAAAGCACATTACCTTCATGGTCTCCAACCAATCTGTACCCAAATGGATACACTTTTGCTAGATTAATCAGCATTAATCAGTATGTATACATATTAGTAATAAAGATATAGTCAAGCTTCTCAGTGCATAAAGACCCATGCTAAATTTGGCTTGGACACCTACAGTAGGCGTTGATGACCCCCGGTCACAAAAAAGTTAAATGCATATGGTTATCAGTGTACAATATATTTTGCTAGAGTTTGTATGAGCTAAGTGGGAACTAGCTAAAAAGTTACAACACAAGCAATTCTATTCTTTAGTTTTGGTTTTTAGTATCTGCTGATCGCTTATAAGCTGTTCTGTGATGAGCATTACGTGAATAATGTGCAGGCGCATAGTATTGATTTGATTTCCCTAGGTTCATTATCAGTCCTTGATGTTGTTTTCAGATTGCAACCTGCTAGTTGCTTGGTGTTCCTCCTGAAATCTCTTTGTGTATGGCCGGCAAGGTCCAAATAAAATGTTTCATTTGTTTTGCCCTAAATTGGTAACAACCATAATGGACTGGGGAGATTGGGTTAGGTAGATGAATGAATATCTTTGTTAAATGAAGTACAGCTTTGATAGACACAACATGATCAGTAGAATTTGATGTTGACCTAAAAGTCCATTGCTGTCGAACTGATATTAATTTATTAAAGCGGTAGTAAACCGCCATGCTTTTTAATTTTCTTTTATAAAGTGGTTGTAAACTCTCCCCCACAACTTTGTCCCATGTGAATCAGCATAAAAAACCCTAATGAACACCGCTTGTAGATATCGCCTTACTTCCACAGTATTGTTGTAATCCTTTTTGCTCTTTAGAATGACGTCACTGAGCATGCCCATATCTCCCATGATTTCCGGCACACTCTGTGTGCTTGTATATCTATTATCAATACTTCCTACAGCACAACACTGAAATCCCACGAGACTGCATAATCACTCAGAGCTTCCTACTACACCCCATGTGACCATGTGACATCACATGGAGTGGAAAAAAAAGGCATCGGACAGCATTACTGCAGTCTGATCAGCTAAAGCTGATCAGACTGACATAGGCAAACACTAGATAATCGACACAAGTAAATACTATGAAATAAAACAAGTCAGTTATGAGCAGGGAAGCGGGGTTGCCATAGAAACGTTGGATTGAGAAGGAGGCTTGGTTAACAGTACAGGAAGTGCTCAATGTAAGGGCGGAAATAAACTCTACTGTGGACTCAGAAAACAATACTTTGCCTTACCCCTGGAAACAAGTTTTTTAAAGTTTCTTTAAACAGTAAGTAATTTGCGATTTGGTCTGGATTACAGTGGCTATAGTTTGATAATTACTTATTATAATGGACTAACTGAAAAGAAGCATCAGAGTGGGAGAGTTTACTTCCTCTGTAAACCTGCAAGGTAAAGTTATAATGTGTCACATTATGTAAAACTTGCCTTAAAACGAAGCCATCCAGCGGCGAGCTGTCATCGCTGACAGGACTTCTGTCTTCATCCGTTCTTCGTTCCAGGTTCGCTTCCTCCAGCCTTCTGATTGGCCGCACCGCGATGTCGTCGCTATGCACGGCCCAAGACTGAGAAGGAACGGCATGGGCATGAGCGCATGCACCGGTGACATCACCGGCCCATTCACAAGTAAATTTCTCCTACACGGTGCTTGTTTAGGAGATATTTACAGTACCTAAAGGTAAGCCTATAATAAGACATGGATGAGCGAGTTTGGGATGGAGGAACTTGACCCGCATGCACAGAGTCCTGACCTCAACCCGACAGAACACCTTTGGGATGAATTAGAGCAGGGACTGCGAGCCAGGCCTTCTCGTCCACATCAGTGCCTGACCTCACAAATGCGCTTCTGGAAGATTGGTCAAACATTCCCATAGACACACTTCTAAACCTTGTGGACGGCCTTCTCAGAAGAGTTGAAGCTTTTATAGCTTTAAAGGGTGGGCCAACTCAATATTGAACCCTATGGACTAAGACTGGGATGCCATTAAAATTCATGTGCGTATAAAAGCAGGTATCCCAATACTTTTGGTAATATAGTGTATGTATCATTGAAGCAATTGTACATGCATCCTGTATCAAAGATGTGGCATTGTTGTTTCAATAAAATCATTTTGGCTTAACCTGGTTGTAAACGCTGACAGATACCCTGTGAAGTCACTAGCCTCAAGTGATACACAGAGATGAAACAAATCCTCCTACATAGGTTGGACCTATTTGTCTTTTCTTCTCTACAGCAACACAAAATGCAGAATTTATACAACTTCTGTGAGCTTTTCAAAAGCAGTGGGTTGTGAGCTGAGGATACACTCAACACGAAGAGCTCTGAGAGCCGATTGGTGAGAAGGGACACTTCACACAGGAACAGAGCTGAGGATACACTCAACATGAAGAGCTCTGAGAGCTGATTGGTGAGAAGGGATACTTCACACAGGAACAGAGCTGAGGATACACTCAACATGAAGAGCTCTGAGAGCTGATTGGTGAGAAGGGATACTTCACACAGGAACAGAGCTGAGGATACACTCAACATGAAGAGCTCTGAGAGCCGATTGGTGAGAAGGGATACTTCACACAGGAACAGAGCTGAGGATACACTCAACATGAAGAGCTCTGAGAGCCGATTGGTGAGAAGGGACACTTCACACAGGAACAGAGCTGAGGATACACTCAACATGAAGAGCTCTGAGAGCCGATTGGTGAGAAGGGACACTTCACACAGGAACAGAGCTGAGGCTGTCAAGTCACCTTTTTCTCTTGGTATCAAAAAATGTAAAAAAGATCTAATTTCTTCATCAATTTGGGCCAATATGTATTCTGCTAGATATTTTTGGTAAAAAAAAATCCCAATATGCATATATTCTATATTCTATATATTATCTTCCACCTTTTGATTGATAGGACTGCTATTCATTTTATTGGACATCATTTTGTTTTTTTACAATAGGACCTGTGTGGTCCTCATATTTCACTTCTAGACATCTATCTTTGTACATTGTATTCAAATTAATTGTACACTTATTTTAGTCACATCTTCTATTTACCATTTTACACCTTTGCAGATTGAATTACTGCTGTGCTGGCTGCTATTTTTGCACGTTTTGGACAGCGCGGTATATATTTGTATATTTATCTATTTAGTAAGGATAGCAGCATAAGAATTAAGAATAGATAATGCTGATTGAGAGAATTTAGTTCCGCTTTTGGTGCTCTAAGCTGTTCTTGGTATTAGTGTTGTGTTTCGTTCCTGGTATATATCCTTCCAGGTTTTATCTGTTTTTCTTTTACATAGTATACTTTTTAAATGTTTATTTTACAAATTTCCAGAGTAGGCATGGCATCTTTGACCACCCAGAGTTAGCTGTATTTTGAACAGGTCATTTGGTGATTAGGCTATGGCAGAATATATTATATATATATATATTTCTTTTGCTTTGACATTTGGTAGCAGTTTAGTGCCATTTTGGAATATGGTGGGTCATTTTGTTGTTTGATTATATGCATCCTAAGCAGTGTTAATTTCAGTCTTAGGACTAAAATGGCATTTTAGTTTTAGTCCCATTTTGGTCTTCTGCAATTGTTTTAGTTTTAGTTGTATTTAGTCGACTAAATCTCCAGTAAATTTTAGTCGACTAAAATGTCCTACGTTTTAGTCGACTAAAATCTCCAGTACATTTTAGTAATTGCAATTTAGTTTTAGTCATAGTCTTTTGACTAAAATGGCATTTTAGTTTTAGTCTCATTTTAGTCTTTTGACTAAAATGGCTTTTAGTTTTAGTCGTATTTTAGACCCCTTTCACACTGGTTTGCAGGCGTTATTGCGCTAAAAATACCGCCTGCAAGCCGCCCCAAAACAGCCTCCGCTGTTTGTTCAGTGTGAAAGCTCTAAAGTTCTAAAAGGAATGAAGTGCATTATATATACTGTACATATGATTACCTATAGTTTGACACGTATTTCTACAATTGCAATGGCCTATTAATCATTAGACTAGACTCTATTATACATCCTTTGGCGGATGGTTAATGGTGCAGCATTGGTGCAATGTTATTGTACAACCTCTGGCGTGCTGACTAAGCTTCCCAGCACCATAGAGGTTAAGATGTGGGTTTCCCTTCGTATTTTCTTACCTAATCATTTCTCTCCAGCAGATAGTGACAGTAATGGGTTGCAGCAGAAATCCTTGGCTGCTCACCATCCCCTCAGGCCAGATATCTGATACCTGGCACACCCCCCTTTCTGTATGTGTAGCCAGATGGAAAGCCTCGAAAGTAAAACAACCTCCTTGTGTTCTTCATGAAAAACTGTCTGAATGTGACATTAAAATATCCATGTGCCTAAAACAGAAATTGCATCAGTATGGCCTCCTTCGAAACCCGATTTGTACACTTTACATTATTCTTATTCTTCCATTGCAAGAGACACATTAATAATTGATTTGCAGATCGGTTTCCTTTCCATTTCATTTCAGTGTTTTCATACAGCTGGTTGGTTGAAAGAAGGTACGCCATTAGTCTGTTTGATCAGCCACTTAACGAGAATGCATGTTCTCACAGGGACTGCAACGTTGTCCTTTTTAGATTTCTATTTTTAGCGAAGCAAAAGAAAAAAAAAAAATATCTTTGTTTTTTTTTTTTTCACAATTTAACTAATTATATTTAAAGCTGCAACTAACGATTATTCTCATAATCGATTCGTTGGCCGATTATTGTTTTGATTAATCGGTTAATAACCTTAAAAGTGTGGTGTATAATTTAGTTAATATGTAAAGTTTAAAAAAAGGCAATTTATTCTTAATCTCTATGCAGTGGTAAATATAAATAATATATACTGTATATACTATTAGGGCCTGTTCACACCAGATGCAGTTCCGTTCAGTTTGTGCGCTTTTTTCTGCACTAAAAATGCATGTACAGTGTTTTCAATGTATTCCAATTGCTCTAGTTCACACCATGCAGTGAGTTTCCGGTCAGTTTCCGGTGCAGAAACTGACCGAAAACACTGTGCATGCATTTTGTGCAGAAAAAAAGCGAATGGAACTGAACGAAACTGCGTCTGGTGTGAACTAGCACTTAGAGGAGTAGATAAATCTGGTAAACATTATCAGACTCAGATCTTTTTTTATTTAAAGTGGGGTTCCACCCAAAAAAACAAAAATACCTGAAAAATTCTAAAAAACAAAACAAAAAAAATGTGGATTTTTTTTTTTTTTAACTTACCTCCAAATGCCTGTTGCTAGGTGGTCCCTCGTAGTCTGCCTCTTCCTTTGCCTGGGCTGGTGACATCACTTCCCCCTCGGCACAGGAAGGGCTCGGCTCTGCTCCCTCCCTCCTGTCAATCATCTGGGACCCATTACAGGTCCCAGGTGATTGAGCGGACAACCACGGCGCACGGAGCCGCTCGCGCATGCGCAGTGGGTGCCAGGCTGTGCAGCCACAGCCCGGTGCCCACAGTTGAAATGCCGGCACCGACGAGCGGAGGGGGGGACGAGCGGGGCTTCGATCCCCCGCATCGCTGGACCCAGGGACAGGTAAGTGTCCAATTAAAAGTCAGCAGCTGCAGTATTTGTAGCTGCTGACTTTTTATTTATTTATTTTTTTAATGGACCCCCTGGGTGGAACTCCTCTTTAAAGAAAAAAAAAAAGTTAGGCTCTTTTGCAGATTTTCAAACAGAACTGTAATATATTATATGCTGGCCATACAAAAACAATGTCTTCCTTCAAAAAAATTTTTAAGAACGTCAGTTCGATTTTTTTATTCGTTAGTGGGGTCAAATCGACGTTCGTTTTCAACCACAGTGACAGGAAAATGAAGGCCTCATGTACACTGCTGCTGGTAAACGGACGTTCAGTGGCAGTTGGCTGCTTTTTTCAGCTGCCCCTGAACTCATCCAATGTTATCTTATGTGTACATGCACACAGGTTCGTTTAATGTTGTTTTTAGGCAGTTGCATTTATAAGCTTTCCTTTGAAGGCAAAAGAATGAATTCAGACGCCGAAGTTTCAGACGTCAAACGTGGTAACTCACATTTTAGCCGCGTTTTGTTTACAGGCGGTTTTTATTTTTGGCTGTTTTGAAAAATAAAAAACGTTTTTTTTCAAACACTTCTTAACGCAAACACGGCTAAACGCGGCATGTAAACGCGGCAAAATGGACATTTTAAACGTGGGTTACTATCTGTCAAGTTAAATCGTATAGGAAAGGTTGTAAAAACGTCCCGTGTACATGAAACCTTAGAAATAATAGAAACTACTTGGTCATAGGACACATAGTGTATGTGGTTTTGGTTCAGAAATTTTAAAACAGAATGTTAAAAGCAAGTGAAAATTTCAAACAACATTCTTTCATTCAGCGAATGTACAAAGATTTTTCATATGAAAATTCTCATTTGAAAATTGATCCATGTGGCCAGCATAAGGCTTGATACACACCTATGCAATTTGCTTTTGATCTGTTTCTAGCTGTGCGTTAAGTACAGTATAGAGTGCCCCAATAGCAAGGTAAAGAACTTCTGCCTTTGGAATCACTCACTTCCTGCCAAGGACTACATGTCCCATAATGCATTGCTCCTCACACATTCACAAGTTCTCAGGCACTTACTGACATGTATGGACGGTGTGCTGCACTGTATTTCCTGATGTGTAAATAAATAATGCATTCTGTATGCAGGCCAACTAATCGGTAATCAATATGAAAATGGTAATCGATTAATTTCATAATCGATTAGTTGTCGATTAATCGATTAGTCGTTTTAGCCCTAATTATATTGTATATGTTGTCTCATTTAAGTGATCCCACTAAAAAATTGGGAGCAAAATGTGCATTGGCCATAGTTCAGACTGTTCTACTAAACAGTATACTTTCTAACTTTAGTACAATGCCAGTGTATATCAGAAGCAGTCCACTGAAACAAAAGTTTTTTTTTTTTTGTACTTTTTACTTATAAAAAGCATACATATTCCAATATGAAAAGGTCATGGATTTTGTCCAAAATTTGCAATACAACATCAGTACATTTTAAAGTGTTTTTTACCCTAAATATTTTTTTATGTGTGTGTTCACATATTCAGTAAATCAGTGGTCTCCAAATTGCGGCCTGGGCCCAGATGCAGCCCTTTGCGTACCTTTATCCGGCCTTTGGGGCACTATATCTCCCACTGATACGAGACACTATTCTGGCAACTGACATCAACTATGGGGCACCATTTCTCCCACTGACACCAACAATAGGGCACTATTCCTCCCCATGAGGGGGCACAATTCTTCCCCCTAATACAAAATGTGATGATGTTTACTTCAACTGATACCAGAAAAATTTCCACTCCCGCTGGCCACAGTCCAGCCCCCCCTAAAGTCTGAAGGACACTATATTGGCCCTTTGTTTAGAGAGTTAGTCTTTATCATATTCATGTACTTCTTCCATCTGAAGCATTTGGTTGATCCTGCCAGTCACCTTTCTTCCTTGTTCTAAACCAGGGGTCTTCAAACTTTCTAAGCAGGGTGCCAGTTTACTGTCCTTCAGGATTTAGGGGGAGCAGACTGTGGCCAGAGGGAGTAAAAAATGTCCCATCATTTGTTTTAGTGGGAGGAATAGTGCTCAATAATTGGTATCAGTTGGCTGAATAGTACCCCAGGGGCAGATAAAGGCAAGCAAAGGGCCGCATTCAGCGCCAAGGCTGCAGTTTGAAGGCCACTATTCTAAACTGACCACACAAAGCACAGAAGCTGATTTGTGCTTGCACGATCAGTTTTCATTCTTTGGTTGGCCATTCAGAAGTCCAGAATGCCTGTATTTGGAAGTTTGTTCAGCTACCATGCTCCCCGACCAATCATGGTCTGCTTTTAGTACCCACCCCCTCCAAATCATAGCCTGCCCCTTGAAGAGGATCTGAAGAATAGGTTAAATATTCCGCAATCTCCAAAACATGTGTTCACCCTCACACATGGTAACACAATAAGATTTGATTAAACTAAGTGTCCAAAGAACCAGGTAAATCCTTGATTCGTGTTTCCCATTTCTAAGAGGGTATCTTGACGACAGCTGATCTAAATTGGATTTAAAAGGCGTTGTAAAGGCAGAAGTTTTTTTTTTTTTATCTTAATGCATTCTATGCATTAAGTTAAAAAACTTTCTGTGTGCAGCAGCCCCCACAGCCCCCCTAATACTTACTTGAGCCTCGTCTCAATAAAGTGATGTTACACAAGAGATTCGACTGTCTGAGCGTACTCTGTAGGAAAAATGATCCGCACTCCGGTTGTTGCTCTTAAAATTTCTTCATTTTATTGAATAGCCAAAGTGAACAAACACTGATTAAATCAGTTGACACATTTCAGCCTATAAGGCCTTAGTCATAACCACCTGAGACTCTCCCTCCTGATTGGTTGAGACACAGCAGATGCCATTGGCTCCTGCTGATGTCAATCAAGGTCAGTGATCCAATGAGGAGAGAGAGAGGAGAGGGACGGGGCTCCATGTCTGAATGGACACACAGAGCAGCAGCTTGGGTGCCCCTATAGCAAGCTGCTTGTTGTGGGGGCACTCAGCAGGAGGGAAGGGCCAGGAGAACCGGCGAGGGCCCCAAGAAGAGGTGGATCTGGGCTGCTCTGTGCAAGACTTTGGTAAGTTTACCATGTTTGTTATTTTTAACCACTTCCCGCCTGGCCGTCATTTTGCTATAGGCCGGGTGGGAAGTGGTTAAAAATAACAAAAGTGGTATACTTACCTCCTTTTTGTAACGGTTTTGTACAGAGCAGCCCAGATCCTCCTCTTCTCAGGTCCTTCGCTGGTTCTCCTGGCCCCTCCCTCCTGCTGGTGATTCAGTTATGCTGACTGGACATCATATGGATAAGCAGGATAAGCCGTGATCGTGCGCCCGTCGGGCGCACAGCGTGGCAATGTGTGGTGAGGCATGTCAGGCTGACACACCGCATCACCGATCTCGGTAAAGATCCTCTGACGGAGGCTTTTTAGCATGTGATCAACTACCGTATTTATCGGCGTATAACACGCGCCGGCGTATAACACGCACCCCAAGTTTAGGAGGGAATTTTAAGGAAAAAAAACTTTTAGGAGGGAAGTTTAAGGAAAAAAAACTTACATTAAAATGCCCATCAATGCAGCCTTATCTGTCCATCTGCAGCCTTTTCAGTGTCAGTGCAGCCTTGCCCCAGTGCAGTCTTGTCAGTACAGCTTTGTCAGTGCAGCTTTGTCAGTGCAGCCTTGTCATTGCAGTCTTGCCCCAGTGCAGCCTTGCCCCAGTGCAGCTTTGTTAGTGCAGCTTTGTCAGTGCAGGTTTGCCCATGCAGCTTTGCCCCAGTCCAGCCATGTCAGTGCAGCTTTGTGCACTTGCCGCCGACGTACACAGCCGTGTGTAGATTCAAATATGGTGCTGAGACTGCAGGGATTCGTCGGAGCCGAGATACACATACCCGAGTGTTCTCGGATTTTTTCGACGCCGCAGTCCCGCCCAGTCCCGCCCTTGGACTTGTGTTATGTCCATCATAGGGCGGGACTGGGCGCTGAAAAAAGCCGAAAACACTCGGGTATGTGTATCTCGGCTCCGACGAGAGCCGAGATACACATACCCGAGTGTTCTCGGCTTTTTCGCAGTCACGCCCAGTCCCGCCCTATGGTGGACATAACACAGGTCCAAGAGCGGGTCTGGGCGTGACGGCGGCGCCGAAAAAAGCCGAGAACATTCTGGTATGTGTATCTCGGCTCCGACGAATCCCTGCAGTCTCGGCGCCATATTTGAATCTACCCACGGCTGTGTATGTCGGCGGCTACCGCGGCAATTGCCGCGATCGCTCCGATGACACACAATCGTCGGGGATCGGCCTATAACACGCACCCACGATTTTCTCCTGATTTTCAGGGGAAAAAAGTGTGTGTTATATGCCGATAAATATGGTATGTCCAATCACGGCTGATCACGATGTAAACCGTGGCTTTGCAAGGGGAACAGTGGGCACAGGATGAGGTGTTGTCCTCAGGCGATTAGGAGGAAAAACAAATTGATGATGATTCCTCTGTGGAGGAAACAACGGTAGATGAGCCTTTTTCAGCCTCTCAATCTGAGAAATTGCTGATACAATACAATCTCTTATGGAGATTGTTCGTTTTACTTTCATGCTACCTCTAACGGAGTCTTCTGGAGGCTCGGTTTCTTCTCTCTCGGTTCCTTAAAACCTTCTCAGCCTTTGCATGTGTTTCCTGCACATGCATTACTAGAACATTACTCTGCATGAGGTGGCTAGGAACCATGGTGGCTTCATTCGAAGCAGTTCCCTATGCCCAGTTCCATTCAAGACTGTTCCAAAACAGTATCCTGTCCACTTGGAACAAAACAATTCAAGCGTTAGACTTGCCAATGTGGCTGTCCCCTAGAGTGTCCTAAAGCCTCACTTGGTGATTACTAACCTAAAATCTGCTGAAAGGAAAATCCTTCAGACCAGTCATCTGGAAAGTGGTAATGACGGATGCCAGCCTTTCAGGCTGGGGAGCAGTACTAGAAAAGACAACTGTCCAGGGACAGTGGTCAAGAACCGAAAGAACCTTGCCCATCAATATCCTAGAGATTCGGGCAGTGCGTCTGGCTCTAAAGGCCTGGACTTTCAGGTTACGGGATTGTTCTGTCAGGATCCAATCCGACACAGCTGTGGCCTATATCAATCATCAAGGGGGCACCAAGAGTCTCAGCACAGAGAGAGGTGAACCATATTCTAACTTGGGCAGAAAGAAATGTTCCGTGCCTATCGGCAGTCTTCATTCCGGGAGTAGAAATTTGGCAGGCGGACTATTTGAGTCACCAGCAGTTATTCCCAGGGGAATGGTCTCTTCACCCCGACATTTTTCGGGCTTTTTGCCAAAGATGGGGGACTCCGGACATAGATCGTCTAGCGTCCAGGTTCAACATGAAGTTAGTCAACTTTGTGGCCAGAACAAGGGATCCACTCGTATGCAGAACGGATGCGTTGGAGACCCCGTGGGATCAGTTCTCACTGGTCTATGCATTCCCCCCTATTCAGTTGCTGCCTTGACTTCTTTGCAGGATCAAGCCTGAAAAGAAAGCTGGTAATTCTGGGGGCACCAGCATGTCCCAGAAGATCATGGTATGCAGAAATCGTAAAGATAGCAGTGGAGGGCCCATGGTCCCTCCCACTACAGCTAGATCTGCTCTCACAGGGACCGATATTCCAATCACCTTACGGTCTCTAAATTTAACGGCTTGGCTATTGAAACCCACATTCTAAAGAAACGTGGGCTTTCCGGGTCAGTTATCTCTACCTTGATTAATGCAAGGAAGCCAGCTTCCTTGAACCCTTGGGACTTCAACTTAGTTTTGTTTGTGTTACAAAAACAGCCATTTGAACCGATACAACATATTCCCCTAGTTCTTCTGACAAGGAAGTTGGTATTTTTGGTTGCTATATCCTCAGCAAGGAGGGGTTTGGAATTGGCTGCTCTTTCTTGTAAAGAGCCATATTTGATTTTTCATGAGGACAGAGTGGTGTTACGCCCTTGTCCAGACTTTTTGCCAAAAGTGGTTTCAGGTTTTCAACTGAACCAAGATATTGTCCTGCCATCTTTTTTTCCAAAACCATGTTCCAGAGAAGAAAAGTAACTACATTGTCTTGATGTGGTGAAAGCAGTGAAAATCTATTCAAAGGTAACTGCTCAGATTTGTAAGTCTGATGTCTTATTTATTCTGCCAGAGGTTCCTAAGAAAGGACAGGCAGCGTTGAAATCCACTGTCGCTAAGTGGATTCCGCAAGTTATTCAAACTTATAATTTAAGGGGTAAGATTCCCCCTTTTCAAGTTAAGGCGCACTCTACCAGGGTGGTTAGTGCTTCTTGGGCAGTGCGTCACCAGGCCTCCATGGCTCAGATCTGTAAGGCCGCAACTTGGTCTTCAGTGTATACATTCACAAAATTTTATCAGGTGGTTGTAAGGAGGTATAAGGATATCGCCTTCAGTGTGCTGCAGGCAGCAGTATAGGTCCTCAAGTCTGGGGGTACCCTCCGGGTTGTGTCTCCCTCCCCTTAAGTAGCATTGCTATGGGACGTCCCATTAAGTAATTACTTAAGGCTCTGTGTCCCATGATGTACGATAAAGAAAATATGATTTTTGTAACAGCTTACCTGTAAAATCCTTTTCTTGGCATACATCATGGGACACAGAGGCCCCTCCCCTCTTTTTTTGGGATTTAAGTATATTGCTTTGCTACAAAAACTGATGTGCTCCTGAAAGGAGGAGGGGTTATATAGGGAGTGACCTTCTTGGATTGGGTATACCAGCGTCCATCACCTGAAGGTGGCCTATAACCCATTAAGTAATTACTTAAGGCTCTGTGTCCCATGATGTACTCCAAGAAAAGGATTTTACAGGTAAGCTGTAATAAAAATCCTATTTTGTTATCGCAATATGTGAAAATGGATTTTGATAATGTTTAATCGTAGTGGTATTTTGATAGACTTTTTTAATATTTGCAATGACAAAACATAATAATAGAGGGGTAATAGTACAGGCGTATATAAGAAACACTTTCTGTTTGGTTGCTTGGGAACCAAATGTTAAGTAGTCTAACTGCTCATGTCTGCTTAGTGTTAGAAACCATGATCCTTTGTCACTGCCGAAAAGAAACTACTTGAAAATCAACATTAGCAAAAATTTCCTTTGGGTCTGCGTGGGGATGAAAAGAAGAGCAGCAGAATGTATTTGTAAGGCTAAGGCTGGCCATAGATGGATATTTTTTTTCTCGTTCAGCCAGGGGGCTGAAAAAAAAATAAGGGACAGGTTTCCTTCATTTACACAATCAAGGTGGATAGAGGAATCCTCCCTGCAGAGACATTGTATTCTGGCATAGGGGACTCTGATGTCACAATGCACAGATTAACAGCTGCAGCCACTGATCAGTAAGAATTTTTTTAACAAGCCCATTAGACAGAAGCCAAGCGGCAAATCTACGTCTGTTGAATGGGAGTGACAACACATGGATTGAAATTCATCTGGTCTCTGCTAAACCACCCAAATTTTGATCCATCTGTGGCCAGCTTAAAGTGTTTGTACACCCTGTACAACCACTTTTACCTACAGGGAAGCCTATATTAAGGCTTACCTGTAGGTGCTGGAAATATCTCCTAAACCTCCACGGTTTAGGAGATATTTGCAAAAAAGCCATGCGTTGATGACTACAGCACATGCGCACTTTAGAAAGGGCAGATTGTGCCGTTTCTAAAAGGGGTCATGCAGTGACTGGCTCCCATGCACGAGTGACGTCACGCGACTCTGGCCAGTCACAGAGCCGGAGTTAGCGGCCCCGGAAGGAAGAGGGGTGAAGATGGACGCTCACTGCTAGTGGGGACAGTGGTAACATCGCAGGCTTCGGTTTCAGGTAAGTGACACATAATGGGCTACTATGCGATGCATAGTAGTCCATTATGCTTTACCTTTGCAGGGAAATAATGAGGAAGTAAAATCCACCAGGGTTTTACTTCCTCTTTAAAGCAGCCCATAGATTATGCTATTTTCTTCTTTTCACCATGGGAAGGAAAGATAATTGTTTAATACCCCTATCAACACAGTCGCTGTGTTGATGTGGAATTCCTCCGGCAGCACTCTTGTGCTCTGCCTGTGGGAAGCCTTCCCCATTGGCGGAATACAATGATCACCGCCAGCGGCAGTGAGTACAGTGAGGGGACAAAGTATTTGATCCCTGCTGATTTTGTATGTTTGCCCACTGACAAAGAAATGATCAGTCTATAATTTTATTGGTAGGTTTATTTTAACAGTAAGAGACAGGATAACAACAAAAAAAATCCAGAAAAAACACATTTCAAAAAATGTATAAATTGATTTGCATTTTAATAAGTGAAATAAGTATTTGACCCCTTCGCAAAACATGACTTAGTACTTGGTAGTAAAACCCTTATTGGCAATCACAGAGGTCAGACGTTTCTTGTAGTTGGCCCCCAGGTTTGCACACATCTCAGGAGGGATTTTGTCCCACTCCTCTTTGCAGATCCTCTCCAGGTCATTAAGGTTTTAAGGCTGACGTTTGGTAACTCGAACCTTCAGCTCCCTCCACATATTTGCTATGGGATTAAGGTCTGCAGACTGGCTAGGCCACTCCAGGACCTTAATGTGCTTCTTCTTTAGCAACTCCTTTGTTGCCATGGCCGTGTGTTTTGGGTCATTGTCATGCTGGAATACCCCTACACGACCCATTTTTAATGCCCTGGCTGAGAAAAAAGGAGATTCTTACCCAAGATTTGACGGTACATGGCCCTCTCCATTGTCCCTTTGATGCAATGAAGTTATCCTGTCCCCTTAACAAAAAAACACCCCCTCAAGCATAATGTTTCCACTTCCATGTTTGATGGTTGGGAGGTGTTCTTGGGTTCATAGGCAGCATTCCTCCTCCTACGCCGAACACGGCCAGTTGAGTTGATGCCAAACAGCTTGATTTTGGTCTCATCTGACCACAACACTTTCACCCAGTTCTCCTCTGAATCATTTAGATGTTCATTAGCAAACTTTAGATGGGCCTTTACATGTGCTTTCTTGAGCAGGGGGACCTTGCGGGTGCTGCAGGATTTAAGTCCTTCACAGTGTAGTGTGTTACCAATTGTTTTCTTTGTGACTATGGTGCCAGCTGCGATGTACAAAATCAGCAGGGGATCAAATACTTTTTTCCCTCACTGTAGCTACTGGCAGTAATCACATGAAAAAAAATCTGACAGGCTGGTTGTACTGAAGTCGATCAATGGATTGACTTTAGTACATCCAGCCTGCTCATAGATGGATTAAATCTTTGCCAACTTCCCAACTGAAGTGGCCAAGATTCGATCCATCTAATGCTGGCTTTAGTTTTAATGGGCTTCAGGAAGGGCACACTTTCCGAGAGCCACTACTCTCTCTAGTTCCCAATTCCAGTGGTGTGAACAGAGCTCAAAGTCTAAGTATACATGTCGGAGATGGTAAAGCTGCAGATTGGTTGTGCTGGCATTGGAGGCATGGATACCCATTGTTTATTGGGCTCCATGAAATTGCTGGGCAAGCGAGAGTGATGAATGCTCTACTAAAAGATTCTAAAACATTCTTGGCTACCTTTTGAGTGGTGGAGAATTTCAGGGCTCCTTTTTCTTGTGTTTTGTTTTCGATCTTGGTTGACTATTTTGCCACATCTTAACGAAAAAAAAAAAATAGATTTTGGAACATTTGTTCAATTTTCTAGTAGTTAATGGTGTCAAATCGACAATCTTTCTGACTGTAGTAATGGAAAAAAATCAAAGGAGTAGGAAATTCTAATGCCCTGTACACACAACCAGTTTTCCTGTCGGAAACTCTGAAGGTTTTTCATACGGAATTCCGCTCAAGCTGTCTTGCCTACACACGGTCACACCAAATTCCGACCGTCCAGAATGCGGTGACGTACAGTACATACAACGGGGCTAGAAAACGGAAGTTCAGTAGCCAATAGCTTCCGTCTCGTACTTGCTTCAGAGCATGCGTCGTTTTTGGTACGTCGGAACAGCATACAGACGAGCGGTTTTCCCGGTAGGAATTGGTTCAGTCGGAAAAATTTAGAACATGTTTTCTTTCTAGGTCCGTCAGAATTTTCAACGTAAAAAGTCAGATGGGGCATACACACGATTGGAATATACGATGAAAAGCTCCTGTCTGACTTTTTCTGTCGGACATTCCCTTCGTGTGTACACGGCATAACAGTGAATGTGTTTGTAAAATTCCATTAATTCAACCCATGCAATGTCAGGGCTTTTTTCCATTCTGTAGTTTAGCTTTAAGATCCTTAAAGCCAATGTAAATCCCCAACTTTTTTTTAAAGTTTTGTATAGAGTATTGAAGTGCTTAAATCCCTTAGTTTATTTCATGCTGCCTGGATCACCTTCACTTTCTGACCTGGAGATGTAACAGGAAATGAGAAGAAATCTCTAAAATGAATTGTTATCCCAATTGGAGATTTCATCTCTTGTTTCCTGCTCTGGTGACAAGCTATAAATTTTTACTTTTCAGTTATTTTCTGGCTCAGTGATAATGAATACCCAGGCAGGGACAGTACCCAGTAGGGACACCCGCAGCAGTAAAAGTTGTGTGTGTGTGTGTGTGTGTGTGTGTGTGTGTGTGGGGGGGGGTGGGTGTCCCTTTGCCACACAATGCAAAACTTTAAGTAAAAGCCTGTATATTCACTTTTAGTAAAGAATCCACTCCAGCAGTCTGAAACTTGTAGAAATATGTCTCATGTGCTCATTTATTCCAGAAAGTGTAGAGATTTCCCCGGTATATGAAACCAATTCTGTTTAAAATGAGCACAGTTAGTTGTAGAACTATAATACAACTTGTACAAGAACTGTGTCTTCTCTTTATGAAAATGAGTTTGTGGTTTCATTAATTACGCATCTTCTCTGCTGTGAACTGCCTCGGTGTATGAAGCCTGGAAGTCACAGTTTAGCGTAGCACTGTCATTATCTATTTCGAGATCAAGGATTGCCTTGTAGAATAATCCATACCCCAGGGATAGTTAAACACTCTGTCAAGTAGATAATAGGCAAATTGAGATTCATCTCATGTTACAATTGGATATCTTCATGTAACTAACCGCATGTGATCTGAACATAGAGACGTGACCATTTTACTGCACAGGTTACTTTGGTTGCAATTAACTGGAACATGTGAGTGCAACCTTAGGGCCTTCAGAAAACATTCTCTAAACTCCCATGTTACTAAACTGCTAAAAACAGCCAGGAGTGCTTGGACACATAGGATAACATTAGGGGAGTTCAAGGGCAGAAAAATCAAACTCCTAAACTCACAAAAATGTGAGTTTAACAGCAGTAGTGTGCATGAGGCCTAATGGTGAAGAACACCAGTGAGAAAACCCGCAGATCATTCTAATGTAAACCCTAATGATGACATACAGCATTGTGCACCAACACAGTGACTTAGTGGTTAGCACTCCTGCCTTGCAGTACTTGGTTTGTATCCCAACCAGGACACTACCCGCATGGAGTTTGCATGTTCTCCCTGTGCTTGTGTGGGTTTACTCCAGGTACTCCTGTTTCCTTCAACATGCCAGAGACATGCTGGTTAACCACTTGCCGAACGCTTAACTGTAAATGTACATCATTACTTTGACTTTAAATACCGGGGTTATGGCAGCAGCTAGCTGCCATAACCCCGGTATATTTTTGTTTTTGGGTTAGACTGTCGGCTGATCCCAGTGGTGGATTAGCTACGGGATCACTTTTATAGACAGCAGGAGAGCTATGCCCCCACGCCACTTCCCGGTCATTTCCCAGCTTACTGGACTCGTCAGTAAGCCCGGAACCGATACGGTGCGGCTGATGGCTAGGCAGGTAGCTGAATGAGAGCAAGATAGCCCCCACTCGGCTCTATGCCCTTGGAGGACTGGAGCGACCTCTGACGTCACTTCTGGTCCTTGGGCAGATAGACAGGATTTTGTTTTTTCTTAACCACTTGCCACCCGCCGTATAGCAAAATGACGGCGGCAAAGTGGTTGTGTTATCCTGTTCGGACGTCAAATGACGTGATCAGGATAACAGAGCCGGCACGCAGCGTGGCGATCAGAGGTGCTGTGTGTCAGTCTGACACACCGCATCTCCAATTGTGGTATGAAGCCTCTGACAAAGGCTTCTTACCACATGATCAGCTGTGACCAATCACAGCTGATCATCGCATGAACCAGGAAGTGCCAGTAAATAGCTATCCTGGGTTCACGCTGACAGGAAGACAGCGGCTCTCCCTGTCAGAGGGGGGGGTCTGTGCTGATAATCAGCACATTTGATTATCAGCACAGCCCCCTTCAAAGGGTGCCCATCAGCTGCCAATCAGTGCCCATCACCTGCCAGCCTGTCCCCCTCTATAAACGCCTGTCAGTGCCCACAACAGTGCCAATCAGTGCCCAAAAACGTGCCAATCAGTGCCACTCTGTAATACCTGTCAGTAGCTCCTCATTGGTGCTGCCTATCCAGTGCCTTATTATTGCCGCCTATTAGTACCATTGGGGCCACCTATCAGTGCCCATCAGTTTTTGTTTTTTTTTCAAAATTGTCAGTCTTTTTTCGTTTATAGCACAAAAATTAAAAACCGCAGAGGTGATCAAATACCATCAAAAGAAAGCTCTATTTGGGGGAAGAAAATTCTAAAAATTTAGTTAAAAATTGCCCTGGGCAGCAAGGGGAGGGCGGGGAGTGCCTGGTATTGAAGTGGTTAAAGTCAAATTGACAAATTTTTCTTTTGACCCCAGATCTCTCAATAAAGAGGACCTGTCATACTTATTTCTATTACAAGGGTGTTTACATTCCGTGTACTGTAATAGGAGTAAAAGTGAAAAAAAAAAATAATTAAAGGGACAGTGTGTAAAAATAAAAAGTAAAATATATAAGGAAAAAAAAAAAAAAAAAAAAAGCACCCCATCCCTGCAAGCTCGCACGCAGAAGTGAACGCATACGTAAGTCGCCCATGTATGTAAACTGTGTTCAAACCATACATGTGGGGTATTGCCACGATCGTTAGAGAAAGAGCAATATTTCACTAGACCTTCTCTGTAACTCTAAACAGATAACCTGTAAACAAATTTAAACCGTCGCCTATGAAGACTTTTAAGTACCATAGTTTGTTGCCATTCCATGAGCGTGCAAAATTTTAAAGCATGATATGTTAGGTATCTATTTACTCGGCATAATTTTCTAGCAAAAAATACTGATTTAAACTTGTAAACAACAAATGTCAGAAAAAAGCCTGGTCTTAAAATGGTTAATTAGCTCCTATCTGATTGGCCCTATTGCGTTTGGGCGTATACTGTATAGTATGTATGTGATATAGATTCCTTAGATTGTCACCTCCTAGTGGGCAGTGACTGATGTGATAGTACAAAATATATGTAAAACACTGTATATATGTAGTAAATAAATCATTAACAAATGCCATTTTGTTTAAACAAAATACGTTGTATGTCCCTTTCAAACAGCCAGTACCTTTGTGGTATGTGTCCCCTATTTCAACCTCACACCCCAATATACCTGACCCAATACAGATGTGTATAACTATTTTCCAAACCTACTTTTTTCGTTTTTTAATGAAATATTCTGTTCACTACCACATAAAAATGGCCAGACCCTACACTGCATATATATTTTAATGAGGTACATTACTGAGCCCTGTACTGATGAATGCAAAACTCTGCCATATAATTGAATACAATGAATGGAGTCTTATTCAGGACAGTGCAAATGTGAAGATGGCCATCACAGCCAACTAGAATGTGTTCAATATTAGGCCTCGTGCACACGGATGACAAAAGGCTGATTATATGCTAGGTATAAAGTTCAGGGTGTTTTGCCAAGCCCGGGGAGATGCTCATATAAACGCAGATGCTTCTGTGTAGAAATTACACATTCGAGGAATACTTTCTACACACAAATGCAGGTAAACACTGATGCACAGAAGCATAATTATTTACATGAGTACACCTACGGACCCCACGGCATGCCTGGGATTTATAAAGGAACATGCGGATCCCTGGGCATGAGCAAGTGCCCAAAAAATGTAACGGCCATCATATTTTTAATTTGCACCTAGTTATACTTTAAGCCTTGAGGGTACAGGTGCATTAACTATCTGAATGCAAAAGAAGGTTGCCCGCGCTCCAATCTTCAGAGGAATTGTGAGCTTTTGCATGGTTAACGTGTGTCAGGCAAAATGCGCTTCATCATAACGAATTAATAATTAATAATGATTAAGCGCATTTTGGGTGAAATGCGTTAACCATGCTGCTGCCATTCGGTATCCTGGGTTTGTGTTGTCTGCATTTTGTGGATTTGATCAATAAAAGCTCCAAATTTGTTTGAAGATTGGAGTGTGGTCAACCTTCTTTTGCATTCGTTTGGAACGTTGTGGATTACAGTCTAAACGGACACCCTGTGATTCAGAAAAGGGATTATACACCCAGTCTTACCTGGAGCGATGTTTGTTTTTCTATGCATTTTCTATGCATTAACTGTCTTACTCCCTACACTGTCACTGTCCTTTTCTCCCCAAAGTTTTGGTTGTGGCCAGTTCCTCACCGCCATTACGTACAATACAGGGCTAACAACCTATTGTACCGGATGGGGCAAGTGTGCAACTGTGCCTGAGAACAGCTTAGAGAGGAAGCTACGGGGGAAAGAGGAAAAAGATTAGTAATACAGACACTTTGGCATGTCCCTTAACTTGGCAGGAATAGACCCCTTTTTTTGTGCCTGGAGTTGGGCTTTAAATACCTGATTTTTCTGTGGTTTTTACAGCAATTAATGAAGTTGGTAACTGAAGGAAAATAGCTAAATACACATTTGAGAGCTGTTTTATCTGCCAAAAGGGTATTTCTGTTAATTTATTCCTGAGATTTACAGTCTTGCCAGACAGTACAGCCAGCATTTGACTAGACAGTGAATAAGAAGCAGCAGCCCATCACTCTGCTCACACTGCTTTCTCCATCTGTCAGCATGTTCCTTGCAAGAACATGAGCATGCCGCTCCCAGTACTGCAGGAGACTGATAACTCACATTCATATACCCACACTTATTGCATTTAAAAAATACAAAAAAAGTCAAAAAAATAAATAAATGTCATTTTAAAATTAATAATAGCATTAATTTGTGTTTAATATGTGCATGTAGTTTAGTTTAAAAATGTATTACTGATAATGTTCTCACTCCTTCTGTTGACAGCTGTGACATACATGTGTAAGTAATGTCCATACACTGGTTCTAATTTTTTTCCACAAATGTATGATTGATAGAGCAATGGGGGTATTTTATTACACAATAAACTTGTGTATTTTCTAAAATAAAATGCAGATTATGTTCTGCTTCAGTTCATGTTGTATGGCTTTCCTGCTGGCTGACAAGCAGGCAGGTCTCATAGGGGAGTTTTCTTGACAAGCCAGGTAGTGCTGTATTGCTGTGTGGTTGCATCACACGTTGTCATATGGCAAAATGATAGTCATGGTTTGTTTTACAGAATACAATACATTGCTTTGTAGCTCTCACATTTTTTCTGTATTATTTCTATTTGATAATCAACATTATAATAATGGTCATATTCAGTTGGTGGCAGTTAAACCCCCTCAGAGACTCCGCTGAGGCCTGAATGCACTCAGCTCTCCTCCCATAACATAACCCTGATCTGCTTGGGCACCATCCTGCAGCTGAACCTTACCAACCTCAGTCACCCATGGGTAAGTTGGGAAGCACCCTTTTGTTAAATGCCCACCATGCCGGTCATGCTCCATCTTTCCCTTCCCTTTTTGCTGTCCCAGTAAAAGAATTCTGTTGCATGGTTAAAGCTCACTCTCACTTCTAGCATAGCTCCCAACTGTCCCTGATTTCGAGGGACTGTCCCTGGTTTGGAGCAATGTCCCTCTGTCCCTCATTCCTCCTCATTTGTCCCTCTTTTTGGTCTGATCTATATAGATCTATATAAAATGCACTTTTTTTCTATCAAAAAGTGTTTTCCAGCGCTAAACCTTTCATCTGATTTCTAAATTGCTGCATTTGTAAATTCCAAAAGCCAATATAAAGGAATAGTAGCGGTAAAAAAAAACACTTGTGGGTTTAACCAATCTTGTTTTTTTGTACAATTCTCCTTTAAGGGGGCGTGGCGAGG
The DNA here is from genome assembly GCA_037952925.1 of Lithobates clamitans. Classification (NCBI taxonomy): domain Eukaryota; kingdom Metazoa; phylum Chordata; class Amphibia; order Anura; family Ranidae; genus Lithobates; species Lithobates clamitans. The sequence goes on from JBBGZY010000906.1 coordinate 1,651,957, forward strand.
GGTATGTCCTATGAATGCAAACTTTTTATGATGGGTGTCCCTCATTGCCATCTCAAAAAGTTGGGAGGTATGCTTCTAGGCCTGAGAGGACTTTGAATCCACCACGTGAGGTGTCTTACTATGTCACCAAAAACAAATGCTCTGTACACTGCTAAACGGACGACGTTGGGCATTTTTTTCAGCTGCTCCTGAACTCTCCTCTGTTATCTTATCAGTACATGTACACAGGGTCATTTAAAACAGTTTCTAGGCAGTTGAGTTTAGAATAGGGCTGGGTGATTTAAAAAAAAAAAAAAAAAATCTGCGATTCTCTTAAAAAAAACTCGATTCACGATTTGAATCGAGTTTTTTATTTTTTTGGGATACCGCGCCGGTCCTGAGGAGCTGCAGGCAGGATTTTGTAGGCGAGGCCGCGGCTTCAGCCTAGTCCGCGGCGTCCGGCCTCACGGACTCCTGCCCGCAGCTCCACAGGACCGGCGCGGTGAAAAAAGAAAAAATCTAAAAAAAATCGATTTGCTTAAATTTTGAGTCGATTTGACCTCTCAACTCGATTCAAGATTTAAATCGTTTTTTTTCCCCAGCCCTAGTTTAGAAGTATTTTTTTTTAACGCAAAAAAAGGGTTCAGACGGATGTTCAGAGGCATTTGGAATGCCAAATGCCTGTAACAGCTTGTAAACGCTGCTAAACGCGTTAACTCGTGTTTAGCAGCATTTAATTTACAGACGTTTTTGCATTTTAACAAAAAAAAATATATATTTATTTTATTTTTTACAAATGCTTCTAGACGCAAACACAGCTAAACGTGGCATGTAAACGCAGCTAAACTGAGGTTTTGACACGCCGGTGCAAACTCTGCTGAACACATGTTTTTAAAAGCTTAAACCAGTGTTTAGAATTGCCTGTTTTGCCGCGTTTGCATGCCGCGTTTTACCGCCTTTGCGTCTAGAAGCGTTTAGTTAAGATAACAAAGACCCTCCCCAAGCTCAGAAAGCATGATAAATTTTAACTGCTGTAGAGCAGAGAATTACATTTTGCGACCCGACTTTGGGGCCCTGTATCTCGGGACCACTTGGTGCTAGGAACCTCAATTTTGGATATGTGCTAGTTCCACTGTGTTGGCACATCAAATTTGGGGTTCCTAGCACCAAGTGGCCCCTAAATACGGGGCCCCAAAGTCGGGTCGCAAAATGTCATTCTCTGCTGCAGTTTACCATCATATTTCTGTGTTTTCTGGTCAAAAAAATAGGGTTCCTTTTAAAAACGCTTATAAACGCAAACGCAGCTAAACGTGGTACCGGCGTTTACCGTCTGAAACGTGGAAAACTTTTGCGTCTGAACCCATTTTTTTGCTTCTGGAAAAACGAGGTTAAACGCAACTGCCTAAAAACGCCAAAAAACGAGACTGTGTACATGGACACATAGGATAACATTGAATGAGTTCAGGGGCAGTTGAAAATGCCTCTGAACGCGCATTTAACAGCATCTCGTGTGCATGAGGTATAAGACGCCGGTTTCTAGCTGTTAAGTCATTCAGGAGAGGTTAAACATTGTCCCGTGTACATGAAGCCTTACTCGCCAATGACAAGACCACTATTTCTCCAATTAGTCCTGTACTCCATTGCTGAACATTTCAGTACATTCAGTTACAGAAATTCCCAGTCATTGTACAAAGTGACCAACTGCTCTATTCATTTTCCTAGACCTCTCTATTGCTGTCATAGATGTTGCCCCCCTCCATGATCTTTTGTGGATGATACTGGGCCAGAATAGATTTACACTAAGGGTGCTTTCACACCGAGGATTTGGAGGTAAAGCGCCACTATTTTTAGCGGCGCTTTACTGTAGTTTTTGCTGAGGTTTTTGCCCGATAGGGCGCGTTTAACCCCCGCTAGCAGCGGAAAAACTATTAAAACCACCCGGAAAGCGCCGCTGCCCATTTGTTTCAATGGGCAGGAGCAGTGGAGGAGCGGTATATACACCACTCCTTCACCACTCCAAAGATGCTGCTTGCAGTTTTTTTAATTTAACGTCCTGCCAGCGCATCGCCTCAGTGTGAAAAAACTCGGGCTTTCACCCTCAGACTGCAGGGGAGCCGTTTTACAGGCGCTATTTTTAGCCCAAAAGTGCCTGAAAAACGCCTCAGTGTGAATGGGGTCTAATACACCACACCAGGTCTCTGTAGATATCTGCTTTTACATTGAATATCAGGTCCAGTGACTTTCCACTTTTGAGGTCATTATGGGCAATTTGAAATATGATAGCCGACCTCATATCAGATTTCTCCATAAACCTGCAAATCTGTTCCATTGCTGGACCCCTCCACCTTAGAACTTAAAACAGGATAATAGTTATGATTTCAGGATCAAAAAACAACTTGTATATAATTATATACAGAACATGACAAACAAAGGGTGCAAATGCCTAGTGCATTATCGACAGCACTGTATTGAAAGGTAAAAGATACCAAAAGCAAGCCCATGAATGGAACTCCTCGGGTTCAAGTGGATGATAACACCAGCTGACACGTTTCAGGGAACAAGCCTTCTTGTTCAGAGCAGAACTGGTATAAATTAAAAAACTGCGCTAAAAGAGAATAAATGTCCAAAAGATTTATCTGTGGGCATCAAACAGAGGCGCTAAGGATCACCCGAACACCATAAAGTATGAAAAATAAATAGTGAGGTGCCCGACCACCATGGCTGTAAATTGCGCTTACCAAACAGCAAGCAGTATGAGCAGATGGCTTAAAACCCAGCCCGGGCCTTTTGGGTGTAGTAAATACTTCCGCTCTCTCCAGGCTCAGATCACCGTTCCAGATAAAAAGTAATATCGCGTAGTTGCATATAAAAAGAAACGCCGGCTGGCATAGCGAACATGAAACAGAGACCGTCCTCTTCCTGTGGTCACGTGGTAGCAGAACTGGTATGCCTGACACCTCAATCTCCTTATATTGAGGCAACTGGATCATAGTCCCACCTCCCACCATGGAGCATGCAGTGCATGACAGATCCTGGCACTAGTAATAGTGGCCTATTTAAGACACCAGTCTGGTCCACCGCCCCCCCCCCCCCCCCCCATGTGTTCCTGTTTATGCTATTTTTGGATTCCCGGTTACCGACCCGGCTTGCCTTTGACCTGTCTTTCTCCATACCTGGCTCTGACCCCTGGCTTTTTCTACTGACTTTGCAGCTGCCCGATTACCCGTGTATGACCTTGGCCTGCTCTCCTGCCACTGCTTCTGCCTGATCTCCTATGTATGGCCCTGGCTTGTTCCTCATTTTGCTTCCTGCCTTTGCTCCCAGCTGACTTCCTGTGCATGACTACAGGCCTGGCTCCTGACCCTGCCTCCTGTCTCTCTCTGCTGCCAAGTATCACCTGGTACTTCTATGGGACTCCTGCCCTGCAGTGCATCCTGCTCATCTGGCCATCATTCTGTGAACATCATCTCAGCACTTCAGTCTATCGCAGCTGCCAACCCATGCTTCTTTGGGCGTAGCCTCTCCTGTTATCACCTTCAGGGGTGCTCTGTGCTCAAACATAGCCAGAGTTCAGGAACCGGAAGGGATAGTGAAACAAGCCAAACGTCAGGGAGCCGGAGATGAACGTAGTAAAACAGCAAGCAGGATCTGGAGCCAGAAGGGATGTCAGACAAGCAAGTCGTTTAACAGGAATGCAGGAGATGGTCTCTGTGATGTTGACTAAGGGGAAGGCAGAGATCCTCTAGGCTGGACGGCTTAAGTAGGCAGGACTGACGAGCAGGATATCATTACTCAACAGGTGAGTAACTGTTGAAAGATAGGAGCTGGCAATTAGCCGACAGCTGAGTGGCCAGCTCTGAGAAGGAAGGGCTAAGCCCAGCCCTGATACTAGCGTTAGCTGGGGTTATCACCCACTTGAACCTGAGGAGTTCCATAGATGGGGTTGCTTTTGGTTCCTGGGATGTACAACGCAGTTATTCACAATGGTTTTATGAGTACATTTTTTACCTTTTACCTTTCAATAAAGTGCTGACAATGTACTAGGCATTTGCACCCTTTGTTTTTTTTATTGTTTGTACAGTTACAAGACTCCCCGATCTTAAGATGGCTGCAATGCCTAGATCATCCAGTCCGGGTTGCATATCAGGCAAGCTTGGAGCAGGTATTCAGTCTGGTTTGTCTAGATCAGTGTTTCTCAACTCCAGTCCTCAAGGCGCCCCAACAGGTCATGTTTTCAGGCTCTCCATTAGTTTGCACAGGTGATTTGATCAGTTTCACTGGCTTAGTAATTACCACATTCATTTCATCTGAGGGAAATCCTGAAAACATGACCTGTTGGGGCGCCTTGAGGACTGGAGTTGAGAATCACTGGTCTAGATCATGCTGTTATGCCGCGTACACACGGTCGGACTTTTCAGCTACAAAATTCCGACAGCCCGTCCGACAGACTTTTGAAAGACTTTCAATGGACTTTTGGCGGACTTTCAACAGACTTTCTAACGACCAGACTTGTCTACACACGATCACACCAAAGTCCGACGGATTCCTACGTGATGACGTACACCGGACTAAAATAAGGAAGTTGATAGCCAGTAGCCAATAGCTGCCCTAGCGTGGGTTTTTGTCCGTTGGACTAGCATACAGACGAGCGGATTTCTGGGTCCGGCGGAGTTACGACGTAAAGATTTGAAGCATGTTCCAAATCTAAAGTCCGTCAGATTTGCGCCTGGAAAAGTCCGCTGAAAGTCCGGGGAAGCCCACACATGATCGGATTGTCCGCCGGACTTAGTCCGTCGGCGTCCGTCGGACTTTTGTAGCCGAAAAGTCCGACTGTGTGTACGCGGCATTACAGGTTGATCCTCCTCAATAGTGAATTCTCTGACATAGCTGCCTAAAATGAAGTCAGCTACTGTGAGACAGTCATGTCAATGGAATCCGTAACATGGAAATTTGGTGGAATGAATACATTTTACTGTAATATCAAGGCTATTTATTAACAGATGATTAGAACAGTTTCACAGTAACAAGACTATGTTACACCCAGACATCTGATACTTCTCAGAGTAATATATGCCAAGGCATCTTATTTCTGACAGCAGATGTGGGAACCATGATTGGTGGCTCCTCGGCACATTACAGCTCCTACAAGAATGTAGAGATCACCATGTTACCCTCACAACCTCTGACCCCCTGGTCTTCAAAAACTGCTTTGTGGAGGAGTGTTCAGCAGACACTTCCCAATTCATTCTGCAGGCACATGGACAACTGTAAACTTTTTGCAGCACAATATATGACACTATTATTAAGATTTTGCTTAGTACAACAGATTAACATCTATATTGCAGTTTTTTGTTTTTTTACTTCTGTAGAGGCTAGTGTGGATGGTGTTTGGTCAAATACGAAATTTACTGTTATCCTTTAGGGCTTGATTACAGTCGTATGCAAAAGTTTAGGAACCCCTGACAATTTCCATGATTGTCATTCATAAATGTTTGGGTGTTTGGATCAGCAATTTCATTTGATCTATCAAATAACTGAAGAACACAGTAATATTTCAGTAGTGAAATGAGGTTTATTGGATTAACCGAAAATGCGCAATATGCATCAAATCGAAATTAGACAGGTGCATAAATTTGGGCACCCCAACAGAAAAATCACATCAATATTTAGTAAAGCCTCCTTTAGCAGAAATAACAGCCTCTAGACGCTTCCTATATCCTGTAATGAGTGTCTGGATTCTGGATGAATGTATTTTGGACCATTCCTCCTTACAAAACATCCCCAGTTCAGTTAGGTTTAATGGTTGCCGAGCATGGACAGCCCGCTTCAAATCACCCCACAGATGTTCAATGATATTCAGGTCTGGGGACTGGGACGGCCATTCCAGAACATTCAAAAGACAAAAAAGTAGCTGCGCTATGAGAATTAGATGATAAATATGAAGAAAATTAATTAAATCACATTTAAATAAGTTAATTATACACCACTATAACGTGACAAACAGTGATAAATATAGAAAACATCAAAAAATTGAAAAACATGGTTAAATGAATATAATCAGTCCATTCAAAGATATAAAGGGAGAAAGTTCACTAGCAGAACAGTCCTTCAATTGTTGGTATGACAAGCATCCATGTGGTGTAAATCATGCAACCATAACACCCAGAAGAACGTGGTGACACAAGGGTTCCTCCACCGATAAAAATGCTGTCCCTTACCAGCTCCTAAGATCTCTTATTACAGGAGATCATGCAGGCATGTGGCTTTCTCCCCCAGCCTCGGGTTTTTAATATGGATGGCTCCTAATGGTTCTCCCCACCAGGAATCCTCTAAGAAGTGGATAGTCACTTATCCCCCATGAACGAATATGTAAAAAAGGCTTCGTCCACCAATTGTAGTCACCTCTGTACTCCAGTCCAACCCCAGCCCGTCTCTTCTTCTATACATTGTACTTGTTCCTCTGCATAGATTTTGAGCAGTGTTTTGGGTTGTTGTCATGTTGATATATCCAGCCCCGGCGTAACTTCAACTTTGTGACTGATTCCTCAACATTATTCTCAAGATTCTGCTGATATTGAGTGGAATCCATGCGACCCTCAACTTTAACCAGATTCCCAGTACCAGCACTGGCCACACAGCCCCACAGCATGATGGAACCTCCACCATATTTTACTGTGGGTAGCAAGTGTTTTTCTTGGAATGCTGTGTTCTTATGCCGACATGCATAACGCCCCTTGTTATGACCAAATAACTCAATCTTTGTTTCATCAGTCCACAGCACCTTATTCCAAAATGAAGCTGGCTTGTCCAAATGTGCGTTTGCATACCTCTAGCGACTCCATTTGTGGCGTGTGTGCAGAAAAATCTTCTTTCGCATCACTCTCCCATACAGCTTCTCCCTGTGCAAAGTGTGCTGAATTGTTGAAGGATGCACAGTGACACCTTCTGCAGCAAGTTGGTGTTGTAGGTCTTTGGAGGTGGTCCGTGGGCTGTTTTTGACCATTCTCACCATCCTTCGCCTTTGCCTCTCCAATATTTTATGTGGCCTGCCACTTCTGGCCTAACAAGAACTCTGCCTGTGGTCTTCCATTTCCTCACTATGTTTCTCACAGTGGACACTCACAGCTTATATCTCTACGATAACTTTTTGTAGCCTTCCCCTAAACCATAATGTAGAACAATCTTTGTTTTCAGGTCATTTGAGAGATGTTTTGAGGCCCCCATGTTGCCACTCTTCAGAAGAGAGTCAAAGAGAACAACAACTTGCAATTGGCCACCTTAAAGTGGAGTTCCACCCACTTTTACAACTCTTCAGCACCCCTCACTAAACTATGCACTGTAAACTAATTGTATATTTTTTTTTTTCTCAGCACTTACTGTATATCTGCTGTATTCATTTTTCACTTCCTCCTCCCTGGCCACGGCCCATCGCATCATTTCCTGTTTGCAATAGCTTCTGGGAAGGGGCGGCAACCTCCTCTGAAACTGCCGTTGCTATGGAAACCTGACCTGAAACCTATTACACTGCTTGTGCTGCACTGAGCATGTGCGAGATCTGCAAGGATGAGATCCAGGAAGTAATACAGTCTGGCTTCAGATACCCAGACTTAAAGTGGTTGTATACCTTTATTTTTAACTTTTACCTACAGGTAAGCCTATAATAAGGCTTACCTGTAGGTAAAAAAAATATCTCCTAAACCTGTAAGGTTTAGGAGATATTCCCCTCGCAATGAGTCGCTGACTGCAGCGGCGCATGCGCACAGGGGATTCTCGGCTGACAGCCCGGCAAACTCCGGAGCTTGCCGGGCAGAAGTCTCCCGCGCGCATGCCCGGGAGTGACGACATCGCGGCTCCGGCCACTCACAGCGCCGGAGTCGCGATACCCGGAAGACACGCCGAGGAGAGATGTCAGCTCCCTCAGGGTGGACCAGGTGAGATGCCGGCGCCTCGTTCGAAGGTAAGTATCTCATAATGAGCTAGTATGCGGTGCATACTAGCTCATTATGCCTTTTCCCTTGCAGGTGTATATATAAAAAAAAAAAGACAGTGGGTATACAACCGCTTTAAGATGGTCACGGCCTGCTGTAAGTTTATAAAATAACAAACTACTGCTATAAACTAACAAAACAGACCTTAGTTTACAGACTAATTTACTAGAATACATTAAGCTTGTGTATTATAGGGGTATTTTTTCATTTTAAAAGTATAATTTCGGCCGGAACACCACTTTAAATACCTTTTCTCATGATTGGATGTACCTGTCTATGAAGTTCAAGGCTTAATGAGCTCACCAAACCAATTGTGTGTTCCAATTTATCAGTGCTAAGTAGTTACAGGTATTCAAATCAACAAAATGACAAGGGTGCCCAAATTTATAATTTTGTTTTAATGCATATTGCGCATTTTCTGTTAATCCAATAAACCTCATTTCACTACTGAAATATTACTGTGTCCTTCAGTTATTTGATAGATCAAATGAAATTGCTGATCCAAACACCCAAATATTTATAAATGACAATCATGAAAATTGTCAGGGGTTCCTAAACTTTTGCATACGACTTTATACTTGCTTCAAAATGTGACATTGGGCATGCATTTTTAAAGCACTCTAAATGCCAATCAAAGCCCCTGACAGTGGCGGCCCGTCCATTATGGACACCCAGGCCCCTCTCTCCTCTCCACCACCTATATGCAGTGGAAAGATTCATGCATAGCATAGCATAGCATGAATGAATCTATCCACGGCTGTCCCCTATCCATGTATCTGGCTCCTTTCAGGGCACATGAAATTCAGCGGCCAGGTTTCTTTTTTTTTTAAGTACATGATTAGAGCCATAGGCTCTAATAGGCTTCAAAATAGCGTGGGCTCGGGTCGCAGAGGAATGCGTCCGGAGACCACCCAGGTGTGTTGCAACAGTGAATGAATATTCGCTGTTGCAACACTGATCCTCCTCCCAGGCAATCGGGAGGTAGGTATGAAACCTGTTTCTCGAATGGCCAAAACGTCAGGCGATCCTATTGGATGCCTGGCGCTGGGAGGAGCAGAGAGGAGACGCACCACGGAGAGGACTCTAAGAGAGAAATTCGGAGCCCGCCACGCTGGAAGATGGCCACAGCAGCTCCGACCGCTGCTCTCACCACCCACATCCATGGTAAGGACAGTGGGTGGTGGAAGGGAAGTGTTAGTGCCGCGGGGTGGGTTAGATGGCAGTTGTGCTAGTGCCGCTCACCGGTGGCCCGGGGGGTTGTTTGCCCCCCAAAGAAAAGACACCAGCCGCCACTGGCGCCTGTCACTTAAAACATACATAAAATGGTTACCTTACAGTCCTGTTCACATGTTGTGTTTTCTTCACTTTGCTTCACTTCAAAAATGATACCTCATGTTGCTTTCTTGGTGCTTAAAAGCATCCCCAAAGCCTCCATGACAACACTCGCTAACAGCACCTGAAGCTTTTGAGTGGCTTTTAGGCCGGGTTTACACCAGTGTGAATTGGATGTGGATTTCTCTGCATCCAATTCTCATAGCAGTAGATTGTGACCGGCTCTCTACGGAGCTGGTTCACATATCTCCACAGCGGCACAAGTGTGAATTGCACAGAGGTCCTGTGCGTCTTTTGGTTCGTTTCGGGTCCGAATTCAGCCCAAAATTCGGGCTGAAATCGGACCTGAAACAATGAATGGAGACACACCGAACCCCTGCTGTGACCTGCTGCCTTCTCAAGTGTGAACCCAGCCTTATTCAGTGCTAACTTTGCTTTGTTGTGGAGGTATTGCCGGTATGGGATATCCCAGCATGCACTGGGAAACCAACAAGCAAAATGGAAAGATGTCATCAGCAGTCAGGTCCTGTTCATGTGTATATATTCTGAATGTGTCTGGTGAAAATGTCACATCTGGTGTACAGCGTGGAGCAGCAGGAAGGTGAGCGGGATCTGGACTGGAGCGGAGCAACTAGCCAATAGCACAAGTGGTGTGCAACATGGGAATGCTATAGTAGTGAATGGGACTGGAGAGTGAGGACTGAGCAGCAGAGGATCAGCAGAGCTGGGGGACAGAGCAGAAGAAACTAGCAGATTTCTAATGTGGTGAGCAGTGTGGGAGCAATATAGCGGGAGGTGAGCGGGGACCAGGAGAGATGGGGATCAACAGAGCTGGGGGTTACTACTGAGTGGGGGATCAGCAGAGTGGGAGGTTACTACTGAGCAAGGGATCAGCAAAGCTAGGGGTACTAATAAGCTGGAGATCTGCTGAACGAGGGTACTAATAAGCTATGGATCTGCTAAAAAGGGGTACTACTGAGATGGGTTCTACTGGACCCTTTTAAAACAAACAGAATATCAACACACACAGGGCATTTGCCAAGCTTCATTTTTTTTTTTTATCCAGAAAAAATTCTTTATTGAAAATTGACAGCATACAGTCCAGAGATTCATAAGCCTTACAATTACAACAAGGTATATCACCCCCAGTGCCCTGAGAGCCAAGCCACAAATATGCAAAATAATATAACATAACATGCCAATCTCCCCTACACACCCCACAATCAAGAAACCCTACATAACTTCCAATACATCTGTATTTAAATGTATGTTCTGTCAGATTATTAGGGCGTGGGGTCTCTCAGCCCGCATTAAGTCTCAGGAGTCTATCCATGACCAGGTCCTCCGGGGCCAATCCCGGAGTTCCCAGCCACGGCTCCCACAATTTTTCAAATTTGGCGGCACAACCCCTATGCTGGTATATGATTTTCTCCATCCTTAGCGTATTGCCCACTGCTGTAATCCACTCCTTAACCGTAGGGGGCGACTCAGACTTCCAATGTATCATAATCAGTTTACGGGCCATGAAAAGGGTCCTTGTAAGGGCTTCTCTAATATGTGTCTCCCATTCTAATTCGTCCAGTAAGTTCAGAATACACTGTCTAGGGTCCAGAGGAATCTGTACCCCAAACACTGCAGACAGAACCTCTATCACCTCCTTCCAATACACATGGAGTTTGGGACAGCGCCAAAGCATATGTATCAACTCACCATGATCCCTTTTGCATCTAGTACACAGCGGGGAGGGCGTCAGTCCCATAGCATGGAGTCTATGGGGCGTGTAATATACTCTCAGAAGTGTGTATAGTTGAGTCAACCTTTGCGTCACATTTAGGGAACAAATAGCCACTGATTGCAGGGCTTCCTCCCACTGATCGCCATCCAGGGGCCCTATGTCCATTTCCCACTTTCTTTTGACCGTAAGGGGGTGTTTGGAGAGGTATTGAGTAGATAATGTGCCGTAGCACTGGGAGATAAATCCCTTGGAGACCTCTGCAACTTTAAGTTGGGAAAGAATGGGATTAGGGTCCATATGCCACTCAGTGGTCCTAGATTGGGCTATAAATGCATGTCTGAGTTGCATATAGTAGAACTTCATATGTTGAGGTAATCCGTATTTCTCTCAAAATTTCAAAGGAAACCAGTTTCCCATTACTTATAACTAGAGCCAGGTAGAAGATACCATGTCCCTTCCACTTGTCCGTGTGCTGCAATTTAGCCAGCTCCGGGTAGGTCCCATTAGCCCAAATCGGGCTAAACTCATTGAAACCCGTGGCCCCCTGCAAATAGTTGACTTTGTTCCATACTTTTTGTATTAGACTGTATGTAGGGAAGGTTTTTTGAGGTTTACCAAAGGCCAGCCAAGCTTCATTAACCGCTTGCTGACCATATCACTTACATGTAAGGCGGCAAGACGGCTCTGATGCGCTGGATCACGTACTAGGCACATGAACTGGCACTCCTGGATAGCGGGAGCATGCGCTTCGCCAGCAACCCAGACATGCTGTGATTAGACACAGCAGATGCCAATCAGTGGGCGCAGGCCAATGGATGACTGCCAGCCAGCACCTGTCGATCGTTGGGAAGACACACAGGACAGTGTGCTGACTATGTAAACAAGGCAGAGTTCTGTCCCGTCAGCGGGGAAGTGAAAAAGAAGCACAACTGTGTACACCAAAACACTGGCTAGGCACACATTTAACCCTGATCACGCTAGCTGTTTAATGCTTTCCCAGCCTGTGTCATTAGTACAGTGACAGTGCATATTTTTAGCACTGATCACTGCATTAGTGTCACTGGTCCCCAAAAAGAATCAGAAGTGTCAGTGTCTGATTTGTCAACCACAATATCACAGTCTCGCTATAAGTCGCTGATCGCCGCCATTACTAGTAAAAAAAAAGGAATATATCCCATAGATTGTAGACGCTATAACTTTCGCACAAACCAATCAGTATACACCCCCTGGGATGTTTTTACCAATAATATGTAGCAGAATGCATATTGGCCTAAATTTATGAAGAAATTTAAATTTTTTAATTTATATTGGATATGTTTTGTAGCAGAAAGTAAAAAAAAATGTTTTTTTTTGTGGCAAAGTCTTTCTTACAAGGAGGTAGACTAGTGATTGTCAACTTATGTGGTGTACAGTAGGAGGCCTCAGCTGTGACAACTGACATCACCAAAGGGCAGCACATAATGGCCATACCACAGGAGATGGTCAGAGGCTGTGGATATGCTACAGTTGTGGTGTGAGACTCGCATGACAAGTTGCACCAGTGTGAACAGGGGCTGATGAGAATCTCCTGTTCCACCTCGTCCCAAAGGTGGTCTATTGGATTGAGATCTGGTGACTGTGGAGGCCATTGGACTACAGTGACCTCATTGTCCAGTGGTGAGATGATTGGAGCTTTGTGACATGGTGCATTATCCTGCTGGAAGGAGCCATCAGAAGATGGGTACACTGTAGTCATAAAGGGATGGACATGGTCAGCAACAATACTCAAGTAGGCCGTGGTGTTTAAACGATGCTCAGTTTGTACTAAGGGGCCCAAAGTTTGCCAAGAAAATATCCCCCACACCATTACACCACCAGCCTGAACCATTGATACAAGGAAGGATGGATCCATGCTTTCACGCCACATTCTGACTCTACCATCTGAATGTCACAGACTCGAAATCGAGACTCATCGGACCAGGCAACATTTTTAATCTTCTGTTGTCCAATTTTGGTGAGCCTGTGTGAATTGTAGCCTCAGTTTCCTTTTCTTAGCTGACAGGCGTGGCACCCGGTGTGGTCTTCTGCTGCTGTAGCCCATCTGCTTCAAGGTTCGATGTGTTGTGCGTTTAGAGATGGTATTCTGCATACCTTGGTTGTAACGAGTGGTTATTTGAGTTACTGTTCCCTTTCTATCATCTCCAACCAGTCTGCCCATTCTACTCTGACCTCTGACATCAACAAGACATTTTCCTCCACACAACTGCCACTCGCTGGATATTTTCTCTTTTTCAGACCATTCTCTGTAAATCCTAGAGATAGCTGTGCATGAAAATCCCAGGTTTTGACCAGCCTGTCTGGCACCAACAACCATGCCATGTTCAATGTCACTTACATACCTTTTCTTCCCCATTCTGATGCTCGGTTTAAACTTCAGCAAGTCGTCTTCACCACGTCTAGATGCCTAAATGCATTGAGTTGCTGGCATGTGATTGGCTGATTAGCAATTTTTTACAAAGCAACTGAACAGGTGTACCTAATAAATTGGCTGGTGAGTGTAAATATTTAGGTACGTCACTATACTACAGTTACGGCCTCCATTCCTGCCATCTCACCACAATATGCTAATAGTTGTTTCAGAAACCTTTATGGAAAGAAATATCGGGGCTGCCATTGCCAAATCGGTTTCCTGGATTTCTCCAAACTTAATAGTTTTGGAGTTACCAACCTACAAATATGTAGCAGACAAAGCTAGAGAAAAGGTCAGCAATGTCAGCCTGCTTATTTTCTCTTCAAAACAGGTGTTGTGTTTTAACTACTTGACCCCCCCAGGCCGATTCTGACCTTTCTGTCATACATGTCCAAATCAGCTTTCTTTCTTTCTTTTTTTTTTTTGCTAGAAAATTACTTAGAACCCCAAACATTATATATTTTTAAGTAGAGACCCTGGAGAATAAAATGGTGGGTGTTTTTTTTTTTTTTTCACACAATATTTATGCAGAGGTTTTTCAACCGCAAATTTTGTGGAAAAAATACACTTTAATGAATTTTAGTGCACACAAACATAATATAATATTCATTTTTTTAGTAAAATATAAAAGATTATGTTACACTGAGTAAATAGATACCAAACATGTCTTGCTTTAAAAAGGATGCATGCCCATGAAACAGTGACAAACTACATTAAAAACCACTTCCCGCAAAATGACGTACCTGTACCTGTACGCAGGGGCTGACCGACCCATCGGGCACTCGGGCATGGACTGAGGGCCCATGCCGCTAGGGGGCCGTGAGAGCATCTGCATCCGCAATACATTGCAAGGAGAAGGGATTCAGGACGCATCTGATACCTCTCACAGCGCACTGCTAGTTGCCGGCTCCTCCTTCTCTCTCGTCCACCCCAGGTGCTTGTACATGACATCACCTGGGATGGACGAGAAGAGAGGATGGGCCGGCGGGGAGCAGCGCGCTGTGAGAGGTATTCAGGCTGCAGGCATCGGGTGACTGTGAGACACTGTTTTTTTTTTTTACTGGAGGTGCCATGGCCGCCATCGCGGGGGGCGGGATCGGGCGGCGCGGCAGACAGTACAGGTCAGGTCAGGTGTAGGAGGCCCGGGCCCCAACAGGACCGCAGGAGGCCCCGTGATATTCTCCCAGTGCTCTCGTGTCTTCTCCCCCCACAGTGTCCTCCGGTCCACCCACCCCCCACAGTGTCCCCCTGTGTCCTCCACCCACAGTGTCCCCCTGTTGTCCTCCACCCACCCACGGTGTCCCCCTGTTGTCCTCCACCCACCCACGGTGTCCCCCTGTTGTCCTTCACCCACCCACGGTGTCCCTCTGTTGTCCTCCACCCACCCACGGTGTCCCCCTGTTGTCCTCCACCCACCCACAGTGTCCCCCTGTTGTCCTCCACCCACCCACAGTGTCCCCCTGTTGTCCTCCACCCACCCACAGTGTCCCCCTGTTGTCCTCCACCCATACAGTGTCCCCCTGTTGTCCTCCACCCACCCACAATGTCCCCCTGTGTCCTCCACCCACCCACAATGTCCCCCTGTGTCCTCCACCCACCCACAGTGTCCCCGTGTCCTCCACCCACCCACAGTGTCCCCCTGTTGTCCTCCACCCACCCACAATGTCCCCCTGTGTCCTCCACCCACCCACAATGTCCCCTTGTGTCCTCCACCCACCCACAATGTCCCCGTGTCCTCCCCCCCGTCTCCCCCTGTGTCCTCCACCCACCATTTCCCCCTGTGTCCTCCACCCACCGTGTCCCCCTGTGTTCTCCACCCACCCACAGTGTCCCCCTGTGTTCTCCACCCACCCACAGTGTCCCCCGCTGTGTCCTCCACCTACCCACCGTGTCCCCCTGTGTCCTCCACCCACCGTATCCCCCTGTCTTCTCCACCCACCCACAGTGTCCCCCTGTCTTCTCCACCCACCCACAGTGTCCCCCCCTGTGTCTTCCACCTACCCAGAGTGTCCCCCTGTGTCCTCCACCCACCCACAGTGTCCTCCACTCACCGTGTCCTCCTGTGTTCTCCACCCACCCACACAGTGTCCCCCCACCCACCCACACAGTGTCTCTCTGTGTTCTCCACCCATCCACTCTGTCCCCCTGTGTCCACTCACAGTGTCCCCCAGAGTCCTCCACCCCCCCCACAGTGTCCCCCTGTGTCCTCCACTCACCCACAGTCGCCCCCTATGTCCTACACCCACCGTGTTCTCCACCCACAGTGTCCCCCTATGTTCTCCACCCACCCACAGGGTCCCCCTGTGTCCTTCACCCACCCACAGTGTCCCCCTGTGTCCACCGACACACAGTGTCCCCCTTTGTCCTCCACCCACCCACAGTGTCCCCCTGTGTCCTCCACCCACCCACTGTGTTCTCCACCCATCCACAGTGTCCCCCTGTGTCCTCCACCCACCCACGGTGTCCTCTTGTGTCCTCTACCCACCCACGGTGTCCCCCTGTGTTCTCTTCCCACCCATGTCATGTTCTCAGTGCCCTGCTGTGTACCCCCTGATGTGCCCTTTGCACCATGATGTGCTTTCCTGCGTGCCCTACTGTGTGCCCTATGCCCTGTGTTGTTCCCTGCTGTGTACCCCATGATGTGCCCTGCTGTGTGCCCCATGCCCTGTGATGTGCCTGTGCCCTGCTGTGTGCCCCCATGATTTATGTAGGTGGGGACACAGGGGGCCCCACAATCTTCTATTGCCCGGAGGCCCCATGAGTTGTCCGTCCGCCCCTGCCTGTACGTCATTTTAAGGAAGTGGTTGTATGCCTGCAGCTAGAGGAATCATCCCGGTACCGTTGTTTAGAGCAGAAGGTCTAAAAATCCAAAGTATTTAAAAATGCAGATTTTGGCGCTTTGAATACTTTTAAGTGCAGTAGAGGGGTTTAGAGTCTTTTAGACCCCCGATCCCTCCATAAAGGGTACCTGTCACTGCCTATTACTGTCACAAGGGATGTTTACATTCCTTGTAACAGCAATAAAAGTGATCACATTGTTTTAGTTTTAAAGGGACAGTGTAAAGTAAATAAATTAAAAAATGTTTTTTCAAAGCGCCTCCGTCCCCGCACACCAAAGAAAAAGGATATGTAAGTTGTGCCCGCAAATGTAAATGGTGTTCAAATCACACATGTCAGGTATCGCCGCAATCGTCAGTGAGAGCAATATATATAGTACAAGACCTCCTCTGTAACTGGTACCCATTAAATATTTTTAAAGCATATAAAGCCTATGGAGATTTTTCATTCTGTAGTTTGTCGCCATTCCACGAGTGTGTGCAATTATAAAAGCGTGACATATTAGGTATCCATTTACTCGGCCTAACATCATCTTTCATATTATACAAAAAAATTGGGCTAACTTTACTGTTTATTTATTTATTTATTTTTAATTCGATGAACTGTATTTTTTCCCCAAAAATTGCGTTTGAAAGACCGCTGCGCAAATACTGTGTGACATAAAATATTGCAACGATCGTCACTATTTTCTAGAGTCTTTGCTAAAGATATATATATATATATATATATATATATATATATATATATATATATATATAATGTTTGGGGGTTCTAAGTAATTTTCTAGCAAAAAAAATGATTTTAACTTGTAAACAACAAATGTCAGAAATAGGCCTGGTCCTTAAGTGGTTAAATCAGGCAATACTTTAAAAGTGAAGTTCAGGACTACAAAAAAATCAAACTCACCTAGATGGCGGCAGCACTGATCCCAGCTGCAGCTGTCCCCCGCCAATTCTACCCCAAGAACCGAGCGACCAAACACCGCGGATCGCTCAGTTCTCCCCCTCCGCTCTGAGCAGAGGACTGTGACTGGGTTCACACTTGTGCAGTGCGAGAAATCGCACCGCATTCCTGTGCACATCAAATGTGATGTCTGTATGCGGTGCGATTTGTATGGCTCAAACCACATTGTATTTTCACCAAAATGGTGCAGGACCCTTTTTTTCCGCACCTGAATTGCATCGCATGGCAAACCATGCAATGTGATTCTGGCAATTGCACTGCCTTTTGCAATCTGTTTCGGGGTGTCGTTAATCTAACATTGACACCCGCAGCAGATCGCATGGATGGCGTGCGATTGTTATGTAGGATGTCCAGAGAACACAGAGGATACATGGGATAGATTAGAAGGGATGAAGGCCCAGAGACATGTCCAGAGTACACAGGGGATACATGGGTTAGATTAGAAAGGATGAAGACCTGGAGACATGTCCAGGGTACACAGAGGATACATGGGATAGATTAGAAGGGATGAAGGCCCGGAGACATGTCCAGAGAACACAATTTTTTAGTCCGCAGCCCCAAGGTATGATCAGTTCCAGCAACCATCGCCAGCGTCTGTTTTACATGGTGCAGGAATACCTAGGGGCAAGATCTGACTTTGACACCTTTCCCACCAAAAATCCTCTGGGTTACTGGGTCTTGAGGATGGATCACTGGCCAGAGCTTGCACAGTATGCAATTGAGCTACTGGCCTGTCCTGCATCCAGTGTTCTATCAGAACGCACATTCAGTACTGCTGGAGGCTTTGTAACCAATCACAGGGTGCGCCTTTTCCACCGATCGATCGATCGACTGATGTTCATAAAATGAATCAGTCTTGGATCACCACCAGATACCAAGCACCTGATGCTGATGTAACCGAATAATTTTTTTTTGAAATGTCAGATCCCTTCAAGACTGCCTATGCTGATGCTGAGTGACTATCCTCTTTCTCAATGATCATGCTGATAGCTTGTAAGAATATTTTTTGGTTCTGGGCACCAGTGGCTAAGGCCCAGTTTTTCAGCCCCTGTTTAACAGGGGCATGTAATTACAATTTTTGATGCAATATTTTGCAAGGAGGGTTCATTGCTGCGCTCAACTAGAGTATTTGTGAGGGGTTGCAGTGTTGTGGCACCAGCACCAGTGCCTAAGGCCCAATTCTTCAGCCCCTGTTTAACAGGGGCGTGTAATTACAATTTTTGATGCAATATTTTGCAGGAGGGCTCATTCCTGCGCTCCAACTAGAGTATCTGTGAGGGGTTGCAGTGTTGTGGCACCAGTGCCTAAGGCTCAATTTTTCTGCCCCTGTTTAACAGGGGCATGTAATTACAATTCTTGATCTAATATTTCACAGCAGGGCCCGTTCCAGCGCCCACCAAGAGTAACTGTGAGGACTTACAGTGTTGTGGCAACACCACCACCAAAGGCCCAATTTTTCTGCCCCTGTTCAACAGGTGCATATAATTAAAATTCTTGATCTAATATTTCACAGCAGGGCCCGTTCCTGCGCCCACCAAGAGTAACTGAGGGCTTACCGTGTTGTGGCAACACCAACACCTAAGGCCCCAATTTCTGCAGAGTATATAGGGCAGGACCCTACTTTCAAACATCCAACTTACAAACGACTCCTACTTGCAAACGGAAGGAGACAACAGGAAGTGAGATGAAATCTACCCCTAGGAAGGGAAATTCTCTCCCGTAAGAGTTAATATGGGAAAAACGTGTCTCCTCTCCACTGCTGCTTTATCACCAATCCTTGTTTCACTAAAAACCCAAATTTTCCAAAAACATTTGTCATTGGGGCAGAAAGTGAGGTGAAATCTTGTGAAGAGGAGCACAGACAGAAAAACAAATGTCACAGGGGTGATAACCCTTCCCTATGTTTTCCAAAAAGCTTAAAATAGATTTTTTGGCTGGAGCTACACTTTAAAAATGCACCAGTTCAAAATTACAAACAGATTCTACTTAACAACAAACCTACAGTCCCTGACTTGTTTGCACCGCCTGTATACTTCTGTTCAGAGTATATAGGGCCTGGGGGCCCCACGCCTTTCCTTTTTTTAATTTGGGTGAGGGGTTCCCCCTAATATCCATACAAGACCCAAAGGGCCTGGTAATGGACTGGGGGGGTACCCATGCCGTTTGTCTCACTGATTTTCATCCATATTGCCGGGACCCGACATTACATTAAAGTCACAAGCAGTTTAAATGACTTTTATTCCTTTTAAAAATGTCATTTTGTGCAGGGACTGTTCTATGCACGGGAAACACGCGCCACTTTACAGGCATACTATAGACACCCCCCAGGTACGATATTTAAAGGAATATTTCACTTTTTTTCACTTTAACCACTTGAAAACTGGGCACTTAAACCCCCTTCCTAAACAGACCAATTTTCAGCTTTCAGTGCTCTCACACTTTGAATGACAATTACTCAGTCATGCAACACTGTACCCATATGAAATTTTTGTCCTTTTTTCACACAAATAGAGCTTTCTTTTGGTGGTATTTAATCACCGCTGGGTTTTTTATTTTTTGCAATATAAATCAAAAAAGACTGAAAATTCGATAAAAAAAAAAAAAAATTCTTTGTTTCTGTTAAAATTTATTGCAGAGTATTGGCAGAGTATTGGCAGAGTATTGGCAGAGTATTGGCGAGTATTGGCAGAGTATTGGCACAGTATTGGCGAGTATTGGCAGAGTATTGGCAGAGTATGGGCGAGTATTGGCAGTTTTGCAGTGTTGCACAATGTTGCAGAGTATTGCACAATGCTGCAGAGTATTGCACAGTATTGCACAGTGTTGCAGAGTATTGCACAGTGTTGCACAGTGTTGCAGAGTATTGCAGTTTTGCAGAGTATTGCAGTTTTGGAGAGTATTGCAGCATTGCAGAGTATTGCCATTATTTACATTGAGCAGCGCTGTGGGCACTAAACATCCAGCCCAGCTGCTGCAATCTCTCCCCCTCTCCCCTCACACTGTACCGAGCAGTACACAGAGGGGAGGGAGGAACCGGCGTCATGACGGAACGATCACGTGGTAAACGGCCGTGATCAGCGGCTATTTACTGTGATCCGTGATGCGCCGGGTCCTCGGAACCCGGTGGTCACAGATGTTCCCGGGTGCGCGCTGGAGCAACATTCTGGAATGACGTCCCACGGATGTCCACCCAGAACTTGCCGACTGCGCTGTAGCCATCTTTTGGCTATGGCCCGGTCGGCAAGTGGTTAAGCATCATTAAAATCACTGCTCCTGAAAAAACGGCCGTTTTCAAAATTTTTTTTTGCATTGATACATGTCCCCTGGGACAGGACCCGGGTCCTCCAAACCCTTTTTAGGACAATACCATGCAAATTACCCTGTAAAATTAGCACTTTTGATTTCGAACGTTCGAGTCCCATAGAGTTTAATGGGGTTCTAAACTTCGTGTGAATTTTCCGTCCTTTCGCAGGTTCTGGTGCGAACCGAACCGGGGGGTGTTCGGCTCATCCCTGCTCATCACTACGCAAAGTTGAGCCCCATTATTAAACAGAGGTGAACCCACATTAGTACACAGGGGTGACCCCTTAATTACTGCACAGAGTTGCCCCCATTATTACGGATACCCCCACATTAATACACATGGTAGACCCCTCCATCACTACACAGGAGGAAGGAGGAACCCCATTATTGCATGTTACCACACAAGGTGACCCCCCATTATTGCACATTGGTGACCCCCAGTAGAGAAAGTTGCATAGAGGTGATAGTGGGAGGACTGAACCATGTACAGGTGAGGGGGGGGGTCCCCGTCACACACTTACCCCATGGTGATGGGTAGTCAGGCAGCTGCAGGTGACAACCAGCGGGAGGTCTCGGTGTCTCTCAGGTGTCCTGTCGAAAATAGTCCCCCATCAGATAGTATCTGCCCTGTACTGCGCCTGCACAGTACGGAGGACATAGGAGATTCCGAAAATCAACGAACATCACAGGTGTTCATGAGCTCTACACAGCGCGTGCGCAGGTAATAACACATTCTGTCACACCCTCCCAATGCTCGTACTACTTTGCAAGGGGTGGTGTGCCTACAGAATGCACACAGCTGGGGTGGTGATAAGGGCGGGTACTTCAATGTTACAATATATCTTACCCATTCACAACGTGTGCCTACAGACTTTCTGGCGTCTCCTTTGTCCTCCGTAGTGCGCAAGCACTGCACCTGCGCAGTACGTGGCGTACACTATCCGATGAGGGGACACTTCTAGTCAGAACACCGGTGTCTTGCCAAGAAAATTCCCCCGGCGGATAAGGACCCCTCTGTACTGCGCTTGCGCAGTACGAACGACTACAGAGCCGCCGAAGATGAACAGCTGATCGTCAGCTCTACACGGCGCCTGCGCACTACATTCTGCCCTAAGTCCACGTTAAAGCCCCACCATCCAAGTGGACATAGAGCTAGTCTATTAATATGCTGAGCACAGCCAGGCCGTGCCCGAAGCGTGGCGAGCGTAGCGAGCCCACAAGGGGCCTGTTACAAAGTGTTTTTCTTACAATAGTCTTGGCACACAGGCGCCGTGCACAGCTGACTTAGGTGTTCAGCTTCGGCTCTTTTCGGCAGCTCCCTCGTGGTTCCTACCTGCGCAGTACAGGGGGGTCATTATCCGCCAAGGGGAATTTTCTCGGCAGAACATCGGCCCTGGATGTGATGTGCGGCGTGTGGGCTGCAGATAAGTGGTGTGCCGGTGGTCGATGCGATTTATTTGCTGCTCATTACATCTCTCCCTTGTCGGGGGATTTGGGCTCTGTCCATGTTATTTTTGGAGGATCTATTTCTAGGGGGCGGGGTCTTCCTGTAACATTACAATGGATGATTGCATCCCAGTAACTCCACCAAACTTTAATGTTATTAGAAATCGCCCCAGAGCTGTGCAGAGTGATCTGTGACTGCAATCAGCTGTAGTGAGGGGGACTCTGTGTATATGGATTTTATATCTGTTTTATAGACCTTGTGGATTTGTGTCATTTCCCCCCCACCCTCTTCCTTTTTTTTTTTTTTTTTCTTTCTTTTTTCTGCTTAATAATTTACATTGTGTGAATTGTCCCTGGACCTAAAGACCTCATGTGAACACACGGGTGCTTTGCGGCTTGCCGTGTAATTTGCTGCTGTATTTCCAGCGCTGCATCTTATAGCCCTCTATAGTGACGAATGACTGTCCCATGGGAATGTATTGTGCATCCATAATCCCCAGAATCTACCCCCCCGGCACAAGTTACACCAGCATAATATATACTAGCATGCAGCCATCTGTTAAGATGGGGGGGGGGAGCTCACAGTCCCCATCACACACCTGACGAAGGGGTCCTGCGTGGCTCCGTAAAATTGCACTATACTATTTTTTATGATTTTTTTCTTTCTTGAATAAAAACCCTTTGGACGAAATTGATGATCTTTGGTGTGCGCACAAATATCTAGTTCCTAAACCTCAATTCCAAAAACATTGTGTTGATTTTTCGAATTTGGGTAGGTGATTTGGGCGGTGTTCACACTGCTTTGTTGCAAAAGCGCATTTGTTTTTTTTTTTTGCTGCGTTACTCGTGCATTTTCTGGTTGTCTGCACCTACGAGAAATGGGCAAATGACTCAAAAAATAAAAAAGGCACCAAAAATGCAAACGTGTTGCATTTTTTGATCTGTTTTTACTGTGTTTTCTATTTATTTCAATGGGGAGCTTCGTTTTTGAACTGGTGGTTTTTGAACACCGAACTGGTTTGAAGAGTCCCATAAGATTTAAAGGGAAAAACCTTTTTCTTGTGTTTTAGCATGGTAAAAATTAGGGATCGACCGATTATCGTTTTTTCGGTACCGATACAATACAGACTTTTCGGCCACCTCTCAGACCGATAGTTGATATTATGTGCCAATAATCTGTACATTTTTATTTTTACACTGTCCTTTTATTTATATATATATATATATATATATATATATATATATATATATATATTTATCACTGTTATTGCTGTCACAAGGAATGTTAACATCCCTTGTCACAGTAATAGTCAGTGACAGGTACTCTTTATGGAGAGATCTGAGGTCTAAAAGACCCCAAACTCCTCCTCTGCGCTTGAAAGTATTCAAAAACGGCAAGATTGGCGTTTTTGAATACTTTCTATTTTTTTTTAAACTGGGCCTTTAAGATGGCAGTAATCCGGGAAGTGATGTCATGACATTGCTTCCGGGTTACTAGAGACGAGACCCAAATGGAGCATCGGCTTTGTTCGGGTCTTCGGCCAGCCAGCGGACGTGACGGCTGGTTGCTCTGGCCTCCCGGTGGGACGGGAGAGCCCAGGTGAGCGGCGGTAGGAGGGGGGTGTGTCCCCTCCCGCTGCTTGTAATAACAGCTGAGCCACATCGGTTGTTATTTCAAGAAAGCTGACCGTCCGCTCTAAAGAATGGTACCGGGTTGATGCCTGCAGCTGCAGGCATCACCCCAGTAAAACCCCTTGAAGTAATATCGGGTACATTTGTGACCGATACTTCAAAAAAAGTGAATATCGTCCGCACCGATAATCGGTCGATCCCTAGTAAAAATGCATCAGTGCGAAAGCTGGAATAGGGCTTTTTCCAGAGGGGTGGTAACAAAAGGTGGCTGACTCATGGTTTTATTGCCCCCACAGCCATCCACCCAAATTATGACATGGCCAGTCAGGGCTGTACACAGCCTTTGTGGCCAGAGTATTTTTGACTGGGATGCAGAGTTTGATAGGCGGCAGTACTTGTCAAACTCCACCATTGAGTTTAATGGGGCTGCACCACAACTGCAAGGCTCGGTTCACAGTTGCAGGACACCGTATTCAACAATTTAAAAATAAAATAAACTGTTTGGGAGTATTGCCTGTAGAGGAACTGTCAGCCACGGCTATATTGCTCTTTGAAAAGTAATCCATCATGACTCACTTTTCAGAGGGTGGTAAGCAGCACTGCAAATGTGAAAGAAGCCATATGCACTCACCGGCCACTTTATTAGGTACACCTTTTCAATTGCTTGGCAACACAAATTGCTAATCAGCCAATCACCTGACAACAACGCAATGCATTTAGGCATCTAGACATTGTGAAGACAACTTGCTGAAGTTCAAACTTAGCATCAGAATGGGGAAGAAAGGGGATTTAAGTGACTTTGAACGTGGTTGTTGGTGCCAGATGGGCTGGTCTGAGTATTTCAAAAACGGCTGATCTACTAAGATTTTCACACACAACCATTCCTAGGGTTTACAGGGAATGGGCCGAAAAAGAGAAAATATCCAGTGAGCGGCAGTTGTGTGGACAAAAATACCTTGTTGATGTCAGAGGAGAATGGGCAGACAAACATGTTTATTATTTTAAGTAAAAAAATGTATAACTTTACTAAAGTATAGATTGTGAGGGCAGAAAAACACTTCTTCTGAATAGAGAAGATCCTCTAGCCCTGGATAACAGGAAAGAATTTCCTATATATTTTGTGAGGGGAATGTGTAGGAATTTAAAATTAATTAAAAATTAATATAAAATTCCCTGAGAACTTGATACCCTTTCCTAGTTAAGGGGAATGTTCCATTACAGGATTTAATCATATATCCTGTTCTTGGGATGAAGCTAGAAGACCCCTGATGTCTCCATTGAGAGGATCTTGTCACTACTGTCACATAAGGGGCTTGTCAGTACATACCTATATACATGGTTAGGACACATGTTAATACATAAACACCTATTACACATCCCTACACACACCAGAAGTGGAAGAAGTAGCCATAGAGCCCCTTCCAGCCCTGCAAATGTGGCCTGTGCATCCAAGTGGTAATGACCACCGGTCATGAAAGGATTAAATAAAAGAGGAAGCAATTCAAATGTAAATATACCAAATTTTTATTGTGTGTTCATGAAAGTATAATTATGGACCTATACACATTTTTTTCCTTTTCCAACTATATATACTCTGATTAAACCAAGAGTCCTTTGGTAAAATCAATTGGCCAGAAGTGAAGATCTAGTGATCCTCTCTCTCATTCGCTGACACACTTTTGACCAAGAGATTCCAAGCCTGCCCACCACGGCAAGGTAGACTCTTCTAGGGCAGGACCTACACTAACTACACTAAGCTACCCTACCTGATGCTAGTCATCTTTTTTATAATGTTGGATGTATGTTTGTAGTAGGCCTCATCCTATAATCTGTGTGTGCGATTTACTCTCTCCTAATTTGGTTGTCTGTCTGTGTACATCTCTCTAAAGCATGGACCAGTCAGTTTATGTACATCTGGATGTCCTCTGTTAGTGTAGGTCAGTGCATGCCAGTCCTTGTATGTTGTCCAGTGTGTGTAAGTAAATAAATGTTAGTCCTGTTTTTACCTTGGCATGAAGCCGAACTTATCTGCAATTGGGAGTTCATCTTGCCTTCAGTCAAAAAATCTCGGTCCTCCCGATTTGAGGATGAAGGAATCACATGCTCTGTCCATCTGTGCATACATCTTCAGCCCCTCCTAGCACAACCCACCCACCTCTACAAAAATGTATCCTTCTAACAACACATGGTTGTAGATCTGGAAAGAGCGCTAGGTCCCCCGCCCTAGCACAAACCCTTCCAAATCACCTTCCTAGCACAAACCCTCCAAAATTCCGTATCCTAGCACAACCCTCCCTATCCCTCCTCCTAGAACCCCTCCCAAATTAACCCTCCTAGCACAACCCCCCAATCCTTCCTCCCAGAACAACCCCCTAAACCCTCCTCCTTGCACAACCCCCTCCTCCCCACCTGCTCTCAAGTCCCCCTCCTAGCATAACCCACCCACCTCTACCCAACTTCCCCCTTCTAGCACATGGTTGTAGATGGTTTGGAAAGAGCGCTAGATCCCCTGTCCTAGCACAAACCCTTCCAAATCACCTTCCTAGCACAAACCCTTCCAAATCACCTTCCTATCACAAACCCTTCCAAATCCTGTCTCCTATAACAGCCCACCCTATCCCTCCTCCTTGCACCCCCCCCCAAATAACCCTCCTAGCACAATCCCTCCTCGCACAACCCACCCACCTCTACCCTAATTCCCCTTCTAGCAGATGGTTTGGAAAGAGTGCTAGGCCCCCCTCCTAGCACAAACCTTCCCAAATCACCTCCCTAGCACAAATCCTTCTTAATCCTATCTCCTAGCACAGCCGACCCCATGACTCCTCCTTTCACTCCCCCTAAAATTACCCTCCTAGCACAACTCACCCACCTCTACCCAAATTCCCCTTCTAGCACATGGCTATAGATGGTTTAGAAAGAGTGCTAGGTCCCCCTCCTAGCACAAACCCTCCTAAATCCCTCCTCCTAGCACCCCCCTCCAATCACCCTCCTAGCCCATCCCCCCCCCCAGCAAAATCTGCCTCACCTGCTCTCAAACCCCCCTCTTAGAACAACCCACCTACCTCTACCCATATTTCCCCTTCTAACACATGGTTTGGGAAGGGCGCTAGGTCCCCCCTCCCAGCGCAAACCTTCCTAAATCGCCTCCCAAGCACAAACCCTCCCAAATCCCATCTCCTGGCACAGCCCACCCTATCCCTCCTCCTAGCACAACCCTTTATCTGCACCCAAATCCCCCTCCTAGCACAACCCACTCTCCTCTACCCAGATCCCAAAAACCTGGTGTGTTTGGCTTTATTTCAGCTTCTGAATGGCTTTCCATCTGTCACTGACAAATGAAAAGTCATTAAACAGCTTTTGTTCCTCAGCAGTAATGGGGTCTAAAGGATGACCCCAAACATCCTCGTTTTCCATCAGTTCTTCCGGTTTATTTATCTCTCTTGTCAACTCTCTGAAGCCCTTACGTTGTATGAAAAAAGGAGGGCATGCCTCTCCGGTTTCCAGTTCCTTCCAGTTTATGCCATTGAAAAATCGGTGATCTTGTATATTGGCAATGAATTCATTGCGCATTGTTGGGTCTTTACACATGAGCTTTTCCAGAAAGTCCTTGAAGTCGGGGTCAGCGCCGGGTATGTTGCGTGGTGCAGCATACTTTAGCTCACGTGGATCATGGCCATGGTCCTTAAAGGGATGATAATAAAAGGCAAGTTGAAATAGTAAGATCCCCAATGCAAAATAATCCACGGCTCCATCATATGGGAGGTCGAAAAGCATTTCTGGAGCCGCATTACCCACATATCCAACGTATTCTGACACCATGTTGCATCCATACATCTTGATTGCTGCCAAGCCAAAGTCCGCAATTTTTACATGACCGGTGCTATCTACAAGAACGTTCCGACTCTCTATGTTCCTGTGAACGATGCCTCTGGAATGCAGGTACTGCAGACCACACACGAGCTCTGCTGCCACGAGTCTGACCGTGTGGACGTCCATGCGATGAAATGGCAGGATCTCCCATCTAGTATTTAAATCTCCTCCTCTCATATAGTCCATAACAAAGCATACGTATTTCTCCGTCTGGAATGTGGCATAAACACCGGCACAGAAAATACTACCCCCAGCTATCTCCATGGCTATGCGCTCATTTAGCACCCTGTCTGGGTTATCATCAAGTAGATTCCTCTTGTGGACCATTTTCACGACCACCAGTATTCCACTGTCACGGTGTGTCGCCAGCACCACCTTCCCAAAGCCTCCATCTTCAAGTACCGCATGGAAGATGAAGTTCTCCAGACCCAGGGAGGCAGTTTCACGTTGCTTACTTTCTGTACTGTGAATCAATGTCGTCCTGCTAACTCCTGCTTTGTCTGTTCTTCCTTCCATCGTCATAGGACTGTCACATTCAGGCTCTTCAGTAGATTTCCTCTTCTTGCCTCTCTGTTCTACAGATTGCTGTACTGTCTCTCTAGCAGTGTAATATCTGCTCTGCTTCCTTGTAGTCTCAGGATCCTTCTCTGAAGAGCTGTGTACTGTCCTCTTCTTGGTCACAGGACTCTCACATTCAGGCTCTTCAGTGTATTTCCTTTCCTTGCCTCTCTGTTCTGCAGATGGCTGTACTGTCTCAGAGCTCTGTACTGTCCTCTTCTTTACCACAGGACTCTCACATTTAGGCTCTTCAGTATATTCCCCCTTCTTTCCTCTCTGCTGTGCAGAGCTCTGTCCTGTCTCTGCAGCGCTGTCATATTGGCTCTGCTTCCTTGTAGTATCGTCATCCTCCTCTGAAGAGCTCTGTATTGTCCTCTTCTTTACCACAGGACTCTCACATTTAGGCTCTTCAGTATATTCCGCCTTCTTTCCTCTCTGCTGTACAGAGCTCTGTCCTGTCTCTGCAGCGCTGTCATATTTGCTCTGCTTCCTTGTAGTATCGTCATCCTCCTCTGAAGAGCTCTGTACTGTCCTCTTCTTTACCACAGGACTCTCACATTCAGGCTCTTCAGTATATTTCCCCTTCTTTCCTCTCTGCTGTGCAGAGCTCTGTCCTGTCTCTGCAGCGCTGTCATATTGGCTCTGCTTCCTTGTAGTATCGTCATCCTCCTCTGAAGAGCTCTGTACTGTCCTCTTTTTTACCACAGGACTCTCACATTTAGGCTCTTCAGTATATTCCCCCTTCTTTCCTCTCTGCTGTGCAGAGCTCTGTCCTGTCTCTGCAGCGCTGTCATATTTGCTCTGCTTCCTTGTAGTATCGTCATCCTCCTCTGAAGAGCTCTGTACTGTCCTCTTCTTTACCACAGGACTCTCACATTCAGGCTCTTCAGTAGATTTTCTCTTCTTTCCTCTCTGCTGTGCAGAGCTCTGTCCTGTCTCTGCAGCGCTGTCATATTTGCTCTGCTTCCTTGTAGTATCGTCATCCTCCTCTGAAGAGCTCTGTACTGCCATCTTCTTCACCACAGGACTCTCACATTTAGGCTCTTCAGTATATTTCCCCTTCTTTCCTCTCTGCTGTGCAGAGCTCTGTCCTGTCTCTGCAGCGCTGTCATATTTGCTCTGCTTCCTTGTAGTATCGTCATCCTCCTCTGAAGAGCTCTGTACTGCCATCTTCTTCACCACAGGACTCTCACATTCAGGCTCTTCAGTATATTTCCTCTTCTTTCCTCTCTGCTGTGCAGAGCTCTGTTCTGTCTCTGCAGAGCTGTCATATTTGCTCTGCTTTCTTGTAGTATTGTCATCCTCCTCTGAAGAGCTCTGTACTTTCCTCTTCTTTACCACAGGACTCTCACATTCAGGCTCTTCAGTATATTTCCTCTTCTTTCCTCTCTGCTGTGCAGAGCTCTGTTCTGTCTCTGCAGCGCTGTCATATTTGCTCTGCTTTCTTGTAGTATTGTCATCCTCCTCTGAAGAGCTCTGTACTGTCCTCTTCTTCACCACAGGACTCTCACATTTAGGCTCTTCAGTATATTTCCTCTTCTTTCCTCTCTGCTGTGCAGAGCTCTGTTCTGTCTCTGCAGCACTGTCATATTTGCTCTGCTTCCTTGTAGTATCGTCATCCTCCTCTGAAGAGCTCTGTACTGTCTTCTTCACCACAGGACTCTCACATTCAGGCTCTTCAGAATATTTCCTCTTCTTTCCTCTCTGCTGTGCAGAGCTCTGTCCTGTCTCTGCAGCGCTGTCATATTTGCTCTGCTTCCTTGGGGTTGCACCATTCCCCTCCACAGAGTCCCGTCCTTCCTCTCTAGTGCTATCAGATACTTCCTCTCTGCACCTCTTTCTGGTGCTCATATCTGAATTATTAGATGTTGAACAGCAGATGTTGAACGGCAGACAGCAGACTTTTTTCTCCTCCTTAAATTCCCTAAGTTTCTTTTGGGAGATTGGAGCAAAATGCTCCTTCCTCTTACGGATCTGTCTCACCATTTTTATTTATTTATTTTTAAAATATAAGTATAAAAAAACTGTTCTTTTCCTTCTAGAACAATGACCTTCCTCTAATATAAGCAACTGAAAACACGTCTGTACTCTACAAGCTTCTAGTTAGAAGTGTTAGAGTGGCATCTGTGAGCAGCTGTTTATCAGGTAGGACTCACTATGACATCATCACTGAACATGCGTTGCCACGGCAACTAGCTCAGGCCACTTGGTGGTCGTTATTATGCAAATTAGCAAAATCTCTGCAATATTATTGGCTAGCAGATGTGACCGCTCCGCCCACTTAATCTCTGTGGAGATTTTCCTTGGTGGCAGTTATTATGCAAATTAGCAAAATATCTGAAATATTATTGGATAGCAGATGTGACAGTTATTATGCAAATAATTCAAAATCCCTGCCAGGTGTCATTCACCTCCTCTGACATATTCTGTAGTGTTGTACAATCACAAATCATTTTACATTAATATAATTATAACTGACATATTCTACTCCTATTTATTTTTATTTTCAACATTTTCTTGATCCAGTACACACTTACAAATTTTACATATATGTGCCATTATGCATGTGTTAAACACTTAAGGACCAGCCTCGTTTTGGAATTTAAGTGTTTACATGTTTAAAAGTTTTTTTTGCTAGAAAATTACTTCGAACCCCCAAACATATATTGTTTTGTTTCTAACACCCTAGAGAATAAAATATCTGTGAGCAGCTGTTTATCAGGTAGGACTCACTATGACATCATCACTGAACATGCGTTTCCACGGCAACTAGCTCAGGCCACTTGGTGGTCGTTATTATGCAAATTAGCAAAATCTCTGCAATATTATTGGCTAGCAGATGTGACCGCTCCGCCCACTTAATCTCTGTGGAGCTTTTCCTTGGTGGCAGTTATTATGCAAATTAGCAAAATATCTGAAATATTATTGGATAGCAGATGTGACAGTTATTATGCAAATAATTCAAAATCCCTGCCAGGTGTCATTCACCTCCTCTGACATATTCTGTAGTGTTGTACAATCACAAATCATTTTACATTAAGGCTCGGTTCACACTGGGGCGACTTGTCAGGCGACCTAGTCG
This sequence comes from Lithobates clamitans, assembly GCA_037952925.1. NCBI lineage: Eukaryota > Metazoa > Chordata > Amphibia > Anura > Ranidae > Lithobates > Lithobates clamitans. The sequence goes on from JBBGZY010000906.1 coordinate 1,683,132, forward strand.
CCTGACAAGTCGCCTCCCGTTCTGTGCTATGGAACCGTTCTAATCGGAGCGACGCAAGTCGCTCCGACTTAGAAAAAGGTTCCTGTATTACTTTGGGGGCGACTTGGGGCGACTTGCATAGACTTCTATACAGAAGTCGTTTTGCAAGTCGCCCGGGCAGTCGTTTGCAGGTCGCCTCGCTGAGGCGACCTGCAAGTCGTGCCGCCCCTGTGTGAACCGGGCTAAATATAATTATAACTGACATATTCTACTCCTATTTATTTTTATTTTCAACATTTTCTTCATCCAGTACACAACACTTACACATTTTACATATATGTGCCATTATGCATGTGTTAAACACTTAAGGACCAGCCTCGTTTTGGAATTTAAGTGTTTACATGTTTAAAAGTTTTTTTTGCTAGAAAATTACTTCGAACCCCCAAACATTATATATTGCTTTTTTTCTGACACCCTAGAGAATAAAATGGCGGTCATTGCAATACTTTTTTTCACACCGTATTTGCGCAAGCGGTCTTACAAGCGCGCTTTTTTTTGGAAAAAATTCACTTTTTTGAATAATAAAATAAGACAAAAGTAAAGTTAGCCCAATTTTTTTTTATATTGTGAAAGATAATGTTACGCCCAGTAAATTGATACCCAACATGTCACGCTGCAAAATTGCGCCCGCTCGTGGAATGGCGTCAAACTTTTACCCTCAAAAATCTCCATAGGCGACGTTTAAAAAATTCTACAGGTTACATGTTTTGCGTTACAGAGGAGGTCTAGGGCTAGAATTATTGCTCTCGCTCGAACGATTGCGGTGATACCTCACATGTGTGGTTTGACCACTGTTTTCATATGCGGGCGCTACTCATGTGTGAGTTCACTTCTGCGTGCAAGCTCGTCAGGACGGGGGTTTAAAAAAAAAAAAAAAAATTTTTATTATTTATTTTTTATGATTTTATTTATTTTTACACTGTTTAACCACCTCAATACAGGGCACTTTCACCCCCTTCCTGCCCAGGCCATTTTTTAGTTTTCAGCGCTGTCGCACTTTGAATGACAATTGCTTGGTCATGTTACACTGCACCCTAATGAAATTTTTATCATTTTTTCCCCACAGAGTTTTCTTTTGGTGGTATTTGATAACCTCTGTGGTTTTTATTTATTGGCTATAAACAAAAGAAGAGGGACGATTTTGAAAAAACACAATATTTTTTACTTTTTGCTATAATAAATATCCATTTTTTTTTTTTAAACAAATTTTTTCCTCAGTTTAGGTCGATACGTATTCTTCTACATATTTTTGGTAAAAAAACATTGCGATAAGCGTATATTGATTGGTTTGCGCAAAAGTTATTGCGTCTACAAAATAGGGGATAGATTTATAGCATTTTTATTTATTTATTTATTTTTTACTAGTAATGGCGGCGATCTTCGATTTTTTTATTGTGACTGCGATATTGCAGCGGACATATCGGACACTTTTGACACATTTTTGGGACCGTTCACATTTATACAGCGATTCGTGCTATAAAAATGCATTGATTACTGTGTAAATGTGACTGGCAGGGAAGGGGTTAACACTAGGGGGCGATCGAGGGATTAATGTATGACCTAGGGAGGTGATTCTAACTGTGGTAGGAGGGGACTCACTAGGGGAGGAGACAGATCGGTGTCCCTATGTACAAGGGACACACCATCGGTCTCCTCTCCTCTCTGACAGGACATGGATCTGTGTTTACATGCACAGATCCACGGTCCTGCTCTGTTACCCGGCAATCGCGGGTGCCCGGCGGACATCGCGGCCGCCGGGCACACGCACCGGGTCCCGAGCGACGCAGCGGGTAAGCGCGCGCGCCCCCTAGTGGCTCAGGAGGGCGATCACGTCATATGACGTCCGCCCAGAACAACAGAGGCCTCGTCCCGCCGTCATATGACGGTGGGCGGTGGCTTAGTGGTTAAAAAAAAAATGAATTGTGTTACTTTTATTCCTATTACAAGGAATGTAAACAGCCCTTGTAATAGAAAAAAGCATGACAGGACCTCTTAAATATGAGATCTGGGGTCAAAAAGAAAAATGCAATAAAAAAAAAAGAAAAGAAAAAGTAATTTAAAAAAATGACATTGAAAAAAATGTGCCTTTAAAAACGTAGGGGCGGAAGTGACGTTTTGACGTCGCTTCCGCCCAGCGGTGTCATGGAGACGAGTAGTCGCCATCTTAGCCTCACTCATCTACAGGCACAGTAGGGAGACAGACGCGATCGCCTCCTCCGCTACCGACGGCTCCGGTAAGCGGCGGAGGGCACCAGATCGTGGCGGGAGGGGGGCCCCTCTCCCTCCACCGATAAAAGTGATCTCACGGCGAATCCGCCGCAGAGACTACTTTTATCTGAAAGCCGACCGGCCACTTTATTAGGTACACCTTTTCAATTGCTTGGCAAGACAAATTGCTAATCAGCCAATCAAATCACCTGACAACAACGCAATGCATTTAGGCATCTAGACATTGTGAAGACAACTTGCTGAAGTTCAAACTTAGCATCAGAATGGGGAAGATAGGGGGTTTAAGTGACTTTGAACGTGGTTGTTGGTGCCAGATGAGCTGGTCTGAGTATTTCAAAAACTGCTGATCTCCTAAGATTTTCACACATAACCATCCCTAGGGTTTACAGGGAATGGGCCGAAAAAGAGAAAATATCCAGTGAGCGGCAGTTGTGTGGACAAAAATACCTTGTTGATGTCAGAGGAGAATGGGCAGACAAACATGTTTATTATTTTAAGTAAAAAAATGTATAACTTTACTAAAGTATAGATTGTGAGGGCAGAAAAACACTTCTTCTGAATAGAGCAGATCCTCTAGCCCTGGATAACAGGAAAGAATTTCCTATATATTTTGTGAGGGGAATGTGTAGGAATATAAAATAATTAAAAATTAATATAAAATTCCCTGAGAACTTGATACCCTTTCCTAGTTAAGGGAAATGTTTCATTACAGGATTTAATCATATATCCTGTTCTTGGGGTGAAGCTAGAAGACCCCTGATGTCTCCATTGAGAGGATCTTGTCACTACTGTCACATAAGGGGCTTGTCAGTACATACCTATATACATGGTTAGGACACATGTTAATACATAAACACCTATTACACATCCCTACACACACCAGAAGTGGAAGAAGTAGCCATAGAGCCCCTTCCAGCCTTGCAAATGTGGCCTGTGCATCCAAGTGGTAATGACCACCGGTCATGAAAGGATTAAATAAAAGAGGAAGCAATTCAAATGTAAATATACCAAATTTTTATTGTGTGTTTATGAAAGTATAATTATGGACCTATACACATTTTTTTCCTTTTCCAACTATATATACTCTGATTAAACCAAGAGTCCTTTGGTAAAATCAATTGGCCAGAAGTGAAGATCTAGTGATCCTCTCTCTCATTCGCTGACACACTTTTGACCAAGAGATTCCAAGCCTGCCCACCACGGCAAGGTAGACTCTTCTAGGGCAGGACCTACACTAACTACACTAAGCTACCCTACCTGATGCTAGTCATCTTTTTTATAATGTTGGATGTCTGTTTGTAGTAGGCCTCATCCTATAATCTGTGTGTGCGATCTACTCTCTCCTAATTTGGTTGTCTGTCTGTGTACATCTCTCTAAAGCATGGACCAGTCAGTTTATGTACATCTGGATGTCCTCTGTTAGTGTAGGTCAGTGCATGCCAGTCCTTGTATGTTGTCCAGTGTGTGTAAGTAAATAAATGTTAGTCCTGTTTTTACCTTGGCATGCAGGCGAACTTATCTGCAATTGGGAGTTCATCTTGCCTTCAGTCAAAAAATCTCGGTCCTCCCGATTTGAGGATGAAGGAATCACATGCTCTGTCCATCTGTGCATACATCTTCAGCCCCTCCTAGCACAACCCACCCACCTCTACCAAAATGTATCCTTCTAACAACACATGGTTGTAGATCTGGAAAGAGCGCTAGGTCCCCCGCCCTAGCACAAACCCTTCCAAATCACCTTCCTAGCACAAACCCTCCAAAATTCCGTATCCTAGCACAACCCTCCCTATCCCTCCTCCTAGAACCCCTCCCAAATTAACCCTCCTAGCACAACCCCCCAATCCTTCCTCCCAGAACAACCCCCTAAACCCTCCTCCTTGCACAACCCCCTCCTCCCAACCTGCTCTCAAATCCCCCTCCTAGCATAACCCACCCACCTCTACCCAACTTCCCCCTTCTAGCACATGGTTGTAGATGGTTTGGAAAGAGCGCTAGATCCCCTGTCCTAGCACAAACCCTTCCAAATCACCTTCCTAGCACAAACCCTTCCAAATCACCTTCCTATCACAAACCCTTCCAAATCCTGTCTCCTATAACAGCCCACCCTATGCCTCCTCCTTGCACCCCCCCCAAATAACCCTCCTAGCACAATCCCTCCTCGCACAACCTACCCACCTCTACCCTAATTCCCCTTCTAGCAGATGGTTTGGAAAGAGTGCTAGGCCCCCCTCCTAGCACAAACCTTCCCAAATCACCTCCCTAGCACAAATCCTTCTTAATCCTATCTCCTAGCACAGCCCACCCCATGACTCCTCCTTTAACTCCCCCTAAAATTACCCTCCTAGCACAACTCACCCACCTCTACCCAAATTCCCCTTCTAGCACATGGCTATAGATGGTTTAGAAAGAGCGCTAGGTCCCCCTCCTAGCACAAACCTTCCCAAATCAACTCCCTAGCACAAACCCTCCTAAATCCCTCCTCCTAGCACCCCCCCCATCATCACCCTCCTAGCACATCCCCCCCCCCCAGCAAAATCTGCCTCACCTGCTCTCAAACCCCCCTCCTAGAACAACCCACCTACCTCTACCCATATTTCCCCTTCTAACACATGGTTTGGGAAGGGCGCTAGGTCCCCCCTCCCAGCGCAAACCTTCCTAAATCGCCTCCCAAGCACAAACCCTCCCAAATCCCATCTCCTAGCACAGCCCACCCTATCCCTCCTCCTAGCACAACCCCTTATCTGCACCCAAATCCCCCTCATAGAACAAAACAATCTCATCTACCCAGATCCCAAAAACCTGGTGTGTTTGGCTTTATTTCAGCTTCTGAATGGCTTTCCATCTGTCACTGACAAATGAAAAGTCATTAAACAGCTTCTGTTCCTCAGCAGTAATGGGGTCTAAAGGATGACCCCAAACATCCTCGTTTTCCATCAGTTCTTCCGGTTTATTTATCTCTCTTGTCAACTCTCTGAAGCCCTTACGTTGTATGAAAAAAGGAGGGCATGCCTCTCCGGTTTCCAGTTCCTTCCAGTTTATGCCATTGAAAAATCGGTGATCTTGTATATTGGCAATGAATTCATTGCGCATTGTTGGGTCTTTACACATGAGCTTTTCCAGAAAGTCCTTGAGGTCGGGGTCAGCGCCGGGTATGTTGCGTGGTGCAGCATACTTAAGCTCATGTGGATCATGGCCATGGTTCTTAAAGGGATGATAATAAAAGGCAAGTTGAAATAGTAAGATCCCCAATGCAAAATAATCCACGGCTCCATCATATGGGAGGTCGAAAAGCATTTCTGGAGCCGCATTACACACATATCCAAAGTATTCTGACACCATGTTGCATCCATACACCTTGGTTGCTGCCAAGCCAAAGTCTGCAATTTTTACATGACCGGTGCTATCTACAAGAACGTTCTGACTCTTTATGTCCCTGTGAACGATGCCTCTGGAATGCAGGTACTGCAGACCACACACGAGCTCCGCTGCCAGGAGTCTGAGCGTGGGGAGGTCCATGTGCACAATTGGCCGCATGGCCTCCACTCTATCGCTCAGATCTCCTCCTCTCAAATAGTCCATAACAAAGAATATGTATGTCTCCGTCTGGAATGTGGCATAAACACCGGCACAGAAAATACTACCCCCAGCTATCTCAATGGCTATGCGCTCATTTAGCACTCTGTCTGGGTTATCATCAAGTAGCTTCCTCTTGTGGACCATTTTCACAGCCACCAGTGTTCCGCTCTCACGGTGTGTCGCCAGCACCACATTCCCAAAGCCTCCACCTCCAACTACTGCATGGAAGATGAAGTTCTCCAGACCCAGGGAGGCAGTTTCACGTTGTTTACTTTCTGTGCTGTGAATCAATGTTGTCCTGCTAACTCTTGCTTTGTCTGTTCTTCCTTTCTTCGTCATAGGACTGTCACATTCAGGCTCTTCAGTAGATTTCCTCTTCTTGCCTCCCTGTTCTACAGATTGCTGTACTGTCTCTCTAGCAGTGTAATATCTGCTCTGCTTCCTTGTAGTCTCAGGATCCTCCTCTGAAGAGCTGTGTACTGTCCTCTTCTTGGTCACAGGACTCTCACATTCAGGCTCTTCAGTGTATTTCCTTTTCTTGCCTCTCTGTTCTGCAGATGGCTGTACTGTCTCAGAGCTCTGTACTGTCCTCTTCTTTACCACAGGACTCTCACATTTAGGCTCTTCAGTATATTCCGCCTTCTTTCCTCTCTGCTGTGCAGAGCTCTGTCCTGTCTCTGCAGCGCTGTCATATTTGCTCTGCTTCCTTGTAGTATCATCATCCTCCTCTGAAGAGCTCTGTACTGTCCTCTTCTTTACCACAGGACTCTCACATTCAGGCTCTTCAGTATATTCCCCCTTCTTTCCTCTCTGCTGTGCAGAGCTCTGTCCTGTCTCTGCAGCGCTGTCATATTGGCTCTGCTTCCTTGTAGTATCGTCATCCTCCTCTAAAGAGCTCTGTACTGTCCTCTTCTTTACCACAGGACTCTCACATTTAGGCTCTTCAGTATATTCCACCTTCTTTCCTCTCTGCTGTGCAGAGCTCTGTCCTGTCTCTGCAGCGCTGTCATATTTGCTCTGCTTCCTTGTAGTATCATCATCCTCCTCTGAAGAGCTCTGTACTGTCCTCTTCTTTACCACAGGACTCTCACATTCAGGCTCTTCAGTATATTCCCCCTTCTTTCCTCTCTGCTGTGCAGAGCTCTGTCCTGTCTCTGCAGCGCTGTCATATTGGCTCTGCTTCCTTGTAGTATCGTCATCCTCCTCTGAAGAGCTCTGTATTGTCCTCTTCTTTACCACAGGACTCTCACATTTAGGCTCTTCAGTATATTCCGCCTTCTTTCCTCTCTGCTGTGCAGAGCTCTGTCCTGTCTCTGCAGCGCTGTCATATTGGCTCTGCTTCCTTGTAGTATTGTCATCCTCCTCTGAAGAGCTCTGTACTGCCATCTTCTTCACCACAGGACTCTCACATTTAGGCTCTTCAGTATATTTCCCCTTCTTTCCTCTCTGCTGTGCAGAGCTCTGTCCTGTCTCTGCAGCGCTGTCATATTTGCTCTGCTTCCTTGTAGTATCGTCATCCTCCTCTGAAGAGCTCTGTACTGCCATCTTCTTCACCACAGGACTCTCACATTCAGGCTCTTCAGTATATTTCCTCTTCTTTCCTCTCTGCTGTGCAGAGCTCTGTTCTGTCTCTGCAGCGCTGTCATATTTGCTCTGCTTCCTTGTAGTATCGTCATCCTCCTCTGAAGAGCTCTGTACTTTCCTCTTCTTTACCACAGGACTCTCACATTCAGGCTCTTCAGTATATTTCCTCTTCTTTCCTCTCTGCTGTGCAGAGCTCTGTTCTGTCTCTGCAGCGCTGTCATATTTGCTCTGCTTCCTTGTAGTATCGTCATCCTCCTCTGAAGAGCTCTGTACTGTCCTCTTCTTCACCACAGGACTCTCACATTCAGGCTCTTCAGTATATTTCCTCTCCTCTCCTCCCTGCTGTGCAGAGCTCTGTCCTGTCTCTGCAGGGCTGTCATATTTGCTCTGCTTCCTTGGGGTTGCACCATTCCCCTCCACAGAGTCCCGTCCTTCCTCTCTAGTGCTATCAGATACTTCCTCTCTGCACCTCTTTCTGGTGCTCATATCTGAATTATTAGATGTTGAACAGCAGATATTGAACGGCAGACAGCCGACTTTTTTCTCCTCCTTAAATTCCCTAAGTTTCTTTTGGGAGATTGGAGCAAAATGCTCCTTCCTCTTACGGATCTGTCTCACCATTTTTATTTATTTATTTTTAAAATATAAGTATAAACAAACTGTTCTTTTCCTTCTAGAACAATGTCCTTCCTCTAATATAAGCAACTGAAAACACGTCTGTACTCTACAAGCTTCTAGTTAGAAGTGTTAGAGTGCATCTGTGAGCAGCTGTTTATCAGGTAGGACTCACTATGACATCATCACTGAACATGCGTTGCCACGGCAACTAGCTCAGGCCACTTGGTGGTCGTTATTATGCAAATTAGCAAAATCTCTGCAATATTATTGGCTGGCAGATGTGACCGCTCCGCCCACTTAATCTCTGTGGAGCTTTTCCTTGGTGTCAGTTATGCAAATTAGCAAAATATCTGAAATATTATTGGATAGCAGATGTGACAGTTATTATGCAAATAATTCAAAATCCCTGCCAGGTGTCATTCACCTACTCTGACATATTCTGTAGTGTTGTACAATCACAAATCATTTTACATTAATATAATTATAACTGACATATTCTACTCCTATTTATTTTTATTTTCAACATTTTCTTGATCCAGTACACAACACTTACACATTTTACATATATGTGCCATTATGCATGTGTTAAACACTTAAGGACCAGCCTCGTTTTGGAATTGAAGTGTTTACATGTTTAAAACAGTTTTTTTTGCTAGAAAATTACTTTGAACCCCCAAACATTATATATTGCTTTTTTTCTAACACCCTAGAGAATAAAATGGCGGTCATTGCAATACTTTTTTTCACACCCTATTTGCGCAAGCGGTCTTACAAGCGCGCTTTTTTTTTGGAAAAAATTCACTTTTTTGAATAATAAAATAAGGCAAAAGTAAAGTTAGCCCAATTTTTTTTTCATATTGTGAAAGATAATGTTACGCCCAGTAAATTGATACCCAACATGTCATGCTGCAAAATTGCGCCCGCTCGTGGAATTGGCGTCAAACTTTTACCCTCAAAAATCTCCATAGGCGACGTTTAAAAAATTCTACAGGTTACATGTTTTGCGTTACAGAGGAGGTCTAGGGCTAGAATTATTGCTCTCGCTCGAACAATTGCGGTGATACTTAACATGTGTGGTTTGACCACTGTTTTCATATGCGGGCGCTACTCACGTGTGAGTTCACTTCTGCGCGCAAGCTCGTCAGGACGGGGGGTTTTAAAAAAAAAATATTTTTATTATTTATTTTTTATGATTTTATTTATTTTTACACTGTTTAACCACCTCAATACAGGGCACTTTCACCCCCTTCCTGCCCAGGCCATTTTTTAGTTTTCAGCGCTGTCGCACTTTGACTGACAATTGCTTGGTCATGTTACACTGCACCCTAATGAAATTTTTATCATTTTTTCCCCACAAACAGAGCTTTCTTTTGGTGGTATTTGATAACCTCTGTGGTTTTTATTTATTGGCTATAAACAAAAGAAGAGGGACAATTTTGAAAAAACACAATATTTTTTACTTTTTGCTATAACAAATAGGTCGATACGTATTCTTCTACATATTTTTGGTAAAAAAAAATTGCGATAAGCGTATATTGATTGGTTTGCGCAAAAGTTATTGCGTCTACAAAATAGGGGATAGATTTATAGCATTTTTATTTATTTATTTTTTACTAGTAATGGCGGCGATCTGCGATTTTTTATTGTGACTGCGATATTGCAGCGGACATATCGGACACTTTTGACACATTTTTGGGACCACATTTATACAGCGATCCGTGCTCTAAAAATGCATTGATTACTGTGTAAATGTGACTGGCAGGGAAGGGGTTAACACTAGGGGGCGATCGAGGGGTTAATTTATGACCTAGGGAGGTGATTCTAACTGTGGTAGGAGGGGACTCACTAGGGGAGGAGACCGATCGGTGTCCCTATGTACAAGGAACACACCATCGGTCTCCTCTCCTCTCTGACAGGACGTGGATCTGTGTTTACACGCACAGATCCACGGTTCTGCTCTGTTACCCGGCAATCGCAGGTGCCTGGCGGACATCGCGGCCGCCGGGCATGCGCACCGGGTCCCGAGCGACGCAGCGGGTAAGCGTGCGCGCCCCCTAGTGGCTCAGGAGGGCGATCACGTCATATGACGTCCGCCCAGAACAACAGAAGCCTCGTCCCACCGTCATATGACGGTGGGCGGTGGCTTAGTGGTTAAAAAAATAAATAAATTGTGTCACTTTTATTCCTATTACAAGGAATGTAAACACCCCTTGTAATAGAAAAAAGCATGACAGGACCTCTTAAATATGAGATCTGGGGTCAAAAAGACCTCATATCTCATATTTACACTAAAATGCAATAAAAAAAAAAAAAGAAAAGAAAAAGTAATTTAACCACTTCCTTACCGGGCCAATTTTGACATTTCTCTCTTCCTGTAAAAATCATAATTTTTTTGCTAGAAAATTACATAGAACCCCCAAACATTATATATGTTTTTTTAGCAAAAAGCCTAGAGAATACAATGGCGGTTGTTACAACTTTTTATCTCACACGGTATTTGCGCAGGAATTTTTCGAACGCGTTTTTTTGGGGAAAAAAACAGTTTTGTGTTAAAAAAAAAAAAAAACAGTAAAGTTAGCCCAATGTTTTTGCATATTGTGAAAGATGAAGTTACGCCGAGTAAATAGATACCTAACATGTCCCGCTTCAAAATTGCACACGCTCGTAGAATGGCGCCAATGTTCGGTACTTAAAAATCCCCATAGGCGACGCTTGAAATTTTTTTACTGGTTACATGTTTTGAGTTACAGAGGAGGTCTAGTGACAAAATTATTGCTCTCGCTCCAACGTTCGCGGCGATACCTCACATGTATGGTTTGAACACCGTTTTCATATGTGGGCGGGACTTACGTATGCGTTCGCTTCTGCGTGTGAGCACACGGGGACAGCGGCGCTTTAAAAATATATATATTTTTTTTATTGATAATTATATATATATATATATTTTTTTTACACTTTTTTGAAAAAAAAATTTTTTTGATCACTTTTATTCCTATTACAAGGAATGTAAACATCCCTTGTAATAGGAATATAACATGACAGGTCCTCTTAATAGTGAGATATGGGGTCAATAAGACCCCATATCTCACCACTAGGCTGGGAAACCTGAAATAAAAAAAAAAAATAAAACAATCGCCGCTTCCTAGCCGAAGCGGCGCCGTTTTTTTGAATGGAGAAGCCGGGCGTGACGTCATAACATCGCGCCCGGCCTCCGATGATCATAGAGACTCCGGCGATCATCTGGTCCGCCGGAAATCCCTATGATCTACATCCGGCGCCGGCGGATCCGCTCTCCGCCTCACCGATCGTAACGGTGAGTCGGAACAAGCACCGGAGGGCGGCGGGAGGGGGGGGACGTCCCCTCTCGCCTCCCATAGGAACGATCAAGCGGCGGAACGGCCGCTATGATCGTTCCTATGGTGTAGAGATTCTGTAACTACAGGCATCATTCAGATATACCCGCTCAAAGCCCAGGACGTCATATGACGCCCGTGGGCGGGAAGTGGTTAAAAAATGACATTGAAAAAAATGTGCCTTTAAAAACGTAGGGGCGGAAATGACGTTTTGACGTCGCTTCCGCCCAGCGGTGTCATGGAGACGAGTAGGCGCCATCTTAGCCTCACTCATCTACAGGCACAGTAGGGAGACAGACACGATCGCCTCCTCTGCTACCGACGGCTCCGGTAAGCGGCGGAGGGCACCAGATCGTGGCGGGAGGGGGGCCCCTCTCCCTCCACCGATAAAAGTGATCTCACGGCGAATCCGCCGCAGAGACCACTTTTATCTGAAAGCCGACCGCCGCACGAAAACGGGGATACTGGGGTTATGGCAGCTAGCTGCTGCCATAACAACATTATCTGCCGCCAAACTTTAGACGGCGTGCGGCAGGTGGGAAAGGGGTTAATTGTAAGTTTTTCAATTAACATGGACCCAGCTTTAGGCTGGGTTTACACCTATGCATTTTTAGTGCTTTTTGCATTTTGCAGATTTGCACTACAGTCCATTTACCATGGTTTCCTATGGAGCACGTTCTGTAGTGCAAATCTGCAAAAAGCACAAAAAAATGCATAGGTGTGAATCCAGCCTTAGTGAGCTTCTGAGGGTTTAAGGATCGCTTCATGTAATCTGTCCATTTGCCCTCCAACCAGCAGAGCAGTGACATGCTAGCTCCCTGTGAAAACTAGATAAGCCTCTTTTTGCTGAATGTATATGTCCGTGTTTAATACAGCTTGGAAGTTTGCAAAGCTATTAGACCCCTTTCACACCGAGGGCGTTTTGCAGGCGCTATAGCGTTAAAAATAGCGCATGCAATCCGCCCTCAAACAGCTGCAGCATTGTCTCCCGTGTGAAAGCCCAAGGACTTTCACACCGGAGCGCTGCGCTGGCAGGACGGGAAAAAAAGTCCTGCCAGCGGCTTCTTTGGAGCGTTGAAGGAGCGGTGTGTTTACCGCTCCTCCACCGCTGCTCCCCATTGAAATCAATGGGGCAGCGCTGGGATACCGCCGGCAAAACGCTGCTATTGCGGCGCATTGCGGGCGGTTTTAACCCTTTCTCGGCCGCTAGCGGGGGGGGTAAAAGTGCCCCGCTAGCGGCCGAAATGCGCCGCTAATTCGACAGTAAAACGCCGCTATAAATAGCAGCGTTTTACCGTCAACGCTATGGACGGCCCGGTGTGAAAGGGCTCTTAAGGTTTTTTTTTTTTTTATTCTGCTTTTTAGGTCTGTCTGGGTCCCCTCTATGAGATATATTCATCTACCCATCCACCTGTAATTATTTTACACCCGTGAAATGAATCACAGAATTAAAATTGAGGAGGTACATGCATATTGTGTGTGTGTGTGTATCTATCTATATCTATCTCCTTTTAGCTTTGTCTCTAATTATGTCTAGGGCTGCAACTAACGATTATTTTCATAATCGATTAATCGACGATTATTTTTTCGATTAATCGATTAACCACTTGACCACTGGGCACTTAAACCCCCTTAAAAACCAGATCAATTTTTAGCTTTCGGTGCTCTCACAATTTAAATGACAATTACTCAGTCATGCAACACTGTACCCAAATGAAATTTTTGTCCTTTTTTTCACACAAATAGAGTTTCCTTTTGGTGGTATTTAATCACCGCTGGGTTCTTTATTTTTTGCGCTATAAAAGAAAAAAGACCGAAAATTCTGTAAAAAAATGCATTTTTTTCGTTTCTGTTATAAAATTTTGCAAATTAGTAATTTTTTCATCATATATTTTGGCCAAAATTTATACCGCTACATATCTTTGGTAAAAATAACCCAAATTGGTGTATATTATTTGGTCTTTGTGAAAATTATAGCGTCCACAAGCTATGGTGCCAATCTCTGAAAATTGATCACACCTAAATTACTGGCGGTCTATCTCATTTCTTGAGACCCTAACATGCCAGAAAAGTACAAATACCCCCCTAATGACCCCTTTTTGGAAAGAAGACATTCCAAGGTATTTTGAAAGAGGCATGATGAGTTTTTTGAAGTTGTCATTTTTTCCCACAATTCTTTGCAAAATCAAGATTTTTTTTTCTTTTTTTTTCTTTTTTTTCCCACAAAATTGTCATATTAGCAGGTTATTTCTCACATACAGCATATGCATACCACAAATTACAACCCAAAACACATTCTGCTATTAATCTCAAGTATGGTGATACCACATGTGTGAGACTTTTACACAGCGTGGCCACATACAGAGGCCCAACATGCAGGGGAGCACCTTCAGGCGTTCTGGAGTGCCCAGGCCAATTCTGACATTTCTCTCCTACATGTAAAAATCATAATTTATTTGCTAGAAAATTACATAGAACCCCAAAACATTATAAATGTTTTTTTAGCAAAGACCCTAGAGAATACAATGGCGGTCGTTGCAACTTTTTATCTCGCACGGTATTTGCGCAGCAATTTTTCGAACGAGTTTTTTTTTTTTTAAAAAAACAGTTTTGTGCTTTAAAAAAAAAAAACAAAACAGTAAAGTTAGCCCAATATTTTTGCATAATGTGAAAGATGAAGTTATGCCGAGTAAATAGGTACCTAACATGTCACCCTTCAAAATTGCACACCCTCGTGGAATAGCGCCAAACTGCGCTACTTAAAAATCCCCATAGGAGACGCTTTAAATTTTTTTACTGGTTACATGTTGTGAGTTACAGAGGAGGTCTAGGGCCAAAATTATTGCTCTTGCTCTCCCGATCGCAGCGATATCTCACATGTGTGGTTTAAACACCATTTTCATATGTGGGCGGGACTTACGTATGCGTTCGCTTCTGCATGCGAGCACACGGGGACACGGGGAAATTTTTTTTTTTTTTTATTCATTTTACTTTATTTATTTTAGTTTGATGCTTTTTTCCAAAAAATAAATTTTTTGATCACTTTTATACCTATTACAAGGAATGTAAACATCCCTTGTAATAGGAATATGGCATGACAGGTCCTCTTTACAGTGAGATATGGGGTCAATAAGACCCCACATCTCACCTCTAGGCTGGAAGGCCTGAAATAAATAAAAAAAAAAGATCCCGGCTTCGATCGTACCGGTGAGTCGGTAGAAGCACCTGAGGGTGGCGGGAGGGGGGGCGTCCCCTCTCGCCTCCCGTAAGAATAATCAAGCAGCAGAACAGCCGCTATAATTGTTCTCATGGTGTAGGGAAACATTGCCTGAAAAAGCTGATATCTGAATGATGCCTGTAGCTGCACCCATCATTCAGATATGCCCGCACAAAGTCAAGGACGTCGTATGACGGCCGGCGGGCGGGAAGTGGTTAAAACACTTTTTTTTTTAACACAAAGTTGTCCATTTATACAATATTTCTAACACATAGCTTGTACATACCAAAAATGACACCCCAAAATAGATTCTCCTACTCCTCCTGAGTACGGCAATATCACATGTGTGAGACTTCCACAGCCTGGCCACATACAGAGGCTGGGTATGGCTGAGCATGACAAAGTATGGCTGGGTATCACCGAGTATTGCAGAGTATGGCTTGGTATGGCGTGGTATGGTGGAGTATTGTGGGGTATTGCAGAGTATTGCGGGGTATTGCAGAGTATTGCGGGGCCTTGCAGAGTATTGCGAGGCCTTGCAGAGTATTGCGGGCATTGCGGAGTATTGCAGGGCATTGCAGAGTATTGCGGGGCATTGCAGAGTATTGCGGGGCATTGCAGAGTATTGCAGAGTATTGCGGGACATTGCAGAGTATTGCGGGGCATTGCAGAGTATTGCGGGGCATTGCAGGGTATTGCAGAGTATTGCGGGATATTGCAGAGTATTGCAGAGTATTGCGGGGTATTGCAGAGACTGGTGCATTCACTCCATATGATAGCCATACACAGAGCTTCTCAATAATGCTTCCTTTCATGATAAGGGAAGTCTCAGTTATCTCTTTATTCCTGCTTTGCCAGAGGAAATGAATAGAGCTTTAAATAGAAAAACTAAAGTAAAACTATGACCCCCTATTATACATAAAAGAAGAAAAATAATATACACACACTCATATTTATATATATATATATATATATATATATATATATATATATATATATATATATATATATATATATATATATATATATATAAATATGTGTGTGTGTGTATGTATATATATATATATATATATATATATATATATATATATACACACACACACAGTATCTCACAAAAGTGAGTACACCCCCATATCTTTTCATGTGACAACACTGAAGAAATGACACTTTGCTACAATGTAAAGTAGTGAGTGTACAGCTTGTATAACAGTGTAAATTTGCTGTCCTCTCAAAATAACTCAACACACAGCCATTAATGTCTAAACCGCTGGCAACAAAAGTGAGTACGCCCCTAAGTGAAAATGTCCAAATTGGGCTCAAAGTGTCAGGTCTCTGGTGTGAATGGGAAGCAGGTGTGTTAAATTTAGTGTTATCGCTCTCATTCTCCCCTACTGGTCACTGGAAGTTCTACATGGCACCTCATGGCAAAGAACTCTCTTAGGATCTGAAAAAAAAAGAATTGTTGCTGTACATAAAGATGGCCTAGGCTATAAGAAGATTGCCAAGACCCTGAAACTGAGCTGCAGCACAGTGGCCAAGACCATACAGAGGATAGGTTCCACTCAGAACAGGCCTCCCCATGGTCGACCAAAGAAGTTGAGTGCACGTGCTCATCGTCATATCCAGAATATGAGTGCTGTCAGCATTGCTGCAGAGGTTGACGAGGTGGGGGGTCAGCTTGTCAGTGCTCAGACCATACTCCGCACACTGCATCAAATTGGTCTGCATGGCTGTCATCCTAAAAGAAAGCCTCTTCTAAAGATGATGCACAAAAAAGCACACAAACAGTTTGCTGAAGACAAGCAAACTAAGGACCTGGATTACTGGAACCATGTCCTGTGGTCTGATGAGACCAAGATAAACTTATTTGGTTCAGATGGTGTCATGCATGTGTGGCGGTAGCCAGATGAGGAGTACAAAGACCAGTATGTCTTGCCTACAGTCAAGCTTGGTGGTGGGAGTCAAAGTCTGGGGCTACATGAGTGCTGCTGGCTACAGTTCGTTGAGGGAACCATGAATGCCAACATGTTTTTGTGACATACTGAAGCAGAGCATGATCCCCTACCTTCGGAGACTGGGCCGCAGGGCA
The DNA here is from genome assembly GCA_037952925.1 of Lithobates clamitans. NCBI lineage: Eukaryota > Metazoa > Chordata > Amphibia > Anura > Ranidae > Lithobates > Lithobates clamitans. The sequence continues at coordinate 1,699,837 of JBBGZY010000906.1, forward strand.
GTATTCCAACATAATGACCCCAAACACATCTCCAAGATGACCACTGCCTTGCTAAAGAAGCTGAGGGTAAAGGTGATGGACTGGCAAAGCATGTCTCCAGACCTAAACCCTATTGAGCATCTGTGGGGCATCCTCAAATGTAACTGGAGGAGTGCAAGGTCTCTAAAATCCACCAGCTCCATGATGTCGTCATGGAGGAGTGGAAGAGGACTCCAGTGGCAACCTGTGATGCTCTGGTGAACTCCATGCCCAAGAGGGTTAAGGCAGTGCTGGAAAATAATGGTGGCCACACAAAATATTGACACTTTGGGCCCAATTTGGACATTTCCACTTAAGGGTGTGCTCACTTTTGTTGCCAGCAGTTTAGACATGGCTGTGTGTTGCGTTATTTTGAGGTGACAGCAAAATTACACTGTTATACAAGCTGTACACTCACTAATTTACGTTGTAGCAAAGTGTAATTTCTTCAGTGTTGTCACGTGAAAAGATATAATAACCCTAGGGTATGCAGACTGTGGGTCAGAGTCTATGCACTTCTTCGAAACCTCTTTAACACTAATATAAAAAAGGATCCCTATGAGGCCCTTTTGGGGAAACCAATCACTGAATTGCTACGACCAGAACGCCAACTGGCATCTCATATATTTACTGCAACTAAATTGACCATTGCAAAGGCTTGGAAAACTCCGGCCCTCAGCTTCGAATCGGTTAAAAATCGCATTAATGATATTATGGTTAATGAGAAATTGACGGCCGTGTTATCAGATACACACAACAAATTTCTCCGGACATGGCAACCATGGGTGGTACATACCCATTCCTCTTGTTTTGATTCGGCACTACTCTCTCTTTAATAGATCTCACCCCCCTCACCCCGTGGACTCCCCCCCCCCCTTACCCCCCTCTCTTCTCTCATCTATTTCTTTCTGTTTCTTCCCTTTCTTTCCTATTCTAAATACCTACTTTATTATTTTTCAGTCCTTTCCCTCATCTCTTGTCTCCTTTCTATGTACTCTGACCCGCAGGCTTAGTTCTGCTGGGCCAGGATGTATGATGATAAACCGTTTATGAACACACATTGCCCTTCTAGAGCTTTGTTTATCATTGTAAGGTTATGTAGCATATCTTCCCGCGGCACATAAGCTATATAAAGTTATGTAACGGCATTGGTACACACATTGGATCCAGCGTGTAATTACATTACAATACTTGCCATTCTCACAGAACAGCCTAGGTTCACTCAGGAACTTCTGCAATTATTTGTATCCCAAATTGTTTTTTTGGTGTTATTTAATGCCTCTGTAATCATACATACATGTTGTGTTCATTAATACTTCCTTTCTTTCTGTATTATTGACGGTCTTTCTGTTCAATAAAAACTTTTGTACAAGAAAAGATATAAAAAATTATTTACAAAAATGTGAGGGGTGTACTCACTTTTGTGAGATACTGTATATCTCGATCAACTTTAGCTTTTTGACCACTGGCAGGTTAAAAAAATAAAAATAAACCTACATACTCATCCAGGTAGATGCAGCATCGCTCTGATGGCACATATGTCCCCCGTCACTTCTAAGACCGAGAACTGAGCTATCAAAGACCACTGATCAAAACCGCTGCTTTGCCATACCTTGTGAAACAGTAAACTGCTACTCTTATCACAGTTGTTAGTGTCCTGTCATAACCAGACTAGAGCTTGACTCCGCAGTTTATCACCATATGGGAGCAGGAATTCAATATCCCCAGTGAAGACTTTGACTGTGACAAAATACTAATGTTTACTTATAAGACTTCCATATCTTCTAGAGCAGTGGTTCTCAACCTCAGTCCTCAAGTACCCCCAACGGGCCATGTTTTCAGGTTTTCTTTTACTTTGTACAGCTGCTTTAAATCAATATCAATGACATGGTATTGATGAGAGCTATTATATCTAAGGAAAGTTCCCAAAACATGGCCTATTGTGGGTACTTGAAAACTGAGGTTGAGAACCACTGTTCTGGAGCACAGGAGCATAACTATAAAATCCTCGCCAGGTGGTATTGGTGCCCTACTACTTTTCACAAGATTGACCCTTCGATTCCGAACACCTGTTAGAGAAGTTTTCAGGCCCTAGGTACTTTGACTCCTGTTTGGAGCAGTTGTCCTCTCATAACTTCTTTCTGGGACAAAATACTTCACCTCTACTATGATTCAGTTGGGGACAGAAACACTATTTCTCGTATCAGTATCAGTCTTCTTAGACAAATCTTGACTTTCGCGCCTACTGTGATCGCCAGGGCATGTCATAAACCACAGCCCCCGTCCTTTGTGGAGTGGGCCTGTTAAATTAACTCTATTTGTCATCTGGAAAATCTGATCTCCTGGGAAACAAATAAATTTAATTACACTCTAATGCCCCGTACACACGGTCGGACATTGATCGGACATTCCGACAACAAAATCCTAGGATTTTTTCAGACGGATGTTGGCTCAATCTTGTCTTGCATACACACGGTCACACAAAGTTGTCGGAAAATCCGATCATTCTGAACGCGGTGACGTAAAACACGTACGTCGGGACTATAAACGGGGCAGTAGCCAATAGCTTTCGTCTCTTTATTTATTCTGTGCATGCGTGGCACTTTGTACTTCGGATTTGTGTACACACGATCGGAAGTTCCGACAACGGATTTTGTTGTCGGAAAATTTTATAGCCTGCTCTCAAACTTTGTGTGTCGGAAAATCAGATGGAAAATGTGTGATGGAGCCTACACACGGTCGGAATTTCCAACAACAAGGTCCTATCACACATTTTCCGTCGGAAAATCCGACCGTGTGTACGGGGCATTACATGGTCGATCTGGAATCACTTCCGACATTCCTCTAAATTTGCCTCTTAGCTCTGATTTCCCTGCAATTTTACTTGCAACTCTTTATTGGATAACTAACTTTATCCCTCATCATAGTGCCTGGGTCTTTCTTTTTCCTTTCTCCTTATCCTCAACCCCCCCTCTCTCTTGTTCTACTCTGGTTTTACAACATGCCTTTTCTTTCTTCTTCATGTTTTCTGGTTGCTACACGTCCATCAAGAATTCCACATGCTCATCTGTTCACAATCATATTATTGTTGCCGAGAGAGGTATCCATTTTGCTCTCATTGTAGAAAGCCCTCTCTGTGTAAATGACTTTTGATGTTTCCTATGTTTTTGGTATAAGGCAAATATGTGAGACTTTACTTTGTATACTTTTTTGACTATTGACTGCCTCAATATCCGCTTACTAGAGTAGTTACAGTCCATTGCTATTTACCTAATGGGGAATTACCTTGTTATCTTTTGACATGCTTTATGCACCAGCATGTATATCCTATTGTCACCGATATGGTGTATTGTAATGAATACGGATTTATGTTGGGTCCTAATGTTCCTTGTTTTCTCCCTTTTTTTTTCCATGTGAACTTGTTATGACAAAAATTGTAATAAACAAAGATTAAACAAAGACCACTGATTGCTCATTTCTCAGTCTATCGTGAGCAGAGAGCCGGTGACTGTCATCCACCATCTCTCTTCTCTGCCCCTCCAGTACTCACTGGAGCCCTGAGTTGTGGAGTGGCTGGCTCAGGCTCTCAGTGGTGTCTGGGTGGATTTTGACATTTAAAGTCGAAATCTCTCCAGAGCCTGGACTTGACTGAGTGACATCAGACGATAGTGGACTTTAGCCCACTATTGGCTAAAATACGGGTCACAGGAGTGCAGAACGAACTGCACTCCTGTGACCTACAGGAGAAGTACAGCCAAAAGAGCATTGGCCATACTTTTCCTTTAACCACTTCAATACAGGGCATTTATACACCTTCCTGCCCAGACCAATTTTCAGCTTTCAGCACTGTCTCATTTTGAATAACAGTTGCGCGGTCATACAACACTGTACCCAAACTAAATTTTTATCATTTTGTTCCCACAAATAGAGCTTTCTTTTGGTGGTATTTGATGACCTCTGGGATTTTTATTTTCTGCTAAACAAATAAAAAAAAAGACCGAAAATTTTGGGAAAAAAATGTTTTCTTTGTTTCTGTTACAAAACTTTGTAAATAAGTCAGTTTTTTTCTTCTTCACTGATGGGGCGGCATTGATGGGCACCGATGAGTTGGCACTGATGTACACTAATAGATGGTACTGATGGATGTCAATAAGTGCCAAACAATAAGAGGGAGGGGCCAGGACAGAGCGAAAGGCAGCGGTAGCTGATAGTTGATGGGATGTATGCCATATCCTCACTGCAAAACTTGTTCAGACCCTAGATTTAGAGTGGTGCACTGGCGCACCCCAAGAATGTGAGTACCCCGTTTGGGGGAGTGTTTTATCTAACTTTGGAATAAAATTTTAAACGATATCACACTATATGGTTCTTTCTTCTTATCCATTGATCTATCCTGCATTGGAGCCTGTGATCCTGCGATCTGCACAGAGCCCGGGGTGGCTCAAAAGCATTTTTGACTTTGTTTAGCGACTTAGTCACACGCACCGAGGTGAGCGCATTACCTTGGGGGGTCACCGTTTTGCACCATCGCATGATCTGTGACACTTGGAGAGTTATGAGCATGTTTGAATACATCACCATTGAATATCACGCATAAGCACTTTCATTATCTATGTGCAGGACTTTATATTATATATGTTTATTATGCTTGTGTGGTTCTATTAAGGACTATTATTTACATGAATCGTGTGACACTAAGCACTTTTGGAGTTTGTTTGGCACATAGCACTTTTTGTTATTTGCTTGCACTTATGATTTATTTATATATATCAGCATCATGTGGTTTTGTTAGGTTTGCTAATGCATGTGTATTTTGAAGTGTTTATATATATATATATATATATATATATACACACACACAACTTATATGTGACAATGTTTATTTAGTTCATTTCACACACCTTTTTTTAGTGGGGTATACACTCTTACACATCTTATATGTGTTTTGTATACGCACAACAGTTTTTATGTCACTTAAGTTGCACATTTAGCACACTTTAGCGCAGCATAATCCTCCATTATATTCACTTTCTACACGCAATACGAGACGTGTTTAACGCACGCAGCTGAGTAGTGTCTTTACCCAGCATCAGGTTCAGTGTGGCTTGTAGGATTTCTCTTTTTCCAGTGCCAAACAATATTGCCTGCCAATCAGTGATGGCCATTGTGGCCACTGATTGGCATCCATTGTGGCCACTGATTGGCATCCATTGTGGCCACTGATTGGCATCCCTGGTGGTACATACATAGGCGCATACAGCGTGGCTCAGCCCCACCTCCAGCTCTCTGCACACAGGGGATGATTGAAAGCAGCAGTAGCCAATGACTCCCACTGCTGTCTATGTAAGCAGAGCGAGAGAGAGAGGAGAGCTGCTGCAGATGAACACAGCTCTGGATCGAGAAAGCACTTTGGGTAAGTATAAAGCGAGGTGAAGGGGTGATACAAATACAGTAACATCTTTTTACTTTAATGCAGGGAATATGTTTAAGGTAAAAAATGTTCTGCCTTTAGAACCACTTTAAACTAGAACATAGGCAAGGATTAAAACATAAAAAAGCTACATAATTGGTAAGTGATAAAGTCTGCTACTGAAAGTGCTAAAAAAAACCCCAAAAAACCAAGGGTTTATTATCACTTTAGGGACTCTGTTAAGCACTGTTTGTAGTTGTCTCATAACGTGATCCCAGTCCATTTTCAAAAAATAAGCTTTATATGTAGAGTGCAATTATCCATCGAGCTGGTTGCAAGTGTGTGCTTGCCGGCTCTCCCCTGCTGCACCTGCCTGACCTCCTCCCCTGTGACATTGATTAGTGTTAGCAGCCAATCACTAGGCCTGATCACATGAGCAGGGGAGGGGTGGCATCTTAGGAGGTAAAACCCTTGTCAACTTTGTATCGCTGTCTATGTCATCGTTTGGGAGATTTTTTTTTTTTCTCCTAACTTGTATTTGACTGAATAGTAAAGCTGGCCATACACTGTATGATTTTCAAACAAGTCTTTATATAAGGATGTATTCATTAGAAAATCAAATGAAAAAGCATCTTCAAAATTCTACCAATGTGTGTCCAGCTTAATTTCCTCATTTTTGTATGACAGGTGTCAGGCTGTGTCCCCATGAGGGAGTTTCCCCTCAATTCCTGTGTTGATTTCAAACAGAGCAGGAAGTGAAGAAACATCCCCTCTGTGAGGGAACAGATGGCAAGTAAAACTTAGGAGAAAAATCTCCTCAGTGGAACCACAGACAGCATTTAAACCCAGAGAGAGTTTAAACTACTTGCCATCCAGGCCATTTCTGACACTTTGCTCCTACATGTTAAAATCTACCTTTTTTTGCTAGAAAATTACTTAGAACCCCTATACTTAGGCGCTATAGAAATTGCAATTTTTTAAATGTCACTTGATATTTGTGCAGCGCTTTTTCAAACGCAATTTTTTTGTAAAATAAACACTTTCATGAATAAAAAAAAAAAAAAAAAAAGTCAGCCCAATTTTTTTGTATAATGTGAAAGATGATGTCACGCAAAGTAAATGGATAACTAACATGTCACGCTTTAAAATCTGGCTGTGGAATGGCTGCAAACTACGGTGCTTAAAATTCTCCTTGGGCAATGCTTTAAACGCCTTTACAGGTTACCAGTTTAGCGTTGCACAGGAGGTCTGGTGCTAGAATTATTGCTCTCGCTCTAACGTTTGCGACAATGCCTCACATGTGCTTGAGTAACGTGTGTTTGCATTTGCGCCTAAGCACGGTGACATGAGGGCGCTTTAATTTTTTTTATTTTATACAACATTTTTTTTTTTTTTGGATTAACTTTATTGCTTTCACAAGGAAAGAATAACATCCCTTGTGACAGCATGGGCCATGACAGGTCCTCTTTATGGAGATCCAGATCTCTCCTCTAGCCTCCCATGCAGCCGATCAGACACAGATCAGTCTGATTGGCTGCTTTCCTGGCCGCTGGTGGCCAGGTAAACAAGGAGGCAGAACCGGAAGTCACGACATAACTCGTTGATCCAGGTTTTTGGGTTACAGAGAGAGGGGAACAACATCACTTCCTCTCTGTCTGTTCAGGACAACCATTGCCACCAGCCGAATCACTCCTGAGCACGGCGATTGTACGGTAGAGCCCGGGAGAGGCGGCGGTGGCGAGAGGGGGGGGGGAGTGGGACCCTCTTCCGCCACCCACAGAAGTGATCGAGTGGCTAATTAGGGAATCGCCAGCTGAAAAGACACATACTGGAATAATGCCTGTAGGTACAGGCATCATTCCGATATAACCAATGAAACCAGAGGATGTACATGGACTCCCATCCGGGGGGGAAGTGATTAAAGGATGAATTCCAGGTATGGCTATTTTATACAGTTTGCACCAATGTAACTACGTACAGTAAAGACATACCCGGCCAATGCCCCTGGAAGGTAGAAATCACCAAAGTCGATACCGCTATTACAGTGATCTCCACGGGCTACTGGGTCCCGTGCCACGTGACTGCTCTGCTGCATTCTGAACACAGGAGGTTGGCTGCTTGGCACGGGTGCCATTAAGAGAATGCTTTGCATCTATACGTGTACAAATCTGAATGTACAATGTTGTTTTTTTAGATCTACTGACAGATATGTAATGCCGTTCTGATTGAATAAAAATGCTATGGTTTGTTTGGTAGAGCCCCCACAATAAAAAAATCTTGGTAAATCTAATGGTGGCTATGCACGCTTCAATTAATAATCGATTTATTTTCGGACTGACTTCTTCCAATAGCGAGTTTGTTTTAAATCATATCATCATCATATTATGGCTGAGAAAGTTCTTGGTCTCTAGAGCAAGCTTGCATTGAAGGTGGAGCTTTTTTCGCACGATCAACAGACTGTTTTCCAGCTGCCAGATCCCTCTAGGGCTCACACTTTCCTTAACATATCTGAGAAGCATTTGATTTTCCATAGCTCTATAATATGCGCTGCCATGTATTCTCAGGGTACCTCCGTGTCACAGTGATAAACAGCTTGCTCCCTTACTAGCACTGCTCTAATCGCCTTCCTCCGAAATGCAGACAACTAACAAGCTGTTACATAAGCAAACATTTAATTTTCTCCAACATATTTCAGAGTGTTCCCATGTAAGAGCTTGTTGTATTTTATATTTTACAAATACTTTGTGTCCAACTAAGTGCAAGCTGCTGTTCTGTTACCAATCAAAGTGTATCTGTCACGTTTTAGGCAAGATCAGAGTTTGGTTTTACAAGCTGGGATGGTATACACATAGCTTTAACCACTTAAAGGGAAATTTTAATTGATATCAGGCCTGGACAAATCTAACCTTAAACTTGGAGGCAGCTTAAAAAACCTAGAAGTCAACACTACGCCACCTGCATATGACTATATATACAGTTGTGCTCATAAGTTTACATACCCTGGCAGAATTTGTGATTTCTTGGCCATTTTTCAAAGAATATGAATGATAACACAAAAACTTCTTTCACTCATGGTTACTGTTTGGCTGAAGCCATTTATTATCCATTTATTATCAATCAACTGTGTTTACTGTTTTTAAATCATAATGACAACAGAAACTACCCAAATGACCCTGATCAAAAGTTTACATACCCAGTCCTTAATACCGTTTATTGCCCCCTTTAACATCAATGACAGCTGGAAGTCTTTTGCGGTATTTGTAGATGAGGCTCTTTATCTTCTCAGGTGGTAAAGCTGCCCATTCCTCTTGACAAAAAGCCTCCAGTTCCTGTAAATTCTTGGGCTGTCTTTCATGAACTGCACGTTTGATATCTCCGCAGAGTGGCTCAATGATATTGTGGTCAGGAGACTGAGATGGCCACTCCTCAACCTTCACTTTATTCTGCTGTAGCCAATGACAGGTCGACTTGTCCTTGTGTTTTGGATAATTGTCATGTTGGAATGTCCAAGTACGTCCCAAGCACAGCTTCCTGGCTGATGAATGCAAATGTTCCTCCAGTATTTTTTTATAACATACTGCATTCATCTTTCCAACAATTTTGACCAGATTTCCTGTGCCTTTGTAGCTCACACATCCCCAAAACATCAGTGATCCACCTCCGTGTTTCACAGTAGGAATGGTGTACCTTTCATCATAGGCCTTGTTTTTTATTTTTTTTATTATTTTTATTTTTTCTTTTTTTTTTTTTTTTTTTTTCTTTTTGCCACGTCAGTTAACTTTGTCTAGAGACTGCTTTCAGAGTGAAACTCATATATATCTCAAATCCAGTCACATCATTGTGGCCATTAAAGTGCTTTTTTTTTTTTTTTTTTTCCTTTTTTTTTCTTATTTTCTTTTTTTTTTTTTTTTTTTTAATATATTACAATTTGCGTTTACAATGTAAAAATAGTAACAATAGTCCTTGACTACCAAGCAAGTACCATACGGCTTATACCTCAAAGCCAGTTGGCCGCGTGCCCTATCGTTACCATTATACATGTTTTTGTGCTATTATTTTTCTCTTAATTGAACCCGCCCCCCCACCCCCCTGTGACCCTGCCTTATTGGACCCCCATAGTTCCGGGACACACCCAATGAGCGACAACAGTTCTGTATTTTATTCTCATTTATATCTGATCTACGCTTAACTCGGCCGTACCCCCTTGCTGGGGAGGCGGATACTCACAGCACTAGAGTAGCACTGATTGCGGACATGGCATTGCTTGGACCCACAGGTTCCACAATCTCACAAACTTGTTGTAGTTACCCTCCCTAGTGTAAAATGTCCTTTCACTCCAGACTGTGGAGTTAACGGTTCTAATCCAATCTTCCGGGGTTGGGGGGGTTCTTGATTGCCAGGACTGTGCTAGTAATTTCCTGGCTTGAAACAGGCATCTTGCTGCTGCTATTGCTGTGCTCCTGTCTCTCGACTCGTTGTTGACATGTCCCAACACGCAATTCTTGGGATCAAGCTCTAGGTTAATTTTGAACGTTATATTTATTTTCTTCAAGATCTCAGACCAATACCTAGTTAGTTTTGGGCACCTCCATACCATATGGATTAGGTCACCTGTTCTTCTACATCTAGGGCACTCGTCATTAATTCTACGGCCGAACATAAAAAGCCTTTTTGGCGTGTAGTAGGATCTATGCAGCAGCATCAGGTGGGAGGCCTTTTGTGAGGGTGAGACCGACACCTCTGGTCCAAGTTCCAGGATCCTTTTCCACTCTGTGTCCGTTATCTCCCCCACATCGGCCGCCCATCTGTCCCTGCCCCCAGGGAGGCCTGCCTGCGTGTTTATTGGCTTTGTTAATTGGGTGTAAATCTCAGAGATTAACCCCTTAGAGGTCTCTGACTTAATTATTATTTGCAGCAGTGGGATCTTACACCATGTGGGGGGTTTCCTACCGAACTGCTTGCTCAAGGCATGCCTAATCTGTAGGTAACTATAAAATGCTCGATTTGGCAGCCCGTACTCATGCCTCAATTCCTCAAAGGATTTCAGGGTATCCCCGGCGTATAACTGTATCAGCCGACTTATCCCGCATCTTTCCCACAGCTTATTACTGTCTACAGACAGTAATTCCTGCAAGTGCTTATTATTCCAGATTGGTGAGTATTCTGAGGTTCCTTTATATCCCATTATTCGCTTAGTTGTTTGCCAGACCCTAGTAATCATTTTAAGTGTCGGGATCCCTCCTTGTAGTGATTCTGCCTCCAGTGCTTCCGCAATTAGACTATGTGGGCTTCCCTGTAAGATAATTTGAGCCCTCTTGTTTCCCCCTCCTATAGTGGCCTTGTTGACTCCTCTCCAAATGTAGCATTTATGGTTGTGGCCAAAAAGCTCAGTTTTGGTCTCATCACTCCAAATGACTTTGTTCCAGAAGGTTTAAGGCTTGTTTCTGTGCTGTTTGGCATATTGTAAGCGGGATACTTTGTGGCATTTGCATAGTAATGGCTTTCTTCTGGCGACTCGACCATGCAGCCCATCTTTATTCAAGTGCATCCTTATTGTGCATCTTGAAACAGCCACACCACATATTTTCAGAGAGTCCTGTATTTCACCTGAAGTTATTTGTGGGTTTTTCTTTGCATCCCAAACTATTTTCCTGGCAGTTGTGGCTGAAATTTTAGTTGGTCTACCTGACCGTGGTTTGGTTTCAACAGAACCTCTTATTTTCCACTTCTTGATTAGAGCTTGAACACTGCTGATTGGCATTCTCAGTTCCTTGGATATCTTTTTATATCCCTTTCCTGTTTTATACAGTTCAACTACCTTTTCCTGCAGATCCTTTGACAATTCTTTTGCTTTCCCCATGACTCAGAATCCAGAAGCGTCAGTGCAGCACTGGATGAAAGATGCAAGGGTCTGTCAGGAATCCAGAAACTCATTAACCTTTTATACACACACACACTAGTTACAAGCAAACAGATCACAGGTGAGGATGGTTACCTTTAATCGCCATTCAAACCCCTTTGTGTCAACTTGTGTGCATGTTATTAGGCCAAAATCACCAGGGTATGTAAACTTTTGATCAGGATCATTTGGGTAGTTTCTGTTGCCATTCTGATTTAAAAAGAGCAAACATAGTTGATTGATAATAAATGGCTTCAGCCAAACACTAACCATGAGTGAAAGAAAAGTTTTTGTGTTATCATTCATATTCTCTGAAAAATGGGCAAGAAATAAATTCTACTAGGGCATGTAAACTTATGAACACAAATGTATATAGCTGAAAGATACATAGTTAAACAACAGGTAAAAAGAAAGAAATAAAAAAAAAATGTTATTCTAACAAATAAATTAACAATGAAAATACAGCAGAGATGACTCCATGGATTAAACATTACCTTTAAGATCTTGCTCAGTCCTTGCTGGCCCTATGATACATAAGACCAGCCTCACAGCTGACCCATAATGTGCCAGAGGCTGGCATGAATCCATTCTCTGGTCCCTTGGCTGGATCCCCATTCCTGATAACCCTACCATACCGCTGACCTTTCTTATTTGTTTCCTTCTATTTTTTTCTGAATACTTTTCTTAATTCCTTTGTTATTACACATTGTTACAAAAAAAAACAACAATATCCATGGCTCTCACCTCACTGGCATTTACTTACTGGTCCATTAATTAGGTTAAATGTAGTACAACACAAAGCCTAGCTTTACACCATAGGAGTGTTTTCCTATAGTGGTTTAGCTTTTTATGAAGGCCTAATAACTAGCAGTATCTGTAATAAGTCAGTGTAACTGAACCATGGTGCATTCTGGATTCCCAAAGAATAGCACCCAGTTTGTCCTGGATCAGCGTCAAGAGTTGCCATTTTTTGGGCAGGCTGACACCCAGAGGGGACACAGACAGACACCCTGACAGCACCATAACATCCAAATAAAGCTCTAGGGCCAGGACGCACAGCATCGTTCATTGCTATGATGATAGCACTGACTTGTCCGCACCATGATAACACATGACTATAATTAGGGGCAGGCGACACGTAGGGCCACCTTCAGCATTCAGAAGAAGATGGAAGTCCACCTCCCCTACCTCCTGCCCTCCACCACACTGCTTGAGCCAAAAGGTGGGGCGCTAATGTGAAGAGGGAACTATGTAATTGGGGGCTTTGTGATGAGTCATTATGTAACTGCAGGCTCTGTTATTGGTGGGAGGGGGCTGTATGACTGGGGGCTCTTAGATGAGGGGGACTCTGATGTTATTGGGATTATCTGATGTGATGGGGGGGACTCATGTATTGGTGGCCTCTGATGTACAGGGATGACTGATGTAATGGGGGACCTCTGGCGTAAAGGGGGGGAACATTGCGCAAAGCCATGGGAATGAGGAGAATAAATCTGTTAAGAGCAGGGCTTGAGTCCTGCGGTAATGGCTGCTAACAGGAACAGCGTTCCTGTTGTGAAAAAAGTACAGGAATGCTGTTCCTGTTAGCAGCCGCATCCTGCATTGCTGGGGACAGTGGTGAGACTGCATTGCTGGGCATTGCTGGGGACATTGGTGAGGCTGCATTGCTGGGGACAGTGGTGAGGCTGCATTGCTGGGGACAGTGGTGAGGCTGCATTGCTGGGGACAGTGGTGAGGCTGCATTGCTGGGGACAGTGGTGAGGCTGCATTGCTGGGGACAATGGTGAGGCTGCATTGCTGGGGACAGTGGTGAGACTGCATTGCTGGGGACAGTGGTGAGACTGCATTGCTGGGGACAGTGGTGAGACTGCATTGCTGGGGACAGTGGTGAGACTGAATTGCTGGGGACAGTGGCGAGACTGCATTGCTAGGGACACTGGTAAGGCCTCTTTGCTGGGCACTGATCAGGCTGCATTGCTGGGCACTGGTAAAGCTGCATTTGAAAAGCACTGGTAAGGCTGCATTTGATGGGCACTGATCAGGCTGTATTTGGGCACTGAGGAGTGAGCAGCCCAGGGCCTGGCCCCACTTTGCGCAATCAATACAGGCAGCTTGAGGACATTGTGTGTGTGTGTGTGTGTGTGTGTGTGTGTATAGGGGTGGGGGCTTGGGTGAGTCCCACACTTTTTTCCCAGGACTTGACCCCTGGTAAGAGTGCAGCTAAACAGCTGCTGTCAGACGTTCAGGAGGCCATCCTGTTGTCTCCCGAATGCCTGTTTTTTTTTAATTTTCAAATTAATGTGCTGCAACTGTGAGCCAAGCAGTTAGCTAGCATTTGCAGCTCAGCCATTGACAGTTTGAAAGGTGGTGCGGTCCTTCAACTAGACATGCCACTTTGAATTTGTCACAGCGGAAATCATCATGGCAGCATGTGAACAGCCCCCAGTGACTACATTGTACGCTTTAGGTGGGGGGGGGATGAAGGCTGGTAGCATTTTTTGGGTGTTGTATAGAATGTGTCAGCTCTTTGCCTGACCCTTGGGTGCAAGATTTAAATGTAATGTTGTGTCACAGATGTGCACATTATTAAAAAAGAAAGTGCACCGTGTTTTGTAGGAGGGTTCGTTGTGCCTTTATTGTCATCCTGAAAATATTTTTGATATACGTGTTATGTTTGAAATTGTGACTTGCTAAATATCAAAACTGTTATGATGAATTTCCGATTAGAAGCAAAAGTACCCTATGGGTATACATTTGATTGAGAAACAAAACTTGATGATATTTACAGCAAGGCAGTGTACTAAAAGACCAACTTCCCCAAACAATTTTAAACAAAACATGTGTTCTCTGAAAAATATATGTATCAAACCTGGAATAATTAAGAAGTTATTTACATGACTATTTGGAATTCATAGATTGATGTCATGTAAAATGGTTCCTGTTCTGTTTTAAATTTGTGTTTTTTTTGTATGTGAATGGCGACAGAAACATTGTACATTTGCTAATCTGAATTATCTTTACACATTTTGTGTAATGAAGATTTACCATGGTGTTTCTGAGAGCATTTTCCTGTCCTACATATGGACATGTTTTTATATTCCTTACTCTGTGTTTATTAACATAAGTGTGTACCCAGAGAACAAATCTATCCTTGTATTGATAGGAAGAAGTATGTTCTTGTTGCTTGATGCTCCTCTTCACCGTGCTTCTCTATTGCCCTCTGCTGTTTTAAACCTTAATTTGTCTTATAGCGTAATTACATTTTTTTTTCTGCTGTAGTAATTAACCAGGACTTTGTTTTGCTTTCAGAATAATGCCATCAAGACATCCAAGTATAATATACTTACGTTCCTGCCCATTAATTTGTTTGAACAATTCCAGCGAGTTGCCAATGCATATTTTCTTTTCCTGCTGATATTACAGGTATGTTTTGCAAATATTTCTGTTACCAAAGAAACTTTAATGAAAGTGTACTGTAGAGTGTGCCATACATTATTGGCTCAGAGTATGCAGTAGTAGTTACAGCATATCGGTACAGAGAGCAAAATAAAATAAAAATTAATCAAGCCATGGTTGCCACTACACCACTGTGCCGCCCAGCATTTATCATTGTTGTCCTCCAGGATTACATTCACTTTTTATTTGATGAATGTACCCTGAAACCTAGATTTAACCTCCTTGAAATTCAGGGGATTTCCATGCTTGGGCAATGGTTTGTTTAGTAGTTATAAAAATATGCATTATAAGAGTTCAACCATGCAGAGGGGCATTGTCTATTGGTTTGTGGAGAAGAGCATCCTATCTGTCTGTTTTTCAAATATTTCTTCCTTTTAAACTCTTAGGGCAAAATCTATATTGAAATGTTTACCTAAAGTAATGTTTACAATCTTTAAAGAGTGTATAGTAACAAAAGGGCTGAAATACTTTCCTGGAAAAGAGCTATTCCATCCGGCAGTCCTGAGCATGTAATATTCCTTTTCTTTAACTGACTTTTAGGAGATTTTTCCTTTTAAATCACTGATCTTCCTTCTGGGTCTCGATCGTCGACCACTGTCATTTCACGGGAGTTCAGTAGGATTTGTCATTGCCAAATTTGTACAGTAAGCTGCATGTGCGTGGCTCGCTGTACAAGGGCATACAGGCAGGTAAGTAGTTTTTAATACAGAAGAGACAAAGAATGTCTCTCTTCTGCATTAAAAATTCTGCCTGTCCACCCATTTTAATTGGTTAGCCTAAAGTTCTACTTTAAGTTATACATGGGGAAACACAGTGGCTAAGTGGTTAGCACTTCCACCTAGCAGTTTGAGGGTCGTTGGTTTGAATCCCAACCATTGCATTACCTGCATGGAGTTTGAATGTTCTCCCTGTACTTAAATGGGTTTCCTCTGGGTGCTCCAGTTTCTGCCCACACTCCAAAGACATGCTGGTAGGTTAATTGGCTCCTGTTGAAATTGGCCCTAGTATGTATATGTATGAATGTGAGTTAGGGACCTTATATTGTAGGCTGCTTGAGGGCAGGGACTAATGTGAATGCATAATAGATAAAGGTGCATCTCAAAAAATTGTAATATCATCAAAAAGCTCAGGAAACATTTCCAGGTGTTCTGAGTTAATTAGCTGATTAGAGTGTGACACAATGAGTCTACAATATTGAACTTTTCACAATATTCAAATTTTCGCAGATACTGAATTTGGGTTTTCACTAGCTGTAATCCATAAAATTCAAAATTAAAATAAAGAAATGCTTAAAATATATCACTCTGTGTGTAATGAAGCTATATAATATATGCATTTTAATTTTGAATTGAATTACTGAAATAAATTAACTTTTGATGATATTCTAATTTTTTTAGATGCACCTGTATATGTAATGGGCTGCTTATCTTGACTGCGCTATATAAGTACCTGTAATAAGAAAAGTTTTTGTGGTCTTTTTTTTTCTCCTATTTTTTTCGTTAAGTTTTTCATCTGAGTATAGATCTTTGTTTGTCCCAAGCATTTTTCAATCCACTTGCTATTGACTGACTCACAACAACAGTCTATTCCAATCATCAACTACCCTTTTGGTAAAATAATACTTCCTAAGATTAGTTTTGAACTTTCCTCCTGCTGGTTTGGAGTCATGTCCCCATGTTCATGATCTTGGCTTCATATTGGAATGACTTCTTCCCTGAACCTTATTCACCCACTTCATGTGTTCAAAGGTTTCAGTCATACCTCCCTTTTCCCTGCTTTCCTCCAGACTGTACATATTACGTTTCTGAAGTCTTTCCTGATATATTTTATCCCTTAGACCATCATTTTTGTTATCTGTTTCTGGACTTGTTCTATCTTATTAATATCTTTTGGTAACTGAGGTCTCCAGAATTGGACACAGTATTCTCACTAAAGATCTATATAGGGGAATCAGGACCTCCTTCCTCTTGGTGATGATCCCTCTAGTGAAGCATCCTAAAATTCGAATTGCTTTTCCCACCGCTTGGTCACACTGTTTGCTCATTTTGCAATTATCGGAAATAAGTACCCCCAAATCTTGTTCCTCTTTTGTGCTGGCTAACACTGTACCCTAATGTTGTACTCTCTCAAGGGATACTCCCTAGGTGCATTATTTTACATTTAGAAATACTGAACTGTAGTTTCCATTGCTTTGACCAATCTTCCAGCAATGCCAAATCATGTTCCATGTTACAGACACCTCCAGGGATTTCAACCCTATTTACACACCTTTGGCTCAAAAACAAAATGACATACCTTGCTCAACAAACCTTTAGTTAAATTACTTACATATAAAATAAATAGAACAGGACCAATTACAGAGCCCCGTGGTACACCCGTAGCGACTGGTCTCTGTTCTGAATGAACCCCATTTACAACCACACTCTGATATCTATCCTTTAGCCAACTGCATATCTACTGAACCTCCTACTGAAGTCCTAGCTTGTACAACATTTTTATTAAAACATTATGTGGAACTGTATCAAATGCCATGGTGAAATTACGATAGGCCATGTCCACAGCACCACCCTGGTCCAAAACATTACTGATATAGTCAAAAAATTTGATCAGATTAGTCTGGTACAATCGGCTGTTAGTAAAGCCATGCTGCTTTGGGTCCTGCAAGTTGTATGTTTTTAAGTGATCAACGATCCTTCTTTTCAGCAGTGATTCCATTAACTTGACTACAACTGATGTTAAATTCACCGGCCTGTAATTGCCAGCTCCTACCTTGCTGCCCTTCTTGTGGAAAGGTACAATATTACCTGTTTACCAGTCATGGGGATCTTCTCCTGTTAGAAGAGATTAAGAAGATCCCTTAGTGGTCCAACAACTATACCTTAAAGTTACCTTAAACTTCACTTCTACCTTATAGGTATACCTTATACCTCAAACTTATAAAGTATACCTCAAGGTTAGAACTCTAAGATGAATACCATCAGGGCCCATTGCTTTATTAAGTCGGCTCCTCTGCTACCTCTGTCTCCAGAAATCCTGAAAATGAACTGTCATTTCTAGAACCAATATGATCCCCAGTGTGGCATCATGGCATACTTTACGTGGTACACTTTCTTTAGTCCACAGGAATATGTCCCTACCTTGGAAAGGCTAGTTGGATGTGTTTCTCCTAGACCAAAGGTTCCTAGTTCTCCCCTGAACGGTGTGGGGGATCTTTTCTCTGTTGCAGAAGTGGAAGATATGCTTAAAATACACACTTCTATCCAGCACAGAGAAGACGGAGCTGATAATTAAGTTATCCATACCCATGGCATGCTTTCAGTGTTACTGGTTTAGTAGCAATGCTGTTCATATTAGTGATTTGGAGAGTAAAGACATCTGCCTTATGGGAGCTCAGCTGACATCTGGAACAGCTGCTAGGCTTTTTATAAACCATTTAGCATCCTAGCACTTTGGTTTTCATGGCAATCTCCTTGGATAATGCCAAGTAACACTTGGCTTCTGGCCACATCAAATTTAAAATAAGATTTCTTAACACTTCTTAAATATATTTCATGGAAATGTTCTGATCCTTCATCTCAAGTAGAACTACATACAAGGATCTGGGATATAAAAGGAAAGGAAAACTTTTTGACACACTTTCGCTACACATACTAGACAAATAGAATACAGTTAGGTGGTACCTTACCAAACATACTACATGACACAAATCATGTACAGTATCTCACAAAAGTGAGTACACCCCTCACATTTTTGTAAATGTTTTATTATATCTTTTCATGTGACAACACTGAAGAAATGACACTTTGTTACAATGTAAAGTAGTGAGTGTACAACTTGTATAACAGTGTAAATTTGCTGTCCCCTCAAAATAATTCAACACATAGCCATCTAAACCACTCGCAACAAAAGTGAGTACACCTCTAAGTGAAAATGTCCAAATTTGGCCCAAAGTGTCAATATGTTGTGTGGCCACCATTATTTTCCAGCACTGCCTTAACCCCCTTGGGCATGGAGTTCACTAGAGCTTAACAGGTTGCTACTGGAGTCCTCTTCCACTCCTCCATGATGACATAATAGAGCTGGTGGATTCTAGAGACCTTGCGCTCCTCCACCTTCTGTTTGAGGATGCCCTACAGATTTTCAATAGGGGTTAGGTCAGGCTTGGCCAGTCCATCACCTTTACCCTCAGCTTCTTTAACAAGGCAGTGGTCGTCTTGGAGGTGTGTTTGGGGTCGTTATCATGTTGGAATACTGCCCTGCGGCCCAGTCTTCGAAGGGAGGGGATAATACTCTGCTTCAGTATGTCACAGTACATGGTGGCATTCATGGTTCCCTCAATGAACTGTAGCTCCCCAGTGCTGGCAGCACTCATGCAGCCCAAGACCATGACACTCCCACCATCATGCTTGACTGTAGGCAAGACACACTTGTCTTTGTACTCACCTGGTTGCCGCCACACACGCTTGACATCATCTGAACCAAATAAGTTTATCTTGGTCTCATCAGACCACAGGACATGGTTCCAGTAATCCATGTCCTTAGTCTGCTTGTCTTCAGCAAACTGTTTGTGGGCTTTCTTGTGCATCACCATTAGAAGAGACTTCCTTCTGGAATGACAGCCATACAGACCATTTTGGTGCAGTGTAAGGTCTGAGCACTGACAGGCTGACCCCCCACCCCTTCAACCTCTGCAGCAATGCTGGCAGCACTCATACGTCTATTTCCCAAAGACAACCTCTGGATATGATGCTGAGCACGTGCACTCGGTCGATCATGGCAAGGCCAGTTCGGAGTGGAACCTGTCTTGTTGAACCGCTGTATGGTCTTGGCCACCTTGCTGCAGCTCAGTTTCATGGTCTTGGCAATTTTCTTATAGCCTTGGACACCTTTATGTAGAGCAACAATTCTTTTTCCAGATCCTCAGAGAGCTCTTTGCCATGAGGTGCCATGTTGAGCTTCCAGTGACCAGTATGAGAGAATGAGAGCAATAACACCAAATTTAACACACCTGCTCCCTATTCACTCCTGAGAACTTGTAATACTAATGAGTTACATGACAGCGGGGAGGGAAAATGGCTAATTGGGCACTTAAGGGTGTACTCACTTTTGTTGCCAGCGGTTTAGACATTAATGGCTGTGTGTTGAGTTATTTTGAGGGGACAGCAAATTTACACTGTTATACAAGCTGTACACTCACTACTTTACATTGTAGCAAAGTGTCATTTCTTCAGTGTTGTCACATGAAAAGATATAATAAAATATTTACAAAAATGTACTCACTGAGTGAGATACTGTACCTCTCTATTATAGCACCCTTTTTGGTGGAGCAAAAGTAAATATATGGTAATTATAAAAACAAATGAGTTCTACAGATATTGTGCCTTGGGTATTTTTTATTTGTTAAATAATTTTTTATTATTTTCAAATATAGGAAAGTACAGGAGTAGGAGTAATCCAAACATCTGCAAAGCTTGGTATAACTTAGGCAGGTGTTTTGGTAGCTTACATAAATTAGGAGTGTTAGCAGCAAGTAGTACTACTGCTTACAAGAAAAGCACAGTGCTTGTTTGAGGAGAGTCCCTGGAGGTATGTGATTAAAAATGTCTCTCAATAAGAGGGACAAAGTCCATAGCAACAGTCACTAAGATAAAGTGTAAAGAGCTAGATGCAGTCTCTGCAATGCAACAAAGGAAAAGAAACACAGCGCCTCTAAGTGCAGTATTGATAAACCATTTAATGATAAGTCCAAAGTGAAACTACTCACAAAGGGAGCATAAACACAAGCATGATAGCAATCCTGCAGCAACATCCAGGGGTGGTTTTCTCCTAAACATCCATGTCTCTGAAGTGCAGCTGACAGCTTGTGTGGGTGGATTCCAGCATTCGCAGCCTATGGGAACTTACACAGCCTGATGAAGGAGTAAGCATGCTCCGAAAGCAAAGCCACCTCCTCTCACCCTGCACCCGGAAGTGACGTCCTCTCCGATCTCCCCTGTGTTACCTGCTGTTCCCATAGGCTGCGAATGCTGGAATCCACCCACACGAGCTGTCAGCTGCACTTCAGAGACATGGACGTTTAGGAGAAAACCACCCCCATTTTGCTGCAGGATTACTATCATGCTTGCGTTTATGCTTTCTTTGGGAGTAGTTTCACTTTTGACTTATCATTGAATGGTTTACCAGCACTGCACTTAGGGGTGCTGTTTCTTTTCCTTTGTCTACAGATGAACAACTTTGAAAACAGAGAGATCTGGAGATTTAAAAAATTAATTTTCATAGTGTGAAATTTGCAGATTAAGGGTTAAATAAATCTAGGGTTTGGATCCAGGCTTTCACTGGAAAGTGGGAGGAGAATGGCAGAAGGGTAAGAGGGGAGAAACTGAGAGGGGGATAAGAAAGTGGGACATAAGGCATAGGAAAAAGGAGGAGGGGAAAAAACAAAAAAGGGGGAGGGGCGGGGTAGTAGTTGGGTGATGTGGCCAACCGGGGTTACTGTCTCCATCTGAGGGACTTAGGCAGTGACCTCCACATGGAAGGTAATAAAACAATCATGATGGATAGAATATGAGAGATTCTATTCTTCAGGTCTTGCGCCGTACGCTTGGGCTGGTACATATGTGTTGAATACTATGGTTGCAAAATTGGTCAGCTGAAGCGCCTTGCAAAAAGCACCTGGCTGGTTTTCCTTTCCGCGTTGAACGGCTGTTTGGAGATGATTTGGATAAATACATCCAAAAAAATTTGGAAAAAGTACCCTTTTGCCAGTTAGGAAAAGGAGTAAGCGTATTTCATTTAAACAAGCTCCTTCTCCAGTGCCTGGGGCATCGGCCTCCACTGTCATGTTCAAGAGGTAAACCGCAGGGTCAACCCTAGGGACAAAAGAAGTCCTGGGGGTGGAAACCTACAAAACAAAATACTAAAGCCTCCTTATGAAGGGGCGCCCCCGCTCGCTCCAGTGGAGGGAAGACTTCTGCAGTTCTCAAGGGTCTTGCAGGAAGAGTGTTGAGACAAATGGTTGACTTCCTCAATAGCTCTAGGGTGCAAGCTAGAGTTCCGAGAGTCCCCGTTTCCTCGTTTTCTCAGATCAAATGTTTCTAAGGATCCAGAGAAAAAGAAGTCTCTCTTTCAAGAATTGGACTGTCTTTTGTCTCAAAAAGTGATCTCAGTGGTCCCCATGCAAGAGCAGAGATTGGGGTTTTATTCAAGCCTTTTCACAGTGCCAAAACCAAATGGAGATGTCAGACCCATTCTAGATCTCAAAGATCTAAACCGGTTCCTGAATATCCGCTCTTTTCGCATGGAGTCAATCCGATCAGTAGTCTCCATCCTACAAGGAGAACTTCTGGCGTCAATCGACATCAAGGATGCATACCTCCATGTGCCTATTTTCTCAACAGAAATATCTATGTTTCGAGGTAGAAAATCTTCATTTTCAGTTTAGCTCTGCCTTTCGGTCTAGCTACTGCACTTCAAGTGTTTACAAAGGTCCTGGCCCCTCTTCTAGCCAGATTGAGGGCCCAAGGTATAACAATTATAGCTTACCTAGACAATCTGCTCTTGATAGACCAGTCGGTAGCCCCTTAAACCAAAGTATGGTCACCACAGTCAACTACCTGGAATACCTAGGTTGGATTCTCAACCTAGAGAAATCTTCCTTAAAACCGTCAAGGAGATTAGAATACTTGGGTCTGATCATAGATACAGCCCAGAAAAGGGTATTCTTGCCCCAAGCAAAGATCAGTGCCATAAATGAACTGATTCAGGTGGTAAAAGCAAAAAAGAATCCTCCTATTCGGCTTTGCATGAGGTTGTTGGGAAAGATGGTGGCTTCATTCGGGGCCATTCCTTGTGCTCAGTTTCATTCAAGGCTGGTGCAAAACAGTATCCTATTAGCTTGAAACAAGAAGGTCCGAGCTTTAGATTTCCCAGTGTGTCTGTCTCCAAAGGTGCGCCAGAGCCTCAGTTGGTGGTTGATAACCAAGAATCTGCAAAAGGGAAGATTCTTCCTTTCAGTTACCTGGAAGGTGGTAACGACATATGCCAGCCTTTCGGGTTGGGAAGCAGTCCTGGAAGAGGTGACTGTCCAAGGGAAATGGTCCAAATCAGAAATGGCCTTGCCCATCAACATTTTAGAGATTCGGGCAGCGCGCCTGGCCCTGAGGGCCTGGACGTTTCAGGTTACAGAATTGTCCTGTCAGGGTCCTATCCGACAATGCCACAGCCATGGCTTATATCAATCTCCAAGGGGGCACAAGAACTCGTGCGTCTAGAAGGCATATGTTTCCTGGTGTGAATCCAAGGGTTGGCACCCCAGGAAGTATGTCATTGGTAGAATCCTTGACTTTCTGCAAATGGGGTTAGAGATGGCCTTGAGTACTATCTAAGGCCAAGTCTCGGCCTTATCGGTATTATTTCAACGACCACTTGCTTCACATTCTTTGGTCCGAAACTTTATAAAGGGGGTAACATGGCTTAATCCATGGTTAGGTCACCCCTGAACCCTTGGGACCTAAATTTAGCTCTGCCGGCATTACAGAAACAAACTTTTGAGCGGATACGTCATATTCCCTTGGTCCTTTTGACAAGGGATTAATTTTTTTTGGTAACCTTCTGCAGGAAGGGTATCAGAGTTGGCTGATCTTTCTTGTAAAGAGCCATATTTAATTATTAAGGATAGGGTAGTATTGCGTCCTCATCCTAACTTTCTACCGAAGGTAGTGTCTACGGTAGAAAAGTCACTACATTCTCTTGATGTGGTAAGAGCAGTCAAAGTCTACTTGAAGGCGAAGTGACGCCGCTGGTCTGGCGTCTTGATGTCCTGTTTCCATACAGGCTTATCAAGCTTGCCTTCTGGTAAGCGCGACATTTATGTGGTGGTGGATCACAACAAATGGTGGTTACTCTTCCATTATTTTCTACACAACCTTCACTGGGATCGAATGAGGGATTTGTCCTTTTGGTTGGACTTTTCTGTCTCTATTGAATATTTTTATTCACATAATTTCATTCACTTTATTGTTTTCAATATAATATTTTTTTCTCACCAGGTTGTTTTTCATTAAAGAGGAGTTCCACCCAGGGGGGCCGTCAAAAAAAAAAAAAAAATTAAAAGTCAGCAGCTTCAAATACTGCAGCTGCTGACTTTTAATTGGACACTTACCTGTCCCTGGGTCCAGCGATGCGGGGGATCGAAGCCCCGCTCGTCCCCCCCCTCCGCTCGTCGGCGCTGGCATTGCAACTGTGGGCGCTTGACTGTGGCTTCACAGCCTGGCACCCACTGCGCATGTGCGAGCGGCGCCGCGCGCCGTGATTGGCCGCTCAATCACCTGGGACCTGTAATGGGTCCCAGATGATTGACAGGAGGGAGGGAGCAGAGCGGAGCCCTTCCTGTGCCTGGGGGGAAGTGATGTCACCAGCCCAGGCAAAGGAACAGGCAGACTACAAGGGACCACCTAGCAACAGGCATTTAGAGGTAAGTGAAAAAAAAAATATCCAAATGTTTTTTTGTTTTTGTTTTTTAGAATTTTTACAGGTATTTTTGTTTTTTGGGTGGAACCCCACTTTAAATCTATTAGGGCAGTTTTTTTTCCTTTTTCATGGTTGTTTTTTGTGCATATCTCACATTTTAGCTGCTGCTGTTAGGGATTTGGTAGCGCTGTATTTTTTCTATTTCCATACTTGAAGGCGACTGCTCAGATTCGAAAAACGGATGTTTTGTTTGTGTTACCTGAAGGTCCTAAAAAAGGACAGGCAGCATCAAAATCTATTTCTTAATGGATTCGGCAAGTAATTGCTCAAGCTTATGGTTTGAAGAGGAAGATTCCTCCCTCTCAAATCAAAGCGCACTCCACCAGGGCTGTTAGTGCTTCATGGGCAGTGCCTCACCAAGCCTCCATGACTCAAATCTGCAAGGCTGCAACTTGGTCTTCAGTCCATACATTTACCAGATTCTATCAGGTTGATGTAAAAAGGCATGAGGATATCGCCTTTGGGCGCAGTGTGCTGCAGGCAGCAGTATAAGTCCTCTGGTCTCTTGGTGCCCTACTTTTGTTGTGTCTCTCTCCCCTCAGTTGGCATTGCCATAGTAACTACTATGGCTCTGTGTCCCGTGATGTACGATAAAGAAAATAGGATTTTTCTAACAGCTTACCTGTAAAATCCTTTTCTTGGAGTACATCATGGGACACAGAGGTCCCTCCCCTCTTTTAATACATGTATATCGCTTTTCTACAAAAACTGAGGTACTCCCAGTAGTGGGAGGGGTTATATAGGGAGTGGACTTCCTGTCTTAAGGTGTGCCAGTGTCCATCACCTAAAGGTGGCCTATAACCCACATAGTAACTACTATGGCTTTGTGTCCCGTGATGTACTCCAAGAAAAGGATTTTACAGGTAAGCTGTTAGAAAAATCCTATCTTTGAGCCCCGGTTCACACAGGGGCGACTTGTCAGGCGACTTAGCCGCCTGACAAGTCGCGTCCCGTTCTGTGCTACGGAACCGTTCTAATAGGAGCGGCGCAAGTCGCTCCGACTTAGAAAAAGGTTCCTGTAGTATTTTGGGGGCGACTTCAGGCAACTTGCATTGACTTCTATACAGAAGTCGTTTTGCAAGTCGCCGCTGAAGTCGTGTGCAGGTCGCCTCGGTGAGTTGACCTGCAAGTCGTGCCGCCCCTGTGTGAACCGGCTTTTAGAGGAGGGGGTGCAAAAATAATTACCAGCCCTGTGTGCCAGATATGCTAGGTACACCACTGGATTACACTATTTAATATTAGATTTATACTGTTACCAAGTATCTTGCACTTTTCATCACTTTTATACTACAGTACATAGAAAGTTCAAATTATTGATCTTTATAGATAAGACTCTGGTGTGGAATGAGTGAACTTTAAGTAGTTGCACACAGTACTGCACCACTATATATTACATAGAATTGTATGATCGCTATGTGTGTATATAAGTGATACCACAAATACCATAATTAAAATAGTTACAACACCTCAAACATTTCATGGAGATTTCAATATGTAATAAAAACATGCATTATAAATCATACAATGTAATGAGGTCATACCCATAGCGCATGTTTGTTTAGGTCTTCTGTATGTGTGCATTGGGGTTTTTTCTGTGTGTGACAACATTGTAGAGTTTTTCCCTTATTGTGATGCCTGTACAAGTTGTAGTGGGGTACGGGCATGTTGAACGCTTATTAATTGGATCATAAATATACCTCAAATGTGTGGTTAGGAAATTATGTGCATGGAGTGTTATGCCTAGTACACGCGATGAGAAAATCAGACGAAAAATACTGCTTTTGGAGTGATCTTGCGATAATCTGATTGTTAGTACACAGCTTTCGAGAGTTGATCACGTTCGTGCAAAATTATCTGAAGGGACAAGTATGAACATTTTTCTTGTACAATAACAGAACGCACGGTTTTCGTGTAATCAGTATAGTATTTGTACGAAAAAATCGCGTGACCAAGACCACGCATGCTCGGAAACAAAAGAATACATTAAAATACAATAAATCACATAACTTCCGAAGTTGTATTCTGTTGTATGAGAATTTTCGTAACTTTAGTAACCTATTGGTTTTTCGATATGGGACTAGCATGCAAAAAAAACATAAAACAATCATTCGTATCATTTCGTACACATGGTAGATAGCTGGTATTGTTGAGTTAACAGCTGCATAGATGTAACCATAGAAATACTATTGTTAACCATTCATATCTAGTTTTAGTAAAAGTTTGCATGTGTGTAACTAGTATAATGATTTCATATTCTTCTTTGTAGCTTATCCCCGAAATTTCTTCTTTGTCTTGGTTTACCACCATTGTGCCTTTAGTTCTTGTATTGACCATCACTGCTGTTAAAGATGCCACTGATGACTATGTAAGTTTTGCCTGTGTTTTTTTTGTTATTGTCAGATCATGGCAGTCTTGTTGTATAATGCAGTTGCTTTTTTTAAACTATAATAACTTAAAAAATGGTTCATATTTATACCTTGTATTGTATCATGCCACTACCAAAGTAAGCCTCCTTAAAGTGACTCTAAATGATATCCTTATTTTTCAAAAACAATCAATACTCATGCATTACTCAATGGCCTTGTATCCTATTTTTCATTGCAACTTTTCTTTTTACTTATTTGAAATGAGCAGTGCACTTTATTTGCGGTCATGTATACTGCTCTAAACATGCTACACATCCTGGGGACAAGCAAGAGAGGGTGGCTACATTCCTACTAGGGGTCGACCGATATAGTTTTTTTTAGAGCCGTTACGGATAGTGATTTTTTGGCCGCCTTTCAGGCCCGTAGCTGATATCAGGTGCCAATATTTTGTACATCACCGTCACCTGCTACCCAGATGCAGTATGTCACTTGCCACTGTCACCTGCCACCCAGATGCAGTATGTCACTTGCCACCATATGCAGTGTGTCACTTGCCACTGTCACCCAGATACAGTATGTCACTTGCCACCAGATGCAGCGTGTCACTTGCCGCTGTCATCTGCCACCCAGATGCATAACTACATAGTTAGTCAGGTTGAAAAAAGACACAAGTCCATAGTTCAACCATAAAAATAAATAAATAAAAAATAATATCAAACAATCCCATATACCCAATCCTATACCCACAATTGATCCAGGGGAAGGCGAAAAACCCCACTAAAGCATGGATCCAATTTGCTACAGCAGGGGAAAAAATTCCTTCCTGATCCCCGAGAGGATCCCTGTATCAACTTTACCTATAAATGTCAGTACCCAGTTATACTGTGTGCATTTAGGAAAGAATCTAGGCCTTTCTTAAAGCAATCTACTGAGCTGGCCAGAACCACCTCTGGAGGGAGTCTATTCCACATTTTCACAGCTCTTACTGTGAAGAAACCTTTCCATATTTGGAGTTGAAACCTCTTTTCCTCTAGTCATAAAGAGTGCCCCCTTGTCCTCTGTGTTGACCGTAAAATGAATAACTCAACACCAAGTTCACTATATGGACCTCTTGTATATTTGTACATAACCAGTATGTCACCTGCCACCAGATGCAATATGTCACTTGCCACCGTCACCTGCCACCCAGATGCAGCTTGTCACTGTCACCTGCCACCCAGATGCAGCTTGTCACTACTTACACCACTTCTGGCAGCCTCTCTCCAGCGGCGTCCGAGCGGGTAAACAACTTCCACATGCAGGCAGGAGGTGAGAGATGATGTAACTATCTCTGCTTGCCCCCTGCTGCAGCTCTGTCAAGAGCAGCCTTTGTGGCCCTGCTGTAGGGGCGGAACAGAGGTGATGCGAGGCAGGCAGTGAGAGATGATGTCATCTCTCTGCTGCCCACCACACCACTGACTGAGATTGGCAGAGACTGCAGCGAGCGCCGCGCAGGGATAGGGGGAGGAGGTCTGACCAATATTGGTAATATCGGTACATTTCTGATCGATACCGATAATTTGAAAAATGTGAATATCGGCCGCGCTGATAATCGGTTGACCCCTAATTCCAACATACATGGGACCATACAGAAGGAATGAAGCCATCCTCTAAACAGTAGCCAAAAGGAGGCTGAGAGCAACAGATAGTCCTTTTTGAAATAGGAATGCATAATTAATTAGATTTTTTCTTTTTTGAAAACAGAGTTTAGTGTCACTTTTAGCTGAATGTGGTTTGTACAAGTTAGGAATTTGCTTTGTATAGAATTTGTATTTATAATATGCAGAGTTTACATTATGCATGTCTTTTTTAATGTTCGCCTTCGTTGCATATCAGTTAAAACTTACTAGAATGGAGTTCAGCTAAACATTTTAAATGTCTGCTAAATCCCAATGAAAACAGTTTTAAATGTGTTTTGTGTTGACGCCAATATTGGAATAAGGAGACATTTTAGAAAGAATGTATGGATAAATATTGTTGGCTTTTTTTCCACCATGCAGAAGTCCAATGAAATTATTAAAAATCAAGGACTTTTGTAAAGGCAGAGAAAGAACGCCAGTATCCTGTCCATGTACAGCCTTAGAGCAAGAAGTGTCCATAAACCATTCAACAAATAACAGTATGAATCAGATTCAAAATGTTTTAATAATCCCAAAGGGAAATTATATGAAATAAGTAAGTCCAGTGTTATGCACAAATGTTTAGAGGCTTTTGCTAGAAAGATGTAACCTGTAATCTTGCTCATCTGCATGGCAAATACCACTGCAGGCAGCCACTGGGTGGCACTGTAGACTTTGCTGTGATCTATAGTAATCAAAGGATAAGGGGATTTGGATAGTGAAAAAGTTGGAAAAAATAGTGCTAGTTGTCATTATTAAAGACTGTATTATTTTTCCTCACTCCATAGATTATAATGTATTTTTTTTTAAAAAGGGGAAAAAAATACACATACACACAAAAGTTATTTCACCACATTCAAATTATACATCACAAAAAATTGTAGAAACTCCAGTGAATATCCCATTGTCATTTGTTATGCATGCAAGACAAAAATAATCATTATGCCTTAGACTGTATTATTAGACTGTATTATTTTTCCTCATTCCATAGAATATAATGTACATTTAAAAAAAGGGACTGTATTATTTTTACTCACTCCATAGAATATAATGTAAATTTTAAAAAAAGGGAGAAAAAACACACACACACACAAAAGTTATTTCACCACATTCAAATTATACATCACAAAAAATTGTAGAAACTCCAGTGAATATCCCATTGTCATTTGTTATGCATGCAAGACAAAAATAATCATTATGCCTTAGACTGTATTATTAGACTGTATTATTTTTCCTCATTCCATAGAATATAATGTACATTTAAAAAAAGGGACTGTATTATTTTTACTCACTCCATAGAATATAATGTAAATTTTAAAAAAAGGGAGAAAAAACACACACACACAAAAGTTATTTCACCACATTCAAATTATACATCACAAAAAATTGTAGAAACTCCAGTGAATATCCAGTTGTCATTTGTTATGCATGCAAGACAAAAAATAATCATTATGCTTTCCATTGTGGAGCAATCAATACAGACATGTATTAAGTCCCCAAACAATGACAAAAACAGTTTGTGAGTATGCAACCTTAAGTACTCACAGAAAGGTCTTGTTATGTGCTAATAAGGCTTCATACACATGGCTGTACAGGGACTATAACAGTGTGCAGAGCTTGGGTAATAACTTTCATGGGGCATGCATCTGCTGCATAGGGGTCCCAGGAGAGTGATTACATAGACTCTGCATTCTGTATGGTTCCTGTATGGCCAAGTGCATGAAGGCTAAGAGTGGCTATATATAATAGAAGGGAGCCTTGTAAACTGTATGGAGGTACTAGTCATTTACAATAAATGTTTTTCTAAATTGCAGTTCCGTCATAAGACTGATAATCAAGTTAACAATCGGCAGTCTCAGGTTCTTCTCAGTGGCAGGTGAGAACAACAACCTTCATATTGTACAGCAGTTTGTGTAATGCATTTTAAAGCTGTAGCTGTTTCTGTGCAAGTGACCAGGTGGAACCAATATGATGATGTATTCAAACAAGAAGTCTCCCCACTGTCAGAATACAAAGACACGGCAGAGAGGATTTTGCCATCCACATAGAGTGTTTGGATAGGGGAATCTAGTGAGTTTTTTCCGTTCAACCCACTGGTCAAAAAAAAAAACTCACTCATCTATGACGTGTGCTTAGTAAAATGCTCCAAGTCCTTTATCTAGTGCAGATGCCAATCACTATATTATGCATAAACGAGCCCTCGGGCCCCTTTCACACTGAATATGTGAAGCCGCGGTGCGGTTTGACCATACCATGGATGTAGCTCAGTGTACCTGCGAGTTTGGTGCAGGTTATCTGCCCTTTCCCATTTAGTTCTGTTATGTCCTGTGAGTTTGATGCACTTTCAGAAAGTGCACCAAAAGTCCTGCATGCAAGAGTTTTGTTGTGCTTTCAGAAAGTGCACCAAAACCACAGGACATAACCGAACTCTATGGAAATGCGCAGCTAACCAGCACCAAAACAACAGGTACACCACAGTACAATCGCGGAGTGGTCAAACTGCACCGCATCAGTCTGAAAGGGGACCTAAATCCTTGGTATTACTGTAATGCAGCTGGACTGTACATACAGTAAAAACTATTGGGGAGCCTTTACCTTTTTTTTCTAAACTGGTACAGTGCCTTGAAAAATTATACACACCCCTTGAAATTTTCCATATTTTGTCAGGTTACAACCAAAAATGTAAATGTATTTTATTGGGATTTTATGTGACAGACCAACACAAAGTAACATAATTGTGAAGTGGAAGGAAAATGATAAATGTTTTAAAAATTTTTTTACAAATAATTATCTGAAAAGTTTGGCGTGCATTTGTATTCAGCCCCCTTTACTCTGATACTCCTAACTAAAAATTATGGGAAACAATTGCCTTCAGAAATTACCTAATTAGTAAATAGAGTCCACCTGTGTGTATTTTAATCGCAGTATAAATACAGCTGTTCTGTGAAGCCCTCGTAGGTTTGTTATAGAATTTTAGTGAACAAACAGCATCATGAAGGCCAAGGAACACACCAGACCGGTCAGGGATAAAGTTATGGAGAAGTTTAAAGCAGGGTTAGGTTATAAAAAAATATCCCAAGCTTTGAACATCTCACGGAGCACTGTCCAATCCATCATCCGAAAATGGAAAGAGTATGAAACAACTGCAAACTTACCAAGACATGGCCAACCACTTAAACTGACAGACCGGGCAAGGAGAGAATTAATCAGAGAAGCAGCCAATAAGTCCATGGTAACTCTGGAGGAGCTGCAGAGATCCACAGCTTAGGTGGGAGAATCTGTCCACAGCACAACTATTAGTCGTGCACTCCACAAATCTGGCTTTTATGGAAGAGTGGCAAGAAGAAAGACATTGTTGAAAGAGAGCCATAAGAAGTCTGTTTGCAGTTTGCGAGAATACATGTGGGGGACACAGCAAACATGTTGAAGGAAGGTGCTCTGGTCAGATGAGACCAAAATTAAATTTTTTGGCCTGAAATAAAAATGCTATGTGTGTCTGAAAACTAAGGAGAGAGAGACTGGAAGCTTTGACCTGAGTGTAGTAGTTAGATGCACTGTTTAATGCAGGGGATTAAAAACATTCACATAAGCAATCAGAAGAAAAGCTCATCTGTGCTTGGTAAGGCTCCTCTGGTCCATCTCGCGGTCATCATGCAGTGTGCAGGGGCTGCAGGTGTTGTTGATGCTGTCTGCATGCTGGATGGCATCCCCACCGAGAACCACAGGACCGGATATGACGTCACCGGAGACAGAGAGGCGGCCAGACAGCACAGGAAGTGAAGAGCAAAAAGGAAAGGCTGGCTATGCGCTTGGAGCATCTGCTCCTTCTCAAGGCTGTCTGAAAACTAACACTGCACATC
The DNA here is from genome assembly GCA_037952925.1 of Lithobates clamitans. Taxonomy (NCBI): domain Eukaryota; kingdom Metazoa; phylum Chordata; class Amphibia; order Anura; family Ranidae; genus Lithobates; species Lithobates clamitans. The sequence goes on from JBBGZY010000906.1 coordinate 1,732,032, forward strand.
ACCCTGAACACACCATCCCCACTGTGAAACATAGGTGGTGGCAGCGTCATGTTGTGGGGTTGCTTTTCTTCAGCAGGGACAGGGAGGCTGGTCAGAGTTGATGGGTAGATAGAAGGAACCAAATTAAGGGCAATCTTAGAAGAAAACCTGTTTAACGTCTGCAAAAGACTTAAGCTTGGGGCGAAGGATCACCTTACAGCAGGACAACGACCCTAAACATACAGCCAGTGCTACAATGGAGTGGTTTAGATCACAGTATATTCATGTGTTAGAATGGCTCAGTCCAGACCTAAATTAAATTGAGAATTTGTGGCAAGACTTGAAAATTGCTATTCACAGACGCTCTCCATCCAATCTGACAGAGCTTGAACTATTTTGCAAAGAAGAATGGGCAAAAGTGTCTCTCTAGATGTGTAAAGCTGGTAGAGACATCCCCAAAAAGACTTACAGCTGTAATTGCAACGAAAGGTGGTTCTACAAAGTATTGAGAATTATTGGGGGCTGAATACAAATGTACCCCACACTTTTTAGATATTTATTTGTAAAAAAAATTGAAAACCATTTATCACTTTCCTTCCACTTCACAATTATGTGCCACTGTGTGTTGGTCTATCACATAAAATCCCAATCAAAATACATGTATGTTTTTGGTTGTAATATGGCAAAATGCTGAAAATTTTAAGGGGTGTGAATACTTTTTCAAGGCACTGCAGTAAGGGTTAAATTACCCTAACGGCACATATGAGAGTTGGACTGTTATGTTCGCACACAAAGCAGCATCCCAGCTCTCCAGCATTCTGACATACCTACCTGAACACTGCTGAAATCAGAGGTGCTCTCACTCCTTAGAGGGGGTGGACATATTGGACTGCTGGAGAGCCCAACCACTGCTTTGTGTGAAAGAGCTGTGGTCCAACTATCCTATGTGCTGCTAGCACAGGGTAGTTTAACTCATTTAACAAACTGCCAAAGCAACTTATAAGCAACAAAGATACAGTAGGGTTTTCACATTAAAACAGAGTAAAAGCAAAGGATATTATCAAAGACTTTGCAACATTCTTTGCACAGTTTTAATGCCCACTGACCGAATGTCCTAGGAACAGTAAGAGATGACAACCAATCCCTTATGTTTGGCTGATATATTTTATTCAATCATTTAGTTCACTTTTATTTCATTTGTGTCAAGGGGTGGAGAAGACAGTGTCTGGGGAACAGTCAACTGAAAAATAGTTAAAGAAAAAGGAATGCATAAATACCATCTTATTTTTAATAACTAATTTCACAAAACAGCAAAATATGTAACTTCAGAATCCTCCTGGGGAAGGAAACCTATTAGAGCTTTTTTACAAACTATTGTTTTGGGTTCAAGTTGCATATTTGGGTTGGGAGCAGGTTTCTTAGGAATAGCCCTACAAAAGTGATAGAGAGAATATACAGAGCTATCAATTATTGCATCCTTCAAGATAAATCCTGGCTTTTTGTAGCTTTTTTTTGTGCTTTTCTTCTCTCATTTGTGAGAATGCATTATGTTTATTTTTACAAGTGATAGCAAGAGGTTCTAGGTAGGCCCTTCTGTATTTAAATCCCAACCCCAGCCAAAAGTCTTTCCTTTTTAGTAGATTGGGGCAGGGTTATGACCTGTCAACTTTTTATTGCTTGTATATATAGTCCATGAAGAGCACCAGGCTTTTAATTATAACATGCGTTCATAGAAGGATGATACAAAAGAGCCAATGCATTTACAGAGCCAAACCTCTCCCTTTTCACCAGGGCTACAAAAACTATAAATATAAGCAATATAAATATGAACACCCAAAGGAAATATTCAAGCAATCAATGTGAATACACACATAAATATTATAGAATAAATTCAATTTGTAAACCCAAAATCTTATCATTCGTGTGACTTAACAAAATTGTCATATAAGAACAAAATTGCAAATGAAATAGGACCAGATTAGATAAGGATGGCAGCCGTAATGATGCCTCAAGCACACTGGACGTTATAAAAACACCAGTAGCATTAGCTGTAGAAAGCTGTAGCTGTAGAATGAGTTTTTCGGCGTTTTGCAGTATCTTTTTTTTAGCAAAACTATACTCCTACAAATATAAATGGAATCAACCAGCGCGGACCATAAAACCTAACTAAAAGCAGCTGTAGTACTGAGGGTAAATTTATCAAATCCCAAAAGCATAAATGAAGAAAAAAGGCAGTACAGCGCATACATAAATCCTAAAAAAATCTAATAAAACAATCAATAAACGTCCATATACAAGTGGTAAATGCAGAAAACATCCAGCAATTCCTCCGGTGACAAAGGTGACATGGAAAGCTTGTAGGGTGACTGTAGTGAAATAGACCTCCACCTTCAGTAGCACAAGCCGCTCACCTCTACAGATGGACCCCTAAGTGAATCAGTCAGGTCAAACCAGCAGTTCACTCACAGGGATAAAAGCAGGAGATGATGTATACAAAACTGGATCAAACTTCTGGTTCATGATGCCGGCATCATCAACGTGACTGGATCGTGACGTCACCCGCGCTCCGTTCGTCTATCCGCTGTGGATCATCCATCCATACACACGCTGTTGTCCTTCGCACTGGGGAACAGTACTATGCTTGTAAGTGCTTTCATCCACTGTGTAATAAAACTTTTAGCGGTACACAGAGAGCACTAGATTTCTTTTACATCTCTTCCATGTAATTACTGCAAGAGTACCAGTTGCTGAAGTTTGATCCAGTTTTGTATACATCATCTCCTGCTTTTATCCCTGTGAGGGAACTGCTGGTTTGACCTGACTGATTCACTCAGGGGTCCATCTGTAGAGGTGAGCGGCTTGTGCTACTGAAGGTGGAGGTCTATTTCACTACAGTCACCCTACAAGCTTTCCATGTCACCTTTGTCACCGGAGGAATTGCTGGATGTTTTCTGCATTCACCACTTGTATATGGACGTTTATTGATTGTTTTATTAGATTATACTCCCACAAAAGCTTATGGCTCAAAAATCCTGATAAACACTGAATAGCCAAGTTTTTTGGCATTGTTAAGCTTTTATCAGAGTTAGAGCATTTTTACAGCTGAAAAATTCCTCTCAAAATCCACTAGTTAGGTTTTTTTTGGCCAGAAAACGCCCCTTCCAAAAAAACGCTGATAACAGTCCATAAAAACATCCAGTGTACATGAGGCTTCGGAGTTAAGGATTCTCCCATATTTAGTTACCTATTAGTGCTATACCCACACAGATATGGATAAATGGATTATGTAGTTTGAGCTTGGCACGTTCCTGTATTCCCTCATCTCTTGCTCTTTTTCAAGGAAAAGCTAGTTCCACATTCACAATCCTGGGGTGCAATGCTAAGGAGATGTGTTATACACTTACTGGACTTGAACAGGATTTAAATCTGTGTGTTGGAAATGCTATTTATGTGGTATATTTGAATTTCTCTTCTCACTTATTGAAGGACACTCCTTGATCCCTATAATATGAAACTGGTTGGGTATAAGGCTACCTACAGGAGGAGGATGTTAGGTGCAAGTAAAAAAGTACTAGGGGGTGTCCCAATCTGGTGGCCAAAGCCCCATGACTTCCAAAAGAATGAGGTTAATGTGGCTGCATTGATTGGAAACTAACTTTGGACGCTATAAATGAAGATTCTGTATATATGTGTTCCCAGCGGTCCGTCAAATGTCAATGCTTTGCTGATCTCTGGCCACTGCAGGTATCCAACACTCCTGTGTGTGGAAATATCTGCTTCTCAGGCCCAGCCCACTTGGCTAGCATATTATGCTGTTGCAGGAATAAATATTACTATTGAGTGCTGGTTGACATATATGCGATGCAGAAACCAGCGCAATTCCAGTGCAGGTTCCCACATTGCATGTCACCTGCCAGCGGTTCACACTGACATCTGCAAACTGCTGCAGGTGTCAATGCAAAGTTATTTACACCCCCAGATCGGTTCACAGATCACAGTGCGAACTGCCAAATGGTGCAGGAATTGGATTGCATACAGTGGGGCAAAAAAGTATTTAGTCAGCCACCAATTGTGCAAGTTCTCCCACTTAAAAAGATGAGAGAGGCCTATATATGTCATCATAGGTATACCTCAACTATGAGAGACAAAATGTGGAAACAAATCCAGACAATCACATTGTCTGATTTGGAAAGAGTTTATTTGCAAATTATGGTGGAAGGTAAGTATTTTGTCAATATCAAAAGTTCATCTCAATACTTTGTTATATATCCTTGGCAATGACAGAGGTCAAACGTTTTCTGTAAGTCTTCACAAGGTTGTCACACACTGTTGCTGGTATGTTGGCCCATTCCTCCATGCAGCTCTCCCTGATGGTAGCCTTTGTTACGTTGGTCCCAGCTCTCTGCAGGTCATTCACTAGGTCCCACCTTGTGGTTCTGGGATTTTTGCTCACCTTTCCTGTGATCATTTTGACCCCACGGGGTGAGATCTTGTGTGGAACCCCAGATCGAGGGAGATTATCAAGGGTCTTGTATGTCTTCCATTTTCTAGTTATTGCTCCCACAGTTGATATCTTCACACCAAGCTGCTTACCTATTGCAGATTCAGTCTTCCTAGCCTGGTGCAGGTCTACAATTTTGTTTCTGGTGTCCTTCGACAGCTCTTTGGTCTTCACCATAGTGGAGTTTGGAGTGTGACTGTTTGAGGTTGTGGACAGGTGTCTTTTATACTGATAACAAGTTCAAACAGGTGCCATTAATACAGGTAATGAGTGGAGGACAGAGGAGCCTCTTAAAGAAGAAGATACGGGTCTGTGAGAGCCAGAAATCTTGCTTGTTTGTAGGTGACCAAATACTTATTTTCCACCATAAATTGCAAATAAATACTTTCTAAAATCAAACAATGTGATTGTCTGGATTTGTTTCCACATTTTGTCTCTCATAGTTGAGGTATACCTATGATGACAATTACAGGCCTCTCTCATCTTTTTAAGTGGGAGAACTTGCACAATTGGTGGCTGACTAAATACTTTTTTGCCCCACTATAGGTGTGAACACCTATGCGTTCTGATTCCAGTGCGGACCAAAAAAAAGGGTCCTGCACCATTTTGGTGCGAATGCGATGCGAATTCAACCATACAATCTATATGGCTGAATTTGCATCGCACAGACATCTCATTTGATCTGCACAGCAGCGTGGTGCGACTCAAATACGATGTCTAAAATCGCAAAAGTGTGAACCCAGCCATAGATAGCGAATTATGTGGTAATTCTATTCAGATTACATTGTCACCAGTGGAATCTCATAGACCATACCAAATCAGTGTGAAATATGCAGCCCAAACACTTGAGCTGTAAAATTTAACAGAGAAGAAGATTGTCACTATTTTATTATCCATTAGTATTCGTGCATTTCTCTTTTTTTTTATTTTTTATTTTTTTACTTGGCTTATCTTGCTGTTTTCCAGTAAACAAGTGTATCCACTGTAATAAGAGGTTGACTGTGATTAAAAGAAGTAATTGCTGGGATTAAGCCGTGTTTTCACAGTAGAAACAATAATCAAATTGCTTTGTTACCCTTAATCTATTTTGATTCATTCATAATAAGCAAAACAAAATTGGGAAAGATCGGTCTGAGGTTCCTTACCGCCTACAAAAATGATCATAAATAATACTTAGATACTCCATCTCCATAGTTAGCATAATTTCTACAAGTCCAAAAAATAATTTACCACTGAACAATTCAATGATAAATAAACACTCTGGATGAGGTAATTATGCATTTAACGTTGTCATATCTCCTACTTTTTGGGCCTTCTAAAATATTCTATATAATTATGCTGCAATCATTTTATCAGTGTCTACTATTTTCCTGTATCTGCAATCCTTTTAAACCAATCAATTTCAGTATTACTGTCAATTATTATCTCTGTCCCAGTCTGTACAACCCTTTCTGTTAGTGTAAGGAGTCTCCACCTCCCCCTGTAACATACTCCAATAATGAAGCAGTTGAGGACATTAGGTTTGCTGCACACATAAATAAAAAGGTAAACAAAGTAGACATCATGTACATAATCATTCCTTATCCCTGCCTCCCTGCTTGCACACCACCTGACAATTTTACTGAGTAATACACAGCTGGTGTAGCTGCTGACAAAAACAGAGCTTTTGAACAATGTTTCTAAATACTGTTTAGAAGCATGATTCAGGGCTTGTTTCCGCCACAACTTCTGTGTTCCGGATGCATTTTTGCATACCCATTTAAACACCTTTTTTGATGCCTTTTCAATGCATTCCAGTGTGCGTTTTTTCCCCCTTTTTTGGTACTTGAAAAAAATCGTTATTTTCATTAAGTGCATTCCTGTGCGTTTACATGCGTTTTAATGCGTTCCTAGCAAAAAAAATGCAGCAGATTGTACTTATGTTGAAAGCACTGGAACTGACCTCACTGGTGTGAATTTGGGACATATGAATACATGGCAGACACTGTAAATGCATTCTGGATGCAGTTTAAAAATGCGATGGAAAGCGCTTGGTGTGAACCAGCCCTCAGAAATTCAAAGTAATCCTACTATTACTTTTTATTTAAACAATATGTTAATCAATGGGTGACCTTTAATCAGGATCATTTCGGACGGCACAGTGGTGTAGCGGATAGCACTTTCGCCTAGCAGTAAGAAGGGTCGCTGGTTCGAATCCCAACCACGGCACTACCTGCCTGGAGTTTGCATGTTCTTCCTGTGCCTGCGTGGGTTTCCTCTTGGTACTCTGGTTTCCTCCCACACTCCAAAGACATGCTGGTAGGTTAATTGGATCCTGTCCAAATTGCCCCTAGTATGTATGAATGTGAGTTAGGGACCTTAGATTGTAAGCTCCTTGAGGGTAGGGACTGATGTGAATGTACAATGTATATGTAAAGCGCTGCGTAAATTGACGGCGCTATATAAGTACCTGAAATAAATAAATAAAAAATAAAAATAATTTTAAAGCAAGTAAAAAACTACTATTTTAAATAAAATGTGTTGCTTTTTAAAAGAGAAGTAAGGGAATATTATTTTTTTTTTTCAGAATTATACTTACCTAGGTGGATGCAGCATCGGTCCCCGGTCCCCAATGTGCAGGGGGTGGGAGCAGCAGGCTTAGGCTCTCAGCAGCTATGTCCAGGCATGTGAGTGGATCCTGGACCAGCACTGTGATGTCAGCCAACACTGTTGGCTGAAAACGGTCACAGGAGTGCAGAACGAACTACACTCCTGTGATCCACAGGAGAAGTACAGCCAAATGAGCTTTGGCTGTACTTCTCCTTTAAGCCTTTATTAGCTCTTAACGATAAACAGCCTTGATTAACACATTTTCCCATTCTTCCCTTGGCTATTTTGTACTATTTTTTTTTTTTAATTAAACCATGAACATTAAACTTCTTTTAAAAGTTTGTGTTTGTTTTGTTAGTATTTTTTTTTTTTTTTTTGTGTTGAATTAAAAATGCTCACAATTTAAATAGAGAGCATTTCCTTTGGAAATAACTTTGCATTGCCTTGTCATAGAAATTTGATTTTAGTATCACTTTAAAATGGAAAATTATAAAATGTATTCTTTTTTTTTCTACAGTTCTACTATATTTTTAAACATGCTCTGATAAAAGTGGGTAAATGTGTTTTTAAAAATAATTTACTGTATAAAATGCAGGCACCTGTTTGTAGTTTTAATGTTTCTTATGATGAATCTGCTTAAATCTCTGATAACAACCGATTGACTTTTTCCTGAGTCTGGAACAGTGGCTGATATGCATAGTACTTCATCTTTTAAATCAGACAAATAATTATTTTTTTCTGTGCTCACTTTGCTTTAGTCAGGTAAATCTGGAATATTGCATTTTAATATTTTGTATTCTCATTTTTAGACAGCAGATGGAATGTTTAGCTCTTTTTTAATTTTTCCAGGTTATCTGTTATTTGCAGAGCTCAATAGCTCAAGATAAAATTGCTTACGCTCAAGTAATTGATTTTAAGTGATAGAAACAGAATATCAACCAAAAATCCAGAAAACCACATGATACAAATGCTATAACTTGAGTTACAGTTCAGTGAGTAAAATAAGTATTTGATCCCCAAGTAAAACATGATTTAGTACTTTTTGGAGAAACCCTTGTTGGCAAGCACAGAAGTAAGACGTTTCTTGTAGTTGGTTACTAGGTTTGCACACATCTCAGGAGGGATTTTGGTCCACTCTTCTCTACAGATGTTCTCTAAATCCTTAAGGTTTCTTGGCTGTCTCTTGGCAACTCGAAGTTTCAGCTCCCTCCATAAATTTTCTATAGGATTAAGGTCTAGAGACTGGCTAGGCCACTCCATGACCTTAATTTGCTTCTTCTTGAGCCACTTCTTTGTTGCCTTGACGGTATGTTTTGGGTCATTGTCATGCTGGAAGATCCATTTGCAGTGTTCTGGCTGAGGAAAGAAGGTTCTCATCCAAGATTTTACAACACATGGCTCTGTCCATTGGCCCCTCAATGCAGCAAAGTCAGCTTGTATTTAAGCAGAGAAACAGCCATAAAGCATACTGTTTCCACCTTCGTGCTTGACTGTAGGGATGGTGTTCTTAGGTCAGCTTTTTTCTTCCTCCAAACACGGCGAGTTAAGATATTGCCAAAGTGCTCAATTTTGGTCTCATCTGACCACAGCACTTTCTCCCAATCCTTCTCTGAATCATCTAGATGTTCATTGGCATGACTGTACATGTGCCTTTTTGAGGAGGGGGACTCGCCGTGTTTGGAGAAAACAAATGCTGACTATGACCCTAAGAACACCATATCTACAGTCAAGCACGGAGGTGGAAACATGCTTTGGGGCCGTTTCTCTGCTAAAGGTACAAACCGACTTTGCCGCATTGAGGGGCCAATGGACAGGGCCATGTATTGTAAAATCTTGAATGAGAACCTTCTTCCTTCAGCCAGAATACTGAAGATGGGTCGTGGATGGGTCTTTCAGCATAACAATGACCCAAAAAATACCGTCAAGGCAACAAAGGAGTGGCTCAAGAATAAGCACATTAACCGTCATGGAGTGGGCCTAGCCAGTCTCCAGACCTTAATGCTATAGAAAATGTATGGAGGGAGCTGAAACTTTGAGTTGCCACGAGACAGCCAAAAAACCTTAAGGATTTAGAGAAGTTCTGTAAAGAAAAGTGGACCAAAATTCCTCCTGAGATGTGTGCAAACCTAGTAACCAACTACAAGAAACGTCTTCCTCTGTGCTTGCCAACAAGGGTTTCTCCACCAAGTACTAAGTCATGTTTTACTTGGGGATGAAATATTTATTTTCCTCACTGAACTGCATCTCTATTTAGAACATTTGTATCATGTGTTTTTTTCTGGATTTTTGGTTGATATTCTGTCTCTATCATTTTAAATACACCTACGATAAAAATTATAGACCCTTCATTTCTTTGTAAGTGTGGGCAAACTTACAAAATCTGCAGGGGATCAAATAATTATTTTCCCAGCTGTAAAACATCAGCCCATCTACACTTTTTTCATCAAATCCCCCCCCCATGGACATTGTAAAACAATACTCTCTCCACGCTCCACCACTGCCCTCTGTATCCCCCTCTGTTGCTGTTTTTTTCTTTTCTTGGTTGAATGATGCCCAGTGTCATTTAGTCACTTCTTGTGGGACCAGGCGTTCATAGACACCCTCCCAGGGGGTGCATCTTTACACAGACTGGGCTCACAGTAGAATACTACGTAGAGCATCACTTGCACATCACAACTTAGGAGCTGCTCTATGTAAATCCCACTAATGCTTGAGAAGGAGGACCCACTGATCATGTGACCACCCGGAAGACACCTGGAATTAGGGAATATATGCTAAAAAGTTTTAAACTTTTTTGAGTGAAGGGAGAGGTCAGGGGTGAGGAAGAAATAAAGCAAAACTTTACCACCTCCTGCTTGCATATGAAAGCTTTTTATTGCAGAAGAGACCTGCCATATTTCTTTTTAATGAAGGATTATTTGTCAAAATAATAAAGCTAGGGAGGATCCAAAACAATCATTCTTGTTGCTGCTTAGATGTTTCTCTCCATCCTGTACAGATCCTTCAGAATGTTTTAGCTTGCTGACAAAATTCTGTGGTTGGCAGTCCCGAATATTATAATATTTAAATTCTTGCAATTTTTTTTTTTTTTTTTAAAGCAATGCACTGGGTATTTTGCAGTTGTAGAACTGTTGTAAAAATAACATCGTGGATGACTGCCTTTAGTCTTTTCTTCTGAACCTTTGAAGTATTTTGACAATAGTACTCATAATCCTAAAATCCTTGTGAGATTAGTTGATGAATCACTACCTTGGCATGGTTACCAAGTTGCACTTACACTCTCTGCTCTGTTCTTCTGCAACATGACATTTTTCTTCATTCAGCAAAAGATCTGTGTGTACTCGCTAAATTATACTGTAAAAGACATTCATGCTGAGTTTGTGTTCCTTTTTAGAATGTGCCACCTGTGTCCAACTTTGAAATGCACACAAGGTACATTTATGAAGCCCCAAATAACTACATGGAGCTCTTTTCTTGTTCTGGAAAGTACTGTGCTTTCTGAAGTCACTAAGCTGTGATTTCATGTATGCCAGTAGATAACAGTATAAATCAGTATTGAGAAATACATTTAATTGCATCAAGAAGCTGTTATCACTTCAAAGGGAAAGGAACTCCGTTCCAATTTCGATTGTGCTGTGATTCCCTGTTTTATGTGGCTGGGAAAGTTATAATAAGATCTGCTGAGATGTTTATGAGTTTTATTCCCATGACAAACTCTCTTTAACCGTTTCAGCAGTAGTTGGCATATACCTGGTCTGACCATAGAGAGCCTAATTTCTGCACGCACTGTGTGCTATTCAAACATCACTACAAAAGAGGAAGAACTGTGAGCATTTTCTGTAATGTTAATAACAGACATTTTAGGGCCTGCATGGAAAACTCTGCTGTTGATCGTAATCTTTTCTATATATAAAAGGGAGTTTATCGCTATAGTTAACATTTTGAGAGCAGGCTCCCTTTATACTGGTTGTTCTAATTAACATCTGTTATATACAGCCGGTATAATAAGTATTGAATATGTCACCATTTTTCTAGGTAAATATAGGTAGGGAAGACCCTCACCATGCCAACATCCAAAATATATGTATAAGGATTGACCAAGTCAAAAAATTGGCGGAGTTTGTGGGCACACAATGAGAGGGAAAATCAATAAAAAGGTATACATTTTATTACAGCATAATTAAAATAATAATTAAAAAAAACATATAACCAACATACAAACAACACCCTGTATGGACACAGTTACCAGTTACCCAATAATGCAGTTACAGAGGGCTGTATCTAAGGTACAAAGATTGATTTCATAATGTATCAAAGTAGGAGAAGAATTTCTGATCCATTAATGCATCCAAAAACTTGCTCGTCAACGCGTTTCACTAAAATATTAGCTTCCTCAGGACAAATACTGGGTAGGTGCTGGTATATTTAAAAACAAAAGAGTACATGTATAAGTATTTAATGTAGTATATATCTATGTAAGTAACTATGGTTATTACAACATTTCTGCAGGAGGAGTACATATAAACAAGGACCAATTTAGGGCTGCAACTAACGATTATATTTGTAATCGAATAGTGGGCAGATTATTGTTTAGATTAATCGGATAATATGGGAACGTGTCCCATAGAAAACCATGTTGAATGAACTGTAGTGTGTTTCCGCAAAAAGCACCAAAAAACGCATAGGTGTGAACCAGGCCTAAGACGTTTAGTAGCAGCAGCATGCTTTTTTTGTATCACCAGTCATCATGGTGTTAAAAAACTAAAATTAGCCCTAATATATATATAAAATACACCTAGAAATAGGATATATGGGCATTTTAACTAGGAGTCAGACATGAATGGTGGAAGTAAGATATAAATCTCCCTAATTTTTTTCATGGATATGATCATTTTAAATATAATGCAAAATACTGGTAAAATGTAATAGTAATGCCTTATATTACCTCCAGTCTATCAGCCTCTAACTTCTCTGTGTTCAGATGCTGATCTTCCCTGCACACAGTCTTTAAAGGGATTTTTTTTTTTTAAACAACAAACATGTTATACTTACCTGCTCCGTGCAATGGTTTGCACAGAGCAGCCCTGATTCTCCTCTTCTGGGGTCCCTCACCGACACTTCTGGCTTTTCCTGCCTTCAGAGTGCCCCAATAGCAAGCTGCAAATTATAGTATAGAGTGCCCCTATAGCAAGGAAAAAAAAACTTCTGCCTTTAGAACCACTCACTTCCTGCCCAGGACTACATGTCCCATGAGGAATTGCTCCTCACACATTCACATGTTCTCAGGCACTTACTGACATGTATGGATGGTGTACTGAGCTGTATGTGTGCTGCATTGTATTTCCTGATATGCAAACAAATAATGCATTCTATATGCAGGCCAACTAATTGGCTGGCCGATTAATCGATTATGAAAATAGTTGACAACTTTTTCATAATCGACTGTCGATTAATCGATTAGTTGTTTTGGCCCTAGATCAATTACATATAAACATGACAACATGTATGCTTGCCTGGTAAACTTGTGGCTCAGGGTATGGGAGAACTTCACAGAACTAACAGACAACCGAAAAGACGAAATTTCATATGTGTGTGTATGGTAGTAATCATGTGGTCTATGATAGGTACCACTAGATAAAACAGAGGCATATGCATTATGGACTAGGGTGCCACTGTAAAAAAAAAATCCCTAGATAAAAAAAAACTGTTTATACTAGAATGGCTCTCTCCTGATATGCAACAGTCATGTAGAAATATTAGAATATAAATCACACACAGTGATAAGTGGTCACATATTCCCACTATAAATGTATTCAACACAGTATCTAAAAGTAGACTAAGTCCATGATTAGGTGTTAACCCTTTGAACGGGATATATTTAGTGGAATAGACTACAAAAGAGATACAAAAGATATATATGGATGGTACTTACCAATAGTACTGAGAAATGGCCCATAGGTACAGAACCAATGTATTAAATGGATGAGTGCTCAATCCCCTTAAGTATAGAGACCTATAGCATGTCTAAAAGAGGGGGCATAGCAACCTATTAACTATTTAGCATCTATATGGAAAACACCTAAATGCTGGCACAACTGACAAGAAAAAGACAAGTAAGAAGACGTGAGAACCCACCTGAATATGTAAATACTGGACTTATCCTATGGGGGAGACCTTTTGTTAGGGCTCAGGTCAGAGTTGCCGCATAAGCAGGGGAAAATGTGAAGATAAATATATTTCTAAAGGTGCTATTGACATGAAATTTCCACCACTTGTCAGTAACCCATGCAATCCAAACATACAAAGAAACAAAAAAAAAAAAAAGAAGTTCAGAAATTAAGTTATGTGTAATAAAATGGAAAGCCAGAACACCAGCTGAAATCTATCAGTAATTAGAAAGCAATCTCAACTGATGGCCTAAAAAAGGTGTCTTATTACCAAGGTGTCACACAAAAAACATCTCTTGATGGGTAAGAGCAAAGAGCTCTCTCAAGACCTTTGCAACCTTATTGTTGCAAAATATACTGATGGCATCGGTTACAGAAGGATTTCTAAACTTCTGAATGTTCCAGTGAGCACTGTTGGGGTCATAATCCAGAAGTGGAAAGAACATAATTTCACCATAAACCAGACATGACCACATGCTCCTTGCAAGATTTCTGAAAGAGGAGTGAAAATAATTATTAGAAGAGTTGTCCAGTTGTGGAGAGCTTCAGAAAGACCTGGAATTATCAGGTACAATTGTTTCGAAGAAAACAATAAGTAATGCACTCAACCGCCATTGCCTATATGCACGCTCACCACTTAAGACTCCATTGCTGAAGAAAAAGCATGTTGAAGCTTGTTTGAAGTTTACTGCACAACATTTAGACAAGCCTATGAAATATTGTGAGAATATAGCCTGGTCAGATGAGACCAAAATTGAGCTCTTTGGATGCCATAATACACACCATGTTTGGAGGTCAAATGTCACTGCACATCACCCCAATACCAATGGTGAAGTTTGGATCATCATGGCGTGGGGCTGTTTTTCAACATAAGGTACTGGCAAACTTCATGTCATTGAGGAAAGGATGAATGGAAAAATTTACCAAGACATGCTTCATAAAAATCTGCTTCCATCTACCAGGACGATGAAGATGAAATGAGGGTGGACATTCCAGCAAGACAATGATCCCAAATACCAAGCAAAAGAAACTCTCAATTGGTTTCAAAGAAAAAAACAAAGCTGATAGAATGGCCCAGCCAATCACCTGACTTGAATTCAATAGAAAAGCTATGGAAAGAACTAAATAAGCAGAGTTCATAGAAGAGGCCCACGGAATCTTCAAGATTTGAAGACTGTGTGGAAGTTTGGGCCAAAATTACACCCGAGCAACGCATACAGCTAGTTTCTCCATACAGGAGGTGTTTTGAACCTGTCATTACCAACAAAGGATTTTGTACAAAGTATTAAATAAATTTCAGTTAGCGTGTTCAGTACTTTTGCCTTGTGTCATTCCATTTTATTACACATAACTTCATTTCTGAACTTATTTGTTTTGGTTTCTTTGTATGTATGGATTGCATGGGTTGTTGTCCGACATGTGGTGAAAATTTCATGTCAATACCACCTTTAGACATATATTTACCTAGAAAGATTGTGACGTGTTCAATACTTATTATACCCACTGTACACTCACCGGCCACTTTATTAGGTATGTATAAAATTTGTAGGTAGACCTGGCTAGTACCGGGCTGGACCCCCTTTTGCCTTCAGACCTGCCCTAATTCTTCGTGGGATAGATTCAACAAGGTATTGGAAACATTCCTCAGAGATTTTGGTCCTTATCGACATGATAGCATCACACAGTTGCTGCATATTTGTCTGGTTGCACAACCATGATGCGCATCTCCTGTTCCATCACATCCCAAAGGTGCTCTTTTGGATTGAGATCTGGTGACTGTGGAGGCCAATGGAGTACAGTGATCTCATTACCATGTTCCAGAAACCAGTGGTGAGATGATTTGAGCTTGTGACATGGTGCATTATCCTGCTGGAAGTAGCCATCAGAAGATGGGTACATTGTAGTCATAAAGGTATGGACATGGTCAGCAACAATACTCAAGTAGGCCGTAGCATTTAAACAATGCTCAATTAGTACTAAAATGCCCAAAATGTGCCAAGAAAATATCCCCCACACCATCACCACCACCACCATGGATCCATGCTTTCATGTTGCTTACGCCAAATTCTGACCCTACCATCTGAACATTGCAGCTGAAATCAAAACTCCTCAGACCAGGCAACAGTTTTCCAATCTTTGACTGTCCAATTTTGGTGGGCCTGTGCAAATTGTAGCCTCAGTTTCCTGTTCTTGGCTGACAGGTGTGGACTTCTGCTGCTGTACCCCATCTGCTTCAGAGTTCGATGTGTTGTGAATCATATTTAACCACTTAAGGACCAGCCTCGTTTTGGATTTTAGGTGTTTACATGTTTAAAACAGGATTTTTTGCTAGAAAATTACTTATAACCCCCAAACATTTGTATATTGTTTTTTTTCTAACACCCTAGAGATTAAAATGGCAGTCAATGCATCATTTTTTTTGCACCGTATTTGCGCAACGGTCTTATAAACGCACTTTTTTTTGAAAAAAATTCACTTTTTTGAATAAAAAAATAAGACAACAGTAAAGTTAGCCCAATTTTTTTTATATTGTGAAATATAATGTTACGCCAAGTAAATTGATACCCAACATGTCACGCTTCAAAATTGCGCCCGCTCGTGGAATGGCGTCAAACTTTTACCCTCAAAAATCTCCATAGGCAACGTTTAAAAAATTCTACAGGTTGCATGTTTAGCGTTACAGAGGAGGTCTAGGGCTAGAATTTTTGCTCTTGCTCTACCGGTCGCGGGGATACCTCACATGTGTGGTTTGACCACCGTTTTCATATGCGGGCGCTACTCACGTATGCGTTCGCTTCTGCGTGCGAGCTCGTCGGGACGGGGGGTTTTTAAATTTTTTTTTTAATTTTTATTTATTTATTTTACATGATTTTATTTATTTTTACACAATTAAAAAAAAAAATTGTGTCACTTTTATTCCTATTACAAGGAATGTAAACATCCCTTGTAATAGAAAAAAGCATGACAGGACCTCTTAAATATGAGATCTGGGTTCAAAAAGTCCTCAGATTTTATATTTACACTAAAATGCAATAAAAAAAAAAAAAAAAAAAAAGTCATTTAAAAAAATGACATTAAAAAAATGTGCCTTTAAAACGTATGGGCAGAAGTGACGTTTTGACGTCGCTTCCGCCCAGCAGTGTCATGCAGACGAGTGGGCTCCATCTTAGCCTCACTCGTCTCCAGGCACAGAAGGGAGACGGACGCGATCGCTTCCGCCGCTACCGACGGCTCCGGTAAGCGGCGGAGGGCACCAGATCGCGGCGGGAGGCCCTCTCCCGCCACCGATAAAAGTGATCTTGCGGCGAATCCGCTGCAAAGACCACCTTTATCTTAAAGCCGACCGATGCACGAAAACGGGGATACCGGGGTTATGGCAGGTTATGGCTAGCTGCTGCCATAACAACGATATCCGCCGCCAAAGTTTGGACGTACATTGGCGTGCGGCGGTTGGCAAGTGGTTAAGTAGCATAGTTCGAATTGCATGTAAAACAGCTGTCTTAATCATACAGTACAGGACTCAGGGCTAGTACTCATGGACCATGTGTTACATGCTGCTATTTTCAGGTGATCGGACAATGGCAAAATATTTTGCTAGGACGACCCTTAGAACATATCCATATATTGACACCAACTTTGTGAGGGTTCAGCTTCTTATAAAGTCTACTCTGCGAGGCCTCAGTTTTGTTTTGTTTTTTCGTTGGGTGCAACCTCGTCTTTTATATTTTAACAAAAAAGTTGGTTAATTTATTGCATTTGTGTGCCATAAAATTAACTGTAGTTTTTTTTTTTACTTAAATTTTGCACTTCCTAGACCTTTGCGATAATATCGTGACATAAAAAATTGGAACTACCACTATTTTGTTCTTTAGGGCTTTTAGAAAAACTATAATGTTTTGGCAGTTTTATGTAATCTTATGGGCTAAAATGATTTTTGAAGCACGTGTGCAAAAAAACGCAAAAACGGCTTAGGCAGCGAAGAGGTTAAACCATTAATGCTTTTTATTATTACATTTGACTCTTCTGTCAACATTCAACCACTTACTGCCTAGCAGTTTCTGGATTGGTAATCCTCAGTATGCACCTCAGGGACTGGACCCCACTCCATAGAGCCGGCCAGTAATATTTGCTTCATGCAACGGATCCTGCATTAAGTGCTCAAATTGGCAGAGACTAGAGGTCAGCTGACTGGTGACGAATGTGAAGTGGGAGGGGCTGGAGGAGACCCTATCAACTGATTTTGGCATAGGTGTCACTGCTATGAGACACCACAAAGTTGGAGACACAGTGAGTAAAGCTATCTGTGATTATAGTTGCCATTAAAGGTTCCCACTACAGTTATCAGATCAGAGATGACCTTGATTAAGAGTACCTAAGTTGGCTAATCAGAACTCCCCCCAGCACTGCCACTCATCCCATTCCCTCCACCAAGGAATAAAAATAGATAGGGAGGAACAAAGGGAGAGGAAAAGAGGGGGAGGAACAAAGAAAAAAGGAGAGAAAGAATAAGAGAAATAACAAGAAAGATGGCTAGAGAAAGGGATGGGGGAAAAAAACAAGAAATTAGGCCCGAGAGAGATAAAAGGGAAAGAAAGTAGAAGAAAAAGAAAGGAGTGGTACATCCTAAAATGTGCCTAAAGGGGTTTTATTAGTGTACGAGTGGAAGGGACTCAGAGAGCGCTAAATATCTGTGGGTTGGGCACGCAAATTACTTGTCTCGCCTTGGGTGCTGACAACCCACGCTACAAAAATAATTTTACTGTTAGGGGTCCCCGCAACTTAGGAAATTTTATTAAGGGGTCACGGCACTAGAAGGGTTGAGAACCAATGTTCTACAGGGACAGGGCCAAAGAAACTTGGTAAATGCCTGAGTTTTACCAGCTCATTCTTCGGACAAGGGAGCTGTGACAAAAGGGCCTAATAGCATGCATTCTGCTGAAGGCCTACAGTAAATGTAGACAACCCCTTTAGGGTAAAAGCTGTTCTTTGTCAGTATTTCTGAATTATTTGGTAAACTCCCTGCACTTTCAGAACCTTTGGTTTACAGATGCCAAAAATGACTTTTTTTTTCCCATTGATCTGGCTCAGGAATCGGAAGTGGAACCTCTTTTACTTGAAGATATGGACGAAAGTATTGAGGAGATTGATTTTGTAGAGGCAGTTAAGGGGTTTCTCTCCCCTGAAGCCTATGAGGTACAAGCTATGGCTTTTATGACATCAGTCTTTCCTTAAGGGCACTTTAACACTGGTTCGCTTCAAAAATGCCATTCATTTCAATGGGGAGGAACATTTTTAGGGCAGTTATTTTTATTCCCCAAACATGCTCCAAAAATGTTGCAAGCAGGATTTTTTTTCACTGCAATGGATGCACACCTCCCCAGTGTTAACAGATTAATAGATTTTAAACGCTTCAGATCCACGCTATAGCCGAATGTCGTCTACAGCGCGGACCTACTTTGCCGGGAGGGCGTCAATACACGTCCTCCTGTGCTCGAGCGGCCTGCGCGCCCCCTAAAGGGCACGCGTGGCACGCTCTGTGATCAGCGAGTCTATGAGACTCGCTGGATCACAGATCGGAGTAAGGGGACGATCCTGACCGCTGACCATGTGATCAGCTGTCAGCCAATGACAGTTGATCATGTGATGTAAACAGAGCCGGTAATCAGCTATTTTTTCTCCTCACGCTAATAGCGTGAGGAGAACAAAAAAGCCGATCACCGGCGGCTGTCAGAGGGAGCAGCCTCCAGCTCATCTGTGCCCACCTGTACCAACTGCCAGTGCCCACCAGTGCCAGCTATCAGTGCCCACAGTGCCACCTATCGATGTCACCAATCAGTGCCTCATCAACAGTGCTGCCCATCAGTGTCACCTACCAGTGCCCATCAGTGCCATCTATCAGTGGCGCTGAAAGCTGAAAATTGGTCTGGACAGGAGGGGGTTACATGCCCAGTAAGCAAGAGGTTAAAGGGGAGCGAATTTCTCCTCAGTGTGTAAGCAGCCTAACAGCACCTGATTCTCCTCAACCAAAATGGACCCCTATGGATACTAAGAATTGGACTAAATATAAAAAGACTTTTCCCATACACGCACAGATTCCTTCATGAGGCTTGGCTATGCCCTGAAAAGATTTATACTCCATTTATGTTTTTTGCTGATTACCTGTGATAAAGCATTTTAAAAAGAAATAGTATATTCCGGTAGTGTTCCCGTTTTGGTCCTCAATAAATACTGTATAGTTCCAACTGAACTGTACCCCTATTTTGAGGGGTACAAAGTAGTGTTTGTATCTCTGCCCCCTCCTAACTTTTTACCTTCCAGTCTAACAGCTTCAGACCAAAGGAAAGCAGATATTTTGATCACCTTGTGCCAACTCAGGTACAAGGAATGGTACCAGAATGGTTTCAAGGTTTCTATACCAACCTATTCAGTCCCAGAACCAGACACTGGATACTAAGCCTCCATGATTGAAAAAACTAAAATCCAAGGAATAAAAGGGGTGTGTCATGGACACTAAAACTGTGAAGATAAGAACTAGATGATGCTGGATTTCCATCAGCCAGGATATGAGGGGAACTCTATATGACTTGAGGCAGGTTGTAATGCACATTCTGAGACGCTAACTTTGTGCAGTTCAGCTTCAAAGCATGTTTCCACAGCAGCTGTAATAAAGAAACTGCCAAAACTTACATTAGTTCTCCAAAGAGAATGCTGTGGATTCCATAACCATCATACAGTATGACCTGTTTTAATCAACATTGGTGAACACCCTTTATTAGGGCTGTATAAATAAACATGTTTTAAATATATTGACCAATCTGAGCCTTTTATTCTAGTTGCGTGCACAGTACTCCCATGTGAACTCTTGAAGAACCCTCATACGTTTATTCTTGATAGACATTCCTGGACCAGATGTTTTATACCTATGTTATTATATTCTGTATGTTTATTGTGAAACCCCCTCTGTATCTCTGATATCATTAAAAATTTACAATTAGCTAAAAATGCAAACTAATTCCTAGATGCCCACCACTGACTTATTGTTCTCCATTGGAATCTTTGAGACTCACATCTGGCATTTCTTGTTTATCAAATCTGTCTTGGCTCATATTTTGTAGTAACGTTTTTTGCAGATGGATTTTTATTTCTCGTCTTTTTTTCTACTAGGAGAGAAAGATTTATAACTTTATAACACTTGACATCTTTTTTTTATTCTCTCAGTAATGGTATGTCTCGTATTTAATTATGTTTGAAACATACACTGTCCACCTGAAAGCTAAGAGAAAGAAAACTAGGGGAATTTGGAAAAATAATTTTAGGAGCCTCATGCCGTGAACACATGGGCGGACTTTTCGGCATCAAAGGTCCGACGCTCTTTCCGACGCTCTTTCCGACGGACTTTCGATGGACTTCCAACCAACAGACTTGCCTGCACACGATCACACCAAAGTTCGACGGATTCGTACGTGATGACGTACGACCGGACTAAAATAAGGAAGTTGATAGCTAGTAGCCAATAGCTACCCTAGCGTCGGTTTTCGTCCGTCGGACTAGCATACAGACGAGCGGATTTTTCGACCGGGCTCAAATCCTTCGGAAAGATTTGAAACATGTTTCAAATCTAAAGTCCGTCTGATTTTCGCCCGAAAAAGTCAGCTGCAAGTCCGATGAAGCCCACACGCGGTCGGATTGTCCGACGGGTTCGTCCCATCGGACCAGTCCGGTCGAAAAGTCCACCCGTGTGTACACGGCATAAGAGGTTTGATTTTTATTTTATGTTTTCAGTAAACTTCATTCTTTCCTTTGCCAAATGTATTAAAATTGGGAAAAAACAAAATGCCTGTGCAGAGCAAAACCTGTCCTTTGACATACAAGAATCATTTAAAGCACGTGTGTCAAACACAAGGCCCGCATGTGGAATTTGGCCTGCCAGGCCATTTCATGTGTTCATTCTGCCTCCTAGCTCTGCCCCCAGCTTCTTTATTGGAGACTGCTTAGACAGAATACCATGGCAGATGAAATTGAGTTTGACACCCCTGATTTAAAGGCACAGTTCACCTTTACCAAAAAAAAAAAACTGCTTATGCAGATAAGGGATAAGATAAAAACAAGCAGTGCAGACCAAAATTGAATAATGCCCTTGCCGCTGGTGTGGACCATTTATGTACCACGTGATGCCTGACTGGAAAACTGGCACATTGCTAAGGATATTGCTAAGAGACACCGAGCTATTAGTGTTCACCGTCACCAAACGCTTTTTCTGATTCAAACCCCCTCACATGCATTTTCTCTGCCCTGTTGAGGTAGCTCTGAGCACAGCGTTTGAGAGCAAAAAACCCTCATTTGAAGTGTTTGTCCGATAATCTTATCGTCAGTACACAGCTTTCGAGAGTCGATCATGACAGTTCATGTGAAATTATGCAAAGGGACAAGCACAAAAATCTTTCTAATATTTTTATGAGCTATATATATATATATATATATATATATATATATATATATATACACACACATACCCCACCATCAAATCATTCTTTGCAGCTATTACCTTTTGTACCACCACCCCCTCCCTTTAGAATGTAAGCTCTACGAGCAGGGCCCTCCTGTACCTTTTGTATTGAACTGTACTGTAATTGTGTTGTCCCCCTTATACATTGTAAAGCGCTGCGTAAACTGTTGGCGCTATATAAATCTCTTATAATAATAATAATAATATATACATATATATATTCATATATTATTCACCTGTAAAAATCAAATAAACAGACCACGCATGCTCAGAAACAAAAGAATACATTACAATACAACACAATACATTACATCATCACGGGAAGTTGTGTTCCGTCTTAGGAGAATTTTCTTAACTCTAGTAACCTATTCGTTTTCGACATGAGACTAGCATGAAAAAAAAAAACAGACGATCATTCGTCCAATATTCTCATTGTGTGTGAGAGGCTTTACTTGCTAGATAATTGACTTATGAATGGATACATTTTATTATTAATACCAGATTAACAATGCACCAGGTGAATGCATGACCTTTTTCCCTTTTGTACTGTTTCCCTATGTGCAAGTCTGAATGTAATTATTCTGATACAGCCAACTAATTATTTAACTGATCTAGAAAATGAACATCTAGGTTCCGAAGTTTAGTGAAGTAAATATCTGGACACCATATGCGCTTATAACCTTCTCAAAATTTAAAAACAAAGTTAATTGCCAAAAAGAAATAGCAAAGCCCATTTATTTTGTGCATAGTGTGGAGTGCCAGTGGTTTGTGTACTTCACGAGTGTTTTTTTAAGAATGAGGAAAGTTAAATTTTACCCACCCATCTTTTTCTCATTACAACGCTCATTTTGAAATAGCTACACAAACCTACTAAGTTACATGTCTCTGCATTTTGGAATTGATTGTAATCCAAAGATATTTAGCAAAAAGGAGGTGCTGCTGATGATAATTAATCACGCAAAAAGTGAAAGCAAAAATTTGAATGGTAGCCCTAAATGGTAGCTAAACCTAACAATAAAACTTAAAATATAAATAAAGGGAAAACTTTTTTTTTAGTTTTGGATAGAATGGAGAGGGATTAGAACCCCTTCCTTTTTACATTATGGTCTTTTCCCCTGTTACGGAGATTCACCGTCTCTATTTGTCCTGTTTACTGGAAGTGAAAGTAAAAGAAAAACCCAAATTTTGGGTTGTCCCCAGAAAAGTATTAGAGGGGAAATCTTCCAATGGGCACACTAGTTCTGGTGACCTGGGGGTCCCCAAGAAATTCCCTTAATTTGCAGGGATTTCCTCTTGCTTCCTGTTTGGCTATGGGACAGGAAGTGAAGGTAAATCTCTGCAATGGGACACAAATGGCAAAAATCAAAAATCTGACAGAGGTTATAACCCTTCCCCGCTCTATCCAAATTGACAAAAACGTTTTGCCTATAGTTCAACTTTAAATAGCATCATTCTTGCTTTTTTAATTTTTTCTACCTAGTGATCGTGCCAGTTCCCTATAGTGTATTGAAACACAAGAGCAAAAGTTTAATATATTTCAGCTTACAAAGTCCTTTGGTGTAGTGGCTATATTAGTTCTTTCTGTGCTATAGTGACAACACTCACTGTGCTATATCTATAAAAATGCAGTAATGTCACTTTAGAAAAAGAAATGAATTACTACTGCAGAATGTGTCCCCCCTTTCCTCATCTACATAACATAGGGGGAAGTGTTCTGTAGTTTGCAGACAGATTTAAAGAGGAAGTAAACCCTGATGGGTTTTACCTCCTCTTTGTTTCCCTGCAAAGATAAAGCATAATGGGCTACTATGCATCGCATAGTAGCCCATTTGGTTCACTTACCTGACACAGGAGCCTGCGATGTCCTCGATTTTGTCACAAGTAGCGAGGGTCCATTCTTCACCCCTCTTCTGGGGCCACGAACTCTGGCTCTGTGACTGGGCGGAGTCGCGTGACGTCACTCCCGCGCATGCGCACGGAAGCCGCCAGTCACGGCATAACCCCAGCCTGAAACAGCATAGCGTGCCATTTCAAGACTGTGCATGCGCCGAATACATCGGCGCATGCGCAGAAGACACCATACATTGGTGAAATAGTAAATATCTCCTAAACCGTGTAGGTTTAGGAGATATTTCTTGCACCTACAGGTAAGCCTTAATCTAGGCTTACCTGTAGGTGAAAGTGGTCTGTAAGGGTTTACAACCACTTTAAGCAGGGCTATTAACTACTTCCGCCCTTACTGCTACAGGGCTGCACCGGATCGCATATATATGGGATCCGCCTCCGGGTGGCGGGCGCGCATGTGTGCTGCCGGCGGCTCGCTCCCGCTGTGTGTAATCACAGCCCAGCGACAGGTACCGCTGACTCAATGTCCACCAGCACCCACTGATGATTGAGCAGAGAGACAAAACGGTGGTCTGCCTATGTAAACAAGACAGATCGCCGTTCTGACAGGAGGAAAGGCATGGATCCCGTGTCTCTGCAAAGCAGGAACTAGGATGCATGTCTTCCCCTAGTAAAAGCCTCTCCCACAGTTTAGTAAAACACTGGCTAGGCACACAGGTAACCCTTTGATCGCCCCTGATGTTAACCCTTTCCCAGCCAGTGTCATTAGTACAGTGACAGTGCATATTTTTTAGCACTGATCACTGTATTAGCGTCACTGGTCACTGCTCCCCAAAAAGTGTCAGTCAGTGTCAGAATGTCCACCGCAATATTGCAGTCTTGCTATAAGTCGCTGATCGCCGCCATTACTAGTAAAAAACTAAATAAATACATAAATACACCGCTCCTTCACCGCTCCTGCCCATGGAAAGAGGCTCTCTGTGGGGGCATCGATGAAGAGGAGGGGCCAGGAGTGCCGCCAGGTGCACCCCAGAAGAGGAGGATCAGGGCTGCTGTGTGCAAAACCCTTGCACAGAGAAGGTAAGTATAACGTGTTTGTTATTTAAAAAAAAAAAAAAAACCTTTACAATCATTTTAAGGCCTTGTCAGGGCATAACTCACATCTCTCCCCCAGTCCAATCTGGTTCTCTCAGCTTCAGAAGCCATCCTTCAAAATAATTAGGATTTTTTGCTTGTTCACCCTTAGCTGTAAGATGGCCCTTCTTGTTGCTATCCAATTTGTGAGGAGAGTCTCTGAAGTAGTAGCTTTATCCTGCAAGGAATTTTGTACAGGGAAAAAAATGTTTGGAGGCCGAAGGCCCTCTTTCTCCCCAGGGTGGTCTGTTTTCCACCTAATTCAGGATATTGTCCTTGCATTCTTCATTTTATTATTATTATTATAATTATTATACAGGATTTATATAACACCGACAGTTTGCGCATTGCTTTACAACATAAGGGCAGACAGTACAGTTACAATACAGTTTAATACAGGAGAAATCAGAGGACCCTGCTTATTAGAGCTTACAATCTAGGAGGGAGGGTAAAGTGATACAAAAGGTAATAGCTGTGGGGGATGAGCTGATGAAGATAATAAAAGTACAGTTGTTAGGTGGAGGCAGAATAGGCTTTTCTGAGAAGAGAAGGGTTTTTAAAGATTATCTAAAATTGGACATAGTAGGAGAAAGACAGAGTGGGGTAGAGAGTTCCATAGGATGGGAGAGGCTCGGGAAAAGTCCTGGAGGTGAGCATGGGAGGAGGTGACAAGGGAACTAAAGAGCAGGAGGTATTGGGACAAACAACGAGAATGATTAGGTTGGTATTTTGATGTAGCTGAGGGCAGAATTATGGATGGCTTTGAAAGTTGTTGTTAGTATTTTGAATTTGTTGGGTGAGCTTAAGCCAGTGGAAGGATTGACAGAGAGGAGTAGCAGACACAGAACAGTTAGTAAGGTGCATGAGCCTGGCAGCAGCATTCATGATGGACTGAAGGTGGGATACCAATGTAAAGGTAAGCCAGTGAAAAGAAAGTTGCATTAATCAAGGCTAATTGAGATGACCAGGGAGTGAACTAGGAGCTTAGTGGTGTCATTGGTTATGAAGAGGCGTATTTTGAAGATGTTACATAGGTTGAGGGGGCAAGAGTTGGACAGTGATTGGATGTGGTGCCAAAAGAATAGTTCAGAGTCCAGGATTACACCTAGAACCTTGGCATGCAGGGACAGGTCGATAGTTTTTCTATCAATCTTGACAGAGAAATATGGCAAAGAGGCACGTGATGGAGGAGATATTATGAGCTCGGTTTTGGATAGATTGAGTTTGAGGAAGTGGTGTGACAACCAGGCTGATGTCTGTTAGTAAATTAGTGATACCTGAGGAGACTGAAGGAGTGAACTGAGGGATAGAGAGAGAAATGTGTGTGTCACCTGTGTAGAGATGGTATTGAAAGCCATGTGAGGCTATTACCTGACCCAAGGAGGAGGTGTAGATGAAGAATAGGAGCGGTCAAAGAACAGAATCTGGGGGACCCTGACAGAGAAAGGAAGAGAGGAGGAAGTAGAATTGTATGTAACGCTAAAGGTGCGGTTGGATAGTTAGGATGAGAACCATCGAACAGTACAATCATGTAGACCAAAGGCATGGAGATTTTTGAGGAGGAGGGGGTGGTCCACCATATTAAAGGCAGTAGATAGGTCCAGGAGTAGGAGTGCACAATAATGTCCATTGGATTTAGCCATTAGCAGATTGTGAGTTTTAGGAGAGCAGTGGAGTGAAATCCAGACTGAAGGGGATCAAGAAGGTTATTCTAAGTGAGGTGGTTGCTCAGTCGGCTGTAGACTTGACGTTCAATTCGTTTGGATAAATAGGGAAGCAAGGAGATTGGAGTAAGTTAAAATTGGTGGGGTCCAGTGAGGGCTTTTTTACGTATGGAGATGACTAGTGCATGTTTTAGAGAGTTGGGGTAGATGTCAGAAGAGAGGGAGAAATTGAAGATGTGAGTTAGAAAGTGTAGGATAGAACCAGAGGGTGACCTTAGCATTGCGAGGAAACAGGGTCCAGGGGGCAGGTGGTTAGGTGGACTTTAGAAAAAAGTTTAGCAACCTCGTCTATAGTGGCGGGGTTGAATGAGGGAAGTAATAATTTAGAAGAATTGTATCAATCTTATTTTTGGAGTGATTGGCAATCTCCTGGGCAGTGAGTGAGTTAGTGAGTGGAGGACAACGTAGAGAGTTAAAGGTAGAGAAGAGTTGACGGGGACAGGATGATAGGTTGTTAATGTGAGTGATAAAATAGGACTGCTTAGCAGTGAGGAGGCAGCAATTGTATTTTTGGAGGGCAGATTTATTTGTTGAAATCTTTCTGAGACCGTCTTACGCCACAGGAGCTCAAGAACAAGGCTATGTTTATTCAGACCTCTGGTGTCATCTCTTTGCCAAGGTTGCAGGGGTCGGGGGCCTAATTCTGAGTGGAGTGGGTGGGGCCAGTGTGTCTAGGGAGGATGACAGAGGATGAGATTTTGTCAGAGGTAGTCAGTAGCAGAGAAGAGAAGTGTTGAGGTGGTAATTGTTAGGCAGTTGGAGGGAGAGAAGGTGGAAGAGAGGGAGAGTGTGAAACTAATGTTAGTGATCAGAGAGAAGAAAAGGATTGTTGGAGCGGTTGCATGGAGTGCATAGGTCAAGGGTGTTGTCATCAGAGTGGGTAGAAGCATGCATCCATTGCTTCAGGTCAAAGGAGGAGGTTAGACTGAGAAGTTTAGAAGTAGCAGGAGTATTATTATAAACAGGGATGTTCAAGTCACTGAGAATGATTGTGGGAATTTCAGAAGGGAGAAAGTAGGGTAGCCGGCACAGATTTCATCAAGAAAGGCTGTTACAGGTCCAGGGGGATGTTAGATCAACTATCCTTAAAGAAACGACGAATGCAATGCGCCTCAAATGAGGAAAGTGACACAGAGAGAGATAGGTGAAGTTACATAGTTAGCAAGGTTGAATAAAGACACTAGTCCATCCTGAGTAAGTGTGGGTGCCTGTCTACAATTGTCCCTATCCCTGTACATTGTGTCATCTATTATATTATTATTTATTTAAGGTACCCATATAGTGCCATCACTATATGGCCACACATACATTGTACACTCACATCGGTCCCTACCCTCAAGGAGCCCATAATCCAAGGTCCCCAACTCACATTTATATTCTAGGGCCAATTTTGGACAGAAGCCATCTAACCTACCATCATGTCTTTGGAGTGTGGGAGGAAACCAGAGTACCCAGAGCAAACCCACACAGGCACAGGGAGAACATGCAAACTCCAGGCAGGTAGTGTCGGGGTTGGGATTCAAACCAGCGACCCTGTTTACTGCTATGTGGGGGTTCTGTGTGGGGATAGAAGGATTCACACTCCCCCTCCCTTGTGTCCACTGGGTCTGGGAGAGTGAATCCAGAGAAGGCCACCATGGGAGAAGACAGCAGAAGCAGTGTCAAATTCATGAAGCCATATTTCAGTAATGGCGAGTAGATTAAATGGCTTATCGATAAAGAGGTCGCGGAGAGAAGTGAGTTTGTTATAGACAGACCGGGCATTCAAAAGGGTGCAAGGTATGGGGAGTTTGGTCTTGGAAAGATGACGGTGCATTGGGCAAAGTTAAATGATGGAGTCCCAGGGTTGGGGGATATATCTCCAGTGGTTAGGACCAGAGGTTAGGAGAAGCAGGAAGGTAAAATGGGTGTATGATTTATATGAAGGGTCATGCCCCAGTGTCCTGGAGGTTTTATTAGCATGTGGATTTAGAATTAGCAGGAATTGGTGAGTGCAGTAATAAAGCGGAGTTCCACCCAAAAATGGACATTCCACTTTTTGGATTCCTCCCCGCCTCCGGTGTCACATTTGGCACCTTTTAGGGGGGAGGAGGGAGCAGATACCTGTCTAATACAGGTATTTGCTCCCACTTCCTGACAGAGATCACCGCGGTGATTGCGGTGACCTACGCCACTTCCGCCGCCTACTCTGTCCACCACCGCTGTATTTTGCGAGACACAGAATACAGCAGGGACCTGAGAGGACGCGCAGCGCGACTCTCGCATGTGCAGTAGGGAACCAGGAAGTGAAGCTGCACGGCTTCACTTCCTTATTCCCTTACCGAGGATGGCGGCGGCAGCAGCCGAGAGCCGAAGGACGGATCGGCTTCGGCTGCCGACACCGCGGGCTCCCTGGACAGGTAAGTGTCCATATATTAAAAGTCAGCAGCTGCTGCCTTTTAATATAAATTTTTTTAGCGAACCTCCGCTATAAGGAGAGGACAGAAGTGAGGGAGTTATATATGAGCTGTGAGGTGGAGAAGAGGGGTAAAGTAGGTGAAGGAAAGCGAGTTTAAGGAGAGAGGACACAACTATCAGAAGGAGTGGTAAAGAGCGCATGTTTTTTTGTTTTTTAAAGTATTTTCCTGTGTACTTTCACTTCATGCAATCGCTAAAGTGCTGAGTCAGAAGTGCTCCTACTAAAAAAAAAAAGAAAAGAAAATAGCTCCCACTTCTAGAAAGAACCCCAGCAGCAAATGTGCCTCCCCCATATAGTTGGTTTAGTTTTATACTGTTAGGGGTGGGGATGGTTGCTTGCCAATTAACTAATCAGGAGTTAATCAAGGATGCCTGGCTAACAGAACAAAATTTACAATTCAGAATCAGACTCGCAAGAGGGTAGGGTTGTAAAGAATGGAACAAAGTGGAGAGGACTACAGATATTTACGCAGCAAGAACATACTGGATGAAACACACAAACAAGCAAAGCAATCCGTTTTCAGTTTTTCAGTTATGGGTGGGTGTGAAGCAGCGGGAACATACCTGTGGAAGGACTGAGAAGAAATTTTCAGATGAGACATTCAGTTAGAGCACAGTCGGAAGTGCTTCCACTTAAATAAATAGCCCCCACTTATAGAAAGGGTCCCAGCAGCAAATGTGCCTCCCCATAAAAGTGGTTTTGTTTTATACTGTTTGGGGTTAGTGGTTGCTTGCCAATTAACTAATCAGGAGTCCTGCTCCAAAGCATCCTAGGGAAATTTTCCTGCACTATCTGGACTTTAAAAGTTTACCTCTTATCTGCTGCTTCTTTTGAGAAACTGGATTTCCTCTGTGCGCTTTCTGAGGACTCCCCCAAGGGTCTCTGTGCAACTTAACCTGCTATTGCTAGGTGGATCAGACAAAATATTATTAAAGCTTATAGTCTGAAGGATATGATTACTATCATGCAGATTGATAGGTTGATAGAGAGGGACTTTATTGTGTTCCCAAGAGATATACTCTATATAGTATGCTTTTTTAGAAAAAAAAAAATGCATTGCTCTTGAATGAAGTGATTGACAATCTTTAATCTACAACCCCAGTTCCAAAAACATTGGGATGCTACCCATGGGTTGCTAAGATCTACCTGAAAACAGATTGCAATGATTTGCAAATCTCATATACCCATAGAAAACATATCCGATAATGGCAGCAACACGTCTCCAAATTTGGGACAGGGCAACAAAAAGCTAGCAGAGTAAGTGGTACTAACAAGGAAGAACATTTTGCAACTAAAAGGGTTAATTGGCAACAGGTCAGTAACATAATTGGGTATAAAAAGGGCATCTTAGAGAGTCTCCGAAGTAAATATGGGAAAAGGTTCACCAATCTGTAAAAAGTTGCATCAAAAAACTGTCAATTTCTGAATATTGTTTCTCAAGATAAAATTGCAAAGACTTTAAATATTTCATCATCTACAGTACATAATATCAAATGATTCAGAGAAACTGACATGATTCTGTGATGGGCATCACTGCATAGGCTCTAGAATCCTTCCAAAAATCACAGTTTGCTTTGCCATTCAAAAATGCAAGTTAAAGCTCTATTGTGCAAAGAATCCATATCTGAACATGATCCTGAAACACAGTTGTCTTCTTTGGACCAAAGCTCATTGAAAATGGTCTGTTGCAAAGGACAAAACTGTTCTGTGGTCGAAATTTGACATTCTTTTTGGTAACTATGAAAGCCACATCCTTCAGACTAAGGAGAAAAGGGACCATTCAGCTTGTTCTCAGTGCACAGTTCAAATACCTGCATCTCTGATGGTATGGGAGTGCACTAGTGCGTATGAAATGAGCAGCTTGCACATCTGGAAAGGCGCTATAAATGCTGAAAGATATATGTAGGTTTTAGAGCATCCTATGCTCCCATCCAGATGGAAGACCTTGAATATTTTAGCAGGACAATGGTAAACAGAAGATGGCATCTTTGACAGCAACATGGCTTTGTATTAGAAGAGTCTGGGTTCTTAACTGGCCTGCCACAGTCCAGACCTTTCGCCAATTAAAAATATTTGGCGCATCTTGAAATGAAAACTACGGATAAGAAGGTACAGGGCAGTTGAGCAGTTTGAATCCTATATCAGGCAAAAAATGGACAATATTCCTCTCCCAAAACTCCAGTAATGGGTCTCAGTTCCCAGATGTTTATGGAGTGATGCTAAAAGAAGAGGGGATGCTACAGTGTGGTAAATATAGCCCTGTGCCAACTTTTTTGAGACGTGTTGCTGCCATCAATTTCAAAATTAATGAGTTTTTTCTTCAAATGTTAGTGTTACAGCTTATGTTTTTTTCTTCAGTACTTTTTTTTGTTTGTTTTTTGAGTTGTATAATGCTATAAGGTAGATATATAGTGCAAGGTCAATTATTTTATATCAAGTTCATAACATGGTGAAATACAAACAGCTGATACAAAACGCATTAAACAAGTGAGCAGTTATTCCTACAAACACAATGTTGGTATTAAAGTGCTGAAGGTTTTAAGTAAAAGGATAATATTGTGTGATATAGACCTCGCTTTCATCAACCCAGTTTCAAAGGTTAGTGGGAAAACATGTTTGACCCGGGTTAGCCAGATTTGATCAAAGTTGGTAATTCTGTTAAAAAGTTTTGGCGTCATCTATTGTTGATTAATGACTCTTTAATCCAACTCTTAACTTCCTGAGTGCTTAGAGTTGACGACTTCCAATTATTTAATACAGCTTATTATGTTTTACAAAATCTTTTGCAGAAAAGCAGGTCTGTGTTTTACATCTTCCCACGTTGCTGCAGGACAGGTCATGCTGACATTAGCTGCTTATAGCTGTAGACGAACAATCAAGCCAGGATGAAAAAATATTTTTCCATTGGTTAAACTTAGAGAAAATGATCCAGTATGTCTTGGAAAGAATAATCACGTTGTTGAGCCTGAACCTGATCTCTATGCGGTTCAAAAGCTCAAATCTTTAATCCAGGCAGAATGCAGTCCTGGTATAGTGGCAGGGGCTTAACTCATTGACATTGCATTTGTTTATAAAGCAGAATATTGAATTGTATATATTATGCTGGCTTACTTGATCTGAAACTGACAGATGAATAACTGGACCACACAGCTACTTATACACATTGAAACAGCATTTGCTTTAATTGCCGAGTTCAGAAAAGGACGATCATGCTCTCATCTTGCATTGTCAGGAAGCAGCGAGTAGAATCCTCTATTCACTTAACCCTTGAATAGCTATTTTTTCTGATTAACTTCTTTCTTCCTAGTTGGTAAACTGTACAAGTTCTTTAATAAATGTTCTGCCAATGTCCAACCATGGTATGGTGTCAGGTATGATGGCAATGAAGGATGTGTAGTGAAAGTACTCCATATTTCAACCCATACCCATGCAACCAAGACTAGAGATGCTTCTTTTTTTCTTTAAGATGAAATTTACCTTGTAAGCTTAAAAAAAGGTTACATCATTGCCAGACATTAGGTCAGGTTCCTCACACAAAGTCTGTATACCCATAACTTATTGAACTGCTGCTAGTTCTGCATAGGGAGACCATCAATGAATCGGTAATCATGACAATAAATGAATGCCTGCAAAGTGTCAGTAGTACTTGAAACAGATCAGATCACTGTGAAGGACACAGTGTTCATTCTATCAATATGAGTAATTGCACAATAAAGGAATTAAAAAGATTAATGATAAAAGGAAATATTTTCTATTGGTTTCAGATTCATTTAAGAACAATTCTAGGTAACAGGTGAAAGCAATTAGTGAGTTACTTATGTTACCAAGTAAACATTATTAGTAAGTTCACTCTGTTTATTTTAATGCACGTTCTTTTTTACTTTCAAAAACAGGGATGACACAGACTACTAGTCATTAACTTTTTTTTTTGTTTGTTCTCTTTTAGTCTGTTGAATATACCATGGAAAGCTTTTTGTTGTATCTGTTCAATAAACCCCAACAAAAACACAAACTGTTGATCCTGCCAGAAATCTAGTGACCTGACAACTTTATGTGCTCATTGCCTCTGCTGACTGTGGACAACACAGCACCTCTCCAGTGTTATGGAAAAGGAGAGGGGAGGTGTCTTGTAGTCCCAAAACACTCACTGTCCTAGAGTAATTCTCCATTAAAGAATTTCAGTGATTCACTCCATAGGGTGCCACATCCATGGGTAATGTAGAACAGAAAAATCCCCTAGGGGCGGGACTTTGAAGGCACTTTGACACAGATCAATTAAGTAAATTTAAAATGTAAATCATTTTATTGCACACACATAGATAAAAACATTATCATGGAAAAAATTGAACATTCACTTTCAATGTACAGACTTGTAGGGATAAGATGACAACAGTAAAAAATCTGCACCCGACACGTTTCAGCGTTTAAGAGGCAACTTCTTCATCAGGGATAAGGGAAATATCCAATGTCTATGATGTAAGCACAAGGGTCAGACATATCAGCAATGACATAATCATAAATACATTTGAAAAAGTATAGTTTGATAGAAAATCATCAACTTAGTCACTTTCAAGGTGTACATTTAGACATTCCATGATGTATTTAAAAAGAAGACACAGCCTCAAGGACTCTTTCCCACTTAGCCCACCTTGCTGGATATCATAGATAGTAAAAGGCAAAATTGTAGTCATGGGGGAACAAAAACAAATGTTTAACACATACATGGAGAGCCAGAGCTCACTGGGGCCACAATCCTATAGAGGTAAAAAACA
The DNA here is from genome assembly GCA_037952925.1 of Lithobates clamitans. Lineage (NCBI taxonomy): Eukaryota > Metazoa > Chordata > Amphibia > Anura > Ranidae > Lithobates > Lithobates clamitans. The sequence goes on from JBBGZY010000906.1 coordinate 1,765,707, forward strand.
AAATGTTGACACCTGGTTGAATATACTGTATGAATATCTAGAAGATACATATACACAGACAAAAGTATAGTACATACTTGCCTGTAAAAATGATAAAGAGGGTGTTTGCACTCATGCATCCATTGCCAGAACAAAGCCCCTGCAGGGACTGCTAATTGGAGGGAATATTAGAGAAGATATGAGGTTATATATGTATATGTACATATATAATACAGTGCATGTAGATAAACTAAAAGGCTCTACAGGGAATAAAAAAAACAGTTCTATATCCAGATCTCATGGTATAACTACAAAATGTCTTCAATTTTGCCTTTTACTAGCTATGATATCCACCAAGGTGGGCTAAGTGGGAAGGAGTCCTTGAGGCTGTGTCTTCTTTTTAAATACATCATGGAATGTCTAAATGTACACCTTGAAAGTGATTGTAAGTTGATGATTTTCTATCAAACTATACTTTTTCAAATGTATTTACGATTATGTCATTGCTAGTATGTCTGATCCTTGTGCTTACATCATAGACATTGGATATCTCCCTTATCCCTGATGAAGGAGTTGTCTCTTAACCACTTGCTTATTGGGCACTTAACCACTTAAGCCCCAGACCATTTTGCTAGCCAAAGACCAGAGCACTTTTTGCGATGCGGTACTGCGTCGCTTTAACTGACAATTGCGCCGTCCTGCAACGTGGCTCCCAAACAAAATTGATGTCCTTTTTTCCCCACAAATAGAGCTTTTTTTGGTGGTATTTAATCACCCCTGCAGTTTTCATTTTTTGCGCTATAAACAAAAATAGAGCGCCAATTTTGAAAAAAACGCATTATTTCTTACATTTTGCTATAATAAATATCCAACAAAAATGTATAAAAAAACATTTTTTCCCCTCAGTTTAGCCAGATATGCATTCTACATATTTTTGGTAAAATAAATCGCAATAAGCGATTATTGATTGGTTTGCGCAAATGTTATAGCGTTTACAAAATAGGGGATAGTTTTATGGCATTTTTATTAATAATTTTTTTTTACTAGTAATGGCGGCGATCAGCGATTTTTATCGTGACTGCGACATTATGGCAGACACATCGAACAATTTTGACACATTTTTGGGACCATTGTCATTTATACAGCAATCAGTGCTATACAAATGCACTGCTTCCTGTGCAAATGACACTGGCAGTGAAGGGGTTAACCACTAGGTGGCAGTGTAGGGGTTAAGTGTGTCCTGGGGGCGTGTTTCTAACTGTGGGGGGGGGGCGTGGCTGTGTGTGACACGTCACTGATCTCTGCTCCGATCACAGGGAGCAGAGATCAGTGACACTGTCACTAGGCAGAACGGGGAGATGCTTGTTTACATTAGCATCTCCCCGTTCTTCCTCCCCGTGAGACGATCGTGGGTATGCCCGCAGTGATCGAGTCGGCCGGACCCGCGATCCGACTCACGGAGGTCCTGGCCGGCGCATGCGATGGCACAGGGGCAAATTTAAAGGGACGTACCTGTACGCCCATTTGCCTGTCCGTGCCATTCTGCCAACGTACATCGGCGTGCGCCGGTCGGAAAGTGGTTAAACCCCCCTCCTGCCCAGACCAATTTTCACACTTTCACACTTTGAATGACAATTACTCAGTCATGCAACACTGTACCCAAATGATTTCTTTGTCCCTTTTTCATACAAATATAGCTTTCTTTTGGTGGTATTTGATCACCTCTGGGTTTTTTATTTTTTGCGCTATAAATGAAAAAAGACTTTTTTTTTAAATTTTGAAAAAAAAAATTTTTTCTTAGTTTGTTATAAAATTTTGCGAAGTAGTAATTTTTCTTCATAAATTTTGTGCACAATTTATACTGCTACATATCTTTGGTAAAAATAACCCAAATTAGTGGATATTATGTGGTCTGTGTGGAAGTTAGAGTCTACAAGCTATGGTGCAAATCACAAAAAATTGATTGCATCTGATGTACTGGCGGCCTATCTAATATCTTGCCCCCCAAATGACCCCTTTTTGGAAAGGAGACATTCCAAGGTATTTAGTAAGAGGCGTGGTGTGTTTTTTGAAGTTGTCATTTTTTTCCCACAATTCTTTGCAAAATTAAACATTTTTTTTTTCACAAAATTGTCATTGTATTAGCTTATTTTTCTCACATGGCATGTGCATACCACAAATAACACCCCAAAATACATTCTGCTACTCCTGAGTATTGCGATACCACATGTGTGGGACTTTTTCACTTCCTGGCCACATACAGAGGCCCAACATACAGGGAGCACCATCAGGTGTTCTAGGAGCATAAATTAGACCTCTAACTTGTTGACTACCTTTTACACTTTTGAAGGCCCTGGAGCACCAAGAGAATGGAAATGCCCTGGAGCACCGGGAGAATGGAAATGCCCACAGAATTACCCCATTTTGGAAAGATAACAACTAAAAATGAAACAATTTTTTTTAATAAGATATTTCCAAAACATAGCATTTTCATAGCAAAAATGACACTCCAAAATACATTCTGCCACTCCTTCTGAGTATGGCGATACCAAATGTGTGAGACTTTTACACAGCCTGGCCACATACAGGGATCCAACATGCAAGGAACACCGTCAGATGTTCCAGGGACACATAGCATGCACATACCAAGAATTACACCCCAAAATAGATTATGCTGAGCAAAGGGTAAACAAAAGATTACCTGCGATTTTAGTAGTGCAGTTGTCCACAGGATGATAGCACTGGTCCAGGCAGCAGGCAGGGACTTGGTCAGCAACAGCGAACACAGTTGTCCAGGCAGAAGGCAGGGATTCTGTCCATATACAGTTCAGGGTCAGTGCAGGCAGAGATATTGTCAGCAGTGCCAAAATAATTGGTCCTGGTAGTAGGCAGGAACATGGTCAATGTGGTGTGGTTAGTGCGACAGGCAGGGGCATGATGGATGTAAGTCCTACAGGCAGCAGGCAGAAGTAAGGCCTCGTTCAGGACAGAATGGGGACAGGGGTAGAGGCTTCTCCCACCCAAATCCCTTTGAAGCCTCCGAGCCTCTAGACCCTAATCTAGGAATGAGAAAACAAAAAAATATTGTTTTCTTCATCCAGAAAAACTATTCTGGAGCCACTCACATATGTGAGACCCCTGTGTTGAATCCCACCAGTCCGGTAGCTGGGTACAAGATCAGTCAAGATCAGACAAGAGGCAGGCAAAAAACATGGTCAAACAGTCCAAGGTCCGTTCCAGATCAGGCATGCAAGGTATGTACAGAATCAGCAGGCAGAAGCGTGGTCGAATAACAATCCAGGGTCAGTTACAGAGCAGGCAGTGGCATAAGGGGTGTAAAGGTAAATGGCAGGAACTGAGGATTACGTTTACCATACTTCACTAATAATTTACTGAAGTATGGTAACGGTGGAAACAGTCACCTATGCAGAGGCCTGGTTGGGAAGGACACTAGGGACAATAATAAGATGTGTCTCTTCTGACTCCTCCACTGGTACACACTAAATTTTTTTGACGCCTTTGGCCTGTTGGTTTGGGAGGGATTTTATCGGGAATGTGGCGTTCGGAGAGTCGACTAAGAACATCTGGTTGGATGTTTTCTGTTGGGCCGTTCGGGAATATAAGGGCAGTGAAAATTTCCTCCTGGTAGCCAAGGAAGGGTTGGAGGTTTTGGGTGGAGTTGCGGTAAATTATATAGGAGTTGTATATGGCCAAATGAAAAAAATTGCAAATTTTTTATACCAATGTTATGTCCATCTTGTGGCAAGGTAGGGTTCGAGCATTTAGTCGTTGAAGTCGACCCCCCCCCCCCATGAACAAATTGTATTCATGGACGCATGTTGGCTTTTACATGGGGCCATTCCTTCTGGGGATTTCCATGAAGGTATTATTGTGGATCGAAGACAGCATGCAGACATCCCTTCTGTCCCTCCACTTCACTGCCAGAATCTCCTTGTTTCGCAGACTCGCCGTCTCTCCTCTTCTCAACTTTATATTGACAAGCCTTTGAAGAAAGCCCTTCCGGTTCTTTCTTACGGTGCCACATGCTGGCGTTTTCTTCCAGTGAGGGTTGTGGAACAGGGGCAGACTTTTGTAGAAGATGTCTACATACAAGTGGTAGCCTTTCTTCAGTAGGGGGTATATGAGGTCCCAAACAACTTTCCCGCTTGATCCCAAGTAGCCTAGGCAATTAGGGGAATGCATCTGGGTGTCCTTCCCTTCGTACACTATAAAGGGACATGTGTACGCTGTTACATAGTTACATATTAGGTGAGGTCGAAAAAAGACACAAATCCATCAAGTACAACCTATGTGTGTGATTATATGTCAGTATTACATTGTATATCCCTGTATGTTGCGGTCGTTCAGGTGCTTATCTAATTGTTTCTTGAAACTATCGATGCCCCCCGCTGAGACCACCGCCTGTGGAAGGGAATTCCACATCCTTGCTGCTGTGACTCGGTCACATAATTTGTACACCTTCACCCCATAGCGGACCCTTTTGCTGGGAATAAATTGCTTGATTTAAAATCTGCCGCTAAATTTGACAAGGGACTCATCCACACATATGTGGTGGAATTCCACATCCTTGCTGCTGTGACTCGGTCACATAATTTGTACACCTTCACCCCATAGCGGACCCTTTTGCTGGGGATAAAGTGCTTGATTTAAAGCCTGCCGCTAAATTTGACAAGGGACTCATCCACACATATGTGGTGGTCTGAGGTAAACAACTGGGGGAATATTTCTGAAAAATAATTTAGTAGTGGCCGAATTTTATAAAGCCTGTCATAATTTGGGTCATTTCGGGGAGGGCACTGGGTATTATCATTGAAATGTAGGAACCTCATGATCTTGAGATATCTGGTTCTGGGCATTACCGCGGAGAAAATCGGCATGTGGTGGATGGGGTGGGTTGACCAATAGGAATGCAATTCGTTTTTTTTGGTGAGTCCCATACAAAATGTGATGCCCAAAAAAAGCCTTCAACTCCTCCACTGTTAGGGGTCTCCACTCGTAGGGACGGGCATAATAGGATGTTGGATTATTCAAAATAAATTGTTGAGCATACAGGTTGCACTGGGCCACAATTGATGCTAGCATGTCCTCTGTAAAAGTGAAATCAAAGAAATTGATTGGGGAAAAATTATCTGTGCCCACCTGAACTCCTGGCTGGGCAGTGAAAGGGGGAATGTTAGCTTCTTCTGAATTAGGAGGAAGCCACAAGGGGTTCTGAAGGGCATAGGGAAGGCTGGCATGGGTCCTAACACTTTGGGGCTGAGGTAACACCCCACTGGTACTTAGCCTTTCTTGGCGAGGTACTGTGGTACTGGTGGATGCCTCCTGATGGGCGGGGGCAAAAAAAAAACAGACAGAAAAATGGAGTAAGGAGCCATTCGTAAAACCCCCGGGAGGGGGGGGGAGGCGGTAGACCCAGGGTAGGAGAGATCCTCTCCCAGGCCTGCCTGCAATTGCAATTAGAAATGAACCTGCATTTATCAAATGTTATCAGCTGCGTCTATAACCATAACTATAACCCAAAAAGAACTGATAGAACTGTTTGCTCGGGGGATCAGTAGTGGGGGAGGTGTAGTTTAGTGGCCTCAGAATTTGGGATAGGCATGTCCTCCATCCCAGTGCTCCACAAAAGAGCACCTGGGGGGAGGTCCTTCCAGGCTTAGTGCATCACCCCTTTGTAAGGTGGGGATGGGGGAGGTGTGGGGGGGGGGAAGGGGCGTGGGGGGAGGATAGGTGGGGGGATACGTCTGTGATCTGAGGGGTCCTATCGAGTACCTGTAACCATACAAATATATAAAGTAAGATAATAGGCATATACTTTTTATCGTTAGATAAATCCAAGCAATTGGTTAAGGGGGCTAGCAGGTCCCGTTCAGGAGCTCTATGGAGAGGGTAGGGTAAAAAGGGTCTTCAGAGAAGCAGAGATTTATCTCTGGTGGGGTGGTGGGGGAGGTCAGCGGGATGCGGCCTCGGGCGATTTCTTCCGGTAACTTGGATCCAGGGATCCGGGCGAAGTGGAGGGGCCGGTAGGGGGTCCCAGCCGGGAGTGGGTAGAACTGGGATATCCAGTTCTCTGCAGAAAGATTGGAGATCTTCTGGATATCGTAAGGTGTTTGACCTCCCGTCTCTCTTCGCAGTGAGGCTGAAGGGGAAACCCCAGTGGTATCGGAAATCATGTTCTCATGTTCACTTAGTGAGGTGAGAAGTGGTTGTAAGGAGCGTCGTTGCTGAAGGGTGATCCATGACAGATCCGAGAAGAGCTGTATGGGGGCGCCATCAAAGTCAGTGGTGTGCATGATGCGCGCTTTTCTCATAATATCCTCCTTGAGGGTGTAGTTGTGTACCCTACAGATCATTGTTGAAAATAGCTTGCAGAGCTGCAGGTAAATCTTCGTCCTGGGTCGCCTCTAGGAGACCACGGACCCTGATGTTGTTACGCCTGCCCCTATTGTCGAGGTCCTCGAGATGGCGTTGAAAGTCCCTGAGAGTAGAGGCTTGTGAGGCCAGGCGATCGTGTATATGTGAGAGTTCATGCTTAGTGTCGCAGGCTTCCTCCTCCAGAGATGTGACGTGTGGGGCTGGATAGGGTGTTGGCAGGGGGTAGCCTCTCTGGGGTGGTTGGGGAGGTAGAGGTGTTAGTTTTGAGCTTTGTTTTCTTGGAGGATCCTTGCGGGCGCCCTGTATGTGAATGAGCCCCCTGGAGCCCTTGTGCCTGTGGAGCTTGGGTGGATACTGGAATCTGGGGGGGAATCCCTCTGATGCGGAGAGAGAGAGGGAGCTCTGTCCCTGTGAGCCTGGGGTTTGCTGTGGGAGGGAGCAGGGGTCCCATTCAGGGATGGATGAGTCCCAGGAGGAGGATCGCTGGGAGGTATAAGCAGAAGGAGATGGCGGAAGTTCCACAAGGAAGGGGGGGGGGGAATGGCTGTGAGAGGCTCTCCAGCAGGTGTCCTCCAGAGGGAGCTAGCAGGGGGAGCTGGGACATAGGCAGCCAGGAGAGTCCCCTCAGAGCCATACCTGTCAGTCCTGTGTCCCGGACAGGCTCATGGTGGAGGAGAGAAGAGGGCCGCTGTGCATGGAGCCGGCGCCATCTTGGCCGCGCGTGATCCCGCTGGAGCTCCGTGGCTGAAATACTCTGTGATTAGCGGCGGGGAAGCAGAGGAGGACCTGGTGAAATGACCCTGGGGGTCAGCTTCTTTGTTTTTACGCGGTTTGCCCATGGTTAGCGGTGCCGTTGTGCAGGGATTAACGGTGTGCAGGCAGGCCAGGCTGGGAGCTTTAGAGAGACACGTCCGTTCCAGAAGCCATCCAAGCCAGTCAAATCATCTTTGAATCTTCCAATATACCGAACTTGCGGCAAGCCTGAGTTTAGATTCATGGATGTATTTAGCAAAGCAACAAATTTCCAAAAATCATCTAGGCAGACATCTCAAGTGTTAAACAGTCTGTTAGATGAGGATTAATATGAAACTATGGCATTATTTTCACAATGCCCAAAAATATTCTGTTGTTAAATCATATCTAACAAGAACATTGTAGCTGTCTTTTCGTTCTTGTTTGATATAAAAATGACTGGGCTATGAGGAATGGACAAATGGTCAATAAGCCTGATCTGCTTACTGTAACATTGATGTCCTTAGGATAGTGAGAAGTCACTCACCTTAAATAGACATTTAGGAGGCCCTTTTACATTGTGTGCATTATTTAATCCTCCCTGCATTAAATTGCAAAGTCTGGCTTTCTATTTTAGTGTCTGTTTACAGCAGGCGTTGTAAGCCTGTGATAATTATAATCTGTCTCAAGGGCTCTATGCCCTGTCTGTTTCCATGCAGAGTTTAATTCTCGAGTTGTTTATTGTGACACATTGTAAACCAAAGAAAATCCTTTGATTTGAAAAGTCAGGTTAACAGCAGTTCTTGGAAATTTGCTGACTTTCTTCATTGCCAAGTGAATAGCCTAAAAAAAGTACTATTTTTATGAACAAACAATGGTGCAGAATGATCCTTTCTGTTAACGGTTTCAGGTTTGGTATGGAATATTTTTTTTATTTTAATAGTGTTCAGACTTGAAATTTAGTTATATTGTAGACCATGTTTACTGAAAGTGGAAATAAATATAGGGCACGTGGCATAATGGCTAGTCAATGCAAATTTGTATGTGTGTGGTTGCTCTTTCATACAGGATCAAAACTCAATGGGGTAGATTTACTAAAACTGGAGAGTACAAAATCTGGTGCAGTTGTGCATGGTAGCCAATCGGCTTCTAACTGCAGTTTGTTCAATTAAGTTTTGACAAAAACAAAAACCTGGAAGCTGATTGGTTTCTATGCAGAGTTGCACCAGATTTTGCACTCTCCAGTTTTAATAAATCAACCCCAATTAGTTTACATTTTAGGTGAAGCGAGTTAGGTATACACATCAAGCAGTGTGGTAAAAACAGAAAAGCGTAAAATATTCACATCATAAGACATGTGTATCCTTTACCTGCAGCCGTATGAGCAACTTTATTTTTGGTTAGATGTCTGCAGCAGGGTGAGGAATCTTATTTTTTTTCTCTCCCTTTCTCTTTCTAGTTCTGTCTTTTTTTTCTTTTTTTTCCTGCTTATTGTTTCTTACCCCTTTATTCTTCCCCTATCTTCTCTGCTTTCATGTTCTGTTTTTCATTAGGTCATCTCTGATCTTTTTTTTCCATTCGTTTTTTGGGGATTAGTTATATGGTGGTGGAACCTAGAGCTCAAAATAGGTCTTGTGTTTAAATTGCTGTCACCATTATGTTATTATGATCCCTGTGGAATATTCAATTGGTAGGTAAGTTCTCTGCAAACTGAGGGGTCATCTCCATAACCCTGGGTTGTGTAGGCAAAAGTCTGATCCTGATAATGAAGGACCAGCCATAAGAATAAGTTCAGAATGAAGTTAATTCATAGGATGTAATAGCCAACGTGTTTCAGGGGCCCAAATCTGCTGTTTTCATCAGGGTTTAAAAAAATGCAGGGTAGTCCTAACTCGCTGGTACCTTGTACCCGCTAGAGTGGCAAAATATTCACCTAATACCTCAGCTCTTTGTTTTCGAGGATGCCCAGAAATAGGCACACATTTACACATATGGTGGACGTGCCCAGTAATCCAAACCTTCTGGAAGGAAGTCTTCGTGATTGCATCTAAAATATTTAAAAAAATAATACAACCAGATCCATATATAACTTTACTTAATCTAAAACCGGAATGGTTAACACTCTCTCAATTCAAACTTATGATCCAACTAATAACGTCTGCAAAACAAACAGTGGCCAAGGCATGGAAATCTCCTACATTGGTACTAGCAGAAACAATTCACAGAATGAATAATACAATGTCCCATGCTAAGATGGTAGCCATCGATCAAAATCAAATTCCAAAATTTGAAAAACTTTGGCATCCTTGGATAAAACAACAGTTCCTGTCAAATTTCAATGACTCTGTCCTGTTGCCATGGTAACAGATTAAATGACTTACAGAGACACCCATTCTAAGGCTTCAAAGAGAACTAAAAAGAATAATAAACTGACGAGCGGGACAACCTTGTGGACCATACCTCTGCCTTTCTACCCTTTTTCTTCTTTCTCTTTCCTTTTCTCCACCTTACGATTAAAGCTCATTATCAGAATTTATTTGACCTATATACACTCTACCTGTAAACAATATGTATAGTAGGTATAAATCATTTAAATACCTACAAAAGTAACTAAGGAAATGATATATATCTTTAATTTAGGTTTACGTGAACCCAATGTTTAATATTTGAAATTTCATGATATTTACCTATATAAACCCTACTGTAAAACAATGAGCTTACTTTATAGATCCTTGTAAACTTACTTTATGTATCTTTATAATATTGTATACTCAATAAACTTCTTTTGACAAGGAAAAAAATGCAGGGTTGGCAACCTGGAAATCCAGGGGTCTCTGATGATTTAGCTGGTTTGATAAGCCCAGGAATGGCACAGTGTTGGTGTGCTAACACACCAGCTTAAGTCACCAGATCCCCCTGGATTTCCAGATTGTCAAACTTGGGGTGATTTTTGGTCCCCAAAATGTGTTGGCTACTACATCCAATCAATAAACTGCTTTCTGAATATGACCTAATGGTGTGGCGCTTAAATCTCTGAATCTTGTTTTTCATTAGGTATGCGTTCGTCTTGTATGCATCTCTCCACTTATGAAGGCATTTCATGATTGTTTATGACTTGCTGTATATAAAGACAGTTTTATTGTCTTTGACTTTTAGATGATGACTCTTACCAATTCTGTTTAAATTTAAGTTCATCCTTTGCATGTTATTTTTGGTCTCTATATGGTACTTGTATTTGGCTTCTGCCCCATTATTTTAAAGTGGTACTAAACACGCAGTTTAATTTACATTGTTCCTTCTATGTCTGTATATGGATGGTGACACTGTAGTTAATATGATAAAAAAAAGCAAAAAAAAAATCTAAGTACCTGTTTCCTAATCGATATACAGCTGTCACATGACCCAGCTCTTTCCCAGCCTGTTTGCAGGGAAAAATTTTCTGCCAGTCACAGGCTGTCACGCCCCTCCAGTCTGTGCCCCTTATTCTGTGTCAGAATAAGAGAGGTGAAGCCTCCATCAATCTACATCTAATATCCCGCCCCCATTGTGTTTAGCTGGGTGGTGAGCATGGAGGAGGAGGGAGGGAGTGGGCTATCATTTACCACTGTGTATACCCCCACGTGTATGACTCTAGTCAGATTGGCTGCTCTGATGTGATAGGGAGGAAATGCTCAGCGTAGAAATTTACTGAAAACTGAGCATGTGGAGAGCTGCCAACACTGCTCTGCAAAATCCTTAGCTGAACTGGGGACATGGACAGAAGGCGGAGATAGAGAGCAGCAGGATCAACCAGGTTTTTTGTAGAACAGCATGCAATACACCATTTATTGATAGTTTTTTATGTGGGTTTAGTGACACTTTAGGTAAAGAATCCACCAATCTCCAAATAGAGGGTGCCAATGTAAACAGTGCCATTTTGAATCCAAATATCAGGGCTTCAACTTTAAGAATGCTTGGTTATCATTCCAAATATGTTCTGTTATGACTGTCAGTGAATATCTGCTGAAGAGAATATATTATGAAAGAAACTGTGTGTGTGTTTATAGAGAACAGAGCAGGACTAGGAAATGCTAATTGTGTGAACAGCGTAGATGTGACACTGAGCATTCATTATTTAAAACATTATTGAATTTACTCTCTGCTAAAATATATTCAAAATATTTTATGCTCAATTTGCATTTGGTGTTAACATTTTCAAGGATGATGCATGTAAAAAATGTGTGTGTACTGTGTCTGATCAAAAAAAATAACAGACCTCTGAGAAATGCTTCATATTATCAAAAAATTGTGCAAAAGCTCCAAGCAGTAATTTGCCTGGAATGTATGTAAAGACCAGAACATGACATTTTGAGGATAGCATTATTATTTTGATATAATGGAAACAAGATCTCCACAGTATCATCGCACTATTGGCCTAGATTATTGTCCCACATCTATTTCCGTAAGTGTAGCCCTCAGAACACCAATTTGAATTCCACTGAGTGTTATTTGTGAGAATTTTGGGTGAAGTATGTGGATTTTATAACTGCCATATGAGCTGAGGTACTAACCTGGACTTAGATAAAACAAACTTTGATTAAATCCTTGGCTCAGGCACTTACTTATTCCTGATGTAGAGGTCTTTTCTAGCTGTGCTCACACCAGGGGTTTTGTGCATGAAATGATTAGAGCTTGGACTGCACTGAAGGCACTTATGATGTGAGATCCCTATTTTTTTTCCTTCATGTTTTCTTAAAACAGTTTGTGATTAAATATGGATTTTGCCATATTCTGTACAGCAGGCCTCAGACTGCAGTCATTTCCCATCATTTTTGCCAGAACTCTGCCCAAAAAATGTAAGGTTTTTGTCCCCCAAAAAATTTACTAGTATTTTTGGACAGATTCTCCACAAAATTGTATTTGCCTAGAATAGACACTTATAGTGTAATACTGATTGCGATACTTTCTGTTATCTTTTTAAAGATTTTTTTTTTTTTACACTATGATGTTCGCTATCACCTTGTTTTTAGAAGTTGCAAATATTCTTAGAATGAAAATGCTTCTAGTATTTTATACTAAAGTATAACTGAGATAAACAAAATGTCCAGTTTATTTCAGATTGCATTTCAGTACCTATAAAGGACACAGTAATTAAATATTTTCTTTATGATATTATGATGTATTATTCTTTTTCAGTGTTTTCATTGAAGATGTTTTAAAACTGTAAGATAAAGTGGGAACTGGTTAAAACCCAACTTTAGGAAACTTGAAAATGCTTCCTTGAAGTGGGGCTGCACCTGCACTCCTGATTGTTTAGGTCTAGGGGGCATGGAAAAATAGACTTACTTTTCCAGTACTCTGTTAGACCAGACTCTGCTCCTTCTCCCTCTCCCTCATGCTCCAACAGGCTAAGGTCCTGACTAAGGATGAGCTCCGGCGTGTTTACATACCCCACGTGTAGAGCCCGCCAGGAAGTCGGCACTGCGCTGCGCTAATCACAGGCAGTGAGACATTTCCCGATCTCTGCAGCCACGCATCGGGACAATGTCTCAGTGCCGACTTCCTGGCGGGCTCTGCACGTGGGGTGTGCGAACAAGCCGGAGCTCATCCTTAGTCCTGACATCAGCAAGACCAATGCATGGTCCATATCCCGGACATTTCTGCATTGGATGTGAGGACACCAAGATACAGTCCACTGCAAGAGCTTTGGAGTGCGTTGTGTGTGTGTGTGGGGGGGGGGGGGGTCTGGGGGCAGAGAATCAGGTAAGTAAAAGTGCCTTTATTCATCTGCAATCCCAGTGTGAAAGCCCTCGGGCTTTCACACTGGGGCGTTGTGCTGGCAAGACGTCAAAAAAAGTCCTGCAAGCAGCTTCTTTGAGGCACTTTAGGAGTGGTGTATACACTGCTCCTAAAGCGCCCCTGCCCATTGAAATCAATGGGCAGCGCGGCCAAAGCACCTCGGCATCAGCGCTTTGTGGGCACTTTTAGCTCTCTTATTCGGCTGCTAGTGGGGGTTAAAAACCGACGCGCTAGCGCCTGAAAAGCGCCGCTAAAACTAGGGGCGCGTTACCGCCAATGCCCGGGTGCTGGCAGTGTGATAGGGCTCTTACTCTGTTAGCCTTAAAGATCTTCATCCAAAGTCTCCTTTCTGTCAGAATCTTCTCCCCTAATCTGTTGTAACTGAGGTTCTGCATCCGATTTCCACACCTTTGGTCTCTGGATCTAAGGACATTTTTCATTGTTCGCTTCTAACCCAGTCTTTTCTGTATGTAAATCTGTGTACAGTCTCTCCTGAGACCTTGTACGTTAGCCAGTTTCTCCTGGCAAGTGTGGGTCTAGTATGCCCAATTGCTGCACGTAAATGCACCGAATGTATCTCGACTCAAAAAATAATAATGCAATATATTGCAGCTTGCCAGTCCTTGGATTCTCCCCTTGACCTGTTCTGGAAATTTTATAGATGGGCAATTCCTATTCTCATATTGATTAGTGGTTCCAAATTAATAATAACTACTGCAGTAGGGAACAGACACAAAAAATAGACTCAGCATCTTTCCAAAATAACTGTTCTGTTTTATTTGACGCAATTGAAGGCTTTTATACACATGATTACATAGGTATCACATTAATATTACAATTGTACTTTTATGGTAACAAGGGGCGTAACATAGGCAGGCTAATTCTAATCAGAACATATTCATATATTTTCTCTTGTGTTGGGCATTTTTGAGGGTCTCTTGCCCTTCATGCTCTTACTTAATTTAATGCCCATAATGACTGGCCAGTCTTTTTCTCTTTTCTACTTGTGCCTAAACCCTCTTGCCTCTAAACTACTATTAAAGCAGATGCGTGCTTCATATAACTCGTTAACAGCACTATTCTTCCCTTTTTAATCTATAACCCTTCCAGTGGACAGTAGACAGGACGACATAACATATAACCACCAATCAACACAGTTCGATTAAGGGGAGTAAAATAGGTACCCTTTGTCCCAAAAATACCTTACCGATCAAGGAAGTCTGATAACTCAAATGTAAGCAAAGGGCTTACCTCAGCCGACTGATTATGCAAAATTCCCAGATCGTCTCAAGCGCCTCGCTTCGGATTCTCAGAGTCTTCTGCAAATTCCCTCCTAGACAAAGCTTGACAACTGTTCTAGAAATGTTATAGATCGGCAACTCCTATCCTTATATTGATTAGTGGTTACAAATGAATAACTACTGCAGTAGGGAACAGACACAAAAGATACACTCCGCATTTTTCCAAAATAACTGTTCTGTTTTATTTGACGCAATTGAAGGCATTTATACACATGATTACGTAGGTATCGCATTAATATTACAACTGTACTTTTATGGTAACAAGGGGTGTAATTCTAATTCTAATCGGAACTCATGTCAGAAAGAATGCAAACGTAAGGAAAACATTATTGGTGCCGTGTGCACAGTGAATTAAACCCTTGCAGTGTGGGAGCTGCCACACTGCTAGGGAGAATTTATATTTTTTTCATTGTTGGGCTTTTTGTTACACAATGTTCTTTGTTATTCATGGTCATTTTGAAACATGTTTACCAGACAAAAAAGAGATTAGCAAACTAGGAAAGGGAAACCGAGGATAAAGAAACAAGTAGAAAAGAGAAAGAGAAGGAAAAAGTATCACAAATTGGTGTGCACCTTCTGTCTCCCCATTGATTGGACTTGACTCTGTCAAGGTGTTAAGTCTATGAAGTGCCTAGTTTTTACCATGGACCTTTATAAAGATCAATGAGGTTTGGATTTTGCTGTGTGGCACTGTCAATTGGAAACCCTTTGAACAGCTAATGGGCTGGGCAACTAAACTGAAGCAGAGATTCATAAGGAAATACCGTAATTTACTGTGTAAAAATGCAGAAGCCCTGAATTCCACGATACCTGTATCTACACTCTTAGACCCCTTTCAGACTGGAGGCATTTTTCAGGCGTTTTAGCGCTAAAAATAGTGCCTATAAAGCGCCTGAAAAAAGCCTCATCTGCAATCCCAGTGTGAAAGCCCTCGGGGCTTACAGGGCACTTAAACTCCCCTCCTATCTAGACCAATTTTCAGCTTTCAGCGCTGATGCACTTTGAATGACAATTGCGCGATCATACAACACTGTACCCAAATGAAATTTTTATAATTTTTTCCCCACAAATATAGCTTTCTTTTGGTGGTATTTGATCACCTCTGCGGTTTTTATTGTTTGTTAAAAAAATTTAAAAAGACCGAATTTAAAAAAAATAAATATTTTTTTTATTTATATTTTGTTATAAAATTTTAAAAAGGGTAATTTTTCTCCTTCATTGATGTACGCTGATGAGGCGCCACCAATGGGCACTGATAGGTGGCAGTGATGGGCACTAATGGGTGGCAGTGATGGGCACTGATTGGTGGCAATAATGGGCACTGATCTGTTACATTGATCTGCAACACTACTGGGTGGCACTGATTGGCACCACTGGTGGGCATTGTTAGGTGGCAATGGTGGGCATTGTTAGGTGGCAATGGTGGGCATTGATAGGTGGCACTTGTAGGCATTGATAGGTGGCACTCATGGGCATTGATACGTGGCACTGGTGGGCACTGTGATGTGGTAATGTTAGGTGGCATTGGCAGGGGGTACTGGTGACACAATTGAGGCACAATTGAGGCATTATTGCCTCCTCCTCTTCGGGACCGATGTCCCTTGCTGGTGAGCCGGTGATCGGCTTTTTTTTCTCCTTGCACTGTCAGCGCGAGGAGAAAAAAAAAGGATCACAGAGCTTTTGTTTTGATCATGTGATCAGCTGTAATTGGCTGACAGCTGAGCACATGGTAAGGGACCGGGACCGGCCCCTTACTTGGATCGGTGATCACCCAAGTCTCAATGACTCTGTGATCACAGCGCGCTCCAAGCGTGCCCTGTAGAGCGCGTGCACAGAGGAGGCCGTCATATGACGGCCTCCCGGGAATTCAGGTCCGAGCTGTAGCCGTCATTCAGCTATATCGCGGATATCATGTGGTTAATGTTCAGAAGTAAACAATCAATCACTTCCATGTCACTTCTCTTAACCATGAAACATAAAAGTGTTGTACCTTTTCAATTGTCCACTAGATGGCACTAGATCAACTTATATTCTTTTATAACATACAGATGACTAAAAACAAAAGTTGTCAGCGCTACACTGAGATTACAGTACACACAGGTGGACACTATTAACTAATTATGTGACTTCTGAAGGCAATTGGTTCCACTAGATTTTAGTTAGGGGTATCAGAGTAAAGGGGGCTGAATACAAATGCATGCCACACTTTTCATATATTTTTTTCGTAAAAAAGTTTGAAAACCATTTATAGTTTTCCTTCCACAATTATGTGCCACTTTGTGATGGTCTATCACATAAAATCCCAATAAAATACATTCACGTTTTTAGTTCTAACATGACAAAAATGTGGAAAATGTCAAGGGGTATAAATACTTTTTCAAGGCACTGTATATGTTATGCTCTCACTATCTAATGACCATCGGAGTGTTCTAGATAAAAAAGGGAAGAATAGTGCTGGTTAACAGGTTTTATAAAGTACACATCTGCTGTAATATTAACTTAGAGGCAAGAGGGTATAGAATGGAGAAAACTGGCCTGTCATTATATGCATTAAGTAAAGTAAGGTAATAAAGGGTAAGAGACTCTCATGAAATGCAAAGTGCTTAAATGAGAGCAGTACATTAAGCATTTACATAATGTTTATCCTAGTAGTCACTGATCTATAACATCCTAAATCTTTCGAATGTCTGTTGTGTTATCCCAATAACCCCTAAAATCTGTGCTTTCTCCTCTAATTTGGTGGAGATGCCAGGAAGGTTTTGGGGGTATGTGGCTCTGAGAAGAGGGCAAGGGTTGTGTCTGTATTGGCTTCACTTATTATTCCTTTTTATGCCTGACCTATTCTGTTGCCTATGGTTACTTCTCAGCCCTGGTATCCTAATATAGTTGAAGGCAATCCCTAGAGCCACAATTGTTGAACTTTTTTGCCACATAATTCCACCATCACTCTGGGAATGTCCTGTCATGTTCAGTCCCTGAGCCCCTTAGACAGGCATCCAACATCAGCTAGTGGCACCGTGCTAACCTGTATTCCATTACCTATTTGACTGAGCAAACTTAGAACCTCCAGACCACTCTCTTCTCTCTCTGGATGGATTCTGATTCATCATTCCAGTCCATTTTGTATCTGCTTGCATCCAAGCCATCTGTTTAATTTCTGCCCTGGATTTGCACTATGCTTCTGTCAACAGGTCGCTTTACCACAAGAGTCCCCAAAAACATCAGATATGGCCAGTAGTTTCTCAATACCAGTTCCAAAACGCTTTATAAAATATTTCTACTTAAAAAGTACTATGTTATTTGCAGGCTAGGTTTCAATCTGTAGCAAATTATTATTTTGTCTGCTGAAAGCAATTCATTCACAAACAGACAAAGGTCTGCCTAGTAAAGAACTGAAGCACAGTGTTAAATTGTCTACAGTGCCAAAAGACCACACACACATGGTTCTCCTCTGTTCTGGGAAGGTATATTCTGTCTGGGAAGAAGACATTGTGCTGTGCAATTTGTCTTCAACAAGGTCATCTTTGTTAAGCTGCTGTCATTATTTAGGACAATATATGCTTTCTTTCTATTTCTAAGTTTAACCAATCACATATTTCCAATAGATCTGTTCATCAATTAACATTTAAGTAGACAACTGAAACAATGAAGGGGGCAGCACAGTGATGTAGTGGTTAGCACTTTCACCTAGCAGCAAAAAGGGTCGCTGTTTCAAATCCAAACCATGACACCATCTGCCTGAAGTTTGCATGTTCTCCCTGTGGCTGCGTGGGTTTCCTCCGGGCACTCCGGTTTCCTCCCAACACTCCGGCTTTCTCCCACACTAAAGACTTGCTGGTAGGTTAGTCTGATCCTGTCTAAATTGGCCCTAGGATATGTATGAATGTGTGTTAGGGACCTTAGGTTGTAAGCTCCCGGAGGGTAGGGACTGATGTGAATGTACAATGTATATGTAAAGCGCTGCATAAATTGACGGCGCTATATAAGTACCTGAAATAAAAATAATTTAGTAAAGGCAAATAGGTTGTTCACTTTACAAGGGAAGTTGCAGTTTGAATGGATTTTTTCCCCAGAGCTTAGTGAATGAGATGAAGCTCTGTTGACTTCCATCATCCAAACATATGCAAGCAAAAATGCTGTTGTTTTATTTACTTTCACGTGATTGGGTATTCTTTACAAATCTCTTGGGAAAGTTCCAATGCAAAGTACAATTTCACCTGGTAAAGTGAGCAGCCTGTTTGTCTCATGTAAAGTAATTTAAATGTGTGTTTGGCAGTGTGTGGTAAACCTTTAGGCCTCATGTACACTGCTGCTGGTAAATGGACATTTAGGAGCAGTTGGGCGTTTTTTTTTCAGCAGCCCCTGAACTCTCCCCTGTGTTATCTTATCAGTATATGTACACAGGGTCGTTTATAGTAGTTTCTAGGCAGTTGAGTTTAAAAGCATTTTTTGGAACGCAAAAAAATGCGTTCAGAGGCATATGAAATGCCAAATGCCTGTATCAGCTTGTAAACGCGGTATCTCGCGGTTAGTCGCGTTTTATTTACAGGCGTTTTTCATTTTTGGCTATTTAAAAAAAAAAATGCTTTTAAACGCAAACGTGGCAAAACGCTGCTAAACTCGGCATGTAAACGAGGCAAAACGGATGTTTTAAACGTTGGTTACTATCTGTCAAGTTAAATCATTCAGGAGAGGTTGTAAAAACGTTCCGTGTACATGAAGCCTTACCTGTAATCAGTACACATATTAGTGCAGTCAGAAGTTAGTTTGCATTGATACCCTGGGATGTGAAACTGATATTATAGGTATCCAATGATGTCGTACTGCTATCTCCATAATCTTCTTATCACTGAGAGCCTCTACACCAGGGAAGGCAACCTTTGAGAGGTGGAGATCTACCATGACAACATGGAAGAGATCAAAGACCACCGGGTGTGTGGCAGTCTTTTTTTTTTTTTTTAGATTACTATCAAGCCCCCAAAGGTCATTAGTGGGCTGGGCAGTGTACCGAGGTCATTAGTGGGCTGGGCAGTGTACCGAGGTCAGTAGTATGTAGGGCAGTGTACCGAGGTCAGTAGTATGTAGGGCAGTGTGCAGCGGTCAGTAGTACGTAGGGCAGTGTGCAGCGGTCAGTAGTATGTAGGGCAGTGTACAAAGGTCAGTAGTATGTAGGGCAGTGTACAGAGGTCATTAATATGTAGGGCAATGTGCAGAAGTGAGTATTATATAGGGCAGTGTACAGAGGTCAGTAAGATGTAGGGCAGTGTACAGATGTCGGTAAAATCCATTGCACAATAAATATTGTGCTGAACATAAAACTGTGTGCACTAACATTCATAAAGTCCCAAATAACATGTAATTAATATATAGGGTGCTTTAGTATTCCAAATGTGCTTTGAAACAAAATCCCTTGTGTAGCGTGAATTTTTAATGAGTCCCACCACCGTGTGCTCCGTCACAAGCCACACCACCTGCCTACCTTTACATTTTGACCTATACTGGTAAATATCTTTTAATTAGGGCTTCAGATCGCCTCAAATTTCTCAATATATTAACTGATCTCTTTTATGTAAATAGACCTCCAGAGCCAAAAGGTACAACTGTCCTGTGTACTGGGAATAGTTTGCCGCTTTAAAAATACCTTGCTCCCTTAAGACACAATATCAGCATCATCTCCACATAGAAAAGAACCTTACTTACAGTTTCCAGTTAGAACATGATCACGTCACGAAGCTCCACCCTGATGTGTCTTGCCACGCCTCTCGAGGCTTAATCATGGAGAAAACGATTAAGCAGTAGGGACCGTGGTGAAACACGTTGAGGTAGAGCTGCTTGACGTCATCATATTCTATTAAGAAGTGAGTTTCTTTTCTATGTGGAGATGATGCTGATATTGTGTCTTAAAGAGTAACTCCACTTTCGTGGAAACAATTATTACCCTCTGGGAGATCTATGTACATTCCTACCTTTTCTTATTCTGAAGAAATAGCTGTTTGTGTCCATGTGCAAAGTAAATCTGTATAGAAGTGTTTTCATAATTATCAATCAGGGCTATAATGAGGAAAGTGGTTGGGTCTGCATTCCCTTAGACATGATGTCCCTTTGGGAGTATCTCGCCAAAAATAATTTTTTTTGTTGCAGGGAATGCTCAAAATCTGACATTATATTAGTGCAGACTTCTGTGAAAATCAGTAAGCCAATCACACAAGCAGGAAATTACATATCTGGGGAGCATTCTGTACACCATCTGTGTACAGAATGCCTCCAGGTAGCCATATTGCATTTTACAGAAAATTATAGAGCTGCATGACTTGTGTTACAATTGTATACGCTATATTCTTAACGCATATGGAGCTTAAAGTGGAGTTCCACCCAAAAATGGAACTTCCACTTTTTGGATTCCTCCCCCCCTCCGGTGTCACATTTGGCACCTTTCAGGGGGGAGGAGGGAGCAGATACCTGTCCAATACAGGTATTTGCTCCCACTTCCTGGCATAGATCACTGCGGCGCATGCGGTGACCTACGCCACTTCCGGCGCATACACTGTCCTCCCCCGCTGTATTCTGGGAGACACACAGGTCCCAGAACACAGCAGGGACCAGAGAGGACATGCAGCTCGCCTCGCACATGCGCAGTAGGGAACCAGGAAATGAAGCCGCATGGCTTCACTTTCTTATTGCCTCACCGAGGATGGCAGCGGCAGCAGCAGCTGAGAGCCGACGGACGGATCAGTTTCGGCTGCCGACATCGCAGGCTCCCTGAACAGGTGAGTGTCCATATATTAAAAGTCAGCAGCTGCAGTATTTGTAGCTGCTGGCTTTTAATATTTTTTTTCAGCGGACCTCCACTTTAAATGTACTGCACAATGATGGCTTTCGGTTTATTTTGAGCAATGCGGATTAGAGGTGGTGGGCTGGTGTAACTGTGGGCTCTGGAGGTCTATTTACTTAAGAGATAGTTTAATACATCTGGAGAATCCTGTAGGGATCTGAAGCCCTAAATAAAGGGCAAGGCACAATTTGACCTATTTGCCAGTATAGGTCAAAATTTAAAGTTGAGCAGGTGATGTAGCTGAGGATGGAGGACATGGAGGTGGAATTGATTAAAAATCCACACTACACATCGGATTTTGTTTCAAAGCACTTTATTTTGAATGCCAAAGCATGCTATATATTAACACATTTATTTGTGATATTATAAACATTTATGCACATAGTTTTATTTTAAACAGATTATTTATTATTCTAGTTCAATGTGATGTTTGTAAGTACATAGGTTTAAGTTAGACTTCTCCAGCTGCCCCTCGTTTTTCATTGTTATTCACTGCACATATTCTGATGGTTATTTTGGATTTCCCACAATCCAAGAGCTCTGATTTCTACTTTGATAAGATGCTATCTTTGCGATTGATGTCCCATTTAAGCTCATATCCCTCCCTGCAGTGGAGTTCTGTTCCTTCCCAAGAAAGTTGCACCCTTTGCGATATTGACTCTTCTCAGTTCTGTCTCTCTTCTGAGAGACCTCTTAACCTACAAGGTTGACAGTGATTAGTCCTTACTGATATCATTTCTAGTAAGTACCTGACTCTTCATTGTCTTTCATCAGTCCTAGACTCAGGAATCCTTAGGAGACCATCCTTAATGTTAATTTCTTGGATTTTAACAGTTTGACCAAAACCCAAGTATTTAGAATTGGTAGCCTTGGTTCATTATTGAGTGTGACTATCAAGCACAATTCTTTACTCACAAAGTCCACTCCCTGTGGACCTTTGGCCAATTTCTTATGTGTAGCAGACTTCCCCCTTTCCTCCTTTTGGGGTTTCTGGGGATGCTAAGGGATCTCTTTTTAGTGTGACCTTCTTTTCTAAGTCCTTTCAGATTTTTCCCCCTGCATAAGGGAGTCTGGAACCTATACAAGACACTAGAATGATCTCTTTGAACCAAGACATTCTAGAGGCTTTTTACTGGTCTCTCACTGGAGGACCCCTTTAACAGGCATATTTTCATATCTGCTAATTAATTCTTGCTCTCCTGAACAGAGTTCCTGAGTTGGGGGGATAATTCTGTGGGTGGGTCTTCTGAACTAACCTTTGATACACAACTGGAACAGAGCTTCTTGATGACGACCTTTCCAATTGGCTGAAACGCGTTGAGGCTTGATCGCGTCATCGCGACACCAATCCGCCCGAAAACTAGTACAGGGGACCGAGCCTCACCGCAATACAGCGGCGTCTAACGGAAACCGGCCGGATTACCCTTTGATAAAAACACATGCTGATCACACCGGGTGCCCGGCACCAAAACGTGAGTGCATCCCATTTGTTTTATACTACAATCCTTTAATAAACAACGGTTTATTTCTTTCCCCAATCCATGGAGGATCATCTTAAGCGCGGCAGATCTTGAAATACACCATCCAGGGGTCCTTTCCCCACAAAGCGAAAGTGACCACTGTACCGATAGGTGGTCAATGTCCAGGGGTTAGTGTACATCCATGTGGGGTACTTCTGTCTGAACACTGAGCATTGGAGCATCAATTACTTACAAGCACTTTATTTCACAATTGTGGGATGTTTACAATTGAATGTTTGATTCATTAATTTATGTTAACATGTATGAATTTTGTACCAGCAAAGCGCAGTGTCTAGTCACGTAATTACAACTGGAATATTGCAATGCCTTCACCCTTGAAAAGCTAAGGAAACGCTTTCTATGACAAGTTAGCTGACCTGCTTTCTACGGCGGACAGCACTAAGTGTGTCGTAACCTTCTTTTCAACTGGAATATTGCAGTGCCTCCACACTGACGGAGTTCCAGCGTTTCTCTGTGGAGAGAGGAGGACCTTCCAGAAGAACAATCATCTCTGTAGCACTCCACCAATCAGGCCTGTATGGTAGAGTGGCCAGATGGAAGCCACTCCTCCATAAAAGACACATGACAGCCCACCTGGAGTTTGCCAAAAGACACCTGAAGGACTTTCAGACCACGAGAAACAAACTTCTCTGGTCTTTTGAAACAAAGATTGAACTCTTTGGCCTGAATGGCAAGTGTCATGTCTGGAGGAAACTAGGCACTGCTCATCACCTGACCAATATCATCCCAACAGTGAAGCATGGTAGTGGCAGCATCATGCTGTGGGGATGTTTTTTAGCCATAGGAACTGGGAGACTAGTCAGGATTGAGGTAAAAATGAATGCAGCAGTGTACAGAGACATCCTTGATGAAAACCTGCTCCAGAGTGCTCTGGACGTCAGACTGGGGTGAAGGTTCATATTCCACCATGACAACGATTCTAAGCACACAGCCAAGATAACAAAGGACTGGCTGTGGGAAAACTCTGTGAATGTCCTTAAGTGGCCCAGACTTGAACCCGATTTGAAAATCTCTGGAGTGATCTGAGAATTCTGTGCACCAATGCTCCCCATCCAACCTGATGGAGCTTGAGAGGTCATGCAAAGAAGAATGGGAGAAACTGCCCAAAAATAGGTGTGCCAAGCTTGTAGCATCATACTCAAAGACTTGAGGCTGTGGTTGGTGCCAAAAGTGCTTCAACAAAGTATTGAGCAAAGGCTGTGAATACTTATGTACATGTGATTTTTTTTTTTGTTTTTTTATTTTTAATAATTTTTTTTTTTTACTTTTATTGCTGTCACAAGGAATGTAAACATCCCTTGTGACAGTAATAGGTGGTGACAGGTACTCTTTATGGAGGGATCGGGGGTCTAAAAGACCCCCGATCCCTCCTGTGCACTTCAAAGTATTCAGATCGGCGAAAACGGCGATTCTGAACACTGTATATTTTTTTAAAACCAGCGCCATTGGCAGCCAAGTAAGCGGGAAGTGACGTCATGACATTGCTTCCGCGTTTACAATAGGAAGGCTGGAACGAAGCCGCCCACAGCTTCGTTCCAGCCCGCCCCCAGCCGCCGAAGGCAGCCGATTGGACACCGGGCCTCCCGATCGCACGGGAGGCCCAGTAAGAGCAGCGGGAGGCGGTGGGAGGGGGGGGGGGGCGTCCCCTCCCGCTCCTCCGGTATAACAGCCGAGCGGCTTTTAGCCGCATCGGTTGTTATACTCGGATAGCCAATCTCCCGCTCTAATCATCCCGGTATAACCCCGGAAAGCCGAGTACGCACATCTGCGTACGGTCGGCGGGAAGGGGTTAAATCTCTTTTCCTACAGACATAAAGAGTGCCCCTTGTTCTCTGTAGTGACCTTAAAGTTAATGACTCCACACCAAGTTCACTATGGATCACTTATGTATTTATACATTTTGATCATAACCCCCCTCAATTTCCTCTTCTCAAGATAGAATTAATTCAGTTGCTGTAATTTTTCCTCATATCTGAGCTCCTCCATGCCTGTTATCAGTTTGGTTGCCCTTCTCTGCACTTCCATTTCCCCAATATCCTTTTTGAGAACTAATGCCCAAAACTGAACTGCATATTCCAGATGAGGTCTTACTAATGATTTTTACAGGAGCAAAAGGATTTGGTTCGCTTTGGAAACTGCTGCTTGCCATTGCATGCTATTATTAGGCTTATTATCTACCAGAACACACAGATCCTTCTCTACCATTGATTCCCCAGTTGTACTCCCCCAAGTATGTATAATGCATACATATTTTTACTCCCCAAGTGCATGACTTCACATTTATCAACATTAAATCTCATTTGCCACAGTAAGTTGGTGACATGTTGTAAGGGCGTTATTCTACTGCATAGTTTGGTGTCATCTGCAAAGACTGAAATGGTGCTTTTAACCCCAGACTCTATATCATTTATAAATATATTAAAATATAAGGGTTACAACACTGAACCTTGGGTTACACCACTAATAGCCTTAGACCATTCAGAGTATAAATCATTTACCACTACTCTCTGAATATGATCTTTTAGCCCCTGTTTTCTGTCCCTTTACAAACTGATTTTTCCAAACCTGTAGACTTTACCTTACACATTAGCTCTGTACACATTTTCCCTTTGATCCATTTGGAATTTTTGCACTGAGGGCACTCAGCCATAGCTTTCATTACCAGATTGGTTATCTCATCGGGCAGTATCCTTTTTACTCATGGGTCTCCCTTTTTTCTGAACTCCTAGATTGTGAGTGTTAAGCTTAAGACTCCTGCTGTTGACTAGCTGGTCTTTTTTCTTTTTTTTCATGCTATGCCAGTCCAAACCTTTCATTCCTGAAGTCAAAGGTTAGGTATACTAGGCCTAATTGTTTCCTGCATTTGACCAAATGGTCTTTCTATAGGACATGTTGGAGGAGATTTACTAAAATTGGTGCACACAGAATTTGATGCAGCTGTGTATAGTAATCAATCGACTTCTAGGTTTCATTGTTGAAGCCTAATTGAGCAAACTGACGTTAGAAGCTGATTACTGTGCACAGGTGCACCAGTGTTAGTAACTCTACCCCCCTGTGTCTGTTTGAACTTCTCCTAAGTACCCGTTTTTGGACTTGGCCCAGCAAATGTTTCTTCTTGTTGACTACATTAGTTATTAATCTGTTTTTCTCCTATTTGATTAACGTGTTTGTTCTACCTGTTTCTTGCTGGATGGTTGGTTGTTCTTCTGCTTCCCCTGCTTGAGGCCCATAATTCCTTCAGTTACCAGTTCCACCAGGGGTGGTTATCTGTACTAGTCTGGGGCACCAGGTTGACCCTTGATGCTTCTCTCTTGGCTGTGGCAATTTCCATGTTTTACTTGGGTCTTTCTTCATCTAGCTTTGATTCAGGTGTTTCTACTTTTTTTTAAGTCCATTGGGGGAAGCTGCTTCTCGCTCTTTGTGTAACTGGCACTGTGTACTGCTTGCTTACAAAACTGAGGCATGATGGTTAAAGGCATGGTTATATGAGGGCTGGCTTAAACATTTATTGTTTTTAGGGTCCCAAACTCCTGTAGCATTAGTTTAAGCTGGCTGTTTGAAGCCATTGTACACTTCCAAACATTTTTGTTGTTTAAACTAGGTGTTAGTGTAGTTATAGTTCCTCTGTCATTTGTTTACCTTACTTTGCAATGATGGGCTCAGATGTTGTAAATGCAGTTTGTAGTGTTATGGCAGATGGATTCCCCTATGTCCTTGTATTCATTCACCTAACTTGTCCCTGTTCGCTAAAAGGACAGGCATCTTGTTCACAGCGTTCATTCCATGCCTTGCCATTTGCACTGTGTTGCAGCACAAATGTGGGATGGTAATGTGATGAAAATACAATCTCTTCCAGTGTGATGATCTCGCTATTAATTACTCTGCCTGCTTGTGACTATGTCAGATCGAATTACTATTTAGCTCTCATCTGCACCAGTGCTAGACTGGGAGACCCAGGGACTGTGGGATATATAGTTTTTTCACAGGATGTGTCAGTTCGGAGGTCATGCATTGACCTGTGCAGGGCCATGGCACATGCCTCATGTTTAAACACAAACAGAAACTTCTGACACCAGAAAGTGAAGATTTGCTCTACTATAGGTTTTGAAGATTTTCTCTACTATAGGTTGTATATACAGGGCAACAAATGACACCCTGAAACTGAATGATTAATGCATATTTTATGCAGATGAAAGATACAAGGTGCAGGTAGGAAGGTTTGCAATGCATTTAAATATTCATGTGTCCCTCAATGGACTTCAAGAAAAACATTTTGTGTTAAGTACAAAAATCCTTTTCTTTTTTTTTTGGGCTGGAGACCTGTGAGGTTTAGCACTTCCTACCAAAATACAAAATATGTTTTACCATAATCAGTGCTTGCTCATGAACATGTTCAGATTTGATCCTGAAAGGGCAAGAAAGTTAAGAAATGGAAAGAGTTAATTTGATATTAGGAATATTTTATAGATGAGAAAGGTGATAAAACTGCCAATATCCCAACCTTAAAATCATGTGCAGCAGGCCAGAACTGAGCGTTCGCTATAAAATATTGCTGTTGAACATTGCCCAGGACAACGTGTACTTGGATTGATATAAAAGACACTGTCTCCCATTTCTGAGCCAAATGATCTAGTAAAGTCTTGTGTAGACTGTGCAAACTACATTATCAAGCAGAATAAATATTTAGAATTGTTTCAAATAAACCTGTCACAAACCTGAGCTATTCAAACCAACTATAAAAAGAAAAACTGTATGTGGTTACCTTTATAGCCCATTCACAAAGGGGCAACACGACTTCCAGCGCGACTTGGACACGACTTGAGTATGCATCACAGCACGACTTGGGGCGACTTACAACACAACTTGAAGTCGCCTCCAGGACAGGGAACTTTACAAGTGGCCAATCAGAGCTTATCAGCTGTGTGTGAGAAGGAGGGGGCTGGCTGTTTAGTGGAGTAAATTCCTTTCTGTTTCCTTTCTGCTTCCTGTAAAGTTGCCTCAGTATGAACAATGATCAGACATGGAGGCAACTTCCATTAAAATCAATGGGTACAAGTCGCCTTCTAGTCGGATTGAAGTAGTACAGGAACCTTTTCTGAAGTCGGAGCGACTGCAGTAGTGTGCATTAAGACGGATCCATTCACTTGCATTGATTTTTTCATGTAGCGCGACTTAAGGCAACTAGGGGCGACTTGGGGCGACTTGAAGTCGGATCCAAAGTTGCCCCTGTGTGAATGG
Source organism: Lithobates clamitans (assembly GCA_037952925.1). Taxonomy (NCBI): domain Eukaryota; kingdom Metazoa; phylum Chordata; class Amphibia; order Anura; family Ranidae; genus Lithobates; species Lithobates clamitans. The sequence continues at coordinate 1,793,504 of JBBGZY010000906.1, forward strand.
GCTCTTAGTGAAAAGTGCATGTGAAAACAGTCACTAGATGCAGCAATATAGGCAGCTTAAGCTACGTTCAAATCTGTACTTTTCCTATAAGAAATCTAGCTTGACCATGGCCCCTCCATGTCTCAAACTTCTTTGCAAATGCTTTAATGTGACAGACCACCACCTTCGCCTATAAGAAGGCTTAGAAAGACAAAGGTGCAAAACCAAGCTTGACTTTTACAGGAGAAGATTTGCACATAATTTTAGCTTCCCATGTCTCCATATGTAGTAAAGAATATGTGAAGCCAGTGCATTATACATATGAGTTTCAATCATTTAATGTTGGGGGAGAAGAATAGCCAGAGCTGTTTTGGCCATATTTCTCCATATTTTGTGGGTCACAGGAGTGCACTTATTTCTACACTCTTGTGACCCAGATTCAGCTGGCAGCAGGCTAAAGTCCGCTGTCGGCTGACGTCACAAAGCCGGTCCATGCTCTGCAGGGATCCCAAAAATAATGTCAGGCTCCACCCACATGCCAGACTGACAGTTGGCTCAGCCTCTCAGTGTGCGGCTGAAAGCCTAAGCCAGCTGCTCCAAACCCCCCCCCCCCACATAGCCAGGTGCCTTAGTGAGCACTGGAGGGGAAGAGCACAAAGAAGTGACTGACAGTCACCACTTTCAGCTCAGAGCAGACATTAGAACTGAATAAATTAGCAGTCCTTGACCGCTCAGTTCTCAGTGCAGAGCCAACGGTGGACAGATGCAGCATTGTATCGATGCTGCATCCATCTAGGTGAATATGAATTTTTTTTTTTTTAAAGCCTTCAATTCTCTTTTAAGACTTTAATTGTTAATGTGTTTGTAAATTAGAAGGTTTTTTACCTTAATGAGTTCTCTGCATTAAGGTAAAAAAATCTTCTGTGTGCAGCCCCCCTTATACAACCTTAATTCCCAAGAAGTTGTCACACTGCGTAAAATCTACATAAAAACAGAATGCAATGATTTGCAAATCTCATAAACTCATATTTTTTTATTCACAATAGAAAATAGAAAACATATCAAATGTTTAAGCTGAGAAAATTGACCATTTTAAGAAAAAAATAAGATAATTTAAAAACTGATGGCAGCAATACAGGAAAAAAGTTGGGACAGGACCACATTTACTATGGCGTAGCACCCTCTCTTCTTTTAACAACACTCTGTAGATATCTGGGAACTAAGGAGACTAGTTGCTGGAGTTTTGGGGGAGAAATGTTGTCCCATTGTTGCCTGATATAGGATTTTAGCTGCTGAACAGTCCTGGGTCTTCTTTGTCATATTTTTCATTTAAAGATATGCCAAATATTTTCAATTGGTGAAGGTTCTGGATGGCAGGCAAGTGTAGTCATGCTGTTGTCATAGATGCAGTATGCGGTTTAGCATTGTCCTGCTGAAATATGCAATGTCTTCCCTGAAAAAGACATGTCTGGATGGGAGCCTATGATGTTCTAAAACCTAGATATATCTTTCAGCATTGATGGTGCCTTTCCAGATGTGCAAACTGTCCATTCCATACACACTAATGCATCCCCTAACCATCAGAGATGCAGGTATTTGAACTGAGTGCTGATAACAACCCAGAAGGTCCCTCTCTTTAGTTCAGAGGACAGGGCACCCATGGTTGCCAAAAAAGAATGTCAAATTTTGATTAATTTGACCACAGAACAGCTTTCCACTTTGCAACAGCCCATTTTAATTGAGCTTTGGCCCAGAAAAGACGGCTGTGTTTCTGGATCATGTTCAGATATGGCTTCATCTTTGCATGATAGAGCTTTACCTTGCATTTTTGGATGGCACGGCAAACTGTGTTCACAGTGATTTCTTGAAGTATTCCTAAGCCTGTGCAGTGATGTCCATCATAGAATCATGCCTGTTTTTAATACAGTGCCATCTGAACGTCCAGAAATCATGGGCATCCAGTATTGCATTTCGGCCTTGTCCCTTGCGCCAAGAGAATACTGAATATATGCTGTAGATTACGTATTTTTTTAATTTTTTGCTATTTTATGCTGCAGAACATTATTCTGTTTAACAATTTTTAGATGCAGTTTTTCATAAATTGGTGAACCTCTGCCCATCTTTACTTCTGAGAAAATCAGACTCTCTAAGGTGCCCTTTTTTACCTGGTCATGTTACTGACTTGTTGCCAATTAACCTAATTAGTTGCAAAATGTTTTTCCAGCTGTTCCCTGTAAGTTCCATGTACTTTGCCAGGTTTTGGTTGCCCTGTCCAAACTTTTTTTAAATATTTTGCTGCCATCAATTTCAAATCCACCTTATTTTTTTCTTAAATGGATACATTTTCTCAGTTTAAAGTTATGTTTTCTATTATGAATAAAATATGGGTTTATGAAAATTGCAAATCATTGCATTCTGTTTGTATGTAGATTTTACTCAGCGTCCCATCCTATTTGGAATTCGATTTTTACTTACCTGAGCTCGATCTCGATCCAGAAATGTGCCCAACAACAGAAGCTCTCTCTGCTGGAAATGGAGGCAGCAGCAGGAGTCATTGGCTCCTGCTGCTGTTAATCACAGCCAGTGAGCAGAGAGAGAGGAGCGGGGCTGAGCCGCGCTTTGTGCGTCTGTCAATGAACACACATGGCTCCAGAATGAGCCTGCGTGAGTGCGCCCATAGCAAGCGGAAGCTATGAGGGCATTCGGCAGGGGGGAGGAGCTAGAGGCACCAGTGGAGAACCGCAGATGAGGAGGATCAGGGCTGCTTTGTGTAGAACTATTGCACATTGCAGGTAAGTACGACATAGTAACTATCCAATTTCAATCAGCAAAGCCAATTACAAAGCGCACAGAAAAAAAAGATAAAATCTATCTTCATCAAGTGACTTGTGTGCCTCCACCAAACAGGTGGAAAACCTGCTCACCTCAAACAAAATTTAAAAAGCCTCATCTATATCCTCGGGGGTCGATGATAAGGCAAACCCTCCATGGACCTTCTCAGGTTCAGGATATGTATACCTTCCAATTGCAGATATGCTCATATGTCGTCAGATTTGAATCACATAAAACAAAAAGGCAAACTGTGGCTTATTTTTAAGATAGGAAACTGTCAGATTTTGCAGACCTTCAGTTACAAAATTACTGAGAACCATTGGGAACTAACTTCTAATTTCAGAAGTGGTATTCTATTTAGACTGTATGTGAATCAAAAGATATTTTGTTTGTTTTTTTTATTTATAGGGTGGTCCCTATGACAGTTTTTATTTTAGGATGTGTTAGGCTACATTTGCATGGGCATTTTTCCACACAATGTGCACCCAGCAGTGATTGCTACAGGTGATCACTGGCTCTGTGACCAGCCACAAATAGCTTTGGGCACCGACAACTGAAGTGTAGGGGCTCGGCGGTCACAGCTAGCCGCTCACACCTGTCAAACACAGCAATAGCTTCCTGCTGCTGCCATTCACACTGCAGCAAAATGCCCGTGAGAATGTAGCCTTAGAGAGAATAACATGTGTAAACATTTGTTTTGTTGTAGTTAGTCCTGTGACCGTCCCATGGGAATGCACATTTTACAAGAAAGCCATGTTTTGTTAAAATAAGTAAAGCAAAATTTCAAGGTGTAAGAGACCTGCTGTTTGTGGTATATACATTATACAGTAGTTTGCTTACAAGATGATGCTGTTATGTTAGGTAAAAGAGTCTTCCAGATATTTGTTACCATATATTTGATAGTTTTCCTGCTGTTACAGCTGTCTGGTAAGCCTATAATACGGGTGTGAATATCTCCTAAACTTGCACTGTTTAGGAGATATTTACACTACATGCAGCTGGTAATGTCTGGTAATGTCACCGCCGCATGCGCTGTGAAGGGACGGCATACTGTGCCAGACCCTCCAAGTTCCATGCCGCAGCCAAGGGCTCCCGCAAGCATGCACGGGAGTGACGTCATCGCTTCCCCAGCCACTCTAACAGCCAGAGCCCGCAAACCCGGAAGGAAGGCTTGGGTGATGATGGCAGCGTCAGGGAGCCGTGGCAGCTCTGTGCTGGAGGGCTCCGTGTGCAGGTAAGTCTGTCATAGTATACCAGTATGCAGTGCATACTAGTACATTATGACTTAAACCTGCAGGGGGGCCCATTGCTTTTTATTTTTCTGGTGGTTTACTCTATTTAATTAACTTTTTTTTTTTTTTATTGAAATTTTCATAATAAAGTTGCAAAAATTAAAACAGAGTCAACAGTCAGCAGTCAGCACTACAATACACCAGCACCAGTGAACAATGCAGCTCCAGACCAGTTTCCAGTTTCAAAGAGGTAAAAAAGGAAAATAAAGCACACATTTACAGAGTCAAATCGCATCACCCCAGGGATATCAACAGGTATTGGACCAGGTGCTCACCAAGGCCTGCATATAGTTAGCATTTTGCCCTCAGTAGAAACTTTTAACTAATAATAAGCAGTTAATCCGAAGCAGTAGAACTATCATTCATCCTCATTCTCATCCTCACCTTTTCAAATTTAGTTGATACCCCTCAACTAAGATATGTAGCTTTGTACAGCCGTAAGGCGGTATTTATTAACGCCTTCCAAGCCACAATGGCAGGGGCCACCAGTTTCTTCCATGACAGAATGATTATTTTTTTACGTGCATAATACCTAAGCAGGGTATGGAGTGTATGGATCACCTTTTTTGGGTGCCAAAAAGTCCCAACAAACAGACTGCTATGGAAGGTCTGATGGTAATCGTCGTAACTGACTTGACACAGTCCATAACCCACGCCCAAAACTGCTGGATCGGTGTGCAATGCCAGAAAATGTGCAGAAAATGTGGAAAGATTCTTGCAAGTTTAGCTGGAGTATAATATATTCTGTGGAGAAATTTGAATTGTATCAGGTGATCCCGTACTGACAAAGGTTCCACACATTGTCCCAGTCATCACTATCAAGCTGCGGGAAGTCTGACAACCAGGCAGCGTGACAGGAGGCCACAACCTTGGTAGTATCTATAAACAACAGACAGGGTTTTAGGGAGGTCTTGGTCTCTAAGCAAAGATTCCAGATCACTAACTTGCACATCTATGTTAGAGAACCCAAATTGAGCAGAAAAAGCGTGCCTAATCTGGAGGTAGCGAAATAGGTGTGAGTTAGGGAGCCTTTACCTGTATTTAAGCTCCTCAATTGTCAACTGCACCCCATTACCGATTACTGAGCCCACTGTCTTGATCCCATATATCATCCAAATAATGGGGACAGGATAGGAGAAAAACTGAGGCAAATAGGGATTAAGCCACAATGGTGTATCGCGAGACACCACACTGTCTTGGAGTTCAGCTTTCCTGGTCAATTCCCATTCCTTAATGACAGATCGCATTGACCCCATAATGGGCCCCTCATCCAGCGGAACATTAAATGGGAAAATGCTACAACTGCGGCCTCCAGTGATACTGCTGCATCATCATCAGGCTGTGTCAACCACTTGTGTGCAAAGTCTAATTGTCCTGCTAAGAAGTACCTAGTAAAATTGGGTACCGCCAACCCCCCTTCTTTCCAGGGCTGCTGCAGTACTTGTAATCTGAGACGGGGTGCCCCCTCCCCAAAGACAATCCAAAACTACCCTGTCAATTGCCTGGAAAATAGTCTTGGGTATCCAAACCGGTAAGTTTCTGAAAATATATAAAAATATGGGGAGAATTTTCATTTTTAACAAATACATTTTACCAATCAGGGAAAGACAGCAAGTTACGCCAGGCTTGTGTGCGGTGTTTAAGGGTTTGCAGTATGCCTCGGTTCACACCAGAGGCGGCACGACTTGCAGGTCGCCTCACCGAGGCGACCTGCACACGACTGCCGGGGCGACGTGCAAGACGACTTCTGTATAGAAGTCTATGCAAGTCGCCCCCAAAGTAGTACAGGAACCTTTCTTCTAAGTCGGAGCGACTTGCGTCGCTCCGATTAGAACGGTTCCATTGTACAGAACGGGAGGCGACTTGTCAGGCGGCTAGGTCGCCTGACAAGTCGCCCCCGTGTGAACCGAGCCTATGGGAATTATTTAATTCATTTTAATATTCACAGCAAAGTCACCCATCCATGTATGTCTCATCTCCATGCTTTATTTTGTTGAAAAATAATTTTGAAAAACACCCCTCCACCTAGCATTTCTAGTCACAGCCATCTTGAAAAAGGGCATGTGATTTATGTAGCATTTACTAACTGGAATCCATCTGCCTAAGTTCAGGCATGCAAGAAGGAGGGTGTGGGTAGCTGAGAAAACCTCCCCTTCCCTCCTCCGGCTGAAAAAAAATGCCCATGAAAATCCCTAAGATGTATGACATCATTCAGAAACTAGGAGGCAAATTAAGAAATATAAAAAACAAAAAAAACAAAGCTTCTTTTTTTTTTAACGCAAACAAAAAAGATTAAACGTTAAACAGGGTATAAAAAAAAAACTTTAGGCAAGGAGCTAAAACACGTGGTAAAATATAAGGTTGTAAATGTTTCACAAAAGTAGTTGTAACTCTGTACACCCCTACTAGAATGCACAACCAGTGATCTTTAACAATACATTTTGTACAGGTTGCTCAAGAACAATCACTACTTTGAACATTTATCCTGGATCTTGCATATCAAAAATGTTAAGGGCTCATATACACCTAGTGCAGTGATTGCCATTTTACCACACTGGGTAAATGCCAGCCACTGCTAGGGCACATAAGGTGTGGTTCAGTGAGCTATGGTAAAATGCAGACATGTAGCAATGTACCGCAGCGCACACAAAGGCACCACGTGCCACGGCACAGTAGGGATGCTGTGTATAGATATGAGTGATGGGGTTTATTTACTAAAGGCAAATCCACTTTGCACTACAAGTGCACTGCCTGTAGATCCGAGGGGGACATGCAAGAAAAATAAAAAACAGCATTTTTGCTTATACATGATTGGATGATAAAATCAGCAGAGCTTCCCCTCATTTCAGATCTTCCCCTCAGATCTACAGGGACTGCACTTCCTTGTAGTACAAAGTGGATTTGCCTTTAGTAAATCAACCCCGATATGTCACACTGGGGTAGATTTACTGAAACTGGAGCACTTAGAATCTGGTGCAGCAGTCCATGGTAGCCAATCAGCTTCTAACTCCAGCTTTTTTAATTAAGCGTGGGCAATAAAACCTGGAAACAGATTGGTTTCTATGCACAGCTGCACCAGATTTTGCACTCTCCAGTTTTAGTAAATCACCCCCTCTGCAACACTTTAAAGTTTAAAAAAGAAAGCAGAAAAAAGCAACTGTGCATCACACTGGCCCTCGCTACAGCTCACTACCAGTGAAAACTGAAGGCTGCTTGCATGCTTAAAACCCAGCTTTTATGCGCCAGCAGCATTAACCAGCTGTAATATAAAACTAATGCTGTAGCTTATTGAAATGTTCCAGAAATCACAGTTCTCAGTGGTTGCCAACAATGCATAATTTATAAATACACTTCTTTTAAGATTACAGAGCTGTAAGCACCTTGAAGCTATTACATTTTTTAAATTCATACTGCTCATTTTTTTAGATTATGGCATCCCTGGTAGACTGATAGTCTTTGCGGAGAGGGTACACATTCACTTCACAAATGAGCTACTCCATGTGTAATGCGCTTTTCTTAGTGACAGATTAGCTTTAATATGAACCTTTTCTTTTTTTAAACAAATTCACTGGTAAAGTCTGGGCTTTGAACGCAGAGTCTTTGCCATGCTTAAAGTTACTGATCCGAGGACTAGTGCAGGTACTTGCAAGCGTCACAAAGTTGCCTGCACTTTATCAGTGATGGTAGTTTATACACTTTGGTGGACATGACCGGTTCCCTTTAACAAAGCTGTGCAACTACCTGAAATTCTGGAAAGCATAAATCCCTGGCAGCCACCACACACTGTATTTCATTAAAAATTGTCCTGTAACATAACTGTTTCCAGCTGTCATTTCTGTAAGAAGCTGAATGGAAGCACTTGTTGCTTTGGACAGCACATAGATGTTTCTTTTCAGAATCCCTTGGTACACAAGGCCCTGTATCTTGAGGTCAGCATAAATATTTGACTCATTCTATAGTTCAGGAGCAACACTGAGATCTCTCTCATCCCTGTTGTATAATAGCATTTATAGAGTTTACTATTCTTAGGAGCTCATTTACACAGCACATACATTATTACAACATAGAAAAATGTGCATGCATTTAAAGGTGTTTGCCATGTTTTTAATTTTTCATGCTTCTTGTGTAGTTTTATTTCCCGCACTTCTCTGCTGATTTCGGTTGAAACAAAACTATTAAAGTGGTACTAAATTAAATAATAAATAAAAAAATAAAATAACCAACATGTTATACTTACATGTTCTGTGCAATGGTTTTGCACATAACAGATCCAATCCTCCTCATCTTGAGTCCCCCGCTGGTGGCGCTACTGGCTCCTCCCCCCTGCTGAGTGCCCCTATAGCAAGCTGCTTGCTATAGGGGAACTTATGCATGCTCGCTACCAAGCCCCGCTCTGTGTGTCCATTGACACACACAACGGGGCTCAGCCCCACCCCTCACTCCCTCCTCACTGGCTGTGATTGACAGCAGTGGTAGCCAATGGCTCCCGTTGCTGTGTCTGAGTCAATGAAGAGGGGGAGAGCAGCTGCTTTCATGCACATTGCTGGATCAAGATTAGGCTTAGGTAAGTATTTGGAGGGACGGGGAGCTGCACACACAAGTTATTTTACCTTCATGCATTCTAAAAATGTTATGTTATCAAAGGAAGCCATAGCACAACAAAGGAATCCCTATTATCTGCATTTATTGTGTAGGATTTCCATAAGCTTAATAAAGACAGCCCCCGTCTTAGGATGGGGACTGCTATTGTTATGCTTGTGGGTGTCCTATACAATAAATGCAGATATTAGTGATCCCTCCAGTGTGGGGGTTGCTTCCTTTTCTTGCATGGTGCCTGCTAGTGAGGATGGCTCGGTCTACCTCCAGCATCCGGTATTCAAGTGGGGGTGGGGAGGAACAGCTTGATGTGGAGAAATCTGTGTAGAGTAATCCATTTTGTTAATGTCGTTTACATTAAGGAGGCTCCTTTTATACGGTGCCTTAAAAAAGTATTAATACCCCCTGAAATCTTCCACATTTTTTCATGTTACAACCAAAAACGTAAATGTATTTTATCATTTTCCTTCTACTTCACACAATTATGTGCAACTTTGTGTTGGCCTATCACATAAAATCCCAATAAAATACATTGACATTTTTGGTTGTAACATGACAACATGTGGAAAATTTCAATATGAATACTTTTTCAAGGCACTGTATGTACTCGAAATAAACCCAAAACCAAAAATCGAATTTATTACAGATTACGCATCCTTGGTTAGGTGGCTGTGTTTATTTTACTTTTGCAGGCTCATTTTGCTTTATTTTCACCTGGTAATCCTGCAAATAACACACTTCCTGTCCCTGGGTGACTACGTCACTTCTCCGCTGTCTTTATAGAGGGAACCATGGATGTCACCCTAGGCTGTTTTCCTGGTATGGACTACAAACATGTCTATTTACTTCCTCTACATGGAGGGCAGGACAATTAGTAGTTTACAGAAGATATCTAGGAAGGAGGATATTTGTCAGTGTAGCTTACATGAATTATATGGACACAGCATTTCACAGCATTTCTGGCCAGATCAACAGGTATTTTCTTAGCTTGATAAAAAAAAGAAATTAAATGAAGCCACCACAGCTAAGAATTGTAAGCTACAACATTTTACATATTTTGTTCTTGGGTTTAGTTATCCTTTAACGCAGTAATGATTTTGGCTCTAGGTTCCATGCATCAGGCACATTTATCACTGTACTACAGATGTTTGTGATTGTGTTTTCCTTTGAAATTTTAATTGAAATGTCTGTAAAAATATCAATCAAATGTCTCTGCATGTTTTACATGGCAAAACACGGAGAGTGTATAATAAAAATAAAAAACAAAGGGAGCGCTCTGATTTGTAGATATTAACTTTATTTTACAAAGTTGGAGGCTGGCCCTCCCATGCCTAGCTACTGGTTATTGAGCCTACCCATCATGCTCAGTAAGCAACAGTTAGTGCGGGGGCTGAAGAGGGCAGGATTCAGCGTTGGTTAGCAAGGTCTGGATTTATATATCAGGTGTCTCGGGGTGGGTGAGGTATGTGAATACAGGTGAGGCTTGAGGGTATCTGCTTCACAGTCTTTATTGATGGGAATAAGTTGTGCTTGATAAAAAAATAGTGTAGCGCTATGTGTATATACAAATCAAAAATATGACATATATGAACAGTGGATCAATTCATCCTTTGCGGGACAAAAACAGTATTGAAACAACACTAAGTGATACATATAAACAGTAAAAGTGACTGCAATAAATGGGTAGTATAAATCCGTATTATAAACACAAGTATTAAGTGTAAAAAAACGTATATATATATATAACAAATCAAATAATATAGTCCATTAAAAATTAATGTTTAGGTCAATAGTGACTAGTGGAATAGAAAACCACCACCAAAAGTCTATGAGAATAAAAAATGAAAAATAGAGAAAAAAATAAAAAATTCCCAGGGTTTCCTCCTAAATGAAGTTGTTCACTTCTGGTAGATGAATAGATAGATCACAGATGGGTGGAAGGTCTAGATAGGTGGCAGGACCATCACCTTCCACCCATCTGTGATCTATCTATTCATCTACGAGAAGTGAACAACTTAATTTAGGAGGAAATATTTGATTTGTTATATACATACGTTTTTTTACACTTAATACTTGTGTTTATAATACGGATTTATACTACCCATTTATTGTAGTCACTTTTACTGTTTATATGTATCACTTAGTGTTGTTTCAATACTGTTTTTGTCCCGCAAAGGACGAATTGATCCACTGTTCATATATGTCATATTTTTGATTTGTATATACACACAGCGCTACACTATTTTTTTATTATTTTTGTCTTTGCCTATGTCTAGAGGTGTGTTAGCTGCTAACTGTATATTATAATCACCTTCTGCTTTATTACCGTTTGGCGCAGCGCTGTACTTATTCCCCTAATAAGTTGTGCTTGACATATATTTTTAATTTTTTTTACTGTTTCTTTGTTGCAGCTTTGTTCCACAAGATTTGTTTTGAGTTTGGCAATATTCCTACTAAAATTGTTTGGAAGATAGTATGTAATATGGGAAGAAAATTCATCCTCATTTGCACTTTGCTCACCACTTTTATTTCCATGGTATCATATTGGCGAATCCGCTTGGAATGTCACGGTTGTTCATCTTGAATTTTTGCTTTCCTTTGTTACAGAATTACTGGGACTTCAGGCTGATTGAGAATGGCAGAAGGAATTTTGTGAGACAAAATCATTTATGTTCTTTCTTTTTTTTTCTTTGTCTTTCACAGACTACAGAATGAGAAATGGATGAATGTAAAAGCGGGAGATATCATCAGACTGGAGAATAATCAGTTTGTGGTTGTATGTAATAATTCCTATTTGTTTTTATTGATTTGCAGATTTTTTTTCAATATCATAACTACCGAAAGGATAGGCAATAAGACATGTAAGGCTTCAGTTAAAAGCCTTGAATAGGTTTCTGGAAGTTAGAAAAAAATGTAATCTTGGATAGAGTTGGGAAGGTTTAAAAATTCTGTCAGATTTTTATTAGCGTTTTTTTTTCATCATTTTGGAGCATTTCCCTTTATTATCTGCACCAGTGATGGTGGTCACTTGCAAACTTTGTGAGGGAAAATGATTCCAACAATGTCACAGATAACAAAGGTCAGGTATTTAACCTAAAGCCGAACTAAAGACAAGAATACTCACCAATGCTGCAACAGCCACAAGTTTTCGCTCATGGGTTGGAAACATTAGTGTGAATCCAGTCGCAAAACTTGAACTCTGTAGCGAGAGGTGGAAACACAAAAGACTGATTCAAAGAAGTTTACTTTAATTCTTACATAATGCACAAGATATTGATATGACTGATGATGGAGATAAATTTCTGTGGTATAATGACAATGCTTGAGTTAAATTGACACTTTCGCAAAAAAAGACAGTTCTTTTTAAAACATAAGTATAGGACTTCCAGTTCTGGTGCCTTATGAGTATGGATGCATAGTAGCCGAGCTTCAGCCAGCCCTCATGCTTCAGTGCAAAAACCAGTACCTACATATCACAAATTTACCCCAAGCACTGGAGGTGGGGGGACCAGGCAGCCTTATGGTGAGGTTCGTATCAAAAGTATCACTGCAGAAGAAACAATGCACTATATCTGAAAAAAGAAAACCTGCTTATCCAGGATGGTGGACAAAGACAAGAGACCTTGCCACACTCAGCAAAGATGAAGAGAACACAACAGATGCAAAACCTTTACCAAACCTGGTGATCAGCAATGCAGGTAGCCACACATCTTAAACCTGACTTTGTTAAAATAAATAATCATCCAGCCCCTTCAGAAAGTGCAGGACAAGGTTGCCAATAACGAACACAGAATTAATTCCCTGGAACAGCGAGTGAACTTGAATCAAATCACTACTCAGACTCCAATCTATTCCTATGTACAGGATTGAATACCTCGAAACTAGATCCAGGTGTAACAATTTGCCTTTTGTGGGGCTTCCAAAACTGCTTAAACCTCTTAACTCACATAAATTCTGTGCTCATGGCATCCTTCAAGCAGAAGGACTGCCAAGCCTGTTCGAAGTATTAAGGGCACGCAGACTAGGCCTGTCATAGCCTGTTATCGGAACTCTGCTGAAAATGCTAAGAACCCATGGGCATATCGGGCACAAAGAAATCTTTTAGTGTAGGGACACAAACTTCTCTGAATTTTTGTCACCTTCCACACTGATCCACTGCAGTTTCCCTACAGCATGGTGTCCTGTGGTTTTTGTGTAGCTTACCCATGCTTTGCCATAGACTTCCATCAGATTGGGCAGTTTGTGTGTTTTTTGAAAGCACACCAAAAGTCCTTGCAGCTGATCAGTGTGAACGGGACCTAAATTCACTCACTTAGTGTCCGCTAGAGATCGATTAATTCAATTTAAATTCCTGCACAGGATATATTACACCCCAACAAAGTTATCTAAAATTTACCCGGGTACATCGGCTGAATGTTGGCGCTGCTCACTGTCCCCCACCAATTTTAGTCACGTCTTTTGGCATTGCCGGGTGGTCAAGGAGTTTTGGTCTGATGTTGGGCGCTGTATAACAGAGATTACATCTATACTTGTTCCCTTAATGGTGGCAACATGCTTACTTGGCTTTGTGGAGGGCTTGGTACCTACTAGGGCCCAATGTACCTTACTTAGCCTGTAGTTTTATGCACGTAAGGCACTGATCCTTTATTGAAAAAAAACCTGTGACGCCCTCACTATCATACTGGAATGGGCTTGTAAACAAAGTGATTCCGTTCTATAGAGCAACATACCAGAGCTGAGGATGTCCAAGGAAATTTGACAACGTTTGGAAAATTTGGTTGGACAATGATCTTCCTGTAGCCTAATTACTATATAGACTTGAGCTGGAAGGGGAGGTCTGCCTGGGCCTGGATATTGGAGTATAGGGCTCTGTTGTTACTGCATCCCCACTGGGATTATTCTGGGACTGACTGTTGTTTCAATGGCTGTATGTGGAGATGAATGCTGGACTTATTACTATGAGAACTGTACAGTTTCTATAATAATGTCTTTTATATGATCATGGTATGTGTACCCATATTGTTCTGGGGACCTTGCATCTGGGAGGGCGGATTTGCCCACGGGTTGGTGAACCTGGATTGGAGGGGGGGGTGTTATGTTATGTTGTTTATGATTCCCACCCTTCGTGGCGAGGTGTGTTTTTATATTTTTCTCTTTTTGTACTATACAAAACTAATAAAAAATAATTTGCAAAAAAAAAAAAAGATGATCTCATAGTGGAGCACTCCCCCCAGACAATTTATTGGGAGTAGTATGAGAATGGATGGAAGTTTAAAAATGATGCTTTCAATCGCTGAAACTTGTAAAGTTTGTGGAAGAAGTTCAAGAATCCAAGCAAATTTCTGTATTAGGAAAGAAGAATTAAATTGCCAACTGCACCAGAGTCAATGAACACTTGTAATGTTGCAGTGGAAATGGTGATGTGCACAAAAATGGAGGGAGGTAGAGCAAAGGGGTGAAAGTGAACATCTAAGATGCCCTCATCAAGGCACACTAATGTTGGAGTTTCCTAGCCACTGTGGGCATTGCTTCAAGAAACGTCCCATCTGGCTGCATTAAATACACAGGCCTTGGGACAGGTGTTGAGTTCTTTCCCTGGAGGGAAGGCATGAGCGGCCCAGTTGCATAGGCTTTTCTTGGGGTGGTGAAGCAAAGACATTAGGTGGTTCTAGGATATACTTGAAGGTAGGTGCCAGGTGAGGAGTGAAGGTCTTACATTGAAGAACCCTCTCTTGGACATGCTCTAAAAAGCTAATGTCAATCTGTGTGGCCAGGGAGACAAGGTCATCAAGGGTGGTAGCAGTCTCTCAACTGTCCAATTCGTTTTTGATGTGATCTGCAGAAGGTAGTTGTAAGAGCTTTGCTAGTACAGGAAACTGCTCCCAGACTGGATGGGTCCCCAGGCCAAGGCTTGGCCAGAAAGCAGGGAAACTATATAAGCCTCTTTGGCCCATCCATTGGGAGGTTCTGCTGCTGCAGTTAAAAATAGAGTCTACATTGATTCACAAAACCGCATCAGGCCTTGGGTTCTTCAGAGATACATGAGAGTTAGTAAGTGTAGCGTGGAAGCAACCGATGAACTGAATTGATGCACTTGAGAAGGTTGTGGTGGGCCTGGAGTTACAGAAGCCATTGGTAGAGAAGTCTGAAGTTGCTCCAGCTCAGTGGAAAGGGCATGAATCACCTGAATGTTGCGTAGCCTGTACCCATGTACCCATGTAACCCAATAAAGGACTTTTATTCAAGAGCATCTGAGTCGCCAGCCCTTTTCTGATTCAAGTACTGCATTTTGGGGCCTGAACGTCCTAGCTAGAGCACCGGATCACAGTTCATAGATCATCATATTAGCAGTGGAGCTGGGGTATCATTTTGCTTCTCTTGTGAATAACCTGAACCTGGTCGCCTCCTAGAGGCTGAGCCTTTGCATGA
The DNA here is from genome assembly GCA_037952925.1 of Lithobates clamitans. Classification (NCBI taxonomy): domain Eukaryota; kingdom Metazoa; phylum Chordata; class Amphibia; order Anura; family Ranidae; genus Lithobates; species Lithobates clamitans. The sequence goes on from JBBGZY010000906.1 coordinate 1,808,632, forward strand.
GACACTTGGGATCCACCACTGACTGATTTTTCTGTCCTGGTTCCAGCAAACTGTCAGGGAAGGCAGTCCATACTCATTAGGAATAGAATGACCAGGGATTGATGGTAGTAACTGGACTTGTATGGGGGTGCAGATCACAGAGGAATCACTAAAAGGTATTGGTTCCCTGAGAGTCACCGGGAAACACTGGAAGCTTCGGCCATGGATTGACAAGACAATCTGGTAACCAGAAGCAGAGACATAGAATACTTGTGTGCGGAATGACAGCAGAGGTATATCTGATACTGGGTGATACTGAATACTCCAAAGGCTTGGCAGGAACAGGACTCAAGGTGTCGGCATCTTCAGCAAAGCTGAAAGCCCTGTGAAGAGCTGAGTTACAGGGTCTAAGGAGCCATCTGGTTTACGCCATTGCACCCTACAAAAAGTGATGAACTCTGCTGCTGACAGTTCCTAGTTTTCAGTCCCCTGACTCAAACAGGGATGGGATGAGAGGAAAACAAGTGAGAGCCTCTGTAAGCACTGGTTTGCTAGGATTGTGTGAACTCAGGAACAAAAGTGAGAGTCTCTGGGACTACTGGGTTGCTAAAAACACAAGTATACAGAAGGAGTGCATTAGGACAGATAAGCCTGGACATGGGAGGGCAGTAAAAGCAGGAGGTTGAGCCGTGGTTTTACCACCCCATTTTATGTGACAGCTCCCTGCTAAGGGCTCCTGGTTGTTAGGGAACCAGTACTCGCCAGTGTGATAACAACCAGGTGAAAGGCAAGGAATATTGCAGGCGTTATTTGTGGTTTTTTTTCTCAGACAAAAGTTAAGATTTTGTGCATATACACATTAGTAACAATCATAGCATAGAGAAACTGGAAAGTAAGATGTTCTCATTTGTACATAGCATGGTGTTTGGGCGAATGGGAGCCACACAGGATTGTTCTATCCAAGCAGTCTAGTCTCTTTAGATAGAGAAGAGAAAGTTCCAGTGTAAATATTCCAGCATTTAGTTTTGTGTAGGAGAGTTGGAAAGTTGCTTGCAGCCTGGCTTGGTTTTCAGTTTTTTATCGTTATCTGCATTCCACAGAAGATTACCCTCACTTTCTGTCCCAGTGATAGTGGTCTTACCTTCCAACTCTGTCCAAAACGTAAACGGTTTAAGCTGGAGTTAGAGTTTTAAAATGAGGATTGGCACAATTATGTGTTTATCACAAATAAACTGTTGAAGTATGTAAATGTATCATGAGGTATTACAGTAAAAAGTTTTCATGGAAAAGTAAATATATCAGCAATTTTAAACACTTAAAAAGTAATATACCGTATATACTCGAGTATAAGTCGAATTTTTCAGCACATTTTTTTGTGCTGAAAGTGCCCCCCTCGACTTATACTCGAGTCAAGCACTTTTCTGCAGCAAAGAATTTCATTTTCCGAACCGAATTTGGGGCCCCGTATCTCAGGGCCACTTGGTGCTAGGAACCCCAAATTTGGTGTGCAAACCCAGTAGAACTGGTGCCACAACATATCCAAAGCTGAAGTTCCTAGCACTAAGTGGCCCCGAGATACGGGGCCCCAAAATCGGTTCGGAAAATGTCATTCTCTGCTGCAGAAAAGTGCTTGACATTTTCTGAACCGACTTTGGGGCCCCATATCTCAGGGACACTTGGTGCTAGGAACCTTAAATTTGGGGTGCAAACCCAGTGGAACTGGTACCATAACATATCCAAAGCTGGGGTTCCTAGCACCAAGCGGCCCTGAGATACGGGGCCCCAAAACTTGTTCAGAAAATGTCATTTTCTGCTGCAGACAAGTGCTTGACATTTTCTGAACTGATTTTTGGGGCCCTGTATCTCAGTGCCACTTGGTGCTAGTAACCCCAGCTTTGGAAATTGTATGGTGCTAGTTCCACTGGGTTTGCACACCAAATTTGGGGTTCTTAGCACTAAGTGGCCCCAAGATACAGGGCCCCAAATTCGGTCAACTGTGTCCATCTGCAGCAATGTCATTTCGGGACCCTTTGGGTTCAGAGACCCCAAATTTTGGCTGCAGCTAGGGGGCATCTAGGTACCCTTAACTACCGAGTTTGAAGTTCAGGGGACCTATGGCTGCAAATGGGCACAGTGATGCATGCAAATGGGCATTGTTGACCCTCTTTTCCACTTACAGTAGCTGTGCATTTCTCACCCTCGTCTTATACTCGGGTCAATAAGTTTTTCCCATTTTTTTTGTGGTAAATTAGGGCCTCGACTTATACTCGGAACGACTTATACTCGAGTATATACGGTATATAGAAATTATATCTGCGCTCGGTTGGTAAAAAATCAGCAGCTGAACACTATAACCCAGATATTGGGCACAAAGGATAAATGCAAAATATAAAGTGCAGTGCTAAATTAAACTGTGAATATTAAATGACACAATGCCTACCAGCATGTGATGAATACAGTGCGAACGTGCAATGATACAATGTCACTATAACCAATATTCAATATTAATAATTAACCTAACCTGCTATATTAATTTAATTATTAATATTGAATATTGGTTATAGTGACATTGTATCATTGCACGTTCTCACTTTATTCATCCCTTGCTGGTAGGCATTTATTTACTAAAGGAAAATCAACTTTGCACTGCAAGTGCACTTGGAAGTAAAGCCGCTATAGATCCGTGGGGGACATGCAAGGAAAATAAAAAACAGCATTTTAGCTTGCACGTGATTGGATAATAAAATCAGCAGAGCTTCCACTCATTTCAGATCTACCACTTAGCTTTATAGCGACTTCACTTCCAAGTGCAGTTGCAGTGCAAAGTGGATTTGCCTTTCGTAAATAACCCCCATTGTGTCATTTACTATTCACGGTTTAATTTAGAGCTGCACTTAAAGTAATAGTGTTGCCTAACAGCAGGGACCACAAAGTTCTTACTATTTGTTTTGAGCCAGAAAACTCTCTTCTTTGTGCCTCCATGAAATAATTTTCACATTGTCACCAGCAGCCTGACCCCCCCCCCCCCCCTTCAGGAGTAACCCCTGCCATATAGAATTGTATCTATAGCCAATAGAGGGTACACATTTAAGAGGGGGGCTTTTACTTTTAGGAATTTAGAGCGGCAAACGGGTGCGCTTTGAAGGGGCTGTGTCACAAAGCAAAACGGTTATTTAATTAGTTTTCGGTGGAAGCAGTCATTTCTCAGTTTCATAGCACATAGCTATGTCCCTGCCCTGGGATATGTTTGCTTCCATCAGCATCTAATTACTTTATGAGATAATCTATTTAAAGTGTGTCTGTTGCACATATGGAACGGTCACCAGTACCAATATGAAAGGTGAACCTAATAAAATCTGATGGGTTCATGTCTGTTACATATCATTTGGCCGAGCATTTGCTTTAAATGTATGCGTCATTACATGCAATGTGTCATGAACATAATTAAAGTATAAATGAAGAGCAACCCTACTTCTTCAAGGATGTAAATATATGAATGTGAAAAATAATAGTCCAGATTTCGGAGTATATTATCTGGAACAAACAATAATTGCTGATGGGTTTGTAGCCATTCTTAAAGTATTTCTGATGAATAGTTATGTCAGCTGCTATTGCTGCTCTTCCCTTTTTTAGAACTTTAGTTCCTTGGCTGCCATGCTAAAGCTAAAACTTCTCTGATACCTATTTAGAGTGAGCAAAAACTATATTCCAATCTGTCCCACTAGACAGGTTATTCCCGTGTGATGCAGCCATCTCAGAGAAGGTGAATTCATATTTGCATTACAGCCTGCATAGTAAAACCACCTCTGCAATTTCTATAGCAGTTAAATGTCCAGGATTTCTGCAGGGCAGTAGGCATATAACAGTGGCCCAATGTTTAATTAGAGATGGGGATGGGGGCTTTAAGCAGTATTAAACCCAAAACCAAAAATGTAATATATTGCAGCTTACCAATCCTTAGATGTGGTGGCTGCATTTGTTTTATTTTTATAGGTTTTTTCCCTTCTGTTTTCTCCTGGTGATCTGGTCAGTAACACACCTCCTGTATTGCGGTGCCTCCACTCTGGATGCACAGGGGCACTTTTGGACAACAGAATTGTCCATCTGGGGGTAGGGGAGTATTAGATGTACTAGCAGATTTAGATTAAAAAATTTAGGCCAACCTCCAGCTCACACTGTAGTTAGGGTCCTTTCACACTGGGGCGGGGGCGTTGTCGGCAGTAAAGCGCCGCTATTGTAAGCGGCGCTTTACCGTCGGTATGCGGCCGCTAGCGGGGCGGTTTTACCCCCTGCTAGCGGCCGAGAAATGGTTGAAACCACCGCGAAGCGCCTCTGCAGAGGCGCTTTGCCGGCGGTATAGCCGCGCCCTCCCATTGACTTCAATGGGCAGGAGCGTTGAAGGAGCGGTATACACTCCGCTCCTTCACCGCTCCGAAGATGCTGCTGGCAGGACTTTTTTTACCGTCCTGCCAGCGCATCGCTCCAGTGTGAAAGCCCTCGGAGCTTTCACACTGGAATGAAAGCAGCGGCACTTTCGGGTCAGTTTGCAGGCGCTATTATTAGCGCAATAGTCCCTGCAAACCGCCCCAGTGTGAAAGGACCCTTACAGAAACAGATTTTTTTTTTCCTTTTGGGGTTAAAGTTTTACATGTATAAATAAAAGCTGGTCCTTGTAAGCACCCCCGGCAGCGTTAAATGGTTTGTCTTATCCCTCTAACTGCTACATTTGCAGGAGAGCTTGTTCTGTTGAAAAACAACATACTTACTGGCTGGATCACCAGGTGAACATAAAGGAAAGAAAACGAATAGAGCCATCATATCTAAGAATTTGTAAGCTCGAATACAATGTTTGCTTTTTGGTTTATTCCTGCTTTAACCACTTCAGCTCCGGAAAGTTTCACCCCCTTAATGACCAGGCCATTTATTGTGATACAGCACTATGTTACTTGAACTGACACTGTACTCAAATAGAGCTTTCTTTTGGTGGTATTTGATCACCTCTGCGTTTTTTTATTTTTTGCGCTATTAACAAAAACAACCTGCCAATTTTGAATAAAAGAACAATATTTTTTACTTTCTGCAGCTATAAAACATCCCCAATAAAAAAAAAAATGTAAAAAATCTAATTTCTTCATCAGTTTAGGCCAATATTTTTCTCTGCTACATATTTTTGGAAAGAAAAATCCCAATAAGCATATCTCGATTTTTTTTTTGTGCAAAAATTATTGCATCTACAAACTTTGGGATAGATTTATGGTATTTTTTTTTTTTTTTACTAGTAATGGTCGCGATCAGCGATTTTTAGCAGGACTGCGACATTGCGGCTGACAAATTGGACACTTAACTGACACTTTTTGGGGACCAGTGACACCAATACAGTGATCAGTGCTAAACAAAAGCACTGTCACAGTATAAATATTACTGACCGGGAAGGGGTTAACACCAGAGGCGATCAAAGTGTTAAGTGTGTCCCTGGGAGGTGCTTACTAACTGTGTGGGGGACGGATGCTCTGGAGCTTAGCTAAAACACAAGATCTTTCTTTTGTCCCCTGACAGATCAGCGGTCTGCCTTCTTTACATCTTTGCAGACTGCTGCTCCGTGTCTCCACAGAACAATCGGCGGGTCGTGACGGCCATCATGGCCGCAGTCCAATCACAGCGGGAGTGGCGCTTTGGCCCCTGCACCCCGTGCACAAAATCACGTACAGGTACGTGATTTTGCGCAGCCGGGCTGCCCTGCTACAGTATATATGCGGTGGGCGGTCTGGAAGCGGTTAACTACTAATCTTTGATCAGAATTTCCATATCAGTCGCAGCACTAATTAGGGCTCATGCACACTGCATCTCAAAGAAGCGGCTCCTACAGGCTTTTGAGCTCTCATTTTTTTCTGCCTGGAAACTCCCCTCCATGTTAGCCAATGTGTCCATGCACACTATGGCTTTTTCAGGACTTTGCAGGCATATTTTCTTAAAGGCAGAAGAAAAAACACCAAACTCACGTTTTTGAGAGGAACTTTTGAGCAGAAAAGATGCCTAAGTGTCCAAAAACGCACAGAAAAGCTCAAAAAAGCATTAAAACGCACAAAAAAAGGAGAAATTCAATGAGGGAGGGTTTGTGAAAAAAAAAAGGCTTATGTTCAATAAAAAAGCGCAAAAAAGCACAAGCTTAGTTCAAGCTTTTAGGCCAAGAAATAAAAGCTCAAATGCCTGTAAAAGCAGCTTTTTTTGGAGCTGCAGTGTGCATGAGCCCTAAGGCTGCATGTTTTGTGGATAAGCAAGAGTTTGTTTGAAAGTTTATGGTTTAGATTATGAAAGTACCGGTATTCTTACTTGATTGGGAAAGAAAAATATTTTTAGATGTACTGCTTGTAATACTGTATTACTTCCAAAAGATGGCAGAAGAGTCCTACTACAAAAGTCTATATACCTTTTTCATCTGGCTGTTTTATGTCATGGCACCAGAGCATGTATAAGGCAAGATTAACATGCCAGCTTTAGCTGTTCATTTTTCCTTTTTATGAGTCTTTCTTGTTCTAAAGACTTAAGAAGTCTTAAAATACTATCAGCGGTGATGCTGATTACAACAGATGTCTCTGTAACTCTGCTGAAATGTACCATATTTTTCGCTGCATAAGACGCATTTTCCCCCCCCCAAAAAATGAGGGGAAATGTCTGTGCGTCTTATGAAGCGAATATTGGCCAGCCCCTCCCCCTGTTGCCACCGTGTTACAATACCGGCCCGGCCGTGGTCCAAGGGCCGGTTGCAAAAGGGGGCCTGCTGGCGCCACCTGCAGGAACGCACTGGGGTCTGGCCCCGTCTAGGCACTGGCTGCTCACTCTCTCAGAATGGCTCGTGGCGGCAGCGACCATCCTCTGTGGACCACAGCAGCATGCATAATGATCATATATCAAGGGTAGGAGGCCCGGCCCGGGTAGAAGAAGCAAGCCCAGGAAGCTTTGCAGCAGGTCCAGTGCGCTAAGGTGGACGGCACGCCCACAAGACGTCATTACGTGTTGCTGCTGCAAACCTAATAGTGTAACCACATAGGTCGCTGCCTCCCTCCGAGTCCCTTCCAGTCCCTGCCTCGGCAAACAGTGCCCGCCTGGTCAGGGCAGAAAAGGAGAGGAGTCAGAGGACACACCAGCAAGCCACAACAGGTACCATCCCAGCCACCCACTGCAGGGACCAGGTGCCAGCCCAGCCACCCACTGCAGGGACCAGGTGCCAGCCCAGCCACCCACTGCAGGGACCAGGTGGTTCAGAATATTTTTTTTCTTGTTTTCCTCCTCTAAAACCTAGGTGTGTCTTATGGAGCGAAGAATACGGTATGCATATAAATAATGTAAAAATAAGGTACAGTTTGTCTTAAAGTGGTATTAATCCCAAAAGCAAACATTTATTTTATTACAGCTTGTGATGGCTGCATTCTTTTTCTTTTTCAGGCTTTCTTTCCTTTATTTTCATCTTGTGATCAAGCTAGTTAGTGCATTGTTTTTCAACTGAACAATCTCTCCTACAAGTGTAGTGGCTTAGAGGGTTGAGACAAACCATTTAACACTGACGGGGTGCTTATGATGATTAGCTTTTATTTGCTTTCCAAAGGAAAAAAAACGTTTGACGTAACTACAGAGTTATCTGGAGTTTGGCTTTAATTTGTTGGTGTATTTAAATCTGCTAGAACAGCCAACACTCTCATCCCCCCAGATTAACAGTGCCACTGTCCAAAGGTGCCCCTGTGCTCTTTCATACAGAATAGAGGCACTCCTATACAGGAGGTGTGTTACTAGCCAGATCACCAGGTGAAAACAGAGGGGAAAATCCTATAAATAATAAAACCAATGCAGCCACCACATCTAAGGATTGGTAAGCTGCAATATATGACATTTTTGGTTTTGGGTTTAATACCGAGGGAGAAAGAAAAAATGCTGTTTGAAGAAAGGGTACCATGCTAGGTGGGCTACTCTAATCACATGATGGCTGTACACTACCTGGAGTCATGCGTCTGACCATACCAAATATGAATTAATGGCACAATAGAGTCACTGAAATATAATACATTTTTGCATGGCCTCTATTCCCTAGCTTTCTTTTAAACTGTTTTACTTTGACTGGTTGTTCTCATCATTATGGCGAGGGCGCGGTCACTCCAGACTCATAAAGTAAAGCTTGGTAAACAATGAAACGCTGTAATTGGCCACTGTACACAAAATGAATCATGTGTTAACCTCAGAAATCCTGTAACAGATAGCAGTGTTTTCCCTGACACTAATCTTCTGCAAGGGATCTGTCCTATTTACTGTGGCAAATGAAATATTTCAGCCAAACGTATAAACCAGATACTTATCTGTTTCACAGGCTGACTTGCTCCTCCTCTCAAGCAGTGAACCACATGGCCTGTGTTACGTGGAAACAGCTGAGCTTGATGGGTGAGTTGTCTTTTTTTTTTTTTTTTGTCTTTGATTTATTTTATCTTTTTTTATTTAACGTGTGATTTGCTGTTTCTTGGAAAACAACATTTGATTTTTTTTTCCCCTATTGTACTGATAACGCAAAATATTTTTTTTTTTTGGAGAGAACCAGTGTTCTCTCCAAGAAAAATGTTCTCTCCAAAAACCTAATTTTACATTATTATTTTTAGCAAATATACAATAATGTGCAAAAGGCACAGGCATGTTACATATAGTAGTTCACTAAATATTTGTCTAAGATGGTCATGTTATGTCTGCTGCAATTGACTGTCAATAAAAACAAATTAAAAGTAATACAGTAAGACATAAGTAGGCCCTTAAACCAAACATAATTATAGACCACTATCTAGTTAAAAATCATAATACGCTTGTAGGCATGTATTTTACCAGTTATAGCAAATAGTTGTTATGATTAGTGACATAAAGGATAGGTTGAATGTCTAAATGAAATAACAACTGCTGCCTAAAGCCAGCCATAGACGGTTTGAATCTCGGCTGGTTCAGCAGGAACCACCTGAGATTCGAACCATGTATGGGCAGACTGAATGTACCCAAGTTAATCGATTGATCAACTTGGGTACAACCAGCCTGCCAAATTGTAAATGCAATTATTATTGGTAGCGACTGTTATAGCTCCTACCAAAAATAACTGTGTTCTGATTGGCCATGAAAACAGTGCAGCAAACAAGAAATACATCTAACTTACTTCCCATCAAAATGGAAGATGCCTGGCACTAATATTGGCACAGAACTGGCAGAATCTAAGACCCAGGTACACTCACCTACAGCCTGGTGTAGCCTTATTACTCCACTGGTCCTTGTAAAAGTGTTGTGATCAAAAAGCTATTCTTCCAAGATGGAAATAAAACCAAGCAACTTTCCTCCAAGGGCTGAAGGGTAGACAGATAGCAGTAGGTTCTCTGGCCTGATAAGTCAAGTTTGGCTCCTACAGAAACCAGTTTTACCAATACAAAAATGGAGAAGGTACATGAATAGAGGCCTGCAGGCAACATTGAAGCACGGTGGTACCCTGCAAGTTTGGGGTTGCTTTCTGCAAACCGATTTGGTCACAATTGATGGAGTCCTTACTGTGGAGAAGTACATGCAGATTTTTACCCATCATGCTGTGCCATCGGAGAGACATCTGATCATTCACAACTTCATTCTGCAGAATGCCAATGACCCAAAACCCAAGTACATCCAAAATAATACATACCTATCTGCAATACTAAGAAAAATGAATCTTTTAACAGATTATATGGCCCTAATGTCAACATCATTGAGCCAGCCTGAGCGACTGAAGAAAGTAAGACATCCAAAGTCAGCAGTGAAACTGTGACAAGTAATCCAGGATGCTTGGAACAAGTTACAATGCAATTACCAATTAAAAGGACAATAAAACAGGGCTCACCAGTCTAATTTATTACCTCAAGTATCATTAAGACACCATATACAAATACTCACAAAAGCTGTAAGTACATGGTCATTTTATGAATTGTGTAACAGGGTCCCCTTAACTTTAAGGACCTGGATAACTATTGTGGAAGACCACATGACACAAAGCAAGATGGCTAACTTTTGAGGAATAGATTATATCCTTTGAAATGCATTAGCCTCCTTGCTTTGTGTTGTGTGGTCTTTCACATTGGTTATCCAGGTCCTTGAAGTTCAGGAGACCCTTCTACAGGATTCATTATATATCTATATACTTACAGCTTTTGTGGGGTTTTTTATACACTTTTTATTAATAAACAGTTTTTTAGATAACGCACTAGGCTGGTTCTCCCCTTTAGTTTGTTCTTTTGGTTTAGGATGACAGATTTCCCCTATCTGAGGAGGGCTGCAAAGCCAAAAGTAGATTCTGAGCACCGCATGGATTAGATCAGCGAATGTGTCTCCTCACCTTGAAGATCTCTTTTTTACACTTGAGTGCTGATTTCAAGCTTCTTTTTCACCTTCACAAAATACATATAACTACATATTAATCAATATACTACTGTGAAGTAAGGAGGAGGGATGCATATGTTGGCTATTATGCATTCCAGCCTGTCCAGGTTACATACCAAAAAGACTATATCGGTGCAGTTATAAAGACAAAGGGGTTGTAACCCCAAATATTAATGTAATTTCCTTCTGTTTACTTTCTATGAAGTTTCTTAATTAATGAAAACTGTTCATGGCATTATTTTTAAGTACTCTATAAGCTAAGACACGGGCAGAGTACTGGTACAGCCGTGGCCAAAGGTTTTGAAAATGACACGAATATTAATTTTCACAAAGTCTGCTGCCTCAGTTTTTAGGATGGCAATTTGCATATACTCCAGAATGTTATGAAGAGTGATCAGATGAATTGCAATTAATTGCAAAGTCCCTCTTTGGCATGAAAATGAACTTAATCCCATAAAAAAAAACATTTTTTATCGTACATCACAGGACACAGAGCCATAGTAGTTACTATGTGGGTTATAGGCCACCTTCAGGTGATGGACACTGGCACGCCCTAAGACAAAAAGTGCACTCCCTATATAACCCCTTCCACTACTGAGAGTACCTCCGTTTTTTCGCCAGTGTCTAAGGTGTTGGTCACGAGTGAAGATGTGCTGTGTTGAGTTCCACTGGAGCAATGCTTGCTGGGGCTAGCCATGCAGCCGGATCCATTCAAAGTGTCTTTTTTGGCCGAATTGAATGGTACCCAGGCCTTGTATCCAAAGAAACGAGGTCTTGCCTGTAACGCTTCTCTTTTTAGAGAGCTGGACGCCAGGATCCAGTACTTTTTGGTATTAAGGCCATAAAGTTTTACTGGCGGTGGTGCTAATACAGGTCCAGGATTGTGGGTTTCCTCGAGGATCCCCAGCTCCTGAAGGTTTAACGGAACCCACCATGAAGGGTGAAGATTGGGTCTGTTGGTTTACCACAGAAAACCCTGCGGTATTTCTTTTGAATGTCTCCTTTAATTTTGTAAATGTTGTCATGCCTATGTGTCACCACTGGGGGCTGTATAGAGCACTTACTGTCTCATGCTTCTCAGAGAGCTTACGATGTGTCCAGGAAACAGCAGTTTTCTTCCTCTGCCCGGCAGCAGACCTCTGGTAAGTCTGGGGGGGTTTCCTCCCCACCAGACGCCCCCCTGTGTTGTCTTTTCTTCCCCTCCTCTCGAGGAAGGAGCACTTCAAAAAAGTGCGCGAACGGCACAGCGCTCGGCGGCTTCCAAGCCCCCCCTTCGCCATGTCTTCCTCTCTCTGATCCCATAGGAAAGAGTATGGGCCGTAGACAAGGGGGCGGGGCTTAGCACGGCGTTGGCGTCCTCCAATGTCCAGTTCAAGAAGGGGTGTTTAAAAGGCACCATTGTTGCTGTGTTGTAAGCTGCGGAGGGACACGAGCAAAGGTGACATGTAAGAGGTTTGGTGACACAGGCATTCCTTTTGACACATTTACTACTCTATCAGGCTGAGCATTAATAGCAGCAGCAGAGCTGGACTATTGCTCAAGCAGTGGATGCATTCCTTCTGGTAGTACCTCTGCTTTGTGCATCGACTTTGGTCGGAAGGGGGGTAAAAAATACCTCAAAAAAGGGCTCTAGAGAGACTATAGTCACACAGAAGCCTAGAACCATCTCAAAAAGGATGGCATCCTCCCCTGAGAGTAATATGGCTGGTCAGAGTGAGCCATCGGGAGGGGCAAGTGTTGCAGCTGCTCTTAACACTGCAGCCCCTGTGTATATTACTAAGGAGTTTTTTTCTTTAACCATTTTAAGTTTGGAGCAAAAAATTGATGCTTTAATCGCATCCCAGAGTGGGACTAAGCGTAGAAGGTCCCCGTCCATTGCTCAGGACCCCCATGCTGAGGAACAAGGGGCGAGAGGTGACGGAATTTCTCTCAAGGGACCAGGAAGAGGCTGGATGTCTCCTCTTCCGAAGAACTTAATACGGAAGTATCAGGTTCGCAGGAAAGGTTGTTGGTACAGTCTCCCACTGGAATGGTCCGCTCCACTTTTTTACTGCCAATAACGCAGTCAGTCGATGAGCCCACTTCTGGTTTGGGTTCACTAAAGCCTCCCCAATCTGTTCATGCTTTTCCTATCCATTCATGGCTAAAAAAGCTTATGTATTCTGAGCTGGAAGACCCAGATAAACAGTTTTTTCCTCCGAAAAAGATTTCAATACTTTATCCTATGGAGGAAGAATTCTATAAGAAATGGGGAATTCCAGCAATTGAGGCTGCTATATCCTCTGTGAACAAAAACCTGACTTGTCCAGTAGACAATGCTCATATGCTAAAGGATCCAACAGATAAGAAGTTGGAATTCCTTTTTAAAAACTAGATTTTGCTCGCAGATTCAGTTGTTCAGCCTGCGCTGGCAGCGATCGGTTATTTCAGTCCTTAAAGGACCGGTTTATAGAGGCACTCAAGGTTATTCCTGATCAGCAGGCCCAGGATTTGGCTGGGATATCAGAAGCGTGTTTTACAGTAGACACTTTGAAAGATTCTATTCTTCAGGCCTCATGGCTCATGCTAGGGCTGATACATGTGCGTAGAATCCTCTGGTTGAAAAATTGGTCAGCCGAATCACCATGCAAAAAGCTCTTGGCCAGTTTGGAGACGATCTGGATAAGTATATACAAAGAATTTCTAATGGGGAAAGTTCCCTTTTACCAGTTAAGAAGAAGTTTAATCATTTTTTTTTAAACGTGCTTCTTCTCCAGTGCCGGGGGCATCAGCCTCCAGGCCGTCACGACGTTCTCCACTGTCAGGTTCAAGAGGTAAACCTCAGGGTCAGTCCCAGGGGCAAAAGAGGACCTGGGGAAGAAAACGCAACAAAACAAAATACTAAAGCCTCCTTATGAAGGGGCACCCCCGCTCGCTTGAGTGGGGGGAAGGCTTCTATAGTTTTCAAGGGTCTGGCAGGAACGATGTCAAGACAGATGGGTGGCTTCCTCAATTTCTCTAAGTTACAAACTAGAGTTCCCGTCTCCTCGTTTTTCTCAGATCAAACGTTCCCAGAGATCCAGTGAAAACAAAGCCTCTCTTTCTAGCTTTGGATCATCTCTTGTCTCAAAGAGTGATATCAGTGATCCCCTTGGAAGAGCAAGGATTAGGGTTTTATTCAAACCTTTTCAGGGTTCCAAAACCAGGGGATGTCAGACCCTTTTTAGATCTCAAAGATCTAAACCAGTTTTTGAATATCCGTTCCTTTCGCATGGAGTCAATCTAATCAGTAGTCCCCATCCTACAAGGCGGAGAATTTCTGGCATCAATCGACATCAAGGATGCTTATCTCCATGTGCCAATTTTCCCCTCTCTCCAGAAATTTCTACACTTCGAGGTAGAAAATCTTCATTTTCAGTTTGTAGCCCTGCCTTTCGGTCTAGCTACTGCACCTCGAATATTTACAAAGGTCCTGGCTCCTCCTTTAGCCAGGTTAAGGGCTCAAGGTATAACGATACTAGCCTACTTAGATGATCTACTCTTGATAGATCAGTCGGTAGCCCGCTTAAACCAAAGTTTGGTCACCGCAGTCAGCTACCTGGAATCCCTAGGTTGGATTCTCAACCTAGAGAAATCCTCCTTAAAACCATCAAAGAGATTGCAGTACTTGGGGCTGATCATAGACACAGTTCAGAAGAAGGTGTTTTTGCCCCAGGAAAGGATCGATTCCATAAAGGAACTGATTCAGTTGGTCAAAACAAAGAAGAATCCTTCTATTCGACTTTCCATGAAGTTATTGGGAAAGATGGTGGCTTTTTTCGAGGCCGTTCCTTATGCACAGTTTCATTCAAGACTGCTGCAAAACCGTATCCTGTCAACTTGTAACAAGAAGGTCCAAGCTCTGGACTTCCCACTGCGTTTGTCCCAGTAAGTGCGTCAGAGCCTCAATTGGTGGTTGATATCCAGGAATCTTTCAAAAGGAAAATCCTTTCTACGAGTCACCTGGAAGGTGGTAACAACAGATGCCAGCCTTCTAGGCTGGGGAGCAGCCCTAGAAGAAGCGTCTGTCCAAGGGAAAAATGTTCCAAATCAGAGAGGGCCTTGCCCATCAATATTCTAGAGATTCGGCAGTACGCCTGGCCCTAGAGGCCTGGACACTCAGACTATGGAATTGTCCTGTCAGGATCCAATCCGACAATGCCACAGCAGTGGCCTATATCAATCACCAAGGGGCTTTAGGTAAGCCTTATTATAGGCTTACCTATAGGTAAAAGTTATAGAGGAAAGTTTACTTCCTCTTTAAAGTAGGTGTAAATTCCAACTGATTGACATTTTCTTTTCCTAAAATACTTGTTTTCTCTTGTTTTGTGGCATCTCAATGCAGATAATCTACTGTAGCCCCTAAACAACCAGTTTCTGTCTACATGTATGCACTCTGCTCAGGGCTGCATGGCATTTCCCAGGGCAAGTTTACTGATGGTGATGGCAGTGGACTGTGCCTGCATAACGTGTGCTGAAATGGCCACGTATAGGCTCTCATCAGAAAGTCCTTGTGTTGGTATAACAACGCAAAAGCATTGTTAGCGGTATACAACATTGTAGATAAAAATGACTGCATCACTGGATAACAGAATAACTTCTATTAGAATAACATGCTATCATCATTTTCTTTATCTAAGACCGCTTTGTTTTGCCTGTTCATGTTTATTTAATAAAATAGAATATAAATTATTTCTTTTCATTAAATTTCACCAACTTTTATCATGTATGGTAATATTTATAATTAAAGCTGAACTGTGGGTTACTTTAAAAATTATCATTGGGGTAGAAATATATTTTGTCTAGGGGTAGAGGAATAAGCATTAAAACTTTCCCTTGCAACTGGAGCTCTTTCAGCTCTCTGATGTCCCAGGATGTGAGCAGGCCCTTTCCCATCATCAGTGCGATGGAAGCCAGTTGGAGCTAGTAATAAGAAAATTATTAACATGGGTATAGTGTACTGAAATTGGGCCAATTCAGCAGGACTCGGCTGAATTTCGTTGAATGGTCCTGCTGGAAAACAAGCATTCGATCAGCCGATGCAGCCAGCTGATCAGAATCCTTTTTTTTTCTTTCAACCCAGTATACCCTGCTTTACAGCTTTTCCTACCCTCCAGGTCCATTAAACCTGACCAGACAATTGGTGGAGGGGGCCACCGTGAGGGTCATTTTTTCAGTTGCCCGCAGTGCGCTTTACATTTTTTTTACTTTAATTCACATATATTATATGAATTCTATTTAACATTTCAATAAGGAATGAAAGTATTTTTTGCAACATCATACACCAGCAACTACAGCTAAATTGCAGTGGGTTTAGTTTATTTACACTGTAAACATGGAAATATTAAATTATGTATGAATAATTATGCATTTGAGACATGATGACAACACTAGGTACAGTTTTGTTATGCAAGATTTTCTTTTAGATATGAAAAATGTAGTTTATTTTGGCAAAGGGCAAAACTTTTACTAGGAAAACCAATCCACATGTGTTGTTTATCTCTTTTTCTTTTTGTTAAATTTTATTTATTTTTTATCAAATAGTATTTATTGTAGATTTACAGTGCACATACAGTGCCTTGAAAAAGTATTCACACCCCTTGACATTTTCCACATTTTGTCATGTTACAACTAAAAACGTAATTTTTTTTGGGGGGGGATTTTATGTGATAGACTAACACAAAGTGGCACATAATTGTGAAGTGGAAGGAAAATGATAAATGGTTTTCAATTTTTTACTAATATCTGAAAGGTGTGGTGTGCATTTGTATTCACCCCCCTTTACTCCGATACCCCTAACAAAAATTTTGTGGAACCAATTGCCTTAAGAAGTCACCTAATTATTAAATAGAGTCCACCTGTGTGTAATTTAATCTCAGTATGAATACAGATGTTCTGTGAAGCCCTCAGCGGTTTGTTAGAGAACCTTAGTGAACAAACAGCATCATGAAGTCAAGGAACACACCAGACAGGTCAGGGATAAAGTTGTGGAAAAGTTTAAAGCAGAGTTTGGTTATAAAAAAATATCACAAGCTTTGAACATCTCATGGAGCACTGTTCAATCCATCATTTGAAAATGGAAAGAGTATGGCACAACTGCAAACCTACCAAGACATGGCCGTCCACCTAACCTGACAGGCCAGGCAAGGAGATCATTAATCAGAGAAGCAGCCAAGAGGCCCATGGTAACTCTGGAGGAGCTGCAGAGATCCACAGATCAGGTGGAAGAATCTGTCTACAGGACAACTATTAGTCATGCACTCCACAAATCTGGCCTTTATGGAAGAGGGGCAAGAAGAAAACCATTGTTGAAAGAAAACCATAAGTCCAGTTTGCAGTTTGTGAGAAGCTACGTGGGGGACACAGCAAACATGTGGAAGAAGGTGCTCTGGTCAAATGAGACCAAAATTGAACTTTTTAGCCTAAAAGCAAAACGCTGTCTGTGGCGAAAAACGAACACTACTAATCATCCTGAAAACACCATCTCCACAGTGAAACATGGTGGTGGCAGCATTATGTTGTGGGGATGCTTTTCATCAGCAGGGACAGGGAAGCTGGTCAGAGTTAATGGGAAAATGGATGGAGCCAAATACAGGGTAATCTTAGAAGAAAACTTGTTAGAGTCTGCAAAAGAGTTGAGTAGGGATGGAGGTTCACCTTCCAGCAGGACAAAGACCCTAAACATACAGCCAGAGCTACAATGGAATGGTTTAGATCAAAGCATATTCATGTGTTAGAATGGCCCAGTCAAAGTCCAGACCTAAATCTAATTGAGAATCTGTGGCAAGACTTGAAAATTGCTGTTCACAGATGCTTTCCATCCAGTCTGACAGAGCTTGAGCTATTTTGCAAAGAAGAATGGGCAAAAATTTCACTCTCTAGATGTGCAAGCTGGTAGAGACATACCCAAAAATTCTAGTATTGACTCAGGGGGGCTGAATACAAATGCACTCCACACTTTTCAAATATTTATTTGTAAAACTTTTTGAAAACCGTTTATCATTTTCCTTTCACTTCACAATTATGTGACACTTTGTGTTGGTCTATCAGATAAAATCCCAAAAAATACATTTACATTTTTGATTGTAACATGACAAAATGTGGAAAATTTCAAGGGGCATGAATATTTTTTCAAGGCACTGTAATACAAACATTAATTTTATCTGTCCAAACTGCATACAGAATATTACTATGTTACAGAAGAAAAAGTACAACTTTAACAGTTACAAAATCTATGTTTTGGCCCAAATGCAAAAGTAACAGTGCAAGAGCACACTTCCTTTGCAAAGCAAATCATTCCCCAAAGACAACCAAACTAACATACTAAGAAATTATTACAATAACACTCATTTTGGCAAAATTATTGGCCGCTGCACTTTATTTTGGTTTGAACAGATATAACAGTTATACTTTAAACTTACATATCAAATCATCAGAAAATAACAATAGTTTCCTAGTTATCAAAAACTCATGCAAATTACCGAAGAATATAAAAACAGTAACGAAGATCCCCCCAGATCCAAGGTTGACAAAACCACAAATAAGTGCTCGAGACGGGAGGGGGGGAAAGGGAAGCTCTTATTGCAGACTGACCACAGGCACTTGTGACAGGGACGTGGCCCCTTATATAATGAGCCCCCGGGTATTCCAGAACTTTTCACCACACCTGATCGGGCACCTTTACCTGTGTCCAAAGGTGTGGGGAAAAAAATTAAAGGGACAGTACACCTATTTAGCAAAACTTATGTAAATGGCTTAACCCATTATAAATGATGTGTAGGATTGGAAGGGCAGCCGCGTGCCCATGCAAGTGTGACTAAATATTGGTCCAACTTTAAGCATTTTCCCATCTAGGATTTATTACCATATACTGACCTATATAATCGTATTTGAAAGAAGTTTCATAATGAAATTTGCATGCCATGTCATTGTACACAACTTTTCAGAGCTTGGATGACAGTTCTTTTTTTACCACATTTATAAAGAATCAAACTGTTATCTCAGAACTGAAAAATTGGAAACTGGTCTTTGAAACTTTTGAACAAAACTGTTTTATTTTCATTAAAAATATTACCATAAATATTTTTGGTAAAAGTTGCAAACACACCTGCCCAACTAGAACAAATCTACTGAACTTTAAAGGAGGAGAAGAGGCTGTAATACAAGGGATTATAATCCACATTGTTGTAGTGCAATACCAACTATGCAAAGTCCTTGCACCTCACTTTATAAATAGGGTATATGTCTACATGACAAACACAGGTAGAATACTGTTATCGGCAATCTAAAATAGGAGCATGCAGAGATTCCACGGTGGAATAAAGCCACAGTATAGCTTTTTATAAAAATTTAAAGAAACAACAGAAACTTTTCACCAAAAAGTGTCATATTGAACACAGTATTTCAGTTTTTTATGGTAGCCCACAAAGTTTGCCTGTCAGCACAGCTTGGAAATGTAGACATTGGGTTAATTTACTAAAGGAGTGGAGGTCGTTAACTTGGGAAAGTAAAGGATAGTAGATAATGTGAACCTTAAATACCAAATCATGTGTGACCTGTAGAAATTGCTTCTCTAGATGAGTTAATCTCACACATGTTTACAATAAAAGAACATCAAATTTCTTTGAATTTAATGGTATGAATATAGTAATTTCCTGGAAATAGTCTTAGTTTTTGTTATGTAATTAAGGGATTTGTATAATATTCTACATTAGAAAAAGTCTGTTAAAGTCAAAAGTGCTCACATTTTACCCACAGACAGTTAACAGACTTCTCATTAAGTGTTCATGCGCATGGACTCAAATCCACAGCTATTCACTTGCATGGCATGCTGTACTTAGTACGTGCGACACCTCAGAAAATAGAAAATGCCTATTTTTAATATGTGTGCATGAATCCTAACAATTGTGCATTGAATGGAGGGGTTAGTAAAGAAAGTATTTTCAGGAATTTAAGGACAAATATGAAAATAAAACATTTGCTCCCTTTGACTACATATAGATGTCAAGGACAAATAGGGTCTTTTCACACTGCCGCACATGCGATAAAGCTTGTTAACTAAACACACTGCATTTGTGTGTTGCCATTTATTCCCGATGGTAATTCAACACACATATAGTCTTGTGAAATGGTAAGGACATCCCATTAAAATGATTGATTTTTTTAACATATCTGAACAAGTAAAAACTAGGTTTTAATGAATACAGTGACTACAGAAAAAGGTGATATACTTGAGCGCAATCACCAAATGCCTTTCCAATTATGTATTCAACAAAAATATTAATAGATGCAATGGTATACCATGGAAAAAGTAAGTACACCCATGACCCCTTGTAGCAGAAATTACTTTTTGTATGCATTTTGTATCACTGCCCACCAGCCTTTGACATTGACTTATTGAGTGACTTACTGCAATTTTTGACCATCTCTCAATGCAATATTCCTTTAGTTGCAAGAACTATGTGGGTTTCCTTGCATGAAGTGCCTATTTCAAAATCCCCCTGCAACATCTCAATGGGATTCAAATCAGGGTTTTGACTGGGACAATCAATAACTTTCTATTTCTTCTTTTTGAGTCATTCCTTGGTAGATTTGATAATGTCCCTCCATTCATTGTGATTTTGACAGGCTGGCTCATTTCAGTTAAACTTTTGGATAGATGGTCACATTCTCATCAAGCATATTTTTATATGATGCAAAATGTATAATTGACTCCATAACTAAAAGCTGTCTAGGCCCTGAAGCAACCAAAAACTATGCTTCCACCATCTTGCTTCACAGTTGTTAGGAAGTTCTTCTGCTGGAATACTGTCTTTGATTTGCAGCAGACCTATCTACTATTACTGTGACCAAACAACTCCTTTTTTTTTTTTAATTGATCAGTCTATAGCACATTCTTCCAGAAGGTATGGTCTTTGCCTATATGTTTAGTTGCAAATTATAATCTTGCTTTAACATTCTTTTTGGACAGCAAAGACTTTTTACTAACACGCTTGTAAGATTGTTTTAAATGGTGCAATCTCTTTCTGATAGCACTTTGACTGAAGCTGTTACAAGAGTTACCAGAGCAACCCACAGGGAAATTGTTGGGTTCTTGGAGACCATTTTTTAGCATCAGATGGTCATCTTTTAGGTTGAATTTGCTGTCAGTTGTTGAAATCTTTGCCACTCATGGATTATTTTGCTTACAATGGAATGATTTATTTCAAATCATTTGGTGATCCTTTTAAATACCTTGCAAGGCCCATAGGGATCCACTACTTTCTTTGAGGGCCTAAGAGAGCTCCATTGTTCTTGTAATGACATCATACATGTCAATAGCAAGAGAACATCCAACTTTAGATATTTTAAGATTAAATAGGACAATTTTCACCTGCATGCTCCCTAAGAAGGTTCTACTAACTGACATCTAATTTAGAATGCTGGATTTCAATTTCATGTATTTAAAGTGATGGTAAATGTATGGGATCTACTTACTTTTTCCATATAACAAATCTGCCATTTTGGTAATTTAGATCATGAAAATGAATGCATGTCATTTTATAAGTTTATAACTCTGTATGTCTGTCATTGCTGTTTGTAGGGAAACAAATTTAAAGGTTCGGCAAGCTCTTCCAGTGACAGCAGACCTTGGAGAAGATATTTCCAGGCTTGCAGAGTTTGACGGTAATTGCTTTACTTACTACTTTGAAAAAGAGATGATCTGTGCTGGGTTAGTAACACAGAAGTGATTATTTTATGTGTAAAGCTTGCACAAAGGTAATCATATTTTTCATCAAGAAATGCCCATTGTTGTTTTTTTTCCAGCTCTAGGGACATTGAAGTCACTAGATTACTTTTAGGATCTTTTTCTTTTTTTTACAAAATTAAGCAAAAGACCCTAAATTGACCACACTTGGGGGGGTGTGCATGTTGTAATTTTCAAGGGATTAGGTTACCCATTATCCCAAGTAATGCTTGAGTCATTTATTTTTAGTGCGGTAAGTGGAATGGTGTTCCTGCAAAATTTGATGTTGCTAATTTCATTTTAGGAGAGCCCAAACAATACTAAGCAGAAAAACTGAATTTATTCTACAAAATAAAAATGTTTGATTATCATTTGATATACTTTATGTGGTTGTTAAAATATTCATATCTTCTTATTTTTCTTTACTCGCTTTATCATAGCCGATGTTTCTTTATTTGCTACTACACTGCATATTTTATGCTTGTTAGAATGTTGGTTATGATGCTTGTTCTATCTCTTACGGTTTGGTTAGCCTGTAACTACTGTGAAAAATGTAATAATACAAAAAATATATATAATTTTAAAAAAAAAGGTCGATTATATCTGTCTAAATCAATGGTTAGTGTCACCTTAGTTTTCTTTCTCCATTTCTCAATACCAGGAACTTTTTTCCACATTGTGCCTTTCTCATCCAAAATGTAAAAATCTTGGAATCAAATAGTTCTCTCTATATAATGGCATATAAAATATTACATTATTTAATGTGCATCACCCTTATTCTAATAATATACAATTCCAAATATACAAGTGCAAGGTATTTTACGGTTTATCAGTTATACTTTCTTCACGTGTCTGGATGTCTCTTTTTCTCCTTTGACAGTTAACTTAAAGCTATAGCATTAACTCCCACCTCATGACCTTTATTCTTCCTTACTGAAACTTATCTCTGCTGCCTACTGAAAGGATGCCTTCATTTGTCTTCAAAACTAAAGTTGCATGTGTAACATTATGACCTGGGGAATGGTAGGTAGTACAATTCGAGAAAAGGAAACAATAATGGATGCTCTTAGACAAGTGGGTCATTCACACCAAAATCCTTCATCCTCCTCCAGGGTTTCTTAGCCCTGCTCACTATCAATGTGCCATGTGCTTTCCAGATGGAGTTTAAAGAAGAAAAGGCTTTTTATCTATGCAGATAATTCCCCCGATCCTTTACATTATCAGAATGCTCTGATGTCCTGCAAATCTGGGCCACCTTGTTCAAAAAAAATATTTCAGACTTGAGGTTGTATTTACACCAAATTATGTCTTAGAACTTTTGTGATCAAATTCTGGAAACCAGTGTCTCTCTCTGTGTCTTGAACACATCCTGACTCTATTATTTGTTAGGTGGCTAATCCATGTTTTGGTGTTTTAACCACTTCAATACCAGGCACTTTCGCCCCTTCCCGCCCAGGACAATTTTCAGCTTTCAGAGCTGTCGCATTTTGAATGACAGTTGCGCGGTCATGCTACACTGTACCCAAACAAAATTTTTTATCATTTTGTTCCCACAAATAGAGCTTTCTTTTGGAGCTATTTGATCACCTCTGCGGTTTTTATTTTTTGCTAAACAAACTAAAAAAGACCGAAATTTAAAAAAAAAAAAAACTTTTTTTTTTCGTTTTGGTTTTAAATTTTTGTTTTCTCCTGCACTGACGGGCACTGATCAGGTGGCACTGATAAGGTGACACTGATGAGCACTGATGAGGAGACGCTGATATGTATAATTGATGGGCACTGATAGGCAGCACTGATATGCAGCATGGATGGGCACCAATAGGCGGCACTGATATGCAGCACGGATGGGCTGCATATCAGTAGCAAGCCGGCTATATGCCGGAGGGATAAATATCCAAGGACGGTCCCATAGTAGTAGGCTTCTATGTGTAACCCTTCAAGTATGCGGGTCCAGTGAGGGGTACCTTCCCCTGTCAGTGCTAACCGGTTTTCGCTACTGGTTCGATTGAACGTTTTTCCCTAGTTGGCTCACCCATTTCACTTTTTGATATCGGTAACTCAATACACGTACTATTCTTATAGAGCCTTGGTCTGGCACATACGAAACTACGCTATTTCACCCTAGGGACCATGGGTACTATCTGAACACAAGGTCATTCTTTAGGAATCCATATATGTACAAAATACTCACAACTCTCAAACCTCTGATGAAGGTGCCAGAATACCGGAAACGCGTCGGGTATCGGGGTACATTACCCCTATAAGAGTACATCCACCTTTATCACCCTGTATATATTCTCTGTTTTGATTCTGTATTAAATAAGTATGGAATTATTTTTTTATCCTGTATGTTATAGACGCCTTCGCGTCTTTTTTAAGTATATCAATAAAATATATTTTTTTTATTCTAAGAGTTGGTGGTCTGTTAAAGTCCCAAATTAAGGGGGATTTCTTTTTATATGGTTTATTATGTAAGGGATGAGACCACCACACTCTACATTTGTTACGATGGAAGCCCCCTGTCTTGTCAATCTGCTATAGGCCAGGCGGGAGGTGGTTAACCTGCATTCAAAGCAACAGCTTTATGGGGTGACATCAGAATGATTATGATTACCGTATATACTCGAGTATAAGTCGTTCCGAGTATAAGTCGAGGCCCTAATTTACCACAAAAAAAATGGGAAAAACTTATTGACCCGAGTATAAGATGAGGGTGAGAAATGCACAGCTACTGTAAGTGGAAAAGAGGGTCAACAATGCCCATTTGCAGCATCACTGTGCCCATTTGCAGCCATAGGTCCCCTGAACTTCAAACTCGGTAGTTAAGGGTTCCTAGATGCCCCCTAGCTGCAGCCAAAATTTGGGGTCTCTGAACCCAAAGGGTCCCGAAATGACATTGCTGCAGATGGACACAGTTGACCGAATTTGGGGCCCTGTATCTTAGGGCCACTTAGTGCTAAGAACCCCAAAATTGGTGTGCAAACCTAGTGGAACTAGCACCATAAAGTTTCCAAAGCTGGGGTTACTAGCACCAAGTGGCCCTGAGATACAGGGCCCCAAAAATCAGTTCAGAAAATGTCAAGCACTTTTCTGCAGCAGAAAATGACATTTTCTGAACCGGATTTGGGGCCCCTTATCTCAGGGCCACTTGGTGCTAGGAACCCCAGCTTTGGGTATGTTATGGTTCCACTGGGTTTGCACACCAAATTTGGGGTTCCTAGCACCAAGTGGACCTGAGATATGGGGCCCCAAATTTGGTTCAGAAAATGTCAAGCACTTTTCTGCAGCAGAGAATGACATTTTCCGAACCGATTTTGGGGCCCCGTATTTCGGGGCCACTTAGTGCTAGGAACTTCAGCTTTGGATATGTTATGGTACCAGTTCTACTGGGTTTGCACACCAAATTTGGGGTTCCTAGCACCAAGGGGGCCTTGCTGCAGAAAAGTGCTTGACTCGAGTATAAGTCGAGGGGAGCACTTTCAGCACAAAAAAATGTGCTGAAAAATTCGACTTATACTCGAGTATATACGGTAATTCAAGGACAGGGTCCACCTGAGTTTGACCTTTCAGTATTACATGGATGCTGGATTGTTGAAGCACACAACAGCTGCTTACATGTTTGTGGGTCACCAGCAATCTGGAGCTGTCCCTTGTGTAGATCCTGGCCTGACCCCGATTGACTCATAACAAAACTAAACAAGACTTTAAGGGCCATGACAAAATGATATGACAAGCCTCAAGCCCTGTAATGATACAAACTGTCATTCACATGACAAACTGTTGTAATTTGTTATACATTTTTTCAGATGTTGGCTTTTTATAGGGTTCATGCAACACTACAGGTCTAACATGTTCAGAAGCATATCCTTATGATCTGTGTTCAGGTGACTCTGAATGCCATTGTACATAGACATGCTGAATGTGCCAGTGCACCCAAAAAAGCATCAAATGAACATATAAGACAGCATAGTACATACATGAATGGATACCCTTATTGTGGCCTGGTGATTTTATAGATTATTATTGTATTTATTTAACTCTCAAAGTAGCTGCTTCTACTGTACTCAAAGGATGGGAACAATACAGTTGCACAGATCATTTTAGCAATAGCTGAGAATAAAATGTCCTTGAGTTTGAATGCTATTGTGGATAGTTCTGTTGCCTGTTTAGATAACATGAAAAGCAAAACACCATCATAATTACCCATCCGTGCCACAAGAATGATCTTGGTTTATCCTTATTTATTTTGAAATACACATTCTCTGAAATAGTCTGGATGGTTCTTGGGAAAATGTGATGTCTTTTGTGCAGTGCAGCTTGTGGAGAGATTTCTTGAGATATTGTTTAGACATGAGTTGGAATCCATTGCAATCTGGTGCCTTTTCCAAGTTAAAAAAAAGTCCCAGGGAAAAAATACTTTAAGACAGCCTTAATGTTGATATAATGCTTTCCAAAATCAACTCGTCAATTAATAATGCCATATATTAGTAATGGAACCCAGCCTTTTTTGAAATGTCATTGGGCTAATAAAAGAAAAAAGGATGATATAAAGTAAATAATTTAGACACTAAATAAATTTTGTTAATTCTTTGCATAGTGTTTATGCCAAACCGTTTGTTAATTTTTGTTTATAATCCATGTTTAATAAATCCAAATATGGTTGTTTTTTTACATAGTTTTCAGTGGTAATAAAATAGCTTTTTATGGTGTATCTTAGTATTCCCAAATGCTAAGAATGTGCTGTAATAATGAGCACTTGGAATTGGGAAAAGGGGGGTTATATATGACATACTGAAATCTTGCTGCTAACAAGTGATCACAATCACAGAGAGACAAAACGGAGATTTGCGTGATGAAGTCATATTTTGTCATTATTTTAGTTAAAAACTCGCCCCACTTACAGTGGGCATAGAAAAGAATCACCCCCTTTAAAATAATCAAATGTTGTTGCTTTGCAGCCTGAACTGAAGACAGACACCATTTTTTGTTTATCCAGCTGTATTTACTAGTGCAACTTATAACATCCAAGTGAAAGATATAACACCAACATGTCAGAAAAAATGAAAAAACCACCTCCATGCTTTACTGTAGGAATGGTGATATTTGGATTGTGAGCTGTATTGGATTTCCGCCAGACATATTGTTTGGAGTTGTGGCCAAATAATTCAATTTTAGTCTCATCTGACCACCTTAAATGCTCCTTAAAACTCTGAGGCCATGTGGAAAAATGTGTTATGATCAGGTGAGAGGGGTCAATTATGTCATGAGGGAGCATGGCAACTCGGTGAATTAATTGACCATACATGGCCAAATCCATGTTCGGTCAATTATGTCATTGGGTGGTCCCGCCTCTTTCGAAACCATTGACCCCACCCCCTTGTTTACTTAAGTGTCAAGGGGGAAGTGGCATGTCAGTCGTCGGGAGTGGTTGTCAGCGGGTGTCTGGGGTGACAATGGATAAACTTCAGAGGACTTTAAAAAAAAAAAAAATAAATAAAAGACGTGCCAGAAATGTGCTTTTTATTTTTTTTTTTTACACTTCTCATTTTTTGGTGAATGAGTAGGGGTACTATGTACCCCTCAACATTTACATAGGAAGGGGGGTGGGATCTTGGGGCACTTCCAGATTCCGATAAGTAACTCCATGCACTCCAACAACCACCAGGCCAGGATTGTGGAGAAGAGGCCCTTGTCTTCATCAATATGAGAAAAAGGTGCTTTGCTAGGGATGACCCTGGCAGGTTTTTATTGCTGTCTGTGCTCCCGTTAGGAAAGTTCACCCTCTACATTTGTCCTGTGTACCATTATCATTGAAAGTGAAAGCAATAGAAATTTCCAAATTTTGGCACCAGAACAGTAATAGAGGGGAAATGGCAACAACTAGTTCTGGTGACACAGCAGGATTTTATTACTTTGTAGGAATTTCCTCTCTTCCTGTTTTGGCTATGGGACAGAAAGTGAAGGGAAATCTTCCCTATGGGACACAGATGGCAAATAAAACAAAACTAAAAGGAGATGGAACCCTCCCCTACTCTATCCAAAATGTAAAAAAAAAAAGTTTTGCCTTTAGTTACACTTTAAATCATTTTAACTGCTTACTGTCCGCCCACCGTCAAATGACAGTGGGGCGGTCTGGCTCTCGTTCTGGGATGCCGTCATATGACAGCGTCCCAGAACAGCCGCTCTCGTGTGCCTGCGGCGATCGTGGCCGCGCTGTGTTGCTCTTTAACCATGTGATCGGCTGTGTCTAGTCACAGGCGGTCACATGTAAACATGGAGATGCGGGGCAATCGTCTCTCCTCGCCTCACATTGACAGAGTGTGTGGCGAGGAAAGCTGATCAGTGGCATCTCCACGCAGGGGGACATCTAGGAATGTAATCAGGGCACTGATCATCAGTGCCCTGATTACAATATAGCTATACAGTGTCACCAATCACTGCCCACCAATGCCAGCAATCAGTGCCCACCAGTGGCAGCAATCAGTGCCCACAATTGCCACCAATCATGCCCATTAGTGATGCCAGTCAGTGCTGGCAATCCATGCCACCTGTTAGTGCTGCCCATCAATGCTCATCACTGCGATCAATGCCCATCAGTGCCACCCATCAATGCCCATCAGTGTTCATCAGTACCACCTATCCGTGCCGCCTATGTGTGCTGCCTATCAGTGCCCACCAGTGCCCACCTATCAGTGCCAACCAGTGCTGCCTATCAGTGCCAACCAGTGCTGCCTATTAGTGCCCATCAGTGCCACCTAACAGTGCCCATCAGTGCCGCCTATCAGTGCTTATCGGTGCCACCTATCAGTGCCCAGAAGTGCGGCATATTAGTGCCTCCTCATCAGTGCCACCTCATCAGTGGCCATAAGTGCCACCTCATCACTTCCCACCAGTTCAGCCTATCAGTGCCGCCTCATCAGCGCACATCAGTGAAGGTGATAAATTACTTAGTTACAAAATTTACTGACAGAAAAAAAGTAAAAAACATATTTTTTTCAAAATTTTTGGTCATTTTTTTTTCAAAATTTTTGGTCTTTTTTATTTTTTTGTAAAAAAAAAAAAAAAAAAAAGAACAGTGATTAAATACCACTAAAAGAAAGCTCTATTTGTGTGTAGAAAATGATAAAAAATTAGTGTGGGTACAGCGTTGCACGACTGCGCAATTGTCATTCGAAGTGCGACAGCTTTGAAAGCTGAAAAGTGGCTTGAGCAGGAAGGGGGTGTAAGTGCCTGGTTGGCAAGTGGTAAAATAACTTTTTATTAGGAGTTGAAAGAAAAGCAGACAGTAATTTCACAGATTTTTTTTTTTTTTTTTTGCCATTACTACCTTAAACCATAAAACTTTATCAGTTTCATCAATAAGGTCCTCAAGCGCTACATGATCAACGTTAGAACAACTGTAACTTTATAGCCAATTTGATCTCTTTCACTTACAATGATTGTAAAAGACATATCAGTATATTCACTGTTAGCACATTAATCAAATTCAGGCATTTGTACTGTCAGCGTTAAAAAT
Organism: Lithobates clamitans; assembly: GCA_037952925.1. NCBI lineage: Eukaryota > Metazoa > Chordata > Amphibia > Anura > Ranidae > Lithobates > Lithobates clamitans. Next base: position 1,837,287 of record JBBGZY010000906.1, read on the forward strand.
TATACATTTAATAATGTATCAATAAATACATAGCTGCATTCATTTTTGCATTTTATATTTGCCTGGAGTTTAGCTTTAAGGAGACAAGGAATATTCTCTGCTGAAAAGCAGTTTGCTTATATAAATTAGGAAAATTGTTTTTTAGTTAGAGGCATTAATGAAACTACTGTCCTCTATTTGATTTATGAAGCAATATTAATTAATCTTGTAACCGCAGAAATAGCCTTCAAAGTTTTTTAACCTCCTACCTGATCTAAATATTCAGCTAGTTTTTTTTGTATCAGTTCAAACGATAATCATAGTTTGTATTTTTGCACTATTGAGAAACACATGCTAAAAAACCTTTTATATACAGAGCTGTTAGGTCTCTGTGGTATGTGGATGATCATAGTAAATGGTAATTATTGAGACAGCATATAAATGCATCCAAGCCTTCCTTTTCATGCAGAAGAGCGGTGGATATAGGACAGAAAGAAACAGAAATCTCTTTGACAGGTCCATGTGATGCTTATATTTCATGGTGGGATTTTATAGCATTTTGCTATCAACTTGTGAATATGAGGATTTCTAAATTATATCAGAGCAGCTGTTTTGTTATCATTGGCCATTTTGATTAGTGAAAAGGAGTGAATATATCATTAGATGATCTACGAGTTGTTATGTGTTAACAATGAAAACTGCTCCTACAGTGAGGAAAATAATTATTTGATTCCCTGCAGATTTGGTAAGTTTGCCCACTTACAAAGAAATAAAGGTTCTGTAATTTTTATCATAGGTGTATTTTAAATGATAGATACAGAATATCAACCAAAAATCCAAAAAAAATGAAATATTATAAATTGAGTTGCAGTTCAGTGAGTAAAATAAGTATTTGATCTCCAAGCAAAACATGACTTGGTAGAGAAACCCTTGATGGCAAGGTAAGACTTTCTTGTATAAGATATGTATAATTCCGCACTTAGGTATGAATGTGGCTGCTGCCTCCCCTGGGAACTCCACTAGTGAAGTATTAATATATTATATACGTGTAAAGGGGTGAAATGGCTCTGCCAAAAGAACTCAAAGGTGTAGTGACCACTTGCAGTCAAATCAAAAACCTGATGTGTGCTGCAGTGCATAAACCTTCGTATATGTGCAGACTCTTATCAAAAAAAGTGCAAATGCTTATATGTACCAAACATCAGACAATCCTTAAATAAACATACATATAAAGTGCTGGCAAAATTAGATTAGTGATATTTAAATGGCAGCATGAAATTCATATATATATAATTGTGCTTTAAATTGCTTTCCAAAGTGACTAATATAAATAATGTCCTTTATAAGTGACTTTTCACAGTGACTTGTGCAGAATTCCAAAGTGACTTATGCAGTAAATCAATCACAGCTCCTGTGCAGAAAAGTGAATTAGCACTTATGCTCCTCTCTCGGTTCCACAATCTCCCGAGATAGCTGCACCCCTGCAGGGGTTAAGCGCATGTAACAAAATCTGCCTTTGATCCTGGTGTCCAGTAAAAGAGCCTCCTCCACGGCGTGTTAAATCATGGGATATCCACATGTGGATGGATGGAAAAAGGGACACTCATAGTGTAAGTGCGAAAAAAGTTTTTTTTGGGGGGGTTAAATAGGCACTCAATCATGCTAGGAACAATTACAAAGAAAATCCGTAGGTCTGGGAGAGCGATTGAGTGCCTATTTTAACCCAATAAAATTCCCTTTTTTGGACTGTATCCCACAAAAGTGAGTACACCTCTCACATTTTTGTAAATATTTTATTATTTCTTTGCTTGTGACTACACTGAAGAAATTACACGTTGCTACAATGTAAAGTAGTGAGTGTACAGCTTGTAGAACAGTGTAAATTTGCTGTCCCCTCAAAATAACTCAACACACAGCCATTAATGTCTAAACCGCTGTCAACAAAAGTGAGTACACCCATAAGTGAAAATGTCCAAGTGGGCCCAAAGTGTCAATATTTTGTGTGGCCACCATTATTTTCCAGCACTGCCTTAACCCTCTTGGCCGTGGAGTTCACCAGAGCTTCACAGGTTGCCACTGGAGTCCTCTTCCACTTCTCCATGACAACATCATGGAGCTGGTGGATGATGGAGACCTTGCTCTCCTGATGCCCCACAGAAGCCTAATAGGGTTTAGGCCTGGAGACATGCTTACCTAGTTCATCACCTTTAGCCTCAGCTTCTTTAGCAAGGCAGTGGTCGTCTTGGAGGTGTGTTTCGGGTCGTTATCATGTTGGAATACTGCCCTTCGGCCCAGTCTCCGAAGGGAGGGGATCATGCTCTGCTTCATTTTGTCACAGTACATGTTGGCATTCATGGTTCCCTCAATGAACTGTATCTCCCCAGTGGAGGTAGCACTCATGCAGCCAAGGACAATGACACTCCCACCACCATGCTTAACTTTAGGCAAGACACACTTGTCTTTGTACTCCTCACCTGGTTGCCGCCACACACGCTTGACACCATCTGAACCAAATGAGTTTATCTTGGTCTCGTCAGACCACAGGACATGGTTCCAGTAATCCATGTCCTTAGTCTGCTTGTCTTCAGATTTAGTTACATGCGCTTTACCGTTGAGTGTGGAACCGAAAGGGGAGCACGAGTGCTATTCACTTTTCTGCACTGGAGCTGTAATCGATTTACTGCATAAGTCACTTTGGAATTCTGCACAAGTCACATTATTTATATTAGTCACTGATTTAAAGGACAATTCTATATATGCATTTCATGCTGCCATTTACGCGTTTAAATATCACCATCTAATTTTCTCAGCACTTTATATGTATGTTTATTTAAGGATTTTCTGATGTTTGGTACATATAAGCATTTGCACTTTTTTTGATAAGAGTTTGCACATATATGAAGGTTTATGCACTGCAGCACACATCGGGTTTTTGATTTTGACCGCAAGTGGTCACTACACCTTTTGAGTTCTTTTGGCTCCACCATTTCTCCCCTTTACACGTATATATTATATTGTTTGCACACATCTCAGGAGGGATTTTGGTCCACTCTTCATTACATACCTTCTCTAAATCCTTAAAGTGCTTGTAAAGTCAGAAGTTCTTTTTATCTTAATACATTCTATCTATTAAGATAAAGAGCCTTCTGTGTGCAGCAGCCCCCCTAATACTTGCTTGAGCCACATCTCGATCCAGCAATGTTGCACGAGAAACTCTGCTGTCCGGGACTCCCCTCCTCATTGTCTGAGACAGCAGTGAAGCGCCATTGGCTCCCACTGCTGTCAATCAATGTCAGTCAGTCAATGAGGCGAGGGGAGGGGCTGGGCCCGCGGCTCCGTGTCTGAATGGACACAGGGAGCTGCAGCTCGGCTCGGGTACCCCATAGCAAGCTGCTTGCTGTGGGGGCACTTAACAGGAGGGAGGGGCCAGGAGCACTGAAGAGGGACCCTAGAAGAAAAGGATCTGCACAGATCAGGTAAGTATAACATGTTTGTTATTTTGACAAAAAAACGAGACTTTAGTATCACTTCAAGGTTTCTTGGCTGTTGCTTGGCAACTCGAAGTTTCAGCTCTCTCCATAAATTTTCTAAGCGGAATTTCAGTCATTTTTCATCTTTCCATCTATTAAATTTTCTGCCTTTGTTTTAACTTTGGACAGTAAAACATTTTTTTTCTGCCAGTAAATACTTTATACAGCCCACTTCCTGTCTCTTGTCTGGTAAAAAAACCTAGGCTTATGACAACATGCACAGCTCTCTCTCTCTCGTGAGATTTTGCCAGGAAGGGAGGGGGGATGAGTCATAAGCGGGCCAATGAGAGCTGCAGAGCTGATGTGTGCCTCTGCCTGTGTAAATCCAGGAAGTGAACAGGCAGCAGTCTCAGCTGCCCACAGTTAAAATCACTGCAGCCAGACTCAGTGGAGGGAGATTTCTGCAGCATATTTGGCAAGTACAGAATCGCAGTATATATAAAATAATATGCAAAGTGGTTGGAGGAAAGCTCCAGAATGGCAAACATGTTTTTATTACAAACTATGTGAGCAGACTGCAGTTACACTTTAAGGTATGGAACCTGGCTAGGCCACTCCATGACCTTAATGTGCTTCTTCTTGAGCCATTCCTTTGTTGCCTTGGCGGTATGTTTTGGGTCATCGTCATGCTGGAAGACCCATCCACGACCCATCTTTAGTGTTCTGGCTGAGGGAAGAAGGTTCTCATCCAAGATTTTACAATACATGGCCCTGTCCATTGGCCCCTCAATGGGCAAAGTTGGCCTGTACCTTTAGCAGAGAAACAGCCCCAAAGCATAATGTTTTCACCTCCTTGCTTGACTGTAGGAGTTCAATTTTGGTCTCATCTGACCATAGTACTTTCTCCCAATCCTTCTCTGAATCATTTAGATGTTCATTGGCAAACTTCAGACAGGCCTGTACATGTGCCTTCTTGAAAACAGAGACCTTGCGGGCGCTGCAGGATTTCAATCAATGGCGGTGTACTGTGTTACCAATGGTTTGTTTGGTGACTGTGGTCTCAACTGCCTTGAGACCATTCACAAGCGCCTCCCATGTAGTTCTGGGCTGATCCCTCACTTTTCTCATGATCATCCTTATCCCATGAGGCAAAACCTTGCACGGAGCTCCAGACCGAGGGCGATTGATGGTTATTTTGTATTTCTTCCGTTTGCGAATAATCGCTCCAACAGTTGTCTCCTTCTCACCAAGCTTCTTGCTAATGGTCTTGTAGCCCATTCCAGCCTTGTGCGGGTCTACAATCTTGTCCCTGATGCCCTTTGACAGCTCTTTAGTGTTGCCCATGATGGTGAGGTTTGAGTGAAAGAAAGAGTATCTGTGAACAGGTGTCTTTTATACACATAATGAGTTGTCGTTAAAAGCACCTTCCTAAATTGACAGGACTAATCTGTGCACCACATGAGCACATTCTGTAGCCAGTCTGTGGGAGCCAGAATTATTGTTGGTTGGTAGGGGATCGAATACTTATTTTACTCTCTGAACTGCAACTCAATTTATAGCATTTGTATCATGTGTTTTTTTTCTGGACTTTTGGTTGATATTCTATCTCTATCATCTAAAATACACACCTATGATAACAATTATAGACCCTTCATTTCTTTGTAAGTTACAAAATCTGAAGGGGATCAAATAATTATTTTTCCTACTGTATAGTGAAAGTAAATGCTTAGAAGATATTTAGCCCAGCAGACCGCATTTGAGGCTTTCTGAAAAGTTTGAGTTTGATACGAAGCCCCAATGAAACCTTGGTATAGCAGTGATATTGAGATTGTAAGAATTTCTTATGAATTAAATTGATTGTAAAGGCAGACGGTTTTTTATCGTAATGCATTCTATGCATTACGATAAAAAGCCTTCTGTGTGCAGCAGTCCCCCTAATAGTTACCTGAGTCCCATCTAGATCCAGCAATATTATAGGAGTGTCTCGGCTGCTCGAGACTTCCCTCCTCATTGGCTGAGACAACAGCACGGCGCCATTAGCTCCCACTGCTGTCAATCAAAATCAATCAGCCAATGAGGATAGAAAGGGGGCAGGGCTGGGCCATGGCCCCGTGTCTGAATAGACACAGGGAGCTGTGGCTTGGGGGTGCCCCCATAGCAAGCTGCTTGCTGTGGGGGCACTCGACAGGAGGGAGGGGCCAGGAGCACCGAAGTGGGACCCAAGAAGAGGATCTGGGATTCTCTGTGCAAATCCACTGCACAGAGCAGTGGATTTGCTAAAAAAAAAATTTGCTAAAAAAAAAAAAAAACGCGACTTTAGTATCAGTTTAACACTGGTGTGAAACGAGCCAGGGACTATGTGATAACCCCTAATGTATGGTGCTTGATTTTAGTAAACTCTCTGATGCTTGGAAACGCTGGAGTTTCACAGTGTTTACTATGGTGGATGCTAGCAGCATTAACTGGCATAGCAATATATGTTTTTAAAAAAGCTGCTGTGTTGTATCTGTCATCACATTGTATTAGTGTTCCAAAATTGATGATTTAGTGATACTCCTGAATGTTACCAGACACCCATTAAGGGGACAATATAAGTAAATACATACTTTAAATTATTTTTGCAATGTCTACCTTAGTATATTTTTATGTAACGTTAAAATGATACTAAACACATACTGTTTAATTTACATTGTCCCTTCTATTTCTGTATGTGGATAAATCCACTGTAATTATTTTAATAAAAAAACATCAAGTACCTTTTTCCTAATCAATATACAGCTGTCACATGACTCAGCTCTTTCCCAGCCTGTGTGCTGTTTGGGGTGGAGGAACTTGACTGTCCTGCATAGAGTCCTGACCTCAACCCAATAGAACACCTTTGGGATGAATTAGAGCGGAGACTGCAAGCCCGTCCTTCTTGTCCAAAATCAGTGCCTGACCTCACAAATGCGCTTCTGGAAGAATGGACAAACATTCCCAAAGACACACTCCTAAACCTTGTGGACAGCCTTCCCAGAAGAGTTGAAGTTGTTATAACTGCAAAGGGTGGACCAACTGAATATTGAATCCTATGGACTGGGAGGCCATTAAAGTTCATGTGCGTGTAATAGCAGGTGTCCCAATACTTTTGACAATATAGTGTATATTTGAAATTATCTTTTGGCAATAGCATGGTGTGGGCAGATTTCTGCCAGCCACAGGCTGTGTCACACCCCTCCAGCCTGTGTCTTAGAATAAGAGGGAGGTGAAGCCTCCATTAATTTTAATGTAATATCCCGCCCCCATTGTGTTTAGCTGGTTAGTGGGCATAGAGGAGGAGGGAGGGAGTGGGCTGTCATTTACCACTGTGTATATGCCCACGTGTGTGACCACATGGGCTGCTCAGATGTGATAGGTAGGAAATGCTTAGCATAGAAGCTGAGCATGTGCAAAGTTGCTACCACATCTGCAAAATCCCTAGCTGAATTGGGGACATGAACAGAAGGTGGAGATAGAGAGCAGCAGGATCATCCAAGATTTTTGCAGAATACAGAAAACAAATCTCATAGTGACTGAGTGAGAATGAACAGCATGTAATACATCATTTATTGGTAGTTTTTTATTATGTGGGTTTAGCTCCACCTGTTTGCCCCCCCCCCCTCCTTTAGCTGCCACATTTGGCACCTTTTGGGGGGAGCTGGTACCTGTTTTTGACAGGTACCCATCCCCACGTCTGGAAGTTTGGCCCCGCTCCTTCCCCCGCTGCTGGACCATTCACAAAGCGCAGTGCACTTTGTACATGCATGGTAGGGGACCACCTGTGAAGCTGCATGGCTTCACTGCCGGTTTCCCTTGCAAGAAATGGCAGCGGCAGCACCTGAGAGCCGATTAAAAAATCAGCTGGGTGCCGACATTGCAGGATCCCTGGATATCTAAGTATTTGTAGCTGCTGACTTAAAATTTTTTGGTGGGGGGCTGGAGCTCCGCTATAACTCCTTTACAATGCCTCTTTGTAAAACCAGACTATTGACCTCCTTGTTTGTCAGCTATTGAAATATCAGACATATTGGGAGTGAATTGGTTTTAATGTGTCGGCTTATTCTCATTGCATTGTGAGAAGAAGTTGTAAATCCAGAATCACTGTGTAGCAGTGCAAAGCAGGAAGCAGTAGCTGTGTATTTAGTAATATGTAATATTTTCCTCTGCAACGTAGCGTTTCTCCATATCTACAATGTGTAATGACAGCAGCTTTCTCTTGCACCTGTGCTCAGACTACGGACATTATTTTACATATGCTTAACAAGCAGTTTAAAGCAAGCTATCCTTGATATCTCTAGTTGCTTGCACTGTGAAGTAATCTATCCACAAGGATTACAACAAAGAGTAAAAAAAGTCAGGTTTATGAAGGTTTACAGTTTTTGCTCTGTAAAGAAATAATAGTGTAAAAAAAGCTTTGATTTCAGAGCTTCTGTTATGAATTTATCCACAATGCCTGTAGCTACTAAGGAGTGGGGGCTTGCTTTAAAGTGCTTCTAATGCTTGTTCAGCATGTGTAAAAACTTTGAAACTGAATCCCATGATTGATATATTTTGCGTATTTACATCGGGCCAGCTTGACCCAGTGTAAGTATGCATATGTGATACCTGATTGCGCAAGCAGTACATTTCTGTGGTAGCCCCAGCTACTACAGTGATGGTTGCGATCTTTTGGGTGCTGTGCCGAGTGGCAGCCCTTCTGTATAGTGACCACAGGGGATAACTTCAGAGGATACATTTCTTAAAACGATATCTAATTTTTTTCTCCTTTAGGTGTTTATGCCCTAAAAACAAACATTGGGGGTTATTTACGAAAGGCAAAACCACTTTGCACTACAAGTGCACTTGGAAGTCCAGTCACTGTAGATCTGAGGGGGACATGCAAGGAAAATAAAAAAACAGCATTTTAGCTTGCACATGATTGGATGATAAAATCAGCAGAGCATCCCCTCATTTCAGATCTACCCCTCTTATTTACAGCGACTGCACTTCCAAGTGCACTTTCAGTGCAAATTAAAGTGCACTTTGCACTTGTAGTTTTCACTTGTAGTGCAAAGTGGATTTGCCTTTCGTAAATAACCCCCATTGTTTCTTTTTGCATATTTCTGTTTCTTTACATTTACATTTTAAAAGATTCACCATGGGCGTTATTTAATAAAGGAAAATCCACTTTGCACTACAAGTGCACTGCAAGTGCACTTGAAAGTGCACTGAAATTGCACTTGGAAGTGCAGTCGCTGTAGATCCAAGGGGGGCATGCAAGGAAAATAAAAAACAGCATTTTAGCTTGCACATGATTGGATGACAAAATCAGCAGATTTACAGTGACTGCACTTCCAAGTGCACTTGTAGTGCAAAGTGGATTTGCCTTTCATAAACAACCCCCATTGTTTATCATAAAAAAGCTGAATAAAAGCTGCTTGTCATTCTTATTTTTAACCTGTCACAATTACTAGCTTAATGTAGAATAGAAAAAACAAAACAAAAAGAAAAGTAAGGCTTGAAGAGAGACAGGGTTGGCTGGATGTCCCACTCCAGAATGTGAGCTGAGGTGCACTGCAGCATATCTCGCTGTATATCAGCTGGTTACACAGCATATCAGGACACCACTGATCCATTAGTTGCATCACCAGGTCTAGTGGAAATGACCAAGAAGAACTGAATACAGGCCCACCAGTCTGTGTCCTCTTGAAGATGGAGCAGGGAACATAATGATCCAAAAGCACTAAGAAAAGTAGAGCAGTGACTTCTAAGCTAGTGTGCCTAAATCATGTACAGTCAAGGGACATTCTGCAGAGCACTGCCACACAATTTGCCAATTAGTCTGGCCAGCTGATTCCCCAGGATATTAGAGCCCATGACAGTTGACCACCTCCGATGACCTGTCAGTCTCAGAGTCCACGCTGATTCCCTGCACTTTTTGAGTACACCTATTTATATGTGATATGCAGGCTTCCACACAACCACATAGAAGGGAGAAACCAACATTGAGAGAGGTCCTAAATACAGTACAACAATATAATTCCTTCATTACTTCTGTCATGGCACAGGTAGAGTGAGTCAAGGAAGAAATTTCCCTTTAAGACCTGACCTGCAAAAAACTTGCAAATAGATTGCAGCATTTAATGGTAAGTGATATAGAAGACACAGTGAGGTTGATTTACTATAGACAAAAAGCTTTTCACTTTGAGAGGGAAGTTGTACTTTTTAAAGGAATTTGCCCCAGAGGTTAGGTAAAGAAGTGAAACTGCTGACTCGTATTAACCAATCATGTGCAATCAAAAATGCAGTTCTATATTCCTTGTATGTGATTGGGTATTCTTTCCAAAGTGAAAATAAACCACATTTACTAAGCTATGGGACAAATTTACTTGCAATGTGAACAGCCTATTTACCTTTAGTAAATCATCCCCAATGATACCAGTCAAAATGTCAGTCTATTTTGTAATTTAGAACAACTAGATGATTTAGAGAGTAAACTGTAACACAATAACATCAGATTTATAGGACTCCCTTAAAATTTTGTGGAAAACAATTTTAAGGAAAAGATTGAGAAATCATCCCTATTTGGAAAAAATGTGCTTACATCTATATATGCTGTGAAAAGGGCCCACAGGGTCCCAACTTGACCCATCCTCGTTCCCTGAAAATCCCTGAGACCCATGCTGGCTTAGCTGCTAAACTATCAAGACCAGGACATTATGAACATTGTTACAATCAAGGTCAAGGTCTTGCTATTCCCCGACTTATCTCCAGATATATATTGGAAGAGGGCAACAGTTTACAAGATAAAATGTTGCGTACAAGATCTGTGTCTGCCCTCTGCTATGATTAAGCCCATCTAAGGATTGTGGTAAAAGGTTAGGAGATTCATAGTACCTAATGATGTGTTAGGAGAGGTTTTGTTCTAGACTGTTAAAGTATAACAAAAGGCAAATGTTTTTTTTTTTAAAGCGGAGTTCCACCCAAAAGTGAAACTCTCGCTTATATGCTTCCTCCCCCCCTCCGGTGCCACATTTAGCACCTTTCAGCGGTGGAGGGGGGGACCTGATTTTGACAGGTCCCCCTACCCACTTCCAGAGATGGGCCACGGCCTGATCTCCCAGCAGTTGGGTCCCCTCCTCCTTCCCCCACCGCTGGGCCAATTAGAATGCACAGCGAGCTTCACGCATGCGTATTAGGGAGCCAGAAGTGAAGCCAAAAGTCTTCGTTGTCTGGTACCCTTACCAGGAATGGCGGCGGCAGCACCCAGGAGTCGATTTGAAGATCGGGCTGGGGTGCCGACATCGCAGGCTCCTTGGACAGGTAGGTGGCCTAATATTAAAAGTCAACAGCTACAGTATTTGTAGCTGCTGACTTATTTTTTTTTCACCCAGGCTGGACCTCCTCTTTAATTTTGGGACAGAGTGGAGATCGATTAGAACACCTGTCAGGTTTTTATTGCTACCTCTGCCTCTGTTAGTAAGATTCGCCCTCTGTGTTAGTCATGTTTACTATTATCATCAAAATTGAAAGTAAAAGAAATACCCAAATTTTGGGTTGTCCCCGGAACAGTAATAGAGTGGAAATCTTCCAACTGGGATACTAGTTCTGGTGACCTAGGGAGCCCCCAAGGAATTACCCTAATTTTCAGAGATTTCCTTTCACTTCCTGTTTTGGCTTTGGGACTGGAAGCGACAGTAAATTTCCACAGTAGGACACAAATTGGCAATTTTTTTTACAGGGGTTATAACCCTCCTTTACTGTGTCCAAAATGAAAAAAAAATTGCCTTTAGTTCTGCTTTAATGGATTTTCTATTTTTTTCTGTATTCTCTTTGTCTTTAGGGTCTGTTTAAATGTATATTTTAAACATTCACATAATGATTTATTTTATGAAAGCTGTATGTCAAGCTATCAGTAGTATATCAGATTGGTTAAATGATAAAAAAATGGTTACACAGCATATCTTTTTTTCAACTAATACTGTGGAATTCCACATATGTCTCCCACCTCCTTTATCAGCACAGGAGTTGTTCATTTTGATGGGCATGTATTCAAGGCCTAATGTTGCTCTAATTTGAATTTGATTAGCTTGGAGTTTTATTTAGTTGAGAGCCAAATTGTAGCAAGTTCAGATGAACAGGAGCGATAACGTTGGAAGTGGAATGGTTTGTAATGAGGGTAGAGTTTATTGTTTTTGGATTTTAACCATGACATTAGCAGTGATTACGCTTCGAAATCTGCTGTGGTGTACCTTTTGCAGATGTTGTGTAATGCATTTTTATTGAAATACATTAACATTTGCAAACCATTTTATAATTTGTAACCCAAGAACTATTTCAGTATTAACTTTTAGGCTTATTATAAATGTGTAATATTTATAATATTTGCTGTGAACCTGTAATATATATTTTAAAAGATAAAAGGTTTGATAGAATATGTTATTCTTAGAGTTTGTTTTAGTACAATAAAGAAAGAATAAATAGGCCTTTTCTGTTTCAATACACTTCATTGAAAAAAGTGTAGAAAATACATTGCAAGTACAATTTTGTGACTAACAGAATGAAAGAAAGTCAATGAAGGCTGGTAGAATAACAGACACATTGAATGCAATATGTTTCAATAGCTTTGAGCTGAAAAGGATCGAGAGTCAGTGGTGGCTGGTGCTCAAAATTTTTTTTTTGGGGGGGGGGGCGCAAACAAACTGGCAAATACTGAAAAAAAAAATCAGATGCAGCCACTGTGCCATCAAATGCAGCCACTGTGCCATCAATTGCAGAAACTGTACCCATCAAATGTACAGTGCCTATCAAAAGTATTCACCATCCTTGGCATTTTTCGTGTTCTGTTGCCTCACAACCTGGAATTAACATGGATTGTTTGAGGATTTGCATCATTTAATTTACAAAACATGCCCACAACTTTGAAGATTTTTTTTATTTTTATTGTGAAGCAAACAACAAATAGGACAAAATAACAGAAAAAGTCAATGTGCATAACTGTTCACCCCCCTAAAGTCAATACTTTGTAGTGCCACCTTTTGTGGCTATTACAGCTCCAAGTCGCTTTGGATAAGTCTCTATGAGCTTGCCACATCTTACCACTGGGATTTTTGCCCATTCCTCCTTGCAAAACTGCTCCAGCTCCTTCAAGTTGGATGGTTTGCGCTTGTGAACAGCAATCTTTAAATCTGACCACAGATTTTCTATTGGATTGAGGTCTGGGCTTTGACTAGAACATTCCAACACATTTACATGTTTCCCCTTAAACCACTCAAGTGTTGCTGTAGCAGTGTGTTTGGGGTCATTGTCCTGGTGGAAGGTGAACCTCCGTACTAGCCTCAAATCACACATAGAGTGGTACAGGTTTTGCTCAAGAATATCCCTGTATTTAGCACCATCCATATTTCCCTCAACTCTGACCAGTTTCCCAGTCCGGACTGCTGAAAAACATCCCCACAGCATGATGCTGCCACCACCATGTTTCACTGATGGTGTTCTTTGGGTGATGTGATGTATTGGGTTTGCGCCAGACATAGCGTTTTCTTTCATGGGCAGAAAGTTCAATTTTAGTCTCATCAGACCAGAGCACCTTCCTCCATACATTTTGGGAGTCTCCCCTATGCCTTTTCGCAAACTCAAAACATGCCATTTTGTTTTTTTGCTGAAAGTAATGGCTTTATTCTGGCCACTCTGCCATAAAGCCCAACTCTATGGAGCGTACGGCTTATTGTCGTCCTATGTACAGATACTCCAGTCTCTGCTGTGGAACTCTGCAGCTCCTCCAGGGTTACCTAAGGTCTCTGTGCTACCTCTCTGATTAATGCCCTCCTTGCCCGGTCCGTGAGTTTTGGTGTGCGGCCATCTCTTGGTAGGTTTGCTGTTGTACCAAATTCTTTCCATTTGGTTATGATAGATTTGATGGTGCTCCTAGGGATCATCAAAGATTTGGATATTTTTTTATAACCTAACCCTGACTTGTACTTCTCAACAGCATTGTCCCTTAATTGTTTGGAGAGTTCCTTGGTCTTCATGGCAATGTTTGGTTAGTGGTGCCTCTTGCTTAGTTGTTGCAGCCTCTGGGGCCTTTCAAAAAGGTGTGTGTATATGTAATGACAGATCATGTAACACTTAGATTGCACAAAGGTGGACATCATTTCACTAATTATGTGACTTCTGAAGGTAATTGGTTGCACCAGAGCTTTTTATGGGCTTAGTAACAAAGGGGGTGAATACATACGCACATGCCAATTATCAGTTTTCTATTCCTGAAAAATTGTTTTATGTATATATTTTTCTAATTTTACTTCACCAACTTAGACTATTGTGTTCTAATCCATCACATATAATTCAGATTAAAAAAACATTGAACTAAAGGCTGTAATGTAACAAACTAGGTAAAAAGCCAAGGGTGGTGAATACTTTTGCAAGGCACTGTAGCCACTGCCCATCAAATGCAGCCACTGTGCCTATCAGTTGCAGCCGCTGTGCCTATCAATTGCAGCCACTGTGCCCCATCAAATGCAGCCACTGTGCCCCATCAAATGCAGCCACTGTGCCCCATCAAATGCAGCCACTGTGCCCCATCAAATGCTGCCACTGTGCCCCATCAAATGCTGCCACTGTGCCCCATCAAATGCTGCCACTGTGCCCATCAAATGCTGCCACTGGGACCCCCCCGCCCACTTGCTGACTGACCGGCACTTACACTATCTTGATGGCAGGTCAGGCAGCAGGTGATGGCGTTGAGCTGTGGGACCTTGCAGCGGGTCAGAGAGCAGTGAGCTGTGTCCTCCATGCATCTCCTCCCTTCCTCCTGATAGGTGTCCAATAGCAGCGCCTGTCCTTTCAGCCAATCAGGTGACGGGTAGCAGACCCACACTTCCTGATTCGCGGAGAGGCGGTTCAGTGTTAGAAAAGCGAATATTCATTCGCTTTTCTAACACACCTGGGTGGACTACAGGTGCAATGCTTTGCGCTCTGAGTCCAGCTTTTTTGAAGCCTATTAGAGCCTATGGCTCTATTCAGGTGCTTCAAAAATACACCACCGCCACTGTAATTCAGGCGCCCGGCGTCCAAAAAGGGGCCGGACGCCTGAATAGGGGCGGCAGCGGCCATGGATAGATTCATGCTATGCATAATTATATCCATTCTACATATAAGGGGGTGGCTGGAGAGAGGGCGCGGCACCCCGTGCGTCCTTAATGGATGGGCCACCCCTGGCCCCTGTCTTGGTAGGTTAATGGGTGTTGTATCTCTGTAGTGTGGGATCATATTGAGTATAGTTTTAAATATTGATAGCAACTGTGAGGATTCCTAAGAGGTATAGAGACATTCACTCAAGTTAAGATGTGTGAGAAAAGGTTTTGTAAGTAGAGTAAAATTAAAGATTGGGAGGGATTTTTTTCTGTTTGAGGGTCCATTACATTTCCCAAAAATATGCGGATTACTCCTCATTTTAAAGCCGTACTTTATAAATACCATGATTTCCAAAAACAGCACTGGTGGTGGCCAAAAAAGCCTGAAACAGCTGTATGCAGTTTGGAATAAATAGCTCCACCTACTGTCCTAAAATGAGGAACGATCCTCTTATTTTTTTTGACATGTAATGGAATGAGACATGTGAATACCTTCTGTTTTAAGAAGGCTTTACTGTGCTATGCACTGAATAGAGTTGAGGGCTTTTTGATTCCTTTAGTCATTTCTCACCAAAGCCTTTATGGTTATAAAAAACCCAGCCAATAATAATTCATATGAGAGTTAACCTGTTAACAGACCGACACAAATACCTAACCAAAGTTGTAATCCTTCCCAACTGCTTTTATTGCTGTTTCCCCGATTATATGGCTGTAAGGTGTCAAGCACCACACCATAAAACCCATGGTTCCCATATACTACGCTGTTGATGGCCAAAAAGTCTGGAACAGCTGTACGCATTTGGGAATTAATGGCGCTGTAATATTATAATATATTTGCACTAAATGCTAGTGGTTCTAGAGGTGCATTTCACTATTTCTAGCATAAAGGAATGATTTTATGGAGTATGTGAAGGAATGATAATGTGAATACGTTAAATTTTAACCCCTTAACGCTGACATAACACAAATATGCGGCCCCACTAGGCTAGGCTTTTTTCCATGGGGCTGCATATTTGCGTAGCTCCCTTTGTGCTGGGCGCGCACCGTGAGCCCTGGGCCCCGTACTAACGATCGGGACCCAGGACTCGAGATTCTGGGTCACCTGACCACTGTGATGGCCTCTGGCTATCACAGTGATTACTCACAGTGAAGTCCGCCCTCGTGTTTTCTTTCTCTGTGAATGGAGGAGAGCCATACATCGTATCTCTTTGTCTTCTTGCAAAGAAAAAAAAAAGTATGTGAAGAAAAAAAAATAAAATGAAATACAAAAAGAGAAACCTACAGTATATTAAGGTTTGCTCTAGGTCAGTGCTTGGGTCAAGGTCAGGGTCAGTATTTTTATTTTTTTTATAATTAGTATCCGTGTCAGTTTGCGTCAGTGTGTTTTAGGTAAGATAAAAAAAAGCAAAAAGCGCACTATTGTTTTTGGGCTTTACTACAGGTAAATATACCTTATTTATCGGTGTATAACACGCACAGCAGGGGCGGATCCAGAGTCTAGTCTTGGGAGGGGCACTGACAAAATTTTTGCGGGCAATTTGTCGGGGCAATGGCTGGTGTTGGCGCTTAAACCATCACGGCACCATGGTTGTTATGTTGTCTGGATGATTGAAGCACATTATTTCTATTGTTACATTGTAATGTATAATGGAATAATTCAACTCACCATAATGCAGAATCAGTGGAAGCCCTGAGCGTGTCACTTGCCATTGTCGCCTGTCACCAGATGCGGATTGACAGGGTGGGAGCAGCCAGGTGGAGGGGGAGGACAGGGTGGGGGCAGCCAGGTGGAGGGGGAGGACAGGGTGGGAGCAGCCAGGTGGAGAAGAGGACAGGGTGGATGCAGTCAGGTGGAGGGGAGGACATGGTGGGACCAGCCAGGTGGAGGGGAGAACAGGGTGGATGCAGGCAGGTGGAGGGGAGGACAGAGTGGGAGCAGCCAGTGATAAGGTCCTGTACCTCTATGGAAGCCTGCATCCCCACCTCCCTCATCCCCACACCTAGAGGTAAGTTCCTACCTTGGGGGATATATAGAATCACTGGCACTTTCTCTCTGGCTCCCTCCACCCGATAGCCTCATGGTCCCTCTTCTCCTGTCACGGTCCTCTCTCCCCTCCTCCCCCTCTTCCCCCTTCTGCTTGGCATGATGGGGGCTGCAGTGCACTCTCATGGAATCGTCCTGGACCTGCTGGTATCTTGGACTACATGTCCCATAATCCTCTTGTTAGTTTCCCAGCCATTGGCCCTGAATGTAGCCAATAGGAGTGGGCATTGCCGGGTGAATGAGGTCTGCTTGGCTCAAGGAGGAGAAGGAGGGGTGGAAAACCCCGCAGCTTGGGTTTTTTCTGTGTCCCTTCACAGAACCTGTCAGTCTTGGCGTGGCTGCCCTTTGTCCTCTGGTAGCAGCGGCTGATGAAATGTGCGAGGGAGGGTAAATTTTTAATAAGGAACTTTGAAGCAAAATAAGGGTCACAACCCATCAATTCAGCCTCACCATTTTACTTTGTTTCTTAATAGGCAATCCTTTCCTGGATTTAAGCAGACATCAAGCCAAAAATAACCAGATGAAAATGAATAGGCTTATTAAAAAAAACAGCTTTTGCTGCTATAGTCAGTTTTTTCCCCTCTGAGACCCGATCGCCTTGGACCTACTCCCGCTTGTCACTGGACAGTGAAAGAAGAAGCAGTTCAGTAATGAGCTCATCCCACTATCACTTTGCTCTTTTCTCTTATCAGCATGCTCCTTGTCACTGATTCGCTCTTTGTACTGCTTCTTCCTCTTGCACTTTAACCCTTCTGTACAGGGACACAAGAGGATGATATTTAAACTGCTTGTATTTTAAAAAAAATACATTTAATTAAATGTCAATGAATACAAAGCTTCAACCTATGCAGAAATGCTGGCAGCACTCATACGTCTATCTCCCAAAGACCGCTTTATGGTCTTGGCCACCGTGCTGTAGCTCAGTTTCAGAGTCTTGCCAATCTTCTTATAGCCTAGGCTATCTTTATGTAGCGCAACAATTCTTTTTTCAGATCCTCAGAGTTCTTTACCATGAGGTGCCATGTTAAACTTTCAATGACCAGTATGAGAGAGTGATAAGCAATAACACCAAATTTCTTTATCGTACATCATGGGACACAGAGCCTTAAGTAATTACTTAATGGGTTATAGGCCACTTTCAGGTGATGGACACTGGTTAAACCCAACCCAGGAAGTTCACTCCCTATATAACCCCTCCTCCTTCCAGGAGCACATCAGTTTTACCGCTAGTGTCTAAGGTGTTGGTCACGAGTGAAGATGTGCTCTGAGGAGCTCCAGGAGGGATCCATGCTGGATTTAAATAGCCTCCATAAAGACCAGATCCATCCAAAGCGCCACTAAGGCCTAAAAGGATGGTACCTGGGGCCTATGTATTCTTCCTTTACAGGTCCAAGGGAGTTGGAACCCCAATATCTAGGGACCTGGTCCTTGAAGGTTTGCTAAACACAGCACGCCGTGATGGGTGAAGGTTGGATTGTCTGTTAATTCAGCAAATCCTGCGGTGGGGATAGGGTAAGGGAAGAAACTTGGGTATTAAAAACACCTATGTATTCTTCCATTAGGGAAAAAATGTTGTCATGCCCAAATTCTCAACTAGAGGGAGTCTATGCACATACCTTACTCTGTCTTCACTGTAAAGCTCAGTCTGTGTGTGGTCGCAGCAGCGTGTGCAGGGAGATTTTTTTCAAGGTAAAAGAAATCTGCAAAATGCTTTCTTTCTCCCCCTGAAGGGACCTGAGGGTTAGGGGGCCATCAGCTAATTTTATTACTGTTGGCTGATTTTACTGTTGTTTGTGCCTGCTGCTGGACGGGTCTCTGCCTCCCCCCCCTCGTGTTGGGTCTGTGGACCCGAAAACGCCACGCACGAGCGCAGGAACATTTCTAAATATAAAAAGGGGCGGGATTTTTCTCAGAGGGAGCGGGGCCTAGGCGTAGTGCCATGAACGTCCACGAGGACGCACAGCAGGCTAAAAAAAATAAAACTACAGCTCTGACATTCTTTCCTCTGCTGACGAGGAGGAAACAAGCAGCCTGCAACACAGGGACACAGGAGCGGTGGGACACATTAGGGTTGCAAACTGGCATTCCTAAAACAGGAAGGACACCTTTTTCCCAGCACTAGGCTGAACTTCATAGCTTTAAATGTCATGACTATATTCAGCGATTAAGTGCAATTTGTATAGTGCCTCTGTTTTTGTACTTAGGACTATGCCTACCAAAAAAGACACCACAAAAAACAAAGAAGTAAAGGTTTCACCCCCAGGTGTTAAGATCTCGAGTCCCATTTTCATGCTGTCATCCTCGCCTGAATTACCATGGCAAGCCATGGTGAGCCATTGGAACAAATTGATGGTGCAACTGCTTCTCACATCTCAGCCCCTGTATACGTGACTGAAGATGTCCTTTCCTCCTCCCTGCAGGGTCTGGAAGGAAGATTAACGGCTTTAATCACATCCTTTATTCAAATGGATAGGAAGCGTGCTAGATCCCCCTCCCCCACTTCAGAACCTTTGCAAGGGGAACAGTGTGCTCAGGATGAGGTGTTACCCTCAGTCGATCAGGAGGAAAAACAAACCGATGATTCCTCTGTGGAGGAAACAACGGTAGATGAACCTTTTTCAGCCTCACAATCTGAGAAGTTACTGATACAAACTCTTACAAAGATGGTTCGTTCCACTTTCATGCTGCCCCTAATGCAGTCTCCTGAAAGCTCGGTTTCTTCTTTGGGTTCCTTAAAACCTTCTCAGCCTTTGCATGCATTACCTGCACATGCATTACTAGAAAAGCTTATTTTTGCTGAATGGGATCACCCAGATAAGCATTTTCTCCCTGCTAAGAGATTTTCAATTCTCTATCCCTTGGTGGAGAAATTCTCCAAAAAATGGAAAGTACCAGCAGTTGACCCTGCGATTTCCAGTGTGAATAAAACTTGTCCTGTAGACAATGCACAAATGCGTAAAAAGTTGGAATCCCTATTAAAATCTACTTTTTCCTTGGCAGGTGCCGTTACTCAGCCTGCAGTCGCTGCAATAGGCGTCTGTCAATCACTAAAGGACCAATTTAAACAGGCCCTTAGAGAGATTCCTGTACAACAAGCTCAGGAATTGCCTGAACTACCAAAAGCATTATGCTTTGCCATAGATGCTATTAAAGATTCTATTCACCAGGCATCCCGCCTTACGCTTATGCTTGTGCATATGCATAGAATCCTGTGGTTAAAAAAATTGATCAGCTGAAGCACCATGTAAAAGCCTCCTAACTGGGTTCCCTTTTCATGGGGAGTGACTATTTGGAGAAGACTTGGACAAATATATCTAAACGATTTCTAGTGGGAAAGGTACTCTTTTGCCAGTCAAAAGAAAGTATAAACGCCCTTCATTTAAACGGGCTCTTTCCCCTGGGCCAGGGACTTCCACCTCTAGGCAGTGGCGATGGCCTCCGCCGTCAGACTCTAGAGGAAAACCTCAGGGTCAGACCCAGGCTCAAAAGAAGTCCTGGGGTCAGAAACCTGCAAAGCAGAATCCTAAATCCTCATCATGAAGCGGCAACCCCCGTCACCAAGGTGGGGGGAAGACTTCTGCAGTTTTCAGAAGTCTGGAAAGAGGAAATTCAGGACAGATGGGTCATCTCCACGGTAACGCTAGGGTACAAGCTGGAATTTCAGTACTTTCCACCGTCTCGCTTGCTGAGGTCAAGCGTTCCCAAAGATCCAGAGAAAAGACAATCTCTGTTTCAGGCACTAGACCGATTAATATCTCAAGGGGTGATCATACAGATCCCAACAAAAGAGCAAGGTCTGGGGTTTTTTTTTCAAATCTTTTTATGGTACCAAAACCACATGGGAATGTCAGGCCCATTCTAGATCTAAAAAATCTAAATCAGTTCCTGAAGATCCGCTCCTTTCGCATGGAGACGATCAGGTCAGTAGTTTCTATACTTCTAGGTGGAGAACTTCTGGCATCAATCGACATCAGGGATGCATATCTGCATGTCCCTATATTTCCCGCTCACCAAAAGTTTCTGCAGTTCGAGTTAGAACAGCAGCATTTTCAGTTTGCAGCCCTGCCCTTCAGGCTAGCCACAGCACCCTGGGTGTTCACAAAAGTGCTGGCCCCACCTCTAGCCAGGTTAGGGGAAAAGGGCATAACCGTCGTAGCGTACCTAGACGATCTATTACTAATAGATCAGTCGGCTTGTTTGGAGCAAAGCGTACGCACTACAACCAACTATCTGGAAAGTTTGGGTTGGATTCTCAACCTAGAGAAATCTTCCTTAATACCGCTAAAAAGGCTGGAGTACTTGGGTCTGATCATAGACACAGCCCAGGAAAAGGTGTTCTTGCCTCAGGCAAAGATCAACTCCATAAGAGAGCTGGTGCGGATGGTCAGGTCAAAAGGCGATCCCTCCATTCGCCTTTGCATGAGGTTGCTATGAACCATGGTGGCTTCATTTGAAGCAGTTCCCTATGCCCAGTGTCAGGAGACTTAGTAGACCAGACTGTGTGGACTGCACAGAGATAACCCAAAACGCATGTAAAGTGAATAATGATATTTATTAAAATAGATGATAATCAGAAAATACAAACAGTGCACAATCAACCCAACAAACCCACCAACAACAACAATATATACAGCAAGGGGCAGTACCAGAATCACAGATGACGCAGGGAGTGTTGTCTGCTCCATACTGCCAGGATCCATCCGCTGGTGGATGTCAGTACTGCGGCCAAAAGATGAAATAAACCAGCAGGGAAAGATTCCCCTGACAGTTCCAAACTGCCAAGAGACACCAGTACCGCACGCCAAATGATATATCTTACCAGTGGACGGACCCTTTCCTGACACCCATTTTCATTCAAGACTGTTGCAAAACAGTATCTTGTCTGCTTGGAACAAAACAATTCAAGCTTTAGACTTGCCAAAGCGGCTGTCCCCAAGAGTGTCCCAAAGCCTCACTTGGTGGTTACTAACCCAGAATCTGTTGAAAGTAAAATCCTTTAGACCAGTCATCTGGAAAGTGGTAACGACGGATGCCAGCCTTTCAGGCTGGAGAGCAGTACTAGAAAAGACAACTGTCCAGGGACAGTGGTCAAGAACCGAAAGAACCTTGCCCATCAATTGCCTAAAGATTCGGGCAGTGCGTCTGGCTCTAAAGGCCTGGACTTTCAGGTTACAGGATTGTCCTGTCAGGATCCAATCCGACAATGCCACAGCTGTGGCCTATATCAATTACCAAGGGCGCACCAAGAGTCTCTCAGCGCAGAGAGAGGTGAACCATATTCTAACTTGAGCAGAAAGGAATGTTCTGTGCCTGTCGGCAGTCTTCCTTCCAGGAGTAGAAAATTGGCAGGTGGACTACTTGAGTCGCCAGCAGTTATACCCAGGGCAATGGTCTCTTCACCCCGATATATTTCGGGCTGTTTGCCAAAGATGGGATGTAGATCTTCTAGCATCCAGGTTCAACATGAAGTTAGTCAACTTTGTGGCCAGAACAAGGGATCCATTTGCATGCAGAACAGATGCGTTGGTGCCCCCATGGGATCAGTTCTC
Organism: Lithobates clamitans; assembly: GCA_037952925.1. NCBI lineage: Eukaryota > Metazoa > Chordata > Amphibia > Anura > Ranidae > Lithobates > Lithobates clamitans. The sequence goes on from JBBGZY010000906.1 coordinate 1,859,461, forward strand.
ACTGATCTATGCATTCCCCCTATTCAGTTACTGCCCCGACTTCTTTGCATGATCAAGCTGGAAAGAAAGCCGGTAATTCTGGTGGCACCAGAATGGCCCAGAAGGTCATGGTATGCAGAAATCTTAAAGATGGCAGTGGAGGGCCCATGGTCCCTCCCACTACGGCCAGATCTGCTCTCACAGGGACCGATATTCCATCCTTCCTTACGGTCTCTAAATTTAACGGCTTGGCTATTGAAACCCACATTCTAAAGAAACATGGGCTTTCCGGGTCAGTTATCTCTACCCTGATTAATGCAAGGAAGCCAGCTTCCAGTACTATATATTATCGGGTCTGGAGCGCTTATGTTTCCTGGTGTGAATCCAAGTGTTGGCACCCTCGGAGATATATCATAGGCAGAATTCTTGCCTTTCTACAATTAGGGGTAGAAATGAAATTGGCCTTGAGTACTATTAAAGGCCAAGCCTCAGCTTTATCGGTCTTATTTCAAAGACCACTTGCTACACATTCTTTAGTCCGGGGTTTTATACAAGTGGTAACGTGGCTTAATCCGCTCGTCAAACCTACCTTGAACCCTTGGGACTTGAACTTAGTTTTGTCTTTGTGACAAAAACAGCCATTTGAACCGATACAACATATTCCCTTAGTCCTTTTGACAAGGAAGTTGGTATTTTTGGTTGCTATATCCTCAGCAAGGAGGGTTTTGGAATTAGCTGCTCTTTCTTGTAAAGGGCCATATTTGATTTTTCATGAGGACAGAGTGGTGTTAGTGCTTCTTGGGCAGTGCGTCAGCAGGCCTCCATGGCTCAGATCTGTAAGGCCGCAACTTGGTCTTCAGTGCATACATTCACAAAATGTTATCAGCTGGATGTAAGGCGATATGAGGATATCGCCTTAGGGCGCAGTGTGCTGCAGGCAGCAGTATAGGTCCTCAAGTCTGGGGGTACCCTTCGGGTCGTGTCTCCCTCCCCTCAAGGAGCATTGCTATGGGATGTCCTATTAAGTAATTACTTAAGGCTCTGTGTCCCATGATGTATGATAAAGAAAATAGGATTTTTATAACAGCTTACCTATAAAATCTTTTTCTTGGAGTACATCATGGGACACAGAGGTCCCGCCCCTCTTTTTTGGGATTTAAGTATATTGCTTTGCTACAAAAACTGATGTGCTCCTGGAAGGAGGAGGGGTTATATAGGGAGTGAACTTCCTGGATTGGGTATAACCAGTGTCCATCACCTGAAGGTGGCCTATAACCCATTAAGTAATTAGGGAAAATGGCTAATTGGGCCCAATTTGGATATTTTCACTTAGGGGTGTACTCACTTTTGTTGCCAGTGGTTTAGACATTAGTTGTCTGTGTGTTGAGTTATTTTATGGGGACAGCAAATTTACACTTATACAACCTGTACACTCACTACTTTACAAGTAGCAAAGTGTCATTTATTCAGTGTTGTCACCTGAAAAGATATAATTGAATATTATAAAAAATGTGAGGGGTGTACTCACTTTTGTGAGATACTGTACATATACACACAGACACGGCATGAACATGATGGATAAATAGATACATACATAACAGCTTGACAGCACATGATCATAACGATTAATATTGGTAAATTATATAAATACATATATATATAAATACATATATGTACACGTCATTAGGACAGCATTCGGCAAAATGATGAAAGGTATAAAATCTTGGAATATGATTAATTGTAAATATAGTTCAGGGTATCTTCCTATTGCTAGGCATGTAGATACATCCTGAGTGCCCGATGCGTTTCGTGCGTGTTAAAAACACTTACTTAGGGGCGTATGCTACAAGTTATCTGAAAGGAACAGAGTATAATTAATCTAGTGTGATACTAAGCATAACAGGAAAGGCAAATTGCCAATCCTGAGTACTTGTATGAAAGGGAAAAACATAATGTATGATGGATAGGGGGCCAGAGCCAAAGAGTTGTCTCTCCCAGGAGCTGAGGTAATCTTGATAGCAGGGCACACACACACACAACATCCACAGGACACAGGTTGCCGATCTTCATTCGTTATGATCATGTGCTGTCAAGCCATTATTTATGTATCTATTTATCCATCATGTTCATGCCATGTCTATGTGTATATGTATATACATGAAATTACTTTTCTACCTGTTTCATACCAATGTCACAAATAAATTATGTTTACAAACCATTTTACCTCCACAATTCAATAGCCTCATTTAAAGTCCCACAATTTCCTTTTTTGTCTATCTGCAAGGTCTATATCTCTTTAGTAGTGATTAACGCTTTAGGAGCATGTCACCAAAAATGACAATTTTGTTGCAGAAGATGCCTAAAATCTGACTTGTATGTACAGAGTTCTGGGAAAATCAGTGAACCAATCACACAAGCAGGAAATTACATTCTGGGGAAGCTCTGTATACCATGTGTGTAAAGAACACATTCAAGTTACTGTATTGCATTGAATTTGACATAAAAGTACAGTGCTGCTGATTAGAAAGGAAAGGTAATTTTTTAATAACAATAAATTACGATATGGCCTGTGTCACAAATATATATGCTATATTATATTTTTTTAATTTGCTAAATTTTTTCCCACGAAAGTGGAGTTACCCTTTAAGTCTAGGAAGCCATTAATTGTTAGGTCATTGGCATATTAAATCTAATTGATCATCGCCATGCCAATATAGAAAGTGCATAAATTAAACTTGCACATTCCTCATTGGATTACACATTTTTTCCAGATAAGTACATTTGTACTTTTTACATTTATTTCAAACTCCCTGTTTGCATTTACTTTTCTGTATAATTTCAACCTTAAAGAAGCTCTGTACTTGTAATCAAAGTAATGAATATCATCTGCAGTGGGCACCATAAGATCTCTGCTTTTTTTTTTTTCTTCTCTTCCACTCTTCCAACTATCTCAGTCTGCCACTGCAACTCTCCTGAATTGAGTGTACAGCTTTCTGTAACTTGCAATTATCCCTGTCCCTCTCCCAATGGGACAATGCTCAGGCACCTAGTGCTGCATTGTGGGGGGTGGGTAGAAAGTCCCTTTGTGCTCCACAGAGAAGGTAAGAGTGGGAATCTTATGGTGTAAAAAAAAAAAAGTTACCGTATTTATCGGCGTATAACACTCACTTTTTTCCCCTTAAAATCAGGGGAAAATCGTGGGTGCGTGTTATACGCCGATCCTAGCTAATTGTGATCGATTGGAGCGATTGCCGCCGACATACACATAGCCGTGTGTAGATTTAAATATGGCGCCGAGATTGCAGGGACTCGGCGGAGCGGAACGAGCGCCACCGAGATCACAGGGACTGGGCGGAGCCAAGATACACATAGCCGAGTGTACTCGGTTCTTCTCGGCGCCGCTCACGGTCCCGCCATTGGACCTGTGTTATGTCCATCATAGGACGGGACTGGGCGTGACTGTGAGCGGCGCCGAGAAGAGCTGGGTACACTGGGCTATGTGTATCTTGGCTCTGCCCAGTCCCTGTGATCTCGCCGGCGCTCGTTCCTCTCCGCCGAGTCCCTGCAATCTCGGGCGCCATATTTAAATCTGTCCAAGGCTGCACTGGGGCAAGGCTGCAATGGACACTGGGGCAAAGCTGCACTGACAAGGCTGCACTGGGGCAAAGCTGCAATGACAAGGCTGCACTGGGGCAAAGCTGAAATGACAAGGCTGCACTGACCACTGGGACCAGGCTGCACTGGGGCAAAGCTGAACTGACAAGGCTGCACTGGGGTAAAGCTGAAATGACAAGGCTGCAGTGACCACTGAGACAAGGCTGCACTGACAAGGCTGCACTGGGGCAAAGCTGAAATGACAAGGCTGCACTGACCACTGGGACCATGCTGCACTGGGGAAAAGCTGCACTGACAAGGCTGCACTGGGGCAAAGCTGAAATGACAAGGCTGCACTGACCACTGGGACCAAGCTGCACTGGGGCAAAGCTGCACTGACAAGGCTGCACTGGGGTAAAGCTGAAATGACAAGGCTGCAGTGAACACTGGGACAAGGCTGCACTGACAAGGCTGCAATGGACACTGGGGCAAGGCTGCACTGACACTGGAGCAAGGCTTCAATGACACTACAAGGCTGCAGATGGACACTGATAAGCTGCATTGATGGGCATTTTAATGTAAGTTTTTTTTCCTTAAACTTCCCCCCTAAAAGTTTTTTTCCTTAAAATTCCCTCCTAAACTTGGGGTGCGCGTTATACGCCGATAAATACGGTACTTTGATTACTTCAGTTAAGTACAGGGTTTCTTTAAGGATTCCATAGCACAATCTTAAACCTACCAGGAAAGAAGTATTTGATGTGCTCATGTTTAAAACAAAGTGAAACGCACGCATGGCAGTTTTTCTGAAGTTCTTCTGAATTTAGAGTACAGCCCTTTAACGTTTAGAGCTTGTCACATTCCTGCAACATTTCAAATGCATCATCGTTGCTTGTGTGAGTTTGGAAAATATTCAGTCCAAAGCTTAAATAAAGTAAATAAAATAAAGGTCAAATAAAATATGCAAAAACAGGATTATAATGTAAGGCTGATTCAGAAGGATATTGAAAGTTGTTTTACTTTTGTACAGGTACATGTTAAATCAGAACTAAGTAAAATGACAGCTTTTTATTTTTAAAAACCCAGTACAAAATATAGTAGATGGTTTGTTCATAGCAACTAGTAACTTTCCCACTTTCATTTCCTTGGTTCAAACTTGAAAAGTAAACTAAATAGGTGTGTCATGGTCAACGCCAGTCAACCTTTTTACTTTAATTGTTACTTTTTTAAGATACAAATAGGAACCTTAGGAATCACTTGATTTATTTCTAAATTACCATACACTGCCAGCGTTCTGTGATGTGCTTTTTTTGGGTCTGGGAGCAAATGAGTTTGAAGAAAGAAAAGTGTTGAGTGTTGTCAGAAATTAACTGTCAGCTACGGTCTTTGAATTAGTCGCCTGCACTAGAATGAGACAATAAGGATGGAGGATTTCACTCTCTCCCTTCCTGTGGTGTGTCACTTGGATGGATTAATAAAGAACTCATATTCATCATCTTGGAGTCCAGCAGTTTTTACCTTTTTGCAGCTTCTAACTTCAGCTTTTCAATTAAGCTTTGACAAAATCATTTTGAGGGTGTTTGGTTTCTATGCAGAGCTGCACCAGATTTTGCACTCTCCAGTTTTAGTAAATCAACCCCATGGTTTTACTAGCAACAATTTAGATTCTCTTCAGAATACAAGGAGGCCATGTCAAGCCATATCAACGATAGTGGGACAGATACTACATCCTGATCCACCTGCTCAGCCTTCCTTATGTCTCTCTCTTTCTGCTGCTTTGCTGTAGCTTCTCCTTCTGCACACTATCTCTATACCTCTCTCTCCCATTCCCAAATTATTTTCCTTTTCCCCATTCCCTCCTCCTGCCCCTCTTTTTTCCACCTATTTTTGACAATTTAAAATCGGTATCCATTAAGCCATATAACCTTATTTCATATTCATAATAATAATATGGGGTGTACAAGACAGTTGACCTCTGCTGAGTTGTTAACTTTGTAGCCCATTGTTCAGGGCTTCAGGCTGCTTATGTAATATTAATTTACTGTCCATGTAATGAAAGAATGCTTTGTCAAAAGTTAAATAGAATTATCTGTTTAGATGTGTACTTGAAATAAATCAAATGGACATGCAGATAGATCTTTCATATCCCTGTGGCACACAGGGAGAGATTTTCTAAAACTGGTGGACACAAAATCTGGTGCATAGTATCCAATTATCTTCTAACTTTAGGTTGTTCAATCAAGCTTTGACGATAAAATCTAGAAGCTGATTGGTTACTATGCACAGCTGCACCAGATTCTGTTTGCACCAGTTTTAGTAAATCCCCCCACTGTGTATCAAGAACCATGTGTTTATGCTCTGAAAATGTCCAAAATATACATCAAATTATCCAACTTTTAACTTCTTCAGTCTTTATAGCTGTCATCAATGATAGATGTGGAAACCAAGGCGTCTATAATGTACAGTTTCTGAAACAGTCATACGGAATATTCAGTAAAGTTTGGATGATTGGCCAAAAAACCTAAAACATCTGCCCATGACATTGTCATTTGTCTTTACTTCCTGGAAATCCAACAAATGTGGAGTTTATCCCTCACTTAAATAGTGTTCTTAATTAGCAAAATAAAGTCTGGAACCTGTTTGTTATGTGCAAACAGGCCCACATAATTTTTTTTTTTGGTCTAATTTCTACCCATATGTTATAAAGGGAAGGAGTATGCATCAATTCAGTTTCTATTTTCCAATTAGCCCATCTAGTTACCAGCAAAGAAGACAGCTCAGCACATGGGCCTCATTAGAAAGTGTTTCTCCACTGATTTCAATCAGATTAATTTTTTGTCAAAATGACAGTAGTAGAATAAACATAAAGAGTATGTTACATGAAAATGTAGTGTGGCCAAAGGTCAGCATCTCTTGCCATAGTGTGCATCTAGACATAGATAATTGTATATTATGGAAGACCTATTTGTGGGGTTTCCCTCCTCCAGTGCTGACAGTTACTGAACTCTGGAAGCTGCTCAGTCCACCATCACAGACATCTTCTCCTACGTTTCTTCCTCCATTGTGTGATCACTGATGATGTCACTCCTGTGCATGCACTTTGGAGTTACATAATCCCCACATCTGGCTCAGTTATAATAATGCACCAACAGGTATGAGGTAATGGCATGGTATAACATTTTTGGTATTAGCAGGTAAATGCTGAATTTTTTTTTTTTTTTTAATTCTTCAGAAAACTGAAATAATGACGATTTTTCTATTTTTAGCGGAAGTCTTGTGTGAACCTCCAAACAACAAGCTTGACAAGTTTAATGGAACACTAATCTGGAAAGAATGCAAGTATTCATTAAATAATGGCAAGATGCTGTTGAGAGGGTGTGTACTCAGAAACACTGAATGGTGCTTTGGAATGGTCATCTTTGCAGGTAATCTGCCAGTGCGTCAATTCATCTATTTTTTTTTTCTACCTTTCCCTGATTATGTGCTAAAATCAAGGTTAAGATTGGTGTTACCTGTGTTGGTTTCCTTTCCTTATTTACTTACAGTGGCCAAAAGTAGCTTTCTTTACAGTTGACGTGCTTGCTAGAGGAAATCAAAAACTATGGTAATAGAAGTGCAAAAATGATCACATTTATTGTACCCTTGTTTTTTCTTTACTCTGTAATGCTCTTTTTCTAAGTCTGTTCATTCGTAGAACAACATGATTTTAGAAGTAGATGCATACAAGCACCTAACAGTAGTTCTATCCAAAGGCAAACATGGAAGAAATGGCAAACTTGAAAAAAGAGTAATGGTTTCTAAAAGCTGAACTCCAGGAAAATTGCTAAATACATGGTTGAAATACATAAATGTGACTTACCTGCTAAAACTGTGTAGATCTGTTCAGGCACTCATGTTACACAGATGAAACAAATCTTCCTACATAAGGTACTTGTTTATCTGCAGTCTTCTCTTCCCCACATCCATTCAAAGTGATGCATTTATAAAGCTTGGCTGAGCTAAGAGAAAAAAAGTGGGACGGAGAGCTGAAGTTACACTCTGCAAAGCTCAGTGAGGAGAGCTGTAAGAGCTGATTGGAGGGAAGGAACACACTCCCCTTCACATAACACACAGGAACAGAGCTGAGGCTGCCAATCAGCTGGAGCTCCCTGCCTGTCACCTTTTTTCTCTTGGTGTCAGGAAAACTTGTCAGAAGTGACTTATACAGATAGTACAGGAATGAAGCAGCATACAAAAATGACACTTGGTGCTCCGAACTGAGATAAGTACACACTATAGAGGGATATGCTTTGTTCATATTTGATGGCTAAGGTTTACAACCACTTTAATTCATGGAAGTTGTGATAACGCCTTCTATGAATAGAGCAGCTGGGTGTAAAAAGCGGGCATATTCGGGGCACTCTTGATGAGAGCTTGTCACAGCCCCTTAGTTCTAATAACCCCTGCCACATGGAGGAGGAAGATTTCAGCGAAAGGAGGACACAGTAGCAATAAGAACATATCTCACTAAGGGTAAGTAATATCCCTTGTACCAATTTTTGTCTTGTTTGTTTTAGGTAAACGTAATCTTTAAACTTTCATTCAGGGCTTTAAGTTTTTATTCCTTGATGTGTTGCAGCAAAATCAGCTTTAAAATCGAGTATATGTAATTTAGTTAATATAAAAAATCTAATGTGTGAGGACCTTTGAATCTTTCTTAAACTTTAAGAATTTTACATGCTTTTAAGTAACCTTCATTACTGTGGGAAACTCATAAGTTTCAGTTTCAACATGTTTATTTTAATGCACTGCAGATGTGCTGATATCTGTTGTGTTGCATTTGTATTGGTTCAAGGATACCTAATGACAAACATTCGCAGACCCGGCAATTTTCTTAATATCATTCAGAAACTTAAAGCATGCATTAAGGTGTAGGGTGGTGCTTATAAGAGCACACCTCTGAGTAGGATTATTGGCAACAATTATATATTTTGACTTCCATTTGTCAGTATTATAAAAATATGTGAAAATTGCAGACTAGGTCACAATAAATGGGATCTTAGTGTCAGTTATAGTTTCCAGATTATATTTGTACATAGAAAAAGTTTTGTTTCCTGAATTGTTATATTTATTTTATTAGTTTACTTTTTTGGTAATCCAGAACATTTTGGAACTCGTGCTATAAGGTGGGCTTTCAATGAAATTGCCTTGGTTTTATATTTTTGCAGGGCCAGATACTAAATTAATGCAGAACAGTGGTAAAACTAAATTTAAGAGAACCAGCATTGATCGGCTAATGAATACTCTAGTTTTATGGGTAAGTTTTGCTTGTGAAAAAGAAATAGAAGATGGTATACTTATATTTGTATGTATCCATAAAATATCTTTAAGTCTTTGCATACAAAATAGTTTTAGACTAGCTGAGAAATTATTTTGGAGCTATTAGAACGTATGTATAATCTTTTATGCCTGTGCTAAATGCAATGTTAGACCTGATTTGCAAGAATGAATATGATAGCTGTACGAACTCCCAATTCCAGTGGGAAAATTCTCTAGATTTTTCCATCCCTTTTAAGTTCAGATAACTTTGCATCATATAATCATCTGAATTCGGCCTGCTGTGCTATGTTTTGTTAGTATCATCAATTAGGAACAGGGTAGAACAGGGCATTTCATGTGACCAGTTATGCTCTTCACCATTTGTGGTTGCCCGTGCAGATCTGTGGAAATACACGCGCATACACATACATACAGACATACAGACACATGCATATACATACATACATACAGACACATGCACACGGACATACATACAGACACGTGCATACACATATATACAGACATACATACAGACACATGCACAGACACATGAATAAAGCCCTTTTAAAACTAATCTAGCTTCTAGCACAGTACTGTACCTTTCCAGCTTCCTAATTCAGCCAGGTACTGCACTGTAGGGGGAAGCAGAGAGCACAGAACACTCCCCTGCACTCTACTTTCACTTTTGAGGCTGACGGAGCTTCTCACAGTGCCGATGTACAGTTCGGCAGAGGATCAGGCTCATCTGACAGCACACTGGTTGAGAAAGGCTGGTTTAGATAACCAGGCGAGCCTTCCAAAACCGGACCGCGGGCCGGACTTTGGACATGCCTGGCCTAGGCCATCTTTATGTAGAGCAACAATTCTTTTTTTCAGATCCTCAGAGAGTTCTTTGGCATGAGGTGCCATGTTGAGCTTTCAGTGACCAGTATGAGAGAGTGAGAGAGATGACACCAAATTTAACACACCTGCTCCCCATTCACACCTGAGACCTTGTAACACTAACAAGTCACATGACACCAGAGAGGAGAAATGGCTAATTGGACCCAATTTGGACATTTTCACTTAGGGGTGTACTCACTTTTGTTGCCAACGGTTTAGACATTAATGGCTGTGTGTTGAGTTATTTTGAGGGGACAACAAATTTACATTGTTATACAAGCTGTACACTCACTACTTTGCATTGTAGTCATTTCTTCAGTGTTGTCACATGAAAAGATATACTAAAATATTTACAAAAATGTGAGAGGGGTGTACGTACTTTAGTGAGATACTGTATATGCCTGGGCACATTAAGATCAGTATTTCTCTTCCATAACCCTCACATACACATAACAGGTCATGCTTTCGGGGTTTTGTTACTATTGCTGCTCATACTGCAAAAATTTTTTGAAACCTGTCGTCTTCAGGATGTTAGGTATACCTCAGGGCTGGCATTCAAAAACACAATTGTTGAGGGCACACAAATGAAGCAAATCAACAGGCTGTGATATGCACTTACAGTGCCTTGAAAAAGTGTTCATACCCCTTGATATTTTCCACATTTTGTCATGTTACAACCAAAAAACGTAAATGTATTTTACTGAGATTTTATGTGACAGACCAACACAAAGTGGCACATAATTGTGAAGTGGAAGCAAGATGATAGATGGTTTTCAAATGTTTTTACAAATAAATAGGTGAAAAGTGTGGCGTGCATTTGTATTCAGCCCCCCTGAGTTAATACTTTGTAGAACCACCTTCCGCTGCAATTACAGCTGCAAGTCTTTTTGAGGATGTCTCTATCAGTTTTGCACATCTAGAGAGTGACATTTTTGCCCATTTTTCTTTGTAAAATAGCGCAAGCTCTGTCAGATTGGTTGGAGAGTGTCTGTGAACAGCAATTTTCAAGTCTTGCCACAGATTCTCAATTGGATTTAGGTCTGGACTTTGACTGGGCCATTCTAACACATGGTATAGTGTGATCCCTCGCGCTAAATTGAGTGTATAGGTTGTGTGAATGTTTCTATACTGAACTTAACATATATATGTGCAAAATTATGCAAATGAACGGTGATGATATCTCTATGGATTGCAGCAAAATCTACAGTGTTCACTTTCACTCAGCATAAATATAGTAAAAATTGATTTCGCGCTATAAAAATCTATCACCTCAAAGTAAAGTGCATACAATAATTCAAAATTCCTAAACGTGCAGTGTCTGAAAGTGCTCTATAGTGCAATAATACATCAAAGTGCTGTGTGCATCAAAGTGAAAAAACAATAAAAATTGAAAATTAATAAAAATAATCAAAAGTTCATATTGTGCATCAATGTTCAAAGTCTATATTGTGCTGTTCCACTAGGGTCATTTAATAAAGGTGAAAAGTGATAATAATCTTGAGTTTTCTGATCCGGTGGCACCGGGCTCTCTAGACTCTCACCTTGAATAAAGTTATTAGGGGCATTGAAACAGGTTCTTTGTTCTTTGTGATATAGTGGTGTGGAAGTAGAACTTCTCTGATGTTGTAGCGATCTTTCTGCTTGACAGTACCTGTGAGTTGTAAGAACAAAGGACCGGTGGAGCCCAGGTGGGCAACCCCCTTTGTGGAACAGCACAATATAGACTTTGAACATTGATGCACAATATGAACTTTTGATTATTTTTATTAATTTTCAATTTTTATTGTTTTTTCACTTTGATGCACACAGCACTTTGATGTATTATTGCACTATGGAGCACTTTCAGACACTGCACGTTTAGGAATTTTGAATTATTGTATGCACTTTACTTTGAGGTGATAGATTTTTATAGCGCGAAATCAATTTTTACTACATTCTAACACATGAATATGCTTTGATCTAAACCAGGGGTCGCCAAATGTTCTTAACAAAGGGCCAGTTTAATGCCCTCCAGACTTTAGGGGGGCCAGACTGTGGCCAGTGGGGGGTAGAAAATGTCCCATGCCCAGCATTAGTGAGGATAAATATGGCCTCGGGGTTGGTGGACAGTAGTAGGAGGAATAGTGCCCCATCATTGGTATCAGTGGGAGGAATAGTGCCCCATCATTGGTATAGGTGGGTGCCTCATTGTTGGTGCCAGTAGAGGGGATAGTGCTTCACATCATTGGAAGAAATAATGCCCCAAGGGCCGTATAAAGGGTAGCAAAGGGCTGCATCCAGCCCTCGTGCTGCAGTTTGGAGACCCCTGATCTAAACCATTCCATTGTAGCTCTGGCTGTATGTTTAGGGTCGTTGTCCTGCTGGAAGGTGAACCTCTGCCCCAGTCTCAAGTCTTTTGCAGACTCCAAAGTTTTTTTCTAAGATTGTCCTGTATTTGGCTCCATTCATCTTCCCATCAACTCTGACCATCTTTCACCCTGCTGAAGAAAAGCATGATGCTGCCACCACAACGTTTCGCGGTGGGGATTGCGTGTTCAGGGGGATGTGCAGTGTTAGTTTTCCGCCACACATGGAGTTTTGCTGTGCATCTTCTTCCACATGTTTGCAGTGTCCCCCACATGGCTTCTCGCAAACTGCAAACAGGACTTCTTATGGCTTTCTTTCAAAAATTTCTTTCTTCTTGCCACTCTTCTATAAAGGCCATATTTGTGGAATGCATGACTAATAGTTTTCCTGTAGACAGATTCTCGAACCTGAGCTGTGGATCTCTGCAGCTCCTCCAGAGTTACCATGGGTCTCTTGGCTGCGTCTCTGATTAATGCTCTCCTTGCCCGGCCTGTCAGTTTAGATGGACGGCCATGTCTTGGTAGGCTTGCAGCTGTGCCATACTCTTTCCATTTTCGGATGATGGATTGAACAGTGCTCCATGAGATGTTTAAAGCTTGGGATTTTTAAAAAAAACCTAACCCTGCTTTAAACTTCTCCACAACTTTATACCTGACCTGTCTTGGATTTCATGATGCTGTTTGCTCGCTAACAAACCTCTGAGGGTTTCACAGAACAGCTGCATTTATTCTGAGATTAAACTACAAACAGGTGACCTCTTTTTACTAATTAGGTGGCTTCTGAAGGCAATTGGTTCCTCTAGCCTTCAGTTAGGGGTATCAGAGTAAAGGGGTCTGAATACAAATGCACACCACACTTTTCAGATATTTATTTGCAAAAAAAAAGTTGAAAACAATTTTAATTTTAATTTCACATCACAATTATGTGCCACTTTGTGTTGGTCTATCACATAAAATCCCAATAAAATACATTTATGTTTTTGGTTGTAACATGACAAAAATGTGGAACATTTCAAGGGGTATGAACACTTTTTAAAGGCACTGTATATACGAAACAACCCAATGGTAAACGAAAGTTCTCATAAATGACTGGTGTCACTTTCTCAGCACGCACAGCTGTCAAGAGGATGTTGTGCCCAGCGTAGACCATAACTATTAGGCTTCATGTACACGGGACGTTTTTACTTCCTCTCCTGAATGATTTAACTTGACAGATAGTAACCCACGTTTAAAATTTAAATTTTAGAAGCGTTTAAATTAAAAAAAAAAAAATATATATTTTTATATATATAAAATTTTTTTTTTTTTTTTTTTTTAAATAGCCAAAAATGAAAACCGCCTGTAAAAAAAACGCAGCTAAACGCGAGTTACCGCGTTTAGTAGCGTTTGGCGCTTGAAATGCCTCTAAACTCAGCGTCTGAACCCATTTTTATGTGTTCCAAAAAAAGCCTCTAAACCTAGAAACGACTATAAAAGACCCTGTGTACATGTACTGATAAGGTAACATAGAGGAGAGATCAGGAGCAGTTGAACATCCGTTTAGCAGCAACAGTGTACATGAGACCTTACACTATCCTTATTGAACAATGATGACACCAAGAGCTTTTGTTTAATACAAATACAAGATGTTTAGTTAAACACAATCTTCTGGCGTTGTCTAAGAACTTTGTGCAATAGAGATTTGATTTCCAGTTTATTACTGACTGCCTAGGCTGGGCACACATGATTTTAATAATTGAATAATGTAGAAGAGATCAGCTTCCAGGTTTTTTTTTGTCAAAATTTAATTGAAAAAGCTGATTGGCTACCATGCACAGCTGCGCTAGATTTTGCACTCTCCAGTTTTAGTAAATCAACCACATAGTATATTTATATACCTCCCAACTATCTGAAATGATAAAGAGGTTCACTTTTTAGCTCACAGTATGTAGACAAAAGACATGTCCCTGCCACAGCCCTGATTACACAAACTACAACGATATACAGTGCCTTGCAAAAGTATTCACCCCCCTTGGCTTTTAACCTATTTTGTTACATTACAGCCTTTAGTTCAATGTTTTTTTAATCTGAATTATATGTCAGATTAAAAACACAATAGTCTAAGTTGGTGAACACAATATCAGAACACAATAGTCTAAGTTGGTGAAGTAAAATTAGAAAAATATATACATAAAACTATTTTTCAGAAATGAAAAACTGATAATTGGCATGTGCATATGTATTCACCCCCTTTGTTATGAAGCCCATAAAAAGGTCTGGTGCAACCAATTACCTTCAGAAGTCACATAATTATTGAAATGCTGTCCACCTTTGTGCAATCTAAGTGTCACATGCTCTGTCATTACTTATACACACCTTTTTGAAAGGCCCCAGAGGCTGCAACACCTAAGCAAGAGGCACCACTAACCAAACACTGCCATGAAGACCAAGGAACTCTCCAAACAAGTAAGGGACAATGTTGTTGAGAAGTACGAGTCAGGGTTAGGGTATAAAAAAATATCCAAATCTTTGATGATCCCTAGGAGCACCATCAAATCTATCATAACCAAATGGAAAGAACATGGCACAACAGAAAACCTGCCAAGAGAGACGGCCGCACACCAAAACTCACGTACTGAGCAAGGAGAGCATTAATCAGAGAGGCAGCACAGAGACCTAAGGTAACCCTGGAGGAGCTGCAGAGTTCCACAGCAGAGACTGGAGTATCTGTACATAGGACGACAATATACCGTACGCTCCATAGAGTTGGGCTTTATGGCAGAGTGGCCAGAAGAAAGCCATTACTTTCAGCAAAAAACAAAATGGCATGTTTTGCATTTGCGAAAAGGCATGTGGGAGACTCTCAAAATGTATGGAGGAAGGTGCTCTAGTCTGATGGGACGAACATTTAACTTTTTGGCCTTCAAAAAAATGCTATGTCTGGCTCGAACCCAACCCATCACATCACCAAAAGAACACCATCCCCACAGTGAAGTTTCTCAGCAGTTGGGACTGGGAAACTGGTCTGAGTTGAGGGAAAGATGGATGGTGCTAAATACAGGGATATTCTTGAGCAAAACCTGTACCACTCTGTGTGTGATTTGAGGCTAAACACACTGCTAAAGCAACACTTGAGTGATTTAAGGGGAAACATGTAAATGTGTTGGAATGACCTAGTCAAAGCCCAGACCTCAATCCAATAGAAAATCTGTAGTCAGAGTTAAAGATTGCTGTTCACAAGCGCAAACCATCCAACTTGAAGGAGCTGGAGCAGTTTTGCAAGGAGGAATGGGCAAAAATCCCAGTGGTAAGATGTGGCAACCTCATAGAGACTTATCCAAAGCGACTTGGAGCTGTGATAGCCGCAAAAGGTGGCTCTACAAAGTATTGACTTTAGGGGGGTGAATAGTTGTTTGCTTCACAATAAAAAAAAAAAAAAAACATCTTCAAAGTTGTGCGCATGTTCTGTAAATTAAATGATGCAAATCCTCAAACAATCCAT
Source organism: Lithobates clamitans (assembly GCA_037952925.1). Classification (NCBI taxonomy): domain Eukaryota; kingdom Metazoa; phylum Chordata; class Amphibia; order Anura; family Ranidae; genus Lithobates; species Lithobates clamitans. The sequence continues at coordinate 1,875,037 of JBBGZY010000906.1, forward strand.
GTTAATTCCAGGTTGTGAGGCAACAAAACACAAAAAATGCAAAGGGGGGTGAATACTTTTGCAAGGCGCTGTAATATGCAGAAAATCATTGCCCAAGCCATACAAGTCGTCTTTTTTTTTTTTTTTTTGAAAATTCTTTTTTTTATATATTTTTTTTTTTTTAGCAGAAAAATAAAACTTACAAACAATAGCAACAGACTGACAATGACAGTAAAGCGAACATTCCGATGCTACAACAGCAGCAGGCAGCATAGCATAAGGACCTCTCGGGTATTTAAAATGACAAAAAAAGCCAAAATACTGTATATACAGTTGTTATCCACCATAGCCAGATCAATAGAGCACTGAACCAATAGCAAGAGGCCCAAAGAGAACTGTATTACATATTCACCTCACAAAGTTGACCCAACTAATGCCGCGTACACACGAGCGGAATGTCTGACAGAAAAAATCTGACGGAATCGTTTCATCGTATAATCACTCGTGTGTATGCCTCACCGGACCTTTTTTTTAAAAAATTCTGACGGACCTAGAAATAGAACATGCTCTAAATTTTCCACCGGAAACTGTTCCAATCGGGAAAACCGCTCGTCTGTATGCTGTTCCGACGGACCTAAAACGACACATGCTCTGAAGCAAGTACGAGACAAAAGCTATTGGCTACTGGCTATTGAACTTCCATTTTCTAGTTCCGTTGTACGTGCTGTACGTCACCGCGTTCTGGACGGTCGGAATTTCGGTGTTATCGTGTGTACGCAAGACTATTTCAGCGGAATTCCCATGGAACTCCATCGGTTAAACCGTCAGAGATTAGTCCAACGGGAAAACCAGTCGTGTGTACGTGGCATTAGAGACCCAATAAACAAACTAATAGTCTCTACGAGCAAGGTAGTAGCTATCCAGCTGGCATCATAAGGTACAGGATATTAATGAATCACACAAGTGCCTTTTTGACCTCCAAATTGGCTGTTTAAAATCACAAATGCAGTAATATAGAGGCTGGATAAAGTGTTTTGTACTGCGTAACACTTTTGGTAGAAACAATGTACATTTTGTATGCAGATGTACGTATCAGACAAAAACAACTGAGGCTGCACACAGGACAGAGGGTTTTGGTCTCAAAAGAGGGACACTTTTTCCAAATGAGGGACAGTTGGGAGCTATCTATTAATTTAGAGAATTGGCAGCATACAAAGTTGCTGTGACCAGTAGAAACGAATTAGTAGTTTTAAATTGCTTTGGTAGACTGAGTGTGATGTTTGATTGTTTTAGCTTATAGCACTTCTCATAATCATTATTGATTGCATTATTATATCGAATAAACGCATCCTTTCTACATTTTATATCATCTTTCTGCTGATAGTGGGCTGTGGAGACAGTTGAATAACTAAGATCAATTTTACAGTTCATTTTTTTTTAATTTGTATTGCAGATATTTGGTTTCCTGGTATGCATGGGGATTGTTTTAGCTGTTGGGAATTCTATTTGGGAGCACCATGTGGGCAGCCGTTTCAGAGTCTACTTATATTGGGATGAGGTGGTTAATAGCGCTGTTTTCTCAGGATTCCTCACATTCTGGTCTTACATCATCATACTGAATACTGTAGTGCCCATTTCGCTTTATGTAAGGTAAGCCAAAGAGCAAATTCCTGTGAAATGCTTATTTTGTGTAATGATTACACTTATATATGTAGAGCCAAGAATTCAGTTCTATAGAAATCTGAGTTTTGCAATGAGCTACAGTCATCTGTTGCCAATTGTTGTGGGTCATGAGTAGGTTGCCTGTGTCTGGTTTAAATGATCAAATCATTAAGTCCAGAAGAAAACAGGAATTAACAAAGGGGAACTCAAAGTTCAGATTGTCATGTCATACTGTGACTGCATTTGTTTTAATTTTAAGCCATATTGTCAAATTTTTTTGTAACTTTTAGTTCTCTCAGCTGTAACTTTGTATCGTTCCTCACCAGTATTGAAATCAGCACTCCACAGTAAAGTTAACTTTGTTTTCCTTTCCTAATAATGATCATTTTCATTGAATTGTGTCCACAATTTTGTTTCCCTCTTGCTTCATTCAACAGTTGACAGGTAAGCAGTGGGGGCAGCATTGTCACTCCTGCACCTGAGCACCCAGGCTTGGCGTACCTCATATAATAGTCACTGTAGTATTGTCCCTTTGTCACCCTGCAGTTCACCCATATCTTTTCAGTTCTTGTTGCCCTCATTATCATGTGCACATTTTCCCAAAATACCTTTTATATAGTGTAGTGCTATAGATCTCTTAAAAGCTGTTTTGTCAATATGTTTGTATGTACATAATGTCTTTTTGAAAAGTTTGCCTACCCCATATACATAATTTCTTAGTTAAAAGAAGTTAAGCGAGCACATTTCAACGGGTTATTAAAAAAAATATATTATGTGTATATATAATCACCACAACCCTAACGTTGTCTATTTAGTGGATGAAAAATACATCCCTCTAGAGCAGGGGTCTCAAACTGGTGGCCCTCCAGCTGTTGTCAAACTACAAGTCCCATCATGCCTCTGCCTGTGGGAGTCATGCTTGTAACTGTCAGCCTTGCAATGCCTCTTGGGACTTGTAGTTTCACAACAGCTGGAGGGCCGCCAGTTTGATACCCCTGCTCTAGAGTATCGTGAAAAATTTTATGTTGAAGTCAGTTGAACGTGATCAGTATTTTTAGATGCAATCTCTTTTAATGCCTTTCACGTATACGTGATTATGGGGAATGATGTCATAATAGAAATAAGAGAGCTGTCATTGTTGAAACACCTTTACACCAGAGCTGTTTTCCTTTCTTTACTATTAGAAGTGACTTTGTTGCTTTAGATAGATTTTAAAGCCAATCTACAGAAAAGTATTTACCTTTAGTACTGCTGCCCAAGAAATCTTCTGCTGATGTCCTAAGGGAACGTGTCAACCAACTGGGTCCCCACAGCTTTCACTGGTTGCACCCTCTGACCCACTGTAATCATTAATGGGCGAGCATCAGAGGAAGGAACCAGCGACAGCAGTGGGGGACACAGTTGATTAACACCCCCACAAGCAGGGCTGTCTTTAATATTGCTTGGACCCTGGGCAAAAATGTTCTTGCCCCCCCCCCATGCAGTTTCGCTCTCCACCTGCTCTAAACATACAATAAATAGCAGCTAGACTCAAAACCCGTTAACTGATTCAGCTCAGGCAGCAATTGCAAATGGTTGCCAGAGGTTACAGTGTATCGTTACTGCTCACTGACTGGTTGCTAGAGGTTACAGCACATTATTTCTGCTTATTGATTGGTTTCTAGAGATTACTGTACATCAATATTACTCACAGGTTGGTTGCTAGCGGTCACAGCACATCATCTCCTCACTGCCTGCACACCATGGACTGGGGAGGTGAGGGGACCCATTAATGGACAGAAAACTCCTAGTGATTCTAGGATTCCTGGGATCAGTGGCATTGCTGGGGGGAGGGGAAGGTGTGATCAATGGCAATGCTGTTTTTTTTTTACCGACTACCAATATAGAGGAGTTTCAACACTGGCCACTAATGTAATAGGGGTTTACATTGACCACTAATGTAATAGAAGCATTCACAGTAACCACCAATGTAAGAAGGAATTTACACTGACCACCAATGTAAGGGCGACATTCACACTGAACACTAGTGTGAATGGAAGGATTCTAAACCAAGCACCAATGTAATGAAAAGATTTACACTGACCACCAATGTAACTGAGACATTTAGCCTGCATTCACATTTATGTGTGTCGGGAACACATGCAAAATCGCTTTCCTGACACCACAGAAACGTGCTGCCCTTTAGCAGATACACAGCAGTGCCATTAATTTTTAATGACACCCTCACGCATCTGCTGACATGTAACGTATGATTTTTGAAATAGGGTTAGGGACTTTCTTCTGCTTTTGTAGTGCCGATCTGCCTCTATTTACATATGAATGCCATCGTTATTTACATGTAAACACAGGGTCTGCAGGTGAGTCATCTGTAAACAACAATAGGGCAGAGCTGGGCAGCATTAGTAACAGAACTTTACACTGAGATATCAGGACACAGCACAGGACTAAAACCTCAAGGGATGAGGGAATTTAAACTGGGATAGTTGGCAAGTATGCGACAGCTGCTTTGGGCCCCACAACAATGACAGCCCCTTTTGCCCTGCCTTAAAGACGGCCCTGCCCACAAGTATCACTTTCCTTTTGGATACATTGGATCAGTATTCGGTGGCACTTGCTATGTATGTTGTCTCTTCTTTTACAGGTATGGCTTGCCTTTAGAGTTTTTCTATAGAAACTAGGTTGCTTTGAGTGAGTCAGTGACCAGAAACAAACATACAGTCAGTAAACTTTATTTAGATGCTTATTTAGGTCAGTGCTTAGTATGTAGTGAAGATAGAATTAAAAACAAATTACAATTCTCAGTCCCCACAGATTTCTTTAAATACAAAGGAAATAAAACTTTACTTTTTGTTTTTTGGGGGTTTTTTAGGAATCTGTTTATATTTTATTAGATCTATTCCTCCTGCCTTCTCTGAAATCCTGGTTTCCCACCCAGCAAGTGACGCTAAAAACTTTTCTGCTGAATCACACTGTACGGCCTGTTTCATACAGGTTTCAGTTTGTATAAGAGCAGTGTAAACAGCAAGCTTTGATAAAGCATTTACAGAGCTTTTCGCAAGCTTTGTTAAAGCTTTTAAAGTACCATTCAACTCCAGTCTGTATATGTTGAACACAGATCCTAATAGGATGTTAATTGCCTATTCAAATAAGCTGCTAGCAGGCTGTGAAAAAGTTAAAGGCGAATGCTGGCCAAAAATCCTATGGTTTACTCCTCCATCCACTCTGACTATTTTTTTTCCTTTGCATTTCTAAGGCCCCATTCACACCTAAGCGTAGCGTTTTCAGGCAGAAAATCGCGCAATTTTGCAGCGGTTTTTACTGCGATTTTGCAGCGTTTTTTTTTTACAGAGATTTGCCACGATTTTGTGCAGGGCAAAAGGTCACCAATGTAAAAAGCAGAAAAACGCCCAAATCTGCCTAAAAAAAAGGTTCCAGAACTTGTTTGAGCTTCAGGCGTTTTGTAGCGTCTGGCTTCAGGCGTTTTGTAGTGGAGATGTGAACCATCTCCATAGAGAATAATTGATTTTTTCCCCTCCAGCGTTTTGTAGCTTCAGGCTTCAAGCTACAAAATGCTCAGATGTGAATGGGGCCTAAGACCCATTTATGCTTGAATTCATTTAGGTTCCAAAGTCACAGTCTTCCAATTATTATAGCTACAACACGGGATGATATTTTTGTCTGTGTTCACATCCCATCCTGATTATGTGGGAGCTGCTTATCTGCTTCACATATACAAAATATTTTTTGGGGAGTCTAAAATTCCAAAAAAGCCCAGCGTTCAAAAAAAAAATCTACTTTTATCACAATGTGAAAAATGACAATTCAAACATATCAAATAAACAAAGTAAAAATTATTTGTTACTTATTCAGATACAATTATTTTCTTCAAGCTATTACTTTGTTAACTGTGTAGACAAACTGTCAATATTTCAATGTCCAACAGTCACTTATAAACCGTGTCCAAATGAATATATGTATCGATTCCACCACACCATCGTGTATTAACCAGTGTCCAAATATTCTCTATATAAAAGTAAAAAAAAATTTCACCGCGTACTGTTTCGTTGCAACCAAAGAACCCTTTATGCATCTGGTCACCTAAATAATGCTCCACACTCATCAGATCTAAAGGCCTAAGGCTTCATGTACACGGGACGTTTTTACAACCTCTCCTGAACGATTTAACTTGACAGATAGTAACCGGCGTTTAAAGCGTCCATTTTGCCGCGTTTACGTTTAGAAGCATTTTTGTTTTTCAAACAAAAATGAAAAACTCCTGTAAACGAAACGCGGCCAAACATGAGTTACCGCATTTACACACGTTTTCAAGCTGTGACAGGCAATTGGCGTTTCAAATACCTCTGAATATCTGTCCTCAACGCATTTTTTTGCGTTCCAAAAAATGCTTCTAAACTCAACTGCCTTAAAAACGACTATAAATGACCCTGTGTACATGTACTGATAACATAACACAGAGGAGAGTTCATCAGCTGGAAAAAACGCCCAACTGCTCCTAAACGTCTGTTTACCAGCAGCAGTGTAAATGAGGCCTAACTTTCTCAAGTAAGGCACACAGATTTAAATATGTGCTCCACTGGACTCATTTATCTCGACTCTCCTGCTCCATCCCCTCCATCCCCTCTGGGCATCCAAATGGAAGAAGTGTTCCACCAAAAAGAGAAGAAGCTCACATGGTGTTGTATATTCAAACAAGGTTTATTTAAAAAAAGTTACATATATACTCACATTCACCACAAAAATTTGTGCGTCACAAGAAAGAATCTATCAAAGCTAGAAGAATCGCATGTAAACACCAGCTGCTTGCTGCGGCTCTCTGAGTATCTGTGCAGCAAGTTCACCTTCCAGTCTCCTACTTCCATACCAGACTGTTGCTCCACCCGGACAGGAAGGAAGTGAGAGAAATTCTATCCAATAAATGCAATATATATCTGATAGGAGCTCTAACCTTTCTCTTAGTCCAACCCTTGCACAGTTACAAGTTTATATAATTTTTTAATAAAACTACATATCCATTTTTTGTCTGGACAAGCGCAACTCTTATGCCCCGTACACACGGTCGTATTTTCCGATGGAAAATGTGCGATCGGAGCGTGTTGTCGGAAATTTTGACCATGTGTGGGCTCCATCGGACATTTTCCATCGGATTTTCCGACACACAAAGTTTGAGAGCAGGCTATAAAATTTTCCGACAAAATCCGTTGTCGGAAATTCCGATCGTGTGTACACAAATCTGACGGACAAAGTGCCATGCATGCTCAGAATAAATTAAGAGACGAAAGCTATTGGCTGCTGACCCGTTTATAGTCCCGATGTGCATGTTTTACGTCACCGCGTTCAGAACGATCGGATTTTCCGACAACTTTGTCCGACCGTGTGTATGCAAGACAAGTTTGAGCCAACATCCGTCTGAAAAAATCCATGGATTTTGTTGTCGGAATGTCCGATCAATGTACGATCGTGTGTACGGGGCATTAGACTTTCTGTAGAGTAATATTCTAGGATGGATCCGCTCCTTTGGATGCTTATCTGTATACAAATGTTATGATATATGACACATGTATTTTTGGGTAAAATCTTTTTTATACTTCCTAAATGCATTTTTTAGAAGTATGGTTCTACATGACAGTCCATTGATCATTTCCTTTCATTAAAAGAACTGGGAACCTGTTTTATTTGATAGTGTCCAAGGTGCTTTTGAATTGACTTAGCACTTTAGTCTGGCCAACATACATATCATTTTCAGTCTAATTGTCAGGATCAAGATCTGAACTCATGACCTCTGTTGCATCCAGCAGTAGCTGTTCTTGCTGTGCCACCAGAAATGCTGGACAGCTTCCTTCCTAATACCTTAGACAACCTTGTTTGTGTCTTGTTTCTCTTGAACCTTTGCTTCTCCCATGAGCTTTCTATGTAATCCATGCCTTTTGCACTTCTGCCAGATTATTGTGTTCTCTCTAGCTGATACCTTGCTCCTTTGCAGCTGTCTGTGTCTTTACCACTTCTGCCAGATTATTGTGTTCTCTCTAGCTGATACCCTGCTCCTTTGCAGCCATCTGTGTCTTTACCACTTCTTCTTACCAACATTGGCTTGTTCCTCGGCTATGCTTCTGCTCGATCCCGACCTGCAACCATTTGTTACACACCTAACCTGCTCTATTGGTACTCCAATTTGAGGCTGACCACCATGAGACTGCAGCTGATTATGTCACCAAAATTCCCTGTCATCCTAGGCATTCCTTGGTTTTCTACCCATAATCCCTACATCAACTGGGGAGCACAGACTATGCATTTTATGGCCTGAGGAGACATTCATATCCCCAGATTAGTAAGAGAATTTCACCAGAGATTTCCTCTCAAACCTGGCTCTAATATGTCCAGGGGATGTCCTAGAAGTAGGGGAGTACTGTCAGGACTGGGCTCTGAACCCACAACATCTGCTGCATTTAGCAGTAGCTCTTATTGCTGTGCCACCAGAAGTGCTGGACAGCTCCCTGCCTAGTTTTTGGAAAACGTTGCCTTGTGTCTTGTTTCTCTTGAACCCTTTGCTTCTCCCATGAAATTTTGATTTAAGCCATGCCTTTGCACTTCCAATTTGTCAGATTATTGTGCTCTTTATAGCTGATATCTTATTCTTATGCATACCTGCAGCTGTCCCTATCTTCGCTACTAATTGTTACCAACCTTGCTCCATGACTACTCTTCTGTTAGATCCCAACTTGCAACCATTCATTACTGACCGTTGGCTTGTTCCTCGACTATACTTCAACTTGATCCCAACCTGCAACCACTTGTTACCAACCTTTGGCTTGTTTACTGACTACACTTCTGCTTGATCCATACCTGCTATATCTGCTACTAGACCCCAGGTTGCTCCCCTCCTGGCGGGGATATCCTGAGGACTGTTAGCTGATACTAACATCTAACATGCAGCAAAACCCATCTCCACCATCAGGAGCTCTGATGAGCTCCTGATGGTGGAGATGTTAGTGTTTTGACTCCGCACCTCAGCCTCCACTAGGATAACCTGCTTGTGTATCTAGCTGGTCCGTAAGTGTCTCTCTACTGCTATAGCTACTGATCTCTGAGGACCCCTGAATATGCCACTAATATACTATGTAACCCCATTAAAGTGGTTTGGAATTATGGTGCTGCGGCTAAATGAGTTAACATGTTTTAGACATTAGGAATAGGAGCTAGAAGTGCATATTTTTTTGCAATCATTCTATTAGTTTCCCCAGCAAGAGCCTCATTTCTTAGAATGCACATCATTTGTACCATCTTATAAACACAGACGTCTTTTGTGATTAAAATATATTTTTACTATGCCAAGTCAAATGTTTTCATGGCAAACAATACAATGTCAACCTAAATTTATGAGTGCTTTATTGTAATGTCTTTAATGTAGAGTCTTCTTGAGCTATTATTTTTAATTTGTTAGTTGTCTTATACAACTTTTGTAATATCTCGTTCTTCAAGATGGAGCATCCACGCACTTTCCCAAGACAAGTCACTATCGTTCTCTTATTTTTGCCTTTAATTATCTTTATCCAGCTATGTTTTAGTCAGATTTTGCAGCTAATTGGCTGGAATATGTTACACAAGCAGTATCTCCAAAACACAATTAACATTTGGCAGACTTGCGTAATGCTGACAGGCAAGAATTCTATTTTGAAAAATTCTGAAATAAGTTTACATTTCTGTGTTATGCAAATCAGGGTGTGAGATGGACCTTTTATTGAGACAAGGAATTTCAGAATGTTCAAAAAAAAAAAGTGATAAATATGCTCCTTTTTACCACCAGCCCTTTGAGTGTTCCCCTGTCCAGCAGGCCACCTCTGTAAGAATTTATGTGGTGTGGTATGAATGCTGTTATATCCAATTGTAGTAGTCTATACTTGGAGCTGTTAACCTTGATGTCATCCCACACCTTCCCTAAAGTGAATGGGGAAAGATGCAGTATACCTTAGCAATACATGCATATTTCCCCATGTCTTGTCTTTTTAAAATTATGCAAATACAGAAAAAGAATTGTATTCCTATTTTATGATTTTGATTCAGGTGTCATCCACATACCTGAAACAATAGCCAGATGACATTGTTACATAGGTTGAAAAAAAGGCATGTCTTTCAAGTTCATCTAAAGAACAAAATTATAAGTTATTAAAATACAACCACCTTTCATCCTCAGAATCCTATACCTACATTTGATCCAGAGAAAGGCAAAACCCTGAGGATATATTCACACCAGCTGTTGCATTAGAACACAAAGGCTGGTGTGCAGGGGAATGACAGTAGCGCCAGTGTGCTGATTGGGCACATCACACTTTTTTTAAAAACAAACTTTTTTGAAATGTCTCGCAGTGACATTTCATTAAGCTCTATTGGCCACCGTGTGGTGTGAGATGATGGATTGCCTTGCACTGCGCTGTGCAGGAAAAAATTGACAACTTTCTGTGCTTTTTCTCCGCACACACCACCGCAACACAGTGGTGTGAATTGGACAGTTAGAACACAAGGCATTTTGCCTTGTCTTACAAGGGGACTGTGCTGGAATAGCTGCCCAATGCAATCTAACCGCACCTGGTGTGAATATACCCTCATAAAGTGTAATCCAGTTTGCTGTAAGTGTGTTCTTTTTTATTCATCGCCATTTATATATATTTATACACTTACAAATACACATTTCTTTGAGAAAAATGTAACTAAATATATTTACAGTAACTACTCGTGTAATTGTATGTCGTTTTGAGGAAGTGGTTGTACCCAGGCTTCACCCCGATACCGTTTTTTAGAGCTGGCGGTCGGCTTTCTGATGATAACAACCGATGCGGCTCAGCAGCCACTCGGCCGTTATCAAAAGGAGCGCGAGGGGCTGTCCCAGCACTCCGCCCCGATCTTCCGTCCCACTGGGAGACCCGATAAACCAGTCGGCACATCCACCGGCTGGCGAGTCCTGAACAAACCTGGAACTGGCTTTGATCGATGCAGAAACTTAGATTTGGAATTTGGAATGACTGTAATACAAGGGCTCTGTAAATGCCTCATGTTCTTGAATGAGTCATGTTTAGTTTGGAAGTGCTCATTTGAGGTTGTTTTTCTGAGATATTGCAGAATTCACCTTACTTTTTGTTTTTGCAGTGTAGTATATTCAAGATATCAAAAACATTTTGCACATTCATTTATTTATTAAAGTGAATGTAATCTTTATTTTTCTTATAGTGCTTATAAACTTTATATTTATTATATTGCAACGGCCATTTTATTCTCCAGAGTCTTTGCTAATATATATATATATATATATATATATATATATATAATGTTTGGGGGTTCTAAGTAATTTTCTAGCAAAAAATAATGATTTTAACTTGTAGACTACAAGTGTCAGAAATAGGCTTGGTCCAGAAGTGGTTAAAGTATATATCACCTTTGCAGCCAAAATTGGAAAATACCCACTATATTTGAGTGTTCTCATTCACATACAGTAGTACAACTTAATAAAAATTTGCTGTTTACATATTCCTTGCTCTTTTCTGAAAACTCAAAAAATTACTTTTATGCAGAGGGGGCTGGGAAGTAAATGTTTACCATAATTAACCCTTTCTGTACTGTGCTGGCAGATCATATTATCAGTTGTAAACTAGAGTTGGACACTGTCCTAACAAAGAGCTAAATACCTAAAAGCTGGACCTCTGCATTCTATGTTAATGGGGAAAAACTCCCTGTCAGTGGGGACGAATTGAGTTTCCTCTATCTTCAAATTGTTCAGAGTAGCTTGCATTCTGTCCAAGACCTTCTCCAAACACACACCTAGAAAATCAATACATATTTTTTTAATTATTTTTAGTTATGCTGCATGAAAGGAAATGCATAACAAGCATGTAGTTGGGTTATCTCAAACTTGACTACAAAAGTGTAAAGACACTTTATAACCTGCAAATTCAAAAAAATGCTGCTAATACATTATATACTACTGTGAAAAAGTTTTAGGCAGGCGTGCACAAATGCAGTAAATTAAGAATGCTTTTAGAAATAGAAACATTAATAGATTATTTTTGTTAGTTGACAAAATGGAAAGTAAATGAACAAAAGAGAAATCCAAACCAAACCAATATTTCATGTGGCCTACCTTTGCCATTAAAATAGCAAAACATTCCTCTAGGAACACTTGCACACAGTTTTTGACGGAACTTGGCACGTTGTTCCAAACATCTTGGAGAACTACAGATCTTCTGTGGATGTAGGCTGCCTCAAATCCTTCTGTCTCTGCATGTAATCCCAGACAGACTTGATGATGTTTAGATCAGGGCTCTGTGGGGGCCAAATCATCACTTCTAGGACTCTTTGTTCTTCTATATACCGAAGATAGTTCTTAATGACATTGGCTGCATGTTTGGGGTTGTTGTCCTGCTGCAGAATACATTTGGGGTAAATCACATGCCTCCCTAATGGCATGGCATGATGGATAAGTATCTGCCTGTATTTCTCAGTATTGAGGACACCATTGATCCTGACCAAATCTTCAACTCCTTTTTCACAAATGCAGCACCAAACTTGCAAGAAACCTCCACCATGCTTCACTGTTGCCTGCAGACACTAATTATTGTACCGCTTTCCAGCCCTTCAGTAAACAAACTGCCTACAGCCAAATATTTCAAAATTTGACCCCAGTTCATATGTTTTTGTGCATAGTTGAGTCACTTAGCCTTGTTTCCAAATCAGAGGTATGGCTTTTTTTAGCTGCAATTCTTCCATGAAGACCACTTCTGGTTAGACTTCTCCAGAGTATGTATAGGTATACCTGGGTCCCACCAGTTCTGTGCTGATGGCAGTGCTGTATAATGTCGATGTGGCGTAAGCATGATGCGTCATTCATCTGCTACATTGTTTCCTTGGCCAACCAGTGCATCTATGGTCCTCAACGTTGCCTGTTTCTTTGTGCTTCTTCAAATAAGCTTGAACAGCACATCTTGAAATCCCAGTCTGCTTTGAGATCTTTGCCTTGGGGAGACCTTGCTGATGCAGTATAACTATCTTTTGTGTGGTATATGACCTGTGACATGAAACTGTTTTCTACAACCTTACCTTAGTAGCAAAGTTTGGCTGTTCCTCACCATTCACAGTTGGTTTGTATGACTGGGGTTGATTTACTAAAACTGGAGAGTGCAAAATCTCATGCAGCTCTGCATAAAAACCAATCAGCTTCCAGGTTTTTTTGTTAAAGTTTAATTGAACAGGCTGAAGTTATAAGCAGATTGGCTACCATGCACAGCTGCACCAGATTTTGCACTCCCAAGTTTTAGTAAATCAACATACTGTGTTTCAACCTACACGCAACATTGATGATCATTAGCACCTTGGTATAATTGGTTAATTGTGTACAATATTTGAACCTTACATATTCTTTCATATATATATATATATATATATATATATATATGTGTGTGTGTATGTATATATATATATATATATATATATATATATATATATATATATATATATATATATATATATCATCATATAGGAAAAATGCACAGTGCAAAGGTGCAAAGCACTCTATCAATATATGCTCAGTGCAGACAGTCCATAAATGAATATATGTGACGCCAAATCCAATGATCCTGTGTGTGTATACACCACTTCACACCCGAGTGTGCACCCCAATCACAAGCCAGTGTACTAATTACACTGGTTGGGAAGCGGTTAAACATCTAAGGAGATCAAAGGGTTAAATGTGTGCCTAACCAGTGTTATGTGTGTACTATGTGGTGCTTTTACTAAGGGACATGCTGAATTGTATTCCCTTTGCAGGGAAACAAAATCCAGCACATCCCTGGTGACAGGACAGAGCTCTGCCTTGTTTACTTAGGCAGAGCTCTGTCCTATGTTCCTCCTCTACAACTAGGTGCTGGCGGACATCCATTGGCTGACACCCACTGATTGGCTTGTGCTGTATCTAATCGCAGCACAGCCAGCATTCCAGCTACATGTACATACACCCCCTACCCGAAAGAGCCGGATCACGTACTAGGTACATGATCTGGCGCAGGAGAGCCACTCTGCTAGCGTACTCATACGTGAGGTAGTCGTCAAGTGAATAATTACCCGATCCTTTTCTCCTCTCTGCAGTTATACTGGTCCTCGCAGCTTCTGCACCCTCGCACTCTAGTGGTCTGGGTTGCTGACGTCATCAAGACCAGAGAAGAGTCTGTAACCCTGCTCTGGACTTAATGATACTGAGGGACATTCCACTACCAGTTTGTGAGGGAGCGCCGCCTGCCCCGAGACTATTAACCCTTGCAGTGCAGGCTCAGCCCTACTGCAAGGGATCATGTTTTAATCTTTATTATAGGGCTTTAACTACTAGCCAACCAGCTGCTGTCATTATACTGTGGCAGGTTGGCTCGTTTCCGCGAATCGCCGTAGCTGTATGTTGGCCCTTTAAAGAGCTATAGCGCGCCACGATGGGGGACCTAATGCGCGTGGCTGGCGGGCGCGTTGTCCGCCGGCCACATGCGATCGTGGGCACGAGAGCCAGAACACACAAATCCCTGTTCTGAAAGGAGAGGAGAGACAGATCATCTGTTCCTACTAAGTTGGAACAGCGATATGTCTCCTCCTCTAGTCAGTTCCTTCCCCCTACAGTTAGAAACACACACGAGGGAACACATTTAACCCTTTGATCGCCCCCTAGTGTTAACCCCTTCCCTACCAGTGACATTTACACAGTAATCAGTGCATTTTTATAGCACTGATCGCTGTATGAATGTTAATGGTCCCAAAAATGTGTCAAAAGTGTTCAATATGTCCGCCGCAATATAGCATATACAATTGCGACTCAAGTCATATTGTAATTGAATGTTATCAAAAATTAAATTTCCTTTTCAATCTGCAGCTCTGTAATTTTCTGTAAAATGCAATGCAGTATGACACCCTGGAGGCGTTCTGTACACATCACACAATGCCCCCCAGAAATTAATTCTCCTGCTTGCGTGATTGGTGTACTGATTTTCCCAGAAGGCGGCACAAAGATACAAGTCAGATTTTGTGCATCCCATCAAATGTCATTTTTGGGGAGGTACTCCCAAAGGGAAATCATGTCTAAAGGGATGCAGAACTGGCCACTTTCCCCATTAGAACCCCGCAAGTGCAGCAGCTGATTGGTAATTATAAAATCGCTCCCATACAGATTCACTCGGCACATGGACACAGACAAACAGCTATTTCTTCAGCATAACAAAAGGTAGGAATCTGCAACAGTTTGGTAAAATGATCCCTGCAATGTACATAGATCACCCAGGAGTGAATGTTTTTTTTCTCAACAATAGAGTTACTCTTCAAAGATTCTGTCCTCTTCTTGCCTCTCAAAGTTGTCAGATTTTGTTCCGTTTCAGAAATAAAATCTTGTGTTTTATCATTCCTTTTGTTTTGTTTTTTGTTTTTTTGGACGCAAGTCACAGACCACAAATGTCAAACTATTATATAAGCAGGAGCTTCTGGTTTCTGCACACCATTGCAGAAACTTAGATTTGGAATTTGGAATGACTGTAATACAAGGGCTCTGTAAATACCTCATGTTCTTGAATATGAGTCATGTTTAGTTTGGAACTGCTCATTTGAGGTTGTTTTTCTGAGATATTGCAGAATTCACCTTATTTTTTGTTTTTGCAGTGTAGTATATTCAAGTTATCAAAAACATTTTGCACATTCATTTATTTATTAAAGTGAATGTAAACTTTATATTTTTAAATAAAAAAAAAAACACGGTCCCCGGTCTAATTTCTAAACTATACACATATCTAACCTCGACATCTAGTTCTGTATTACCTATGTATGCTGACCGCTGGGCCTCAGTCCTTGGCATCCTGCTGGACTCGAAGGATTGGGCCGACGTATGGCAGTTCATTAAGTCTTCCATGGTAAACATACTAGCCTCAGAGGCAAACTACAAAGTGCTCACTAGATGGTACATACTACTGGCAAGGATTGCCAAAATTCCCCCAATGTATCCCTCACAATGCTTTTGGGGTTGCGCGAATGCGGGAACCCACTTGCATGTCTGGTGGTCTTGACCTGTTGTGGTGGCCTTATGGGCTGAGGGGTTTCATATGCTATCTATACTTGCTGTAGTAACCTTAACAACTGACCATACTACAGCCCTACTGAATAAACGCCCACCTGACTTATCGCCAAGGCATGGAAAACACACAATCTGTGTTTCCTTGAGACAAAACATAGCATAATGTAATTTATGATCCACAACAAAATTAAGGCCACGTTGCTTGACCGAATCCCAAAACATTTGAAAATCTGGCAGCCATGGGTAGACAACTATTTATTGTGGGACTTTGGCCAGTTATTACTGGAACCTTGATTAAGACCCGTACAGGTACTCACTGGTACTCCTAGCTAACAGCTGGTTTGCTGCCACAACCACTGGATACCCTGAATTTCCTTCTCCCCTCCTACTTTTCTTCTGCTCTTTTACCTTACTGAGCAATCACTTGAACTGTGTAAGCCTGATAGGCTGCATTCCATTTCTGGTACCATGGAGCTCTTATGCGCGATTGTCTCCACGAGTCAGGGTTGTCCTCATATATCTTGTATGTTTGTACTTTAGCACTTCGCTCCAACTTTTATGATATCTCAGTATTATTTTTGTTCATGAACCTTTTGTGCATCGTTTATTGTTTTTTTACTGTATGGCAGCATACACAGAATGAAATTATGCAATGCTGTATTTGGTTCCTTATATTCAATAAAAATATTGAACAAGAAAATTAAAAGGACATGTATTACTTGCTTTGCGCAGTGTTTTTGCACAGAGCAGCCCCAATCCTCCTTTTCTGGGGCCCCCGCCAGCACTCTTGGCTCCACCTCTTTGGCGAGTGCCCCTATGGGAATCCGCTTCTTATGGGGGCACTTTTGCAGGCTCAATCCTGAGGTGCGCTGCCTGTGTCTGAAGATACAGACAGCATGGCTTAACCCTGCCCCCAGCTCTGTCTTCACAGGATTTGAATGACAGCAGCAAGAACCAATGGCTCTACCTGCAATCAGTCTGCCCTGTAAGAAGGGAAAGAGCTGTGGGAGCCGCTTCTCTAAGGCACAGTGCTGGATCAAGATTGGACTCAGGTAAGTATGGAGGGCCTGAGGGGGTATCCTGTGGCACAGAAGGTTTTTTACCTTAATGCAGATAATGCATTTATCTGATAATGCTTTATCTGATATAGAGAAATAAAGTACTTCAACACATAGCCAATATTTAAAGTGGACCCCTAGGAAAATCTCAGCCACCCAGCTGAAATGTAGTAGCTGTTTAAACTGCCAGCTGTGATTGCACATACAAGCACTCTGAGTAAATCAAACTATCATTCTGCTCTCTACTCCTCTCAAGAAGCCCTAAGTGTTAGCTGGACAACAACTGCAGAAGAGCTGGATTGGCTTACTATGTTGTTCATGTCTGTTTGATTGCAGAATATTACAGGGAGCTGATATCAGAGCATACTTCTCTGACAACTTTCAGTTCTGCAGATGACTTTACACACAAGCACACACTAGGGGGCGCCCAAGCAGGTGCACTCCCGAGCTGCAGCTCTGTGTGTCCATTCACCTGTCTCCTGATTGACTCACAGGCTTTGATTGACAATGGCACCCGCAATGACAGTGTCTCTCACTGCTGCCAAAATACAATCAGGAGTGTGAGTCCCCAGATAGGCAAGACTCACGTGGACATCGCTGGATCAAGAGGGGGTTCAGCTAAGTATTGGGGGGGCTGGAGGGGGCTTCAGCACACGTAAGGTTTTTTACCTTGATGCATTCTATGCAATAAAAGTTAAAGTGTTTGTAAAGGCAAGTTCTTTTAAAAAAATAAACATGTTACTTACCTGCTCTGTGCAATGGTTGTGCACAGAGCAGCCCTGATCCTTTTTTCTTGGTCCTCCCCCCTGCAGAGTGCCCTCAATAGCAAGTCTCTTGCTATGGGGGCTCTCCCTAGCCACGCTCCTGTGAATGGACATTGTTCATTCACGCATGGAGCTTGGCTCCGCCTCCACTCTCTCCTCCTTGGCTCACTGGCTGTGATTGACAGCAGCAGGAGCCAATGAGGAGCGAGAGACTCCTGAAAACCATTACTCTCATGCAAATCGCTGGATCCAGATGGTGCTCAGGTAAGTATAAGGGGGAACTGGAGGGGGGCTGCACCCGTAAGTTTTCTTTTTTTACCATAATGCATGCAATGCATTAAGGTAAAGCACCTTAAGCCTTTAGAATCACATTAAACATAAAAGCCATTTCTGTGCCATGCCCATACTTTGTTTCGCTTTGATATGAAGGCATGATTTCCTTTAACTTAAAGCGGAGTTCCACACAAAACTGTAAGCTCCGCTTATCAGACTCCCCCCCAGTGTCACATTTGGCACCTTTCGGAGAGGGGGGAAGTCAGATACCTGTATTATGATAGGTACCTGTCCCCACTTCCAAGAGATCTCACCGCGGTGAGATCACTCTGAAGTTCGGCTCCCCTCCTCCTTCCCCCCACTGCTGGGCCATTCAGAAAGCGCAGCACGCTTCTCACCTGTACAGTAGGGAATTGGCTGTGAAGCTGAAAGGCTTCACTGCCGGGTTCCCTTACCACGAATGACGGCGCCAGCAACCGAGAGCCGATGGAGACATTGCTGGATTCCAGGACAGGTAAGTGTCCTAATATTAAAAGTCAGCAGCTACAGTATGTGCAGCTGCTGACTTTTACTTTTTTTGCTGGGGGGTTGGAACTCCTCTTTAAAGTGACTGTAAATCCTTATTTTTTTTTGTATTAAAATAATAAACATGTTATACTTACCTGCTACTGTATGTGCAATGGTTGTGCACAGAGCAGCCCTGAACCTTCTCTTCTAGGGTCCCCCACCAGCAATTTTGGCTCCTCCTCTTCTGTGTCTGCCCCCATAGCAAGCACTTGCTATGAGGGCAGATGTGTGGACTCCTTCCCAAACCGGGTTATGTGTGTCCATTGACACACATAGCATGGCTTGACCCCGCTCCCTTCTCACAGGAGTCAATGTCTGTTGCTGCTGTCCATTGAGGAGAGAGAGAAAGGAGAGAGCTGCTGGATCAAGATCAGGATCAGGTAAGTATTTAGGGGGGCTGGGGGTGAGCTGAACATGACAGGTCTTTTACTTTAATGCAGAGAATCCATTAAGGTAAAAAAATCTCCTGCCTTTACCACCACTTCAAGGCTAAACTACACTAACTGGCACCCTGGCAAGGTCTTCTTATCTCGCCTTAAGGCATTTTCCTCCTTCTGTTATGTTCCTAAAGTTGAGATAAATAGCGTATAGAAAAGAGGAAAAGTGTATGGAAAAAGGGGAGTTGACAAGATCTGCATCATGAAATACCATGCGGGGAAAAAAACCTCTCAAATTATCTGTTTCAGAATGTGTAGTAAGTAGTATCAGTTTCCACTAGTTATTTTTAATATTACACCTATTTTGATAGATTCTAAAATAATTTATATTATATATATTTTTACCAAGAATTGTCCATTTTTTACTTTTCCTTCTGTAATTAACACTCCATCACGCTTTACCAAATTCTTTTTATACTGAAGGCATGCTTCTTTTTATACCAGTTATCTATGCATCACACCTTCATTATGGATCTGAATTTTAGTCTAATGCAAGTGAACAAATATTTTATTGTTTTGATTTTTAGGTATTTTTTAAAACTTTTTAAATATTTGTATTCATGTATATTGTTTGATTTTTCTTTTTCTTTTTCAAAGTGTTGAAGTTATTCGCCTGGGACATAGTTACTTTATCAACTGGGACCGTAAAATGTATTACTCTAAAAATGGCACTCCAGCCGAAGCCCGGACCACTACTTTAAATGAGGAATTAGGGCAGATAGAGTATATATTCTCTGACAAAACAGGGACTCTTACTCAGAATATAATGACATTTAATAAATGTTCAATCAATGGAAGATTATATGGTAAGTGAAATATATGACTTATAGCTTTTTCTTTTGTGTATTGCATTTATTTAAAGTGGTTCTAAACCCTTACATATACCACTGAAGTGACAAGCCTCAGGTGATACTCAAAGATGAAACAAATCCTCCCATGTAAGTTGTACCTGTTTATCTGCAGCCTTCTTTTCTCTACAGTCTTCTAAAACGCACAGATCTAAGGCAGCCAGGTGGCGAGGATCTGATTCCACACACTACAAAGCATAGGAGGAGAGCTGAGTGTTATTTAAAGGAGTTGTAAATGCAGAAGGTTTTTTTTATCTTAGTGCATTCTATGCATTAAGATAAAAAACCTTTTGTGTGTAGCAGGCCCCCCAGCTCCCCTAATATGTACCCTGAGCCTCGTCTCTATCCAGCTATGTCCAATTGTTAAATGTTAGCGTTAGAGTAACCCTAGCCCTTAACCCATTACTCTAGCCCCTTACACTAGCCCTTAACCCTAACATGAGACTTGGGACACACAAAGGTTCCTGCACTACTTTGATGCTACTTGAGTGCCAGAGAGTGCAAAGTCACACTACATGAACAGAACTGTCATACTTTCCTATTAGCCAAAAAAAACAAAACGCAAAAAGCATTAAAAACGCAACATTTGCGTTTTTGGTACGGGTCCATTGAAATCTATTACACGCAAAACGCAAAAATGCAGTGGCTCAAAACACACAGATGTGAACTAGATCGATAGGAAACCATGTTAAATGAAATGAACTGTAGTGTGTTTATGCAAAACGCACTAAAATACGCATAATTGTGAGCCAAGGGTTTTGGTGGAAGGCAGTAGAAAACATGTCTGCGAATATATTGATAAAAAAAGAAAGTATCATTGCAAATATAAAGGCGGACCTTTTGTGAAACTTTTTTTTATTTTATGTAGACTCTTTAAGTTGAGATCCAGATCATTAAAGCAGAACTCCAGTCAAACGGCTAACTACATTATTGATAGAAATGTATGGGAACTGTTTCACCTGCCAAAGGATTTTTATCGCTGTCCATTCATTTCCTAAAATGTACACAGGCCTTCCAGACAGCACAGTGGGCACATGCACTGAAACTGCTCACTACTGTATGTATGGGCAGGAACTTGACACTACATCAAAAGAGTGACAGCTCTCCATCCTCTGGGTCTACTGCCATCATGAAGGAGACCTTCCCTTCTCTTGCGCTACTCATACATCTAGAAGATGTTTTTATGAAATCATTTGTATGTAATTTTTACATTTTGGGAAAAACAATGTAATTGTGTAGGTCATGTAAGCACATGATTTGTTATAATTGAACACTGTGCAGTGTACAGTATAATCCAAGAGAAAAGCAGCACTCCAATGATGTCTTCGTAGGCAAAACTTTAATCAGCCGACAAGCTTCAGCACATAATACACTGTGCAGTAAATGGTTAATTGCTATTAATTTTATTAATGGCTATATGTAGACAGTACAGCTGGAATACAAACATTCCCAATGCAGGGGATAATAATAACAGAACACAGATTTATGTTTTCCGGAGTTACAGGATAATAGTTTACAATATACAGAAACTACTGTATAATGTTGTATATGTCCTTCTCTAAGTTTAGGTGCATATAAGATCTGTTTAGAATTTGTATTCAGAATTTTTTTCAAGGAAACAGCTATTGACTTCTTTATTTAATAAATAATTGTATTTATTTTATTTGTTCTGTAGGTCAGGTACGGGATGAACTGGGTCGAAAAATGGAAATTACAGAGGTAACAACTTCTGCAGTTTTTTGCAATATTGGTGTCTGTAACATGTACTGCTTAAAAGATATGTTTTATTTAAAAAAAAATATATATATTTTTTTTGCAGGTAAAAAAATTTGCTTTCATTTATTTTAAGCCTGTAAAGCATTGCACCAGTGATCAGCAGATTGCTGGCGCCTTGCAGGTCTCCTGCAGCTCCGTCAGTGTATTCATGTGCCCGTACATCGCGTATGGGCAAGCAGATACACTGAAAGGGAGAAAACATTGAGAGCTACAAGCCGCAAAGGATGTCGGGGCTTGTAGTTCATTCACACACAGAGCTGTGAGTATAATTGGGTGGAGCACGTTTGTGATGATTTTGAAAAGTGACAGCTAGTATGGGGAACTTATCCCCATACTATTGTCACAGGGAGGGGGAGCTAGTGGGCAGCGGCTGCAGCATTGGGAAAGTGTTAATATCACTTCTTATGTTAATAATTTTA
The DNA here is from genome assembly GCA_037952925.1 of Lithobates clamitans. Taxonomy (NCBI): domain Eukaryota; kingdom Metazoa; phylum Chordata; class Amphibia; order Anura; family Ranidae; genus Lithobates; species Lithobates clamitans. The sequence continues at coordinate 1,896,918 of JBBGZY010000906.1, forward strand.
ATTTAGCCACTCAAAAGTAATATTTAAGTTGAATTCCTGGCCTAAAAAAAAGATTTAGAACAGGCAGCACTTGTGGATTGATGTTATATATTTGAAGAAATATTCCCATCTTATATGCCAGAAAGCAACTGTGCCTTTTAAGAATATAGAGTTAATAACAGAAAAACTTAAAGTGGAACTAAAACTGAAAAAAATGCATACTCTTCTGCACTAAAATACACTTAGCTGCCTGTTCGCTGTCCCCTGTGGAATGTACACTGAGCTGCGCATGCACAGCTTAGTTTACATTCTGGCACACTGCGATCACTCTTAAGTTGCTGGAAATGGATTGATGAGTCAATTCAGCCATAACTGATGAGTTTATGATGGCTACTGGAGTGTTAGACCACCTAGAACATTTGCAATCTCAGCTATTTTTTTAATATGAGGAAGAATGCAATAGGCATAGCCAGGAAGAATGTGGCCAGGAACAAAAGTAGCTTATAACTCCAAGAGTTAAAGATGCTATCACCAGATTCATCGTATAAAGTAAAGGAGAAATGTGGGATTGAAAAAAAAAGCAAATATGCATACTTAAATACATGCTGCAGCATCTGTTCAATGCTGCAAGCTGTTCCTCCTCTGCCTCTAAGCCCAAGAACTGAGCGATCTTGTGATCGCTAATTGCTCTAAGCAGATAGCGGTGATTGTCAGTCAGTCATCACTCTGTACTCTGTACTTTGTCCCTCCAACGCTCACTGGAGCGTCGGGCGTAGGAACGGCTAGCTTAGGCTCACAGCAGCCCACTGAGAGGCTGAGGCGCCCCCATTCACATCTAGGGATTTGGGATCGCGGGTAGAATCACCACGATTCCAAATCACATTGCAATGCTGACAAAACTCAGCACGCATTCAGTTTCAATCGCACCCAAATGCAGTGCAGTTTTGCTGCAATTGTCATGCCAAAAAAACAGGCAAAACTGCACTGCATTTTAGGTGCCATTGAAAATGAATGGCACTTTTACACACGTGTTGCATTTTTCTAGCATTGCAGTGCGATTTGGAATCACAGCGATTCTGCCTGCAATCCCAAATTGCTAGATGTGAACAGGATCTTAGCCAACTGCCAATCAGGAATTTGGGTGGACTTTTGCTCACTGCTGGCTGACTCTTGGTCACAGAAGCGCACAAGCAAGGAAATACATGATGAGTATGTCCAAACAAGCTTTGGCATACTTCTCATTTAAAGTTTATGGAGTAAAATTTTATTAAAATCAGAAGTGACCCTCTAGGGTTAGAATTTAGCCTACCCACTACACTCCATGGATGGTGCAATTTTTATATGGTATTTTTTTACTGATTAGTATAATATTTTCTCGTGTAAGTTTTAAATATTACAGATGGTGCGTAATCGCGGCGGATAGCACAGCAACGCTGTCCATCCCTGTTCACCGTTTCAGGGAGGAATCAGGGAAGAATCCTTGCCTGAATTCGGCCCTGAAATGGAGGCAAAGATGCACAGCGTTTCTGTGCAGTGCGCTCTGCAGTCGCCCCGGAGACATGTGAACCGGCTCCATAGAGAGCCGGTCATATTCTCCTGCTATGCGAATTGGATGCGGAGAAAAACACACATCCAATTTGCATAGGTGTGAACCCAGCCTGAATGATTCATTTAGTTGTGTATGTTTGTCCTTGTATTTTCCAGAAAACACCACCAGTGGACTTCTCATTCAATACTCTTGCGGATAGCAAGTTTAAATTTTATGATCACAGCTTAATTGAGTCTATAAAGCTGGAGGAGCCCCATGTGCAAGAGTTTTTCAGATTGTTGTCTCTCTGTCATACCGTCATGTCTGAAGAGAAAATCGAAGGTTTGTATGGAACTAAGCATACCAGCATGTAAATTTAATTTGCTACGCAAGTGAGAAATCATTACGTGGAACAAGAACTAATACTGGGATATCAATTGTTTTTAACCTAGTCATAATTGCAGTGCTTTGCCCTTTTCAACATTTTGCGTCATATATGCAGCACAGCCAAAGCTGTTGGCTTAGATATATTTGTAGACTCTTAAACATTTATGAAGATCCTAGAGTTCAGTCTCAACATTTTCTTGCCACATTCTGTATTGCCCTGTGATCTATCAGGCCTTTTCTCATGATTGCTTTACCCAGTTGTACTGCCTCTAGATTGTATGATGTATGAATGTTTTTAGCCACCAAATTCATCACATTTATGCACATTAAACATGTTTGCCAATTAATTGTTCAGTGCACTGGATTACTGTTGGCTTGTAAATTAAAAATATCTTGCAAGGACTGTATACTACATCGCTGGAAACACAGAAATTATACTTTTAATCCCAAATTCTTTTTTATTTACAAATCAACTAAAAGTATTATTCCCCCCCACCTCCTCCTTGCTTCTCCTCTTCTTCATCGTGCTAAACATTTCCTTTCTTCATTTGCACCTTTGCCACCTTCTTCCCTTCCCCATCAACCCTTTGGTTCACCTAAGCTCATAATCTACACACTGAACTTGTACCTTCCACTTTAAATCACTACACTAGAGTCTACCTTTGGTTAAATGTCCCCATACACCATAACACATGAATCTCCACCCTAGGCCCATACTTACTTTTCCAGTTATAAATAACTTATGCATAAAATGAGCATTGCCTGCTTGAAGGATAACGTTGCTATCCAATATATTGGGGACTTCAATTATCTGGATATTGACTGGGCAGATGGAATTGCTCAGGCAACTAAAGCTCGTCATTTTTTGGTTGTCTTGCAAGAGATTTTCACATGTGAGTTGGTGGATGCCCCAAGTAAAAACAAAGCTCTTTTTGATCTAGTAATTACAAACAATGCAGAGCTGATTGCAGACATGGAAGTAAAGGAAAACTTAGAAAATGGTGATAACAGGGTAATCACGTTCACTGTAAATTATTGGAAATTTTAAGAGATCGAACTGTACAAAGCTGCACTCTATACTTCAAGACATTAAATGGGAGGAAATTCTAGACACACAAAACATGGAGGAAAAGTAGGAGTGCGTTAAGAATATATTAATTATGGGTATCAGCCAGTGAATTCCATTGGGCAACAAATATAAAAGAACTAAAGCCAAACCTGGATGGCTAAATTAAGATGTCCGTTTATAAAACAGAGAGGATCACGGCTGATCTCTGGTTATCTCTGAGGTGTACCAGTTTATATAGCTGAGATAAGGAGCAGAGAACATGTTCTCCGCTTCTCATCACAGTACATGACCATTTTGTCACAAACGGCCAGTTTATAAAAGTGAGATCTGAAGATCTCACAGCTTTTACACTGAAATATCTCCCTTCCAGATTCACCAACTCAGGTGTAGAATCTGGGAGAGAAGCTGGTGTGATAAGAGGAAGTCGGCTTCTTTCTTCATAATATCATAATATCAGCACCAGTGGGTTGAAAATGAATACATATACTATATACAAGTGTGTGTATATGTACACTGTATATACACACGTATATACACGTATATATACTGGTATATATTTATATGTGTGTGTGGATGTGTGTATATATACACTGTATATATACATATTATGGTTGTCCCAATACCACTTTTTTAAGACTGAGTACAAGTACCTATACTTTTTTTCAAGTACTCACCGATACCGATTACTGATACTTATTTTAATGTCATGTGACAGTTTGACTGATGGGCACTGATAGGTTGCACTGACTGATGGGCACTGATAGGTGGCTAGCACGGATGGATGGCACTTATAGGTGGCTGGCACTAATGCTGGCACTGATAGGCGGCACTGACAGGTGGCTGGCACTTATAGTTGGCACTTATGGGCACTGATAGGTGGCTGGCACTGATAGATGGCACTAATAGGTGACTGGCACTAATAGATGACACTGATAGGTGGCACTTATGGGCACTGACAGGTGGTTGGCACTGATAGGTGGCACTGACAGGTGGCTGGCACTGATAGATTACCTAGCTAGTTCCACTGCTGTTGTGGACTAGCTCTCCACTCCGCTGACTCCGCCCGTCCTCTCCGCCCATTGACCCCGCCCACTAACTCCGCCCACCAACTTCCGGCTGAGCGCAGCCTCTGACTCCGCCCGCCTCTCCCAAGTAAAATAGGCCACAAAATACACGTAACAGAGGAGAGTAGAAAGAATTCCAAAATTCTTTTTAAATATATTAATAGTTAAAGGGCAAAGCCAGAGCGTATTGGCCCCATAAAGGATAGTCAGGGAAATTTGGTTACAAGTGACATGGAGAAGGCAACGATGTTAAAAACATTCTTCTTCTCAATTTTTACTGGGGGGGGGGGTTATGATAGACCAGATGATATTGTTGAACAGAGCACAGAATGTTTTTGTATGGCTAATGGACGCCAGTGTTCAAAATAGACTGGAAAAACTTAATGTGAATAAATCACCAGGCTTACACCTATGAGTTTTCAAATAACCATTATTCCTAATATATAGGGAGAGCTTACTGAATGGCGAAAAGCTAACATGCTACCGTTATTTCAAAAAGGCCTGGGATATATACAGTGGTACCTTGGATTACAAGCATAATTAGTTCCAGAAGAATGCTTGTAATCCAAAGCACTCGTATATCAGAGCGAGTTTCCCCATAGAAGTCAATGGAAACTCAGATAATTCGTTCCACAGTGACTTCTATTGTATGCAGTACCGCATGTTGCCAGAGGTGGGGGGCAACAGAGACACCCGGAAGCCGCTCGGATGCACTCTGAAACACTCGGAGTAGCTCGGGAAAGGAGTGTTTCTGAGCATTTCCGAGTTTCACCGGCGCCCCCACACCTCTGGCCAAATGTGGTACTGCACACCGCAGAGGCTTGAATCCTGCATGTTTTGCGAGACAACGCCTGCAAACCGAGTCAGGATTTAAAAAATAATAATAGCTTGTATTGCAAAACGCTCATTAACCATGTTACTCGCCCTCCGAGGTATTACTGTACCTGGAAAGTACAGACCGGTTAGTCGAAAATCAATAGTATGTAAAATATTGAAGGGGATGATAAGGGAAAATATCCAGGAATTTGCTGGTGGAAATAGTATTTTTACTGATGGAATTAGTAGTAATCAGCATGGATTTATGAAAGATCATTTTTGCCAGACCAGCCTTTTAACATTCTCTGAGGAGGTAAACTATAATCTGGATAGAGGAAGGCCAGTGGATGTGGTGTATCTAGACTTTGCCAAAGCATTAATTTACAAATTGAGATCAGTTGGCATTAATGATAGTGTGTGTCCCTTGATTAAAAATTGGGTACAGGGACACGGCCAAAGGGTGGTGATAAATGGCATATCTTCTGAATGGACTGGAGTTGTAAGTGGGGTACCCCAAGCTCTATCCTGGGACCAATTCTGTTTAACTTGTACATAAATGATATAAAGGTTGAAATAAATAGTTTAATCTCAGTTTTTGCTGATGATACAAAGCTAAGCAGGACAATAACCTCACAACAGGATATAGCAACCATACAGGAAGACCTCAAGTACCTCAAAGTAGAAGAGTGGGCAACTACATGGAAAATGAGGTTTAATGAGGTCTATAGATAAATGTAAAGTAATGCATGTGCGGACTAAAAATATGAATGCAGATTGCACCCTAGGGGGAGAACCTCTGGGGGAATCTGGGATGAAAAAGGGGGGGGGGGGGCTAGTAGACCAAAGGCAGTGGCTTGCAGTAGCATGCAATGCCAAGCTTCAGCTAGCAAAGCATTAGCATGCATTAGGAAGGGTATCCACTTGAGAAAAACTATAATCCTACCACTTTTACAAGACACTGGTTCTGGCCACCAGTCCTCGGGAAGGATGTGCTAGAACTGAATAGAGTCCACAGAAGGGCAACAAAACTGATAAGGGGACTATAGGATCTCAGTTAACGACTACATGCATTAAACTTATTCTCCCTGGGAAGAGAGGCTTACAAAGAGATATGGATGCAATATACAAGTTTCTAACTGGTGATGGGATAAGACTGTTTTGTCTCAGGTCACTTAAGGAGACACAGGGCCATTCAGTGAAGGTGGATGAGAAGCAGTTTAATCACAATCTGCATAGGGGATTGTTTACTGTTAGAGCAGTAAGGATGTGGATCTCCCTTCCACAATTGGTGGTGTCAGCGGAGAGTGTTGATAAGTTCAAAAAGCTCTTAGATGGGCATCTTAGTGAATGCGGTTTACAGGGATATGGGAATTGTCAGGGACATTAATATATACACACTCGTAGACCCACACAGGTTGAACTGGATGGACTGATGTCTAAGACAATTGTAAACTGTACGTTTCCTTATCTGTATCAGGAGACTTGCTAACTAGTTTGTAATCCATGTGAAATATTATTAATGGAACATTTCTTGTGAATAAACAATGTTAATAATCAAATTGAAACTGAAAAGTATTGGTTACACCAACTGAAAACAAACACAAGATCCTACAGAGTAAATCATTTATTATTTTCAATTTTCTGAAGACAGTCCTTAAAGCAGAGTTCCGACTAAAAAAAAATAAAATAGAAGTCACCAGCTACAAATACTGCAGCTGCTGACTTTGAATAATCGGACACTTACCTGTCTCAGGGTCCAGCGATGCGGGGGAACAAAGCCCCGCTCGTCTCCCTCTCCTCTCTGCGGCGTCGGCATTGTCACTGTGGGCGCCCGGCTGTGGTCTCACAGCCTGGGCACGCACTGCATATGCGCGAGCTGTGCTGCACGCTGTGACTGGCCGGGCAATCATCTGGGACCTGGGATGATTGCCGAGAGGGAGGGGGGAGAGGTGAATTTACTTCCGGCGCCATGGTGCCCCGGGAGGAAGTGGGAGCTAGAACCCTCTAAAAAGAGGGTTTCCGCTCTCTCCCCCCCCCCCCCAAAAAAAATGACATGCCAAATGTGGCATGTCAGGGGGTCACCTTCCCTTAAAGCGGAAGTTCTATTTTTGGGTGGATCTCCACTTTAAGCAAGTTTTGTATCTATTTACTGAATGCCTATCGAAACCTAAGGATCTTAATGTTAACTTATCTGTGTCAAGCAGTTTAGTAAAGTCCAAATATACTACATCTACAGCCACTCCTTTATCCAAGTTTCTGTTTCCAAGTTTCTGTTTGCATCCTCATAAAAACAAAGATTTGTTTGACAACATCTGTATTTCATAAATATGTGCAGGCTTTCATTTGTATTGTTTTACAACACATGCTCTTTTATGTGGGCCCTTACCCACTTAAAATATCTTACCAGCAATAGCAGTTAAACCAACACGTCTGCAGTTCTTGAGTGAAGACCTTAATCCCTTTTAAAAATCTTTACCACTTTTACTTTGCAACAGTTCATTGGTACAAAGCCAGTCATTAAAAAGTCTCTAAACATTTAAAACAGTGGCTTTTGTGCCATTCAACCTAACCTTGAGCTGGCCATAGATGGGTAGTTTCTTCTGTTGGCTAAACAAAAAAAAAATTCCTCCATCCACACAAGCGAGGTGGATGGAGGAATCCCTCCGCTGGGACATTGCATTCTGACAGGACTCTCCACTGTCAGAATGCACCAATCAGCTGCTGAATCGCTGCAGCTAATGGTCAAGAAGTTTTCCAACATTCCCATTCCACAGAAATCAATCTATTAATTTGATTCTGTTGAGCAGGGGCGGCCACACATAGATCGAAATTTGGCAGGTCCCTGCTGAATCAGCTGAACTTTGATCCATCTGTGACCAGCTTTAGTAAAATTACATTCAGATTGTAAGTTATGTGGCTAACTTTCCACAAAAGTAAAAGTTAGGCATGTTCTAAATTGTTGAGTAAATTTATGCATAATGTCTTAGTAAATCCAAATCTGAGCATGCACAGTACACCCTGATTTTACGTTGAATCTGTTTTCAACCATTCTTAAACAATAATGAATAAACACAGGCAAAGAATAACACAATTCCAATGAGTGTACAAGTATACATTAAGATCGGAAGAACGATAAAACAACATGTTTCACATAAGCAGAATCGATTATATGTCATTAAGGCATGGAGAAATGAGCAAAGTAATGGTAGATCAAGTAATCAGTAGTCCACTAGAAACAATGGTGTATAAAAAAGAAAACAACAATACTCAACATATATGGCCTGAAAATGTGGTGGCACTACCGGTAGAATCACCATAATCTTATAAAGGTGAGAAAGAAGGTGTAGAAAAAGAGAAGAAGAGAAAAAAAAGAGGGGGGGGGGTGAGGGGAGAGAGAGAAGGAAAGTGGGGAGAGGGTATATCAAGCTACTCATGAGAGGGCCCAGGGAAAACAGCATTAGCTGTATCCGATACAAAAGAATCAAAATCAGAGGAGAACCGGAAGTGTAACCAAACAGATCATATAATAGTGTGGGACTCACTTTTATCAGCATCCCACGCTACCATCCGTTCTATATGTTCAATCCTGTCTACTTCACAGGCCCAATCAGCTAGAGAGGGGACCACTGGTTGATGCCAAGATCTAGCAATAATAGAGCGGGCAGCTGTCAGCAAATGGTGAATTAAGATCTTTTTGATTTTCTTGTAGGTTCCCGGTAACATAGGACCGTTAAGCGGGGTTCATTGGGATATTTGTCCCCTACAAGTTTGTCATAGAGATGGAGAATCTTATCCAAAAAGGAAGTAACACATGGGCACATACCCCAAATGTGTGTCATGCTGCCTGAGGCCTGCAAGCATCTCCAGCATATCTCCGATACATTAGGATAACATTTTTGTAGAATAGTGGGGCAGCGATACCACCTAGAGAAAATACGATAATTCCGTTCTTGGGCATGAGATGATATAGATAATTTAAAAGAAAGCGCCAGTGTTTTGCACCATTCCATATCACCCGGAGCTATAGTACATTCATCTCCCTTTCCCATTTTGAATGGAATGGCTGCGAATTTGGATAAGAAATCTGATGTATCTGGGATAGTGAGTGCTCTGGTCTGCCCGACTGGGATAACAATGACTCAAAGGCTGAATGTGGTCTATTCAAATTGTCAACGTTCGGTATTTTGTCTAAAAAGTGTGTTAATTGAGTATGTTCAAGCCAGGCCTCTTCCTGCCAAGAGGGTTATGGCAGGAAGAGAGCATGTTAGGTAGGTAGAGGAATCAATTTTCCGGCATGGAGCGTATGGCTCAATAGAGGAGCATCTGATTTTTGTCATATAAGAAATTTAGATTTAGTACAAGTCGGAGGGAAAGAATTGATACCAAATAGTGGGGTCAAGGGGCTGGGTCTCGAGGACAGTAAACCTTTGGAAAGGTAGGTTTTGGTAGGGAAATGTTAAGGGCCTCTGTTTTATCATAATTTACTTTGAAGTTACTAAATTCGTCATATAGGAGGCTATTAGAACGAATCCTTGCGGTGGGGTTGCCATAAAGAGCCAGGATCTTGCATAGCATATTAGGCCCAAGGCCCACTTGCTGAAGCGTGCTCTCTAGAAATTGCCAATTAACCCGGTCCAACGTTTTTTTCTGCGTCGATCGAGATCAAGCCAGCTGGGCATATTCCATCAAGGAAATGGTTTTAAGGATATTATCCCTGGCCTCCCTCCTGGGTGGTAAACCCCACTTGGTCAAGATGTATCCGGTTGGGTATCAATGGCAGAAGGCGATTTGCCAGTAGTTTAGAGTATAAGCTAATATCAATGTTGGTGAGTAAAATGGGGCGAAAACTACCACACAGTGTAGGATCTTTCCCGGGTTTAGGTAAGACTATGATATGAGCTTCCAAAGCTTGTTTCGGGAAAGGAGAAACAGTGGAGATAGCATTATATGTTTTTATAAGAAGCAGTGTAAGGGAATCTTGGAAGGATTTATAGAAACGGGTCGAATAGCTGTCCAGGCCTGGGCTTTTGTTGGGTTTGAGAGAAGATATTGCCAGCACAAGTTCATCCTCGATAAATGGTTGCTCAAGATCCTGCACTACAGCTGTAGGGATAGTCGAAAGTGCTGTGGCAGCAAGATATTTGTCAATTTTAGATTGAAAATCCTCAGGCGACATGTTAGGAAGGCATGGGGGAGGTTGTATAGTGTGGCGTAGAGCGAACTAAATAGCTCGTAAATTTCCTTAGGATGATAGGTGAGTTGGCCATCAGGTCGTTTGAGTTTAGGAATAGAAGCAATGCTATTTTTAGCATGGAGGGCTCTGGCTAGCATTCTACCTGGCTTGTTAGCTTCAACATAAAACAGTTTACGTGTTTTGTCCCTAATGGACAAAGCCTTCTGTTCGAACAAGTTCAACAGTTTAAGTCTAGCATCAGATAAGGAAAGTTGGGTGGTCGAGGATTGGATGCGTTTATGGGATCGTTCCAAGTCAGCAATCCAAAGAGACAGTTTCTGAATCTTGGGGAAGAAGGATTCGTTTAAGTCTAGAGCCAGGTTTAATAAAGACTCCGCGTAGTACGCATTTCAATGCCTCCCACTGTATTGGGGCAGAGGTATCGTCATTACCATGGTCAGAGATGAAGTTGGAAATAGTGGCCTGGATATCTGCAGAGCATATGTCGTCCTGTAACAATGAGTCATTAAGTCTCCAATTCCAGTCATGACCAGGCAGATCGGGTAAGGAAAGGGACAGAAACACTGGCGCGTTCGTACCATAATATGTTACCGATCCTACTCTGGGGGCTGTATGTCAATGCATAGTGACTGACAGTAAAAAAATCAATATGGGAGTAGGAATTATGAGCTGCAGTAAAGAAGGAATAATCCCTATCTGTGGGGTGGAGGATACGCCAGACATCCAAGAAATCTCTTTAATCTACTGATTTGGGTGTAAGAAATAGAGCTTCTACCTGAGGAAGTATCCAATGTAGGGTTCAAGACACTATTAAAATCTCCAGCGACGAGGATCACCCCTTTGGCAAATTTCATTAGCTTGTGGAGATATTGGATAGTATGAGCTATTTGGTCCTGGTTAGTGATATATATATATACAATAGCCAGGGTGTACGTTTTGCCACTGAGATATTTTCAGAAACAAATACCTCCAGTCAGGGTCTGAACAGAAATCAAGAACAGTATAATTTACTGACTTGTGGAGAGCTATCGCCACCCCTCCAGATTTAGAGTGGGAGTATGTGCTATGTAGCAAGGTTGGGTAATATTTATTTCACAACAAGGGAATATGATTTGTGCGAAACTGGGTCTCGTGAAAGAAAATGATGTCAATCTAGGATTTGTGAAAGTCATACAGTATTTGTGATCGCTTAGCTGGCTCATTCAAGCCATGGGCATTAAATGAGCACAAGTGGAGGGTAACAGCGTCCCGAGGGCCTCCCATGGTAAAGAGATGAAAGAGGGGGCGAGATATATGAAAAATAAAAGGGGGGGGGGGAACAATAAAAACCCAGATGCTAGTATAGAGTCTAGCACCACTTAAGTACCCTAATCAGGGATGGCTGTGCAGGCCAATAGGTCTCAACCTGTCCATCCCGAAGGGTCAAAACAGGCAGGAACACTGATTTCTACATGGGGAGGAAAAGTATTCTAGCATCAACATGTCTAAGCAACACCCCACACTGCCATATAACAAGTAATAGTACAGAATAAAGGAAGAGGACTCACCATTTTTAGGGTTGATAAGTCATATAGAGCCCTTATGCATTTAAAGAAGCATAAACAGTAGGTAAACCCATCTTAGCCATATCACCTGACTTATTGGATTCACAAGAGAAAAAAAAGGGGGGGGGGGGGATCCATAGATCAGTAGAGACAATATGTTCTATAAAGGGCTTTACCCATCAAGAAGTTTAAGGAACAGTACCATTGTAATAGGGCAAGAACCAACCTCCACATTTGAAAATTCGAAGGTCTCCCTCAGGGGTACTCTTGGAATCCAAACCAGAAAAAAGATATTTCTGAGTTATCAGAGCCTGCAACATGTCATACAGTATACCCTATACTCATATGAAGGAACACAAGTATATATAGAGGTGTTGAACTATACCTAAGACTAAGGTTCTGAATGTTAATCAGTAGTAAAGTGAAGAAAACTATAAAGTGAAGGGAGAACCATCGCAGGTTATTGATAAGCTTCTGTATATGTAATAGATCCCCCCATGTTGCAAAAGGGGTATCCAAGATTTTTGGATTGGTAGCGGGAGTAAAGCAATGCTAGACGATGGTCATTGCCAATGACACGGTATCAACTGCTGAGTGTAATCTGACAAGGCATTTCTGATTGCAGTTTCAGTCAGCATGGGACCTTGAAGGTTTATTGGAGGAAGGCAAAGCTCTGTAATATAGTCTGCGTCTGTATGCATCTATGAGCCTGCTCAATGGCATAGAATTAAAAGTGAAAGAGATCATAAAGTTATCACATAAACCTTTCACCTAAATGGACAAGCCGTTGTAGTATCGTGCGTGTCAGTATACTGCTGACCCAACAATAGAGGTATGCCTTATTCCCCACAAAGAACGGTATAGCAAGGCGGTAAGGCCTTCTGTTGGAGGATTGAGATGTTATCCATACATTGTCAATGAAAGCAGCAAGGTAGCATGACAGGAGCAGGCGCATTGCAGCACATAGGTCAATTCATAGCTCTCTAGAATGTGGGAAAGTAGGTGGCAATCTGGAGTTATTCCTGGTGGAAGACCTGTTACGTCTGCGTTGTGGGAACGAGGGACCATTGGGAATAGTATCCAGTGCTAACCAATAAGGTAGGTCAATGGGTTCGGTGTCAAGGAAGCGGAAAACATCCAGCAGTTGCCTGTGGTCATTCACAAAGATACTGTTATTGCGTAGGCGAATAGTGAGGCCAAAAGGATAGTTCCACACATATGTGCCGCCACAGTCCCTAACCTTATCCAGTAGAGGTTTCATTTGACATCTTATGTATAGAGTTCTGCGAGACAGATCTGGAAGGAGGTGAATGGTAGCACCATCGAAGTGAATTGGGCCCCTATTCCAGGCGCGACGCATGATCTCCTCTTTCATGAGGAAGAAATGCCCCCTGCACAACACATCTCTGGGTTGGGTGTGTTCTCTAATGCCAGGGACATTTACTCTATGAACCCTATCCAACTCGATGGGTGCAGTGATCCCAAAATGTCATTAAATATGACAAGAACAGTGTCACGTAAGTCCGCTCCGCGATACCAAGCAGCTTAATATTATTTTGCCTGTGGCGATTTTCTAAATCATCATGTTGTAATCGAAGATGGGTCATAGCAGCCTGTTGTTATTTATGCAGACCTCCCAGAGAGTCTAGCCTTTGCAGTATTGCATCTCTATCAGTAGAGAAAACATCAACAGTGTTTTTAAGTTTCTGTACATTTTGGGAGATGTTAGTAATGTCCTGACGCAGGGATGATACCACCCTGGTCGCAATAGATTCCATGTCTTGTCTCGTGGGTAGAGACAAGAGGATAGCTGACATGTCTGCAGGAGCCAGCACAGCATGAGAGGTAGGGGCAGGCAGAGCACCAGGATCAGTGTGATCAGCAGACATGCTGGGCTGAACAGGGCTGGCAGGCAAGACCTCTCTCAACAGCACGGGTATGCCAGAGAGTCTGGAGCTCAAAAGGGAGGGAACCCTGTCAGTAGCAGGGGAAGCTGAGGGAAGCTTCCTACCTGAAGTATAGCCGCGGGAGGTGCCGCGCTGTCCCTCGTGGCGGGTTCCGGTGCCATCTTGTCCAGGGAGGCCGATCGAGTTCTTGGTGTTTCCAGGGTGAAATAATGCTGGATGTCAGTGAGATGCGTTTTGCGGTGGTCCCCGTGCTTAGGACCCCTGGACATGGATATCGCGGGCAGGGACAGGTGAGAAGCTCTTCCTTGTAGGCAGCTGGTATGGAGCTCAGACACTTCACATCTTCACACCGCCATAGTGTAGCCACGCCCCATCCCCGATTTTTTAATCTCCTTTAGATTAACCAACAATTGTTTAGCGTGAAGGTCTGTCTGGTTGACCTTATAATGAATAGTTTGTTTGGTTAGACCCTCACACTACACAGTTGTCAATAAAGCTAGAATATTATTCATAGATTGTGGTATAATGATTGTATCAGACTGCAATGTGTGTGGATAGAATAATACCGAATACACACATTAAATGCGTTAAATCTAACTTCAATCTAACTTTATCATTGACCCTAATGGCTCAAGCTTGGATCCCTTACTTTTTATCATTTACATGTTTCCACTTGGCCAACTGCTTAGATCACATGGGCGTAATTATCACTTCTATGCTGACGACACTCAGACATACATTCACACTAAACCAGATTCTACTTTGGCTTCTTCTCTCCTATCTAACTGTATTTGTGATATAAAAACTTGGATGGCCCACGATTTCCTTCAATACAACTGTGAAAAGACTGAAGTCATGCTGATTGGCACCCCCATCAATTATGTAAGGCCAGTTTTAATAGCTTATCTATAGTTGGCACTGTACTTAAGTTTCAGTCTAAATTGAAAAATCTAGGGGTGATATTTTTTGCTAAATTAACCTTTGATCCACATGTACAAAATGTTATCAGAACATCTTTTTTCCACTTGAGAAACATTGCTTGGCTGCGTCCTATGCTATCATACACTGTAGATGAAAAACTGATCCATACATTTGTGTTCTCCCGACTTGACTACTCCTAAATGCACTTTTAATCAACTTCAATATTTTCAAAATTCTGCAGCCAGAATCCGGACTAGGTCTGGTACAAGTGATCATATTACCCCTATCCTGGCTACCTGTCAAGGCTTCGCATAGACTTAGAGATTCTCTTGCTCACCTGTAAGGCCCCACATAGCTTGTCACCCCATTATCTCTCTGAACTTTTATCAACTTACTCCCCCCCCCTCCTCTCCTCAAATTCTGGTCTTCTGTGTGTCCCCTCTACTCACCTACACCCGATGGGAGACAGAGTCTTCTCCTGCTATGCTAGCCTTGCTTGCTTGGCATTGCATACTATTGCTGAGCCTTTGATCTACTAACCCCTAAATTATTTTCCATCCTCAATTCCCCCAGAGGTTTTCACCTTAGCGCGTACCTTGCATTCATATTTTTAGCCCACAATACTTTATATTTTTCAATATTAAACCTCAATTGCATGTAGTTGCACACCCCTTTATTTTATCAGGGTATTCTTGTAAAGTTGCTATATTCTATTGTGAAGTTATTCCCCTGCTTAGCTTTGCATCATCAGCAATTAGTGAACTATTTACAGTATACCAACCTCAATATAATTTATGGACAAGTTAAATGAGAAGTATAGCCAAAGCTCGTTTGGCTGTACTTTTCCTATAGATCACAGAAGTGACCAACACCCGTCTCAGCCTCTCAGCGAGCCGCTGAGAGGATTACACTAGCCCCTCCACAGCTCAGCGCTCCAGTGAGCAAGGAGGAGCAGAGCAGAGAGATGCTGATTGACAGTCAGCAGCTCTCTGCTCGGGGAGCTGTGAGAACCGAGCCATTGGTGGTGTTCGATAGCTCAGTTCTCAGTGCAGAGGCGCCAGGGGACAGATGCAGCATCGAACCAATGCTGCATCCACCTAGGTAAGTATGAAACTGGAAAAAAAAATCCTTTACTTCTGTTTTAAACAGAATTGGTCCAAGGACAGAGTCTTGGGGTAATCCACTTATGACTCCAGACCATTCAAAAGTTACGCTATATATCGCCATAGGATACCAATTTACATAATAATGTTCTTTAGTGATTCTTTATGTAACATAAGTTCCACCTCTGCTCGAGACTACAGCACCAGGTTTTTCCATAGTCTGCTAACCTCCATTCCAGGAACCAGGTGGAAATCCTCAGTTTTACACTATCCTAACAAATCTAGGTAACCTGAGATTTCAGTTAAATAACAGAAAAAATAAATTAATCTCAATGTGGTAAAAAGTACTGCCTAATGAATGATGTCTTTTAGTTGAAGGAGTTAACTTAAATGTTGAATTTCACTTGCTGGTGACTTCTCGGAGTTGCACATTATAGAAGACTTATTGAAAGAAGCACTCCCAGTATTTATAATTTTGCTACGTTGTGGGTTTTAGATCGGACACGTGTTTGCAATACTGGAATTTTCAGGATTGCTATGACTCAGACCTGATTCCAGAAGAATTGCTCATGGTGTATATGTTTACAGATGGGTCCCACACATCTTCCTCCTGACCTTTCCCACTGGAATTTATGTGACCAAAAAAGGATGTTTTCCATTTTTTTGATTAACCGCTATTTCATTTTCTCTTTCCTTTATTATTATAATACAGTAGGTACGGTAATTAGACATAAAATCAGGCTTGCGCTGCTATTGTAGTTACGTGCAAAAATACAATTCATTTTAAATTGTGTATAATCGTTTCCAATTTATATTCTAAAGTGTTTCTAAAGCCTTAAGGTTTTTCACTTTAATTAATTCTCTGTATGAAGGTAAAAAGCAGCGGCTCTGTCCGCTATCTGCCTTTTCATAGGACAGATTGATAGCAACAAGAGCTAATGGCTGTCAATCAAAGTCTGTAATGAGCGGGTGGGGTGCTTAGGTGTGCTGCACTGTCTGTAGATGCAGACAGCACGGCATGGGGATCAAGCCCGCATAGGTACCCTCATAGGAAGCGGCTTCCTCTGGGGGCATTTGCAGAAGATAAGGAGCCAGGAGCACTGGTGGGGGACCCCAGAAAAGGAGGATCGAGGCTGCTATGTGAAAAATACAGAACAGGTAAGTGTATTATTTTTATTATTTTAAAAAACCCACAAAGGTTTACAATCACTTTAACACTGCAGATACCATATTTCCTGTTATTGTCTTAGAAAATCTTTTTTATGCTTCTAAAATCATCCTATTTTTCTTACCCTGAATTATTTGCTATGCTCTTTTTTTCCTGTAATGACATAGGGAAACTGAATTACCAAGTGCAATCACCGGATGAAGGTGCATTGGTTACTGCTGCTCGAAACTTTGGATTTATATTCAAGTCCCGAACGCCTGAGACCATTACTGTGCAAGAAATGGGGAGAATTGTAACATATCAACTCTTAGCAATATTAGATTTTAACAATGTCAGGAAAAGAATGTCTGTCATAGGTAAGGAATTTTTTATTTGCACGTTTTTTGTTTTTTTCATAATGTGTCTTCCTGTTCCTTATTGTTGGTCTTGTTGTCTGGAAATAGTTCAAGACTTTGCTAAAGCTACATAGGCTTGAACTAAATTTGAAGAGATGTGTTTATGGGAGATCATTCAGTGCTCACACAAAATCATCAGTACCATCCAGAGAAGCCACCGTGTTACCATGCTTTGTGTGAATATGTGGTTTATTTGGTAGCAGAGGTGTTATATAATAATTTTATTTTAATCTTTTACTTTTTTTTTTTTTTTGCATAATTTTGTTCATGGGGTTACTGGATCAAGTTAGAGCGGATTCAATATTGGTCATTGTTGTAGACCTGCAACTACACGGAGAGGTAGGGTACCACTGCATGGTTTTCAATTGCCATCAGTACCAACCCTGAATCTGTACGGGAAATGCTTATGATGTCAGAGAAATGCCATCATCATTTGCCCTTTTTCAGCGATTCATCACATTCAGGCCAGCCATTTAAGCCATGTGTTATGTCATTGATCTGTGTTGGACCTGCTGACCCCCACCTCTCCTCACACACCAGATCATATGACCTTCTGGATTAGGTAAATTCCAAATTGGCTTATATGTATTCATTAGGCTCAACAAGACTTATGCCCTGTACGGACGATCGGACTTTCCGACAACAAAACCGTGGATTTTTGTTTCGAAGGATGTTGGCTCCAACTTGTCTTGCATACACACGGTCACACAAATGTTGGCCAACAATTACGAACACGAGAACACGGTGACGTACAAGATGTACAACAAGCCGAGAAAAAGGAAGTTCAATAGCCAGTGCGGCTCCTTCTGCTTGATTCCGAGCATGCGTGAACTTTTGTGCGTCGGACTTGTGTACACACGATCGGAAAATTCCGATAAAATTTTGTTGGTGGAAAATTTGAGAACCTGCTAGCCAACATTTTTTGGCCGGAAAGTCCGCCAACAAATGTTCGATGGAGCATACACACGGCCGGACTTTCAGCCAACAAGCTCACATCCAACATTTGTTGTCGGAAAATCCGATCGTGTGTACGGGGCATTACACTTTCTTACTATTTACTGGCTTACTGTACACCATTTTTCCTTTTACCAATCAAAAGCCTAGGTAAATTGTAAAACTCATAAAATGTTCTACAGTTTCAGCATTACTGAGCATTCCCTAGACAGCATGGCAGAGCACAGTGTCTAACAGTATAGAGGAAGCACTTTAATAATTTTTAAATCTATGTAGCTTGTGTAAATATATTACTAGATCATCAGGCATAGATTTATGAAATGTTTGTGAAAAGATAGATACTTGTGTTCAAAGGGGCTTTCTTTATTATGTTTCCTACCAACAATTATAACATTTTGAAATTTATTTTTTTCAGGTAAGCTTGCATTATTGCATATTAATGTTTAATATTTATCATAATATTCATCATTTGTAACCATCAGATGGAGCTTTGTGCACGTTTTGTGCCATGTAAAGTCTCTTCCTCACAGCTCCTGTGCTAAAAGTAGTCCTGAATTTGTCAAAGGAGGGTGACCCCCTCCCTCTCTATTGGCAAAGTATGCTCACCAAAGAGCGAATGCACACTATAAAATATGGGTATTGGTAAAATTAAGATTTTATACAAAAAACAGACTATATTGTTGGCACATCATCAGTTGTTTTTCTGTACTGCCAGCGTGTTTAAAGGAAAAAAATTGCATGTATTTCAGAGATGTATAAAATATGTTTTTGATCATTTTTCTTTGACATGCGCTTTAAGTATCTGGCGTTTTCTTTCATCTGGTGCCTGAACAAATTGGTGGGTTAGTGAAGGAAAGGTGAATATATGCTGTTGGGAAGGGAGACAACCTTTACTTTGGTTTTGTATAGTTTCCTTTAAATCAAAATGCAAAAAAGTGCATGGCATTATGTATGTATTCCATTTCAATTATTTAACAAAATTTTCTATTACGCTAGCAGAGACAAATTGCTATGATTTCTTTGGACATTTTACTCAATAGAAAAGAACTAGCTGCTTTGTTCTGATAGATAAAAATTCCAAGCTGATCAAAATCAGATCTTCCCTCAAATAAAATAGTTCTATTTAGAAAATGTGTATTCTTCTCTTTGATTTTTGTCTCCACATTTTTTCAGTTTGTTTCTCCTAGCACTGTCTACCCCTTTTTGGACAAATCCCATGTTCTTTTTCTCATATTCTCCCCTTTGGCTCCTCTTGAACTTCTATCTAAGTCTCCCTTTGTGTTTTCTGTGTTTGTCTGATCTTCGTTCTGTTAGTGTTATCTGATTATTTTTTATGTACAAATTATAATAAAAAGTATCATATTAGCACAAAAGCGATTTTCAAATAATCAATTTTAGCTGAAAGCTAAACACCAACTAGATATAAAAACCTCAATTTAATTACAGCTCTGTATTCATTACTATAAATGTAAATCATTAAATGTATTTTATTAACGCAATTGGTGTAAGTACCTGAATTTCATAATACATAAAAATACCTTTCTGTGATCCCTGCTGTATAACAAATTTAGCATCAGAAGAGGTTAAGAATTAAAATCTCTATACTTTCGCCTCACCTTGGTATTCCCATCTTCCCGCCCTAAACTTATAGTCTTACTCTTCAGCACTGAGATTCTGTTAAGTTCTCTGCTGACTTTATATCTCCACACCTGCTATTGTTACAGTTGCAACAATGCCCTCTTTTCCCCCCAGGTGACAAAAACTCTGCACAGTTTAAGTTGTCAGACTACAGATTCCTAGACATTTGCTACCCTCTCACCCCCGCTAGAATGATCACTTTCAGTTCTCTTAGGTCATCTTCCCATTGAGAGAACACTACTGCTACCTTCAACTTAGACATTTCCTACTTAAACTTCTTCACTCCCAGCCTTCCCTGTACAGACTAACATTATTTGAAAGCATACATAGGTCTCATCCGCATTCAGCAGGTCTTATTTCCCTGCTGTACTCCGCCATAGTCTTCTTTAGGAAACCACCAGTACATTAATACCAGTGGTTCTCAACTCCCATCCTCAGGACCCACTAACAGGCCAGATTTTAAGTTTACCTTGGGGAGCTGTAGACTAGAATACTACAATCACAGAGCAGCAAATTATATCACCTGTGATGTATTTCAGTTATCTTGCAAACCTGGCCTGTTAGTGGCTCCTGAGGACAGGGATTGAGAACCACTGGTTTATACGAACTGCAATGGGAAAGTGAACCTGCGATGATTTTGGACCTAGAGGACTGCAAAGTCATGACTCAGACTATAATGAAATGTTCTAATAATAAAGAATGCTTACAATATTCTATACCAATGGTATTATACACCAGCCTGACTAGCCCGCTTCGTTCCTATTTATTATCCCACATGTTTTCGAGGATGTCCCCTAGAAGGGACTATGACACATGACAAATTATGGATCCGGTTCTACAAATTGCTCCGTACACTCCTCCACTCTGAAATTCGAAAAAAAACCCTTTGAGGCATTAAACCACAAACCTATTGACACTCTCCTCCATTTTGAATGAATGCTTGTCAGACACATCTTTACAGCTACTAAGCTCACGATCTCTGGCACTTGTAAATAATCTGTCCTCAGCTTTAAGATGGAGAAAAACCAAGTGAACGATATAATGGTTAACAAAAAAATGACGTCTATATTAACACAATCTCATGACAGATTCCTTAGAGTTTGGCAACCCTGGACAGCGTATGCCAATCCATCTAGATTTGATCACCTTCTCTTAACCATTTGAGGTTGTTGCCACTATGACCCCCTGGGACCTCCAAACCCCCCACCCCCACCCCCTTTTCCCTCTTTTTTTAACGCTTAAAGTAGAAGTATAGGCAAAACTTTTTTTTTTCAAATTTGATAGAGCAAGGGAGGGTTATAACTTCTGTAAGATTTTTTTTTTTTTTTTTTTTTACCATCTGTGTCCCATTGCCATGATTTTCCTTCACTTTCTGTCCCATAGCCAAACAGGAAGTGAGAGGAAATCCCTGCAAATTAAAGGAATTTTTTGGGGACCCACAGGTCACCAGAACTAGTGTCCCCATTGGAAGATTTCTCCACTATTACTTTTCTGGGAACAACTCAAAATTTGGGATTTTCTTTTACTTTGACTTTCAATGATAATGGTAAACAGGACAAATGGGGGCACACGCAGCAATAAAAACTGACATGTGTTCTAATCCCTCTCTACTTTATCCAAAACAAAAAAAGTTTTGCCTTTAGTTATACCTTAAGTTCCTTGTCTTCCCTCCAACCCTCCTCCCCTTTTCCCTACAGCCTTACTTCATCTTTGGACACATCCTCTACCATGGCAGTTTTCAGTCCAACATTACAACTCTGGCACCTTTTGGTCACTTCACCTTAACAACTGGACCCCTGAATGAGACCTTCACTCCTTGACAGTTTTTATACACATAACTTTTTTGCGCTTCTTTTTTCTCATTGTACATTTCTTGATATCTTTGATGTTGATGAACTGTTACTTATGCGTGCCTAATTGTGACAGTCAGACAGCAGTTCCTCTGAAATTTGCCTTACTTATACTACAGTTTACTCTGTATACTGTATACTCATTTGAATAGCATGTTGTTTCTGTTTATTCTGAAAACTGCCAATAAACCTCATTGCAAAAGAAAATAATTCAAATCTCTGATGCTGACATCTTTTTCCATCAGGGATCACAGGTAATTTTTTTTCAATATTGTAATGTGGTCCATGTTACGTCTTTTTACATTATACAGAATTTCTAAGACCTAATGGAAAAGGTGCAACTTAACTCATGGAACACATTGGGTTTGCTATATTCCATATTAAAGGATAAGTTCACCTTTTGGGTTCCTTTCATATTAAGTTCCTGAAGTCTCTTCTGATATGTTATCGCTCAGACCTCATCTCACTTTTGTTGCCTTTCTCTGGAATTCATTTTAAATTATCAATACCCTTTTTTAAGTGAGGTCTCCAGAACTGCATGCAGTATTCTATATGATGTGTACCTCAAGATCTATATTGGGGAATTGCAACCTCCTTCCATCTGCTGGTAATCCTTCTGGTGATACACCCTAGAATTCTATTCACTTTTACCATAACCTGGCCACTCATTTTGCAATCATCTGTAATGAGTACCTCTTTTTGTTCTATAGTTCTGGCCAACACTCTACCCCCAATGTTGTACTCTATCAAGGGATTTGTTTTCCCTAGATGCATAAGTTTACATTTAGAAACATCGAACTGCAGTTTCCACTGATTTGACCAATCTTCCAGCAAAGCCAAATCATGTTCTTTGTTACAGATACCTCTAAGAATATCAACCCTATTGCACACCCTTGTGTCATCACCTTACCCAACAAACCTTCATTCCCCATTGTGGAGATTGATGTGCTTACTATAACTGACCTGATTACTTTTATAGAGTAACTTTCCAATTCTGAAGGAATTGCTATATTAATTACGGAAAAGCTTATTAATATTAAAATGTATTTTATTTTAATTTGCTAAGATTCTTTAAAAGCTGAATAAAATATTCCAATATTATTTTTATGCAAATATGGGGGTGTTCTTTAAGTTTCTCTGCCCTGAAATGTCATAGTCACAACACTCTCACTGTCATGTCACAACACTTGAACTGAGTCAGCCATGTAGCCAAAGCAGGTAGACTTTCCTACTCATCACGATGGAAGGAGTAAGTGAATACAATACAGGTGTGAGAATGCAAGTACCAATTTATGTCAATGGCAAGTGGATGTCAATGTATCATTTGTATGTCCACAGAAAAAAATGGAAAAGGTCTGCATCCTTTTCCGTTTTTGTGGACATAAACGAATGTGAACATATGTTCTGTTTGTTTTTTTGGCAAGAAACATATATTTTGTTTACACTTTTTTCAAGTATGACTAGTTTCTTCAACAACTAAAAAAAAATGCCAAAATGGATGTAAACTGGACTGAACTGAAAACGTATGTGAAAACTGCAATAAATCGATGCAGTTCATCAGTTTTTTCTTAGCGTAAAATGTGACTATGCCCACGTGAAAGGACTCTTGGTCTGCAATGAAGTTCTTCAATGTTAAAAAGCAGAGACGGAGAGTCATATGTTGTTGCTCAATAAAGTGGAGTTATACTTTATCCACTTAAGGACTTAAGGACCGGAAGGATTCACCCCCTTAATGACCAGGCCATTTTTTGCAATACGGCACTGCGTCGATTTAACGGACCAACTGCACAGTCATGCAACGTCGTATTCAAACAAAATTTATGTCCTTTTTTTCCCCACAAATAGAGCTTTCTTTTAGTGGTATTTGATCACCTCTGCATTTTTTATTTTTTGCGCTATAAACAAGAAATAAGCAACAATTTTGAAAAAAAAAGCAATATTTTTTACTTTTAGCTATGATAAATATCCCCCCAAAAATATAAAAAAACAAAAACAAATTTCTTCCTTGGTTTAGGCCAATATGTATTCTTCAACATATTTTTGGTAAAAAAATTGCAATAAGTATATATTGATTGATCTGCGCAAACGTTTTAGCGTCTACAAATAGAGGATAGATTTATGGCATTTTTATTTTATTTTTATTTTTTTACTAGTAATGGCGGTGATCAACGTTTTTTAGCGGGACTGTGATATTGTGGTGGACAGTTAGGACACTTTTGACACTTTTTTGGGACAGTGACATTTATTCAGCGATCGGTGCTATAAAAATGCACTGATTACTATATAAATGACACTGGCAGGGAAGGGGTTAACACTAGGGATGACCAAGGGGTTAAATGTGTTGCCTGGAAGGTATTGCTAACTGTGGGGGAAGTAAACTGACTGGAGGAGAAGAGAGATCGCTGTTCCTGATCACTAGTAACAGACAATCTCTTTCTACTCCCCTATCAGAACGAGGATCTGTCTGTTTACATTGACAGATCCCCGTTCTGGCTCTCTGTGGAGCGCTCGCAGGTGGCCGGCGGACATCGCGGCTGCCAGTCATGCGCATCAGCTCCGGCACCATTGCATCTATTACACGAACCGACATACAGCTACGGCGATTCACGTAACAGAGCCAACCTGCCGCAGTATGATGACGGCGGCTGGTCGCCAAGTGGTTAAAGTATTCCTAAAGGCAAGAAGGTCTTTACCTTAATGCATTCTCTTCATTAAGGCAAAAAACTTTCCACTGTCTAGGCTTCCCTCTCAAACACTAACCAGACACTAGTCTTGATCCAGGACTGTCCCCACCACCAGCCCCACTCTGTTCTCTTCCTGATTTAATGGGCTTTACTGAGAGCAGTGGAAGCCATTGGCTCCTTCTGCTGTCAATCATATTCTGTGAGGAGGGAGCAGGGGTGGGGCCAAACTGCTCTGTGTGTGTCTATAGATGCACACAGCCTGGCTTGGGAGTGCATCTGCACAAGTGCTGCCATAGAAAGTAGTTTGCTTTGGGAGCACTCGGAGAGGACAGCATCGGCAGGGGACCCCAGAAGAGGAGGTTCAGGGCCGCTTTATGCAATTGCATAGGTAAGTATTATATGCTTTTTTTTTTTAACCACTTACCGCCCGCCATATAGCAAAATGACGGCGGCAAAGTGGTTTCGATATCCTGCCTGGACGTCATATGATGTGATCAGGATATTAAGCCCCCGGGGGCGCGCATCAGTCTGACACCTCGCAACACAGATCTAGGTAAAGAGTCTCTGATGGAGACTCTTTACCACGCGATCAGCCGTGTCCAATCACAGCTGATCACGATGTAAATAGGGAGAGCCGGTCGGCTGCTCTCCTGACAGCGGGGGTCTGTGCTGATTGTTTGTCAGCACAGCCCCCCCTCGGATCCCCCCCAGGACCACCAGGGAAACCGCCCAGGACCACCAGGTATGCCCCCTAGACCCACAGGGAAATATTAATCTGTGCCCAGGCAGCTGCCAATCAATGCCCAGGCAGCTGCCATCAGTGCCCACTCACAATGCCTACCACTGCCAGTGCCACCAGGGATACCTATCAGTGCCTCATATCAGTGCCATGTATCAGTGCCCAGCAGTGCCGCCTATCAGTGCCACCCATAAGAACCCATCTTTGCAGCCTTTCAGTGCCCATCAGTGTCGCCTATCAGTGCCCACCAGTGCCACCCATGAGTGCCCACCAGTGCCGCCTATTATACCCATCAGTGCTGCATATCAGTGCCACCTACCAGTGCCCATCAGTGCCCGCTCATTGGTGCCACCTCATCGGTGACGCCTTATTAGTGCCCATCAGTGAAAGAGAAAACAAAACTTTTTTTTTTTTCTAAATTTTCGGTCTTTTTTTATTTGTTTAGCAAAAAATAAAAACCGCAGAAGTGATCAAATACCACCAAAAGAAAGCTCTATTTGTGGGAACAAAATGATAAAAATTTAGTTTGGGTACAGTGTTGTATGACCGCGCAATTGTCATTCAAAGAGCGACAGCGCTGAAAGCTGAAAATTGGTCTGGGCAGGAAGGTGTATAAGTGCCCTGTATTGAAGTGGTTAAATTAAAGTGGTTGTAAAACGTACTCATGATACAATCATATTTAATAGGGAATTGTAAGCTGTTATGTGACGTTATGTGCTTGCTTTTTTAAAAAACTTACCTTTACTGCTTTCCCTGATTGTATTAATGCAGGTCATCTGCTCACTGTAGCTTCTACAGCGATGCACGGGCCTGCTGGTGGGCATGTCTAATCCGGGGGGCATTACGTCATGACCGGAAGTGACGTTGCCACTGAGATTTTGTGTTTCCATAGCAGTGAAACATCGTCCATCCCAGTGACATAATGTCACTTCCCTTTTTTTTTGCTGTGTTCTTGCACAGCATGCCTGTATCTTCAATATGGTGACACAGTATGTAAAAGGACCACGCTAGTATGGACCGGCAGCCATGCTAGCATGGTTATTTTACTCTCAGAAGGAGCAGCACAGGCAGGATCAATCAGATAAAACAGAGAATCGGCAGACAAAAATGTAACCATAAATTAAATACAAAATGTTGCACTAAAAAAGGAGAGAAGTGACCGCCTATCACCTGGATGGTGATAGGAAATAAAGGAATAAAGTCCAATAAATCTTGGCCATCTGGGATGCTGATGTTATTCAGAAGTTGTGAAAACTGCCTTGTATCCTTCAGGTAGGCTTTGGTATTGTTTACACTTTCTTGTAGGATATAATCTAACTATTGACCTACTCTAGCTGACACTGAATTAATACTGTTTACTATAGGTCTTGCAGCGGGGTTGTGAGGATCTTTATGCATCTTGGGCAATGTATATACTGTTGGAACACGACTAAAACTGGGAACTAAGTATCTTTTCTTTTTTATTTAATACTCTCATGTTATAACCAAGTTCAACCAGATTAGTTATATCTTTCCTATAATTGTCAGTCGGATCACTCTTTAATTGTATGTATATATTTGTGTCCAGCAACATATTATCCAATTGAGAGTGGTAAACAGTGCTGTCCAAGATCGCCACCCCTGCCCCTTTATCTGCTGGCCTAATAACCACATCTTTCTTTGCTTCCAAAGATTTAAGACCATCTTTAATATATTTTGGATTTACATTTTTTCTAGGTATTAATTTTTCTACATCCTTCAGGACCATCTGTTTGAAAACCTCAACATGTTTGTTGGAAGGTTGTGGAGGATTAAATAGTGATTTGTTTTTTAATCCAGTATCCACACCAATAGTAGTGTTGTCAATTTTATTCGTTGGACCAGAATTGATGCCCAGAAAATACCTTTTCATGTTTATTTTTCTTATGTATTTGTGGACATCAATATAAACGCTGAATTTATTAATTGGTCTGTTGGCTGCACATTTAAGGCCCGCATTTAAAATATTTACCTTTATCGTTGAGTTTGATTTATGCTAAATTATAAATTCCATCTAATCTACTTCCCTTCTTTTTTTGGACTCTACCTCCCCCTCTACAACCTCTATATCCTGTATTCTGTTTGTTGTTGGTATAACCGATTGTTGATCGTGCTGAGGGGGGTTCCACCACCCTTGTTCCTTGGGATATTGAGTCTTCCCTGGGGGTCTGCCTTTCCACTGGCTCCCTCTCCATCCTCTCTGTGCCCCCCTCCCCCCCCGGCCTAAAAAAGGCCTACTTGTTTTAGGACTGTCATTATTGTAATCATTCAACCTCTCATAACAATTGGAGGTTGGTATTGGGTATGGACTCCACTGATCTCTGTCATCATATTGTTGTTGAATGGGCCATCCATTATTATATACCGGTCTCTGTGGAGGATCTGTAAAATTTTGTGGATACTGATAGTACGGATATAAATTTTGGTCATTTTTTCCACCATTATTCAGGATCAAAGGATATCACTACATTACATGCTAAATTGACCTATCTGTAGCGGATGGTCAATTTTGTCTGGTTTGATCACTGGGTGGAGGTCTGGACACAACACATGTGTTTTCATTAGGAGTTGTCATTGCACTTCTGATTTTTCTCAACAATCACATATCGATATTGGATCACTGGGACTATTGTGGACTTTATTCCTTTATTTACTATCACCATCTAGGTGATAGGAGGTCACTTCTCACCTTTTTTTCTTTTTTAGCGCAACATTTTGCATTTCATTTCTGATGCTATGTCATTATATCCCATGGTATGTTACAGCTATTTAGTTTGCTTGCTTTGGATTTTACCTTGACCCAGTGCAGTTTTCGTTACCGTATTTACATAAAAATGTAATCATGACAGGACAAATGTCATTTAACCACTTGCTTACTGGGCACTTAAACCCCCCTCCTATCCAGACCAATTTTCAGCTTTCAGTGCTCTCACACTTTGAATGACAATTACTCAGTCATGCAACACTGTATCCAAATGATTTTTTTGCGCTATAAATGAAAAAAGACCGAAAATTTTGAAAAAAAACGAATTTTTCTTAATTTCTGTGATAAAATTTTGCAAATTAGTAATTTTTCTCCATAAATTTTGGCCACAATTTATAATGCTACATATCTTTGGTAAAAATAACCAAAAATTAGTGGAAATTATTTGGTCTGTGTGAAAGTTTTAGAGTCTACAAGCTATGGTGCAAATCATAAAAAATTATCACATCTGATGTACTGGTGGCCTATCTCATTTCTTGAGACCCTAACAAGCCAGGAAAGTACAAATGCCCCCAAATAACCCCTTTTTGGAAATTAGACCTTTCAATGTATTTAGTTAGAGACATGGTGAGTTATTTGAAGTTGTAATTTTTTCCCACAATTCTTTGCAAAATTGAGATTATTATTATTTTTTTCCCAACAAAATTTTCATTGTAATAGCTTATTTCTCTCACATGGCATGTGTATACCACAAATGACTCCCCAAAATACATTCTGCTACTCCTCCTGAGTATAGCGATACCACATGTGTGGGACTTTTTCACTGCCTGGCCACATACAGAGGCCCAACATGCAGGGAGCACCACCAGGTGTTCTAGGAGCATAAATTACACATCACATTTCTCAACCACCTATTACACTTTTGAAGGCCCTGGAGCACCAGGACAATGGAAACACCCACAAAATGAGCCAATTTTGGAAAGCTAACACCCCAGCGTATAATCTATGAGGCATAATGAGTCTTTTGAACTGTTTATTTTTTTCCAGAAGTTTTTGGAATATGTGGGAAAAAAATGAAAACACATTTTTTTTACACAAAGTTGTCCGTTTATAAGATATTTCCAACACATAGCATTTAGATAGCAAAAAATGACACCCAAAAATACATTCTGCTACTCCTCCTGAGTATTACGATACCACATGTGTGGGACTTTTTCACTGCCTGGCCACATACAGAAGCCCAACATGCAGGGAGCACCATCAGGTGTTCTAGGAGCATAAATTACACATCACATTTCTCAACCACCTATTACACTTTTGAAGGCCCTGGAGCACCAGGACAATGGAAACACCCATAAAATGACCCCATTTTGGAAAACTAACACCCCAATGTATAATCTATGAGGCATGATGAGTCTTTTGAACGGTTCATTTTTTTTCCAGAAGTTTTTGGAAAATGTGGGAAAAAAATGAACCCGCATTTTTTTTACACAAAGTTGTCTGTTTATAAGATATCTCCAACACATAGCATTTAGATAGCAAAAATGACACCCCAAAATACATTCTGCTACTCCTCCTGAGTATTACGATACCACATGTGTGGGACTTTTTCACTGCCTGGCCACATACAGAAGCCCAACATGCAGGGAGCACCATCAGGTGTTCTAGGAGCATAAATTACACATCACATTTCTCAACCACCTATTACACTTTTGAAGGCCCTGGAGCACCAGGACAATGGAAACACCCATAAAATGACCCCATTTTGGAAAACTAACACCCCAATGTATAATCTATGAGGCATGATGAGTCTTTTGAACGGTTCATTTTTTTTCCAGAAGTTTTTGGAAAATGTGGGAAAAAAATGAACCCGCATTTTTTTTACACAAAGTTGTCTGTTTATAAGATATCTCCAACACATAGCATTTAGATAGCAAAAATGACACCCCAAAATACATTCTGCTACTCCTCCTGAGTATTATGATACCACATGTGTGGGACTTTTTCACTGCCTGGCCACATACAGAAGCCCAACATGCAGGGAGCACCATCAGGTGTTCTAGGAGCATAAATTACACATCACATTTCTCAACCACCTATTACACTTTTGAAGGCCCTGGAGCACCAGGACAATGGAAACACCCATAAAATGACCCCATTTTGGAAAACTAACACCCCAATGTATAATCTATGAGACATGATGAGTCTTTTGAACGGTTCATTTTTTTTCCAGAAGTTTTTGGAAAATGTGGGAAAAAAATGAACCCGCATTTTTTTTACACAAAGTTGTCTGTTTATAAGATATCTCCAACACATAGCATTTAGATAGCAAAAATGACACCCCAAAATACATTCTGCTACTCCTCCTGAGTATGGCGATACCACATGTGTGAGACTTCTACACAGCCTGGCCACATACTGAGATGGGACACATAGCATGTACATACCAAGAATTACACTCCAAAATACATTATGCTGAGCAAAGTGTAAACAAAAGATTACCTGTGGTTGTAGTAGCGCAGTTGTACACAGGAGGATAGCACTGGTCCAGGCAGCAGGCAGGGACTTGGTCAGCAATGGCGAACATAATTGTCCAGGCAGCAGGCAGGGTTACTGTCCATATAAAGTCCAGGGTCAGTGCAGGCAGAGATATTGTCAGCAGTGCCAAAAATATTGGTCCTGGTAGTAGGCAGGTCCATGTGGTGTGGTCAGTGCGACAGGCAGAGGCATGACGGCAGTAAGTCCTACAGGCAGAAGTAGGGCCTCGTTCAGGACAGAATAGGGACAGGGGTAGAGGCTTCTCCCACCCAAATCTCTTTGAAGCCTCCAAGTCTCTAGACCCTAATCTAGGATTGAAAAAACAAAAAAATTGTTTTCTTCATCCAGAAAAACAATTCTGGAGCCCCTCACATATGTGAGACCCCTGTGTTGAATCCCACTAGTCCAGTTGCAGGGTACAAGATCAGTCCATGAGGCAGGCAAAAAACATGGTCAAACAGTCCAAGGTCAGTTCCAGATCAGGCAGAGGTATGTGCAGAATCGTTAGGCAGAAGCATGGTCGAATAACAGTCCAGGGTCAGTTCCAGATCAGGCAGAGGTATGTACAGAATCGGCAGACAGAAGCATGGTCGAATAACAAGCCAGGGTCAGTTGCAGAGCAGGCAGTGGCATAAGGGTTGTGAGGGTAAATTGCAGGAACTGAGGCTTACGTTTACCATACTTCACTAATAATTTAGTGAAGTATGGTAACGGCGAAAACATTCACCTATGCAGAGGCCTGGTTCGGAAGGACATTGTGCACAATAAAAACATGTCTCTTCTGAATCCTGCTCTGGTACACACCTTACTTTTTTTTTGCCGTCGTTGGCCTGTTGGTTTGGGAGGGATTTTATTGGGAAAGTGGCGTTCGGAGAGTCGACTTAGAACATCTGATCGGATATTTTCTGGTGTGCCGTTCGGGAATATAAGGGCAGTGAAAACTTCCTCCTGGTAGCCAAGGAAGCGTTTGGGGTTTTGGGTGGAGTTACGATAAATTACATATGAATTGTATATGGCCAATGGCATCTTCTTCCGGTGAAGTTTGTGGAACAGGGGCAGAGATGTGTAGAAGTTGTCTATGTATAAATTGTATCCTTTTTCCAGCAGGGGGTATATGAGGTCCCAAACAATTTTCCGGCTTGATTCCAAGTAGTCTGGGCAATTAAGGGGTTGCAGCTGCGTGTCCTTCCCCGTACACTTTGTAGGCATATATGTGACCTGTAAATATAATTTGTATACCTTCACCCCATAGCGGGCCCTTTTACTGGGAATAAATTGTTTTATTTTAAGCCTGCCACTAAATTTAACAAGGGACTCATCCACACATATGTTTTGGTCCGGGGTAAACAGCTGGGGGAATATTTTAGAAAAATAATTTAGAAGCGGCCGAATTTTGAAAAGCCTGTCATAATTTGGGTCATTTTGGGGAGGGCACTGGGTAGTGTCATTGAAATGAAGGAACCTCATTATCATGAGGTATCTTTTTCTGGGCATTACCTTGGAGAATACTGGTATGTGGTGGATGGGGTGGGTTGACCAATAGGACATCAAAGTGTTTTTTTGGTGAGTCCCATATTAAATGTGAGGCCTAAAAAAACCTTCAACTCCTCCACCGTTAGGTCTCTCCACTCGTAGGGACGGGCATAGTAGGATGTTGGATTATTTAAATTAAATTGCTGTGCATAAAGGTTGCACTGGGCCACAATATTTGATAGCATATCTTCGGTAAAAATTAAATTAAAAAAATTTCTTGGGGAAAAATTCTCCGTGTCCACCTGGACTCCTGGCTGGGCAGTGAAAGGGGGAATGTTGGCTTCTCCTGAATTAGGAGGAAGCCACAAGGGGTTCTGCAGGGCATAGGGAAGGCTGGCATGGGTCCTTGGCCTTTCTTGCCGAGGTACTGCGGTGCTGGTGGATGGTACTGCTGTGCTGGTGGATGGCACTGCTGTGCTGGTGGATGGCACTGCGGTGCTGGTGGATGCCACTGCCTCCTCACCAGAACGCCTTCGTTTGGCAGGCCGAATATCTTCCGCCTCTGAGTCACTCAGTGTTCCACTACTGAGGACTGGCTCATAATTTATGTCCGACTCAGAATCAGAATCTGAAAGGGAATATGAAAAAGAGAGCTCCCCATTGCTCTCGTCGGCTTGGGAAATTATTCGGAACGCCTCCTCGGCGGAAAAGCATCTTTTGGACATGGTTGCTGGTGGTGATGTAACTACACAGGTGTGTGCTAAGCCTGCACTGATGAGGCGGCACTGATGAGCACAGAAGGGCACTCAGGTGGCACAGAGGGGCACTGATGAGGTGGAACAGATGGGCACTGATGAGGCGGCACAGGTGGGCACTGATGAGGCGGCACAGGTGGGCACTGATGAGGTGGAACAGATGGGCACTGATTGGCACAGGTGGGCACTGATGAGGTGGCACAGGTGGGCATTGAGTCAGAACAGATGTGCACTAAGATGGCACAGATGTGCACTGATGAGGTGGCACAGATGAGGTGGCACAGCTGGGCACAGATGAGGCGACACAGATGGAGCAGCACAGATGGGCACTGATGAGGTGGCACAGATGGGCACTGATTGATTGCACAGATGGGCACTGATTGGCACAGGTGGGCACTGATATGGTGGCACAGGTGGGCACTGATTGTGAAGATGTGCAAATGGACACTGATCACCGATGGCAGACAAGTGGGCACCAATCGGCACAGGTGGGCACCGATTGGCACAGGTGGGCACCGATTTGCACAGGTGGGCACTGTACTGATGAAGCACTGTACTGA
Organism: Lithobates clamitans; assembly: GCA_037952925.1. Lineage (NCBI taxonomy): Eukaryota > Metazoa > Chordata > Amphibia > Anura > Ranidae > Lithobates > Lithobates clamitans. The sequence continues at coordinate 1,929,906 of JBBGZY010000906.1, forward strand.
TGGGGCACTGTACTGATTGGCACTGTACTGATTGGCACTGTACTGATGGGGCACTGTACTGATTGGCACTGTAGGCACAGTAAAAAGGTTTTTGCAAACTCACAGATCGCTGACAGATTCTCTCTCTCCTCACACACTGTCTCTGTGTGAGGAGAGGGAGCCGGCAATGAGAGATGATCTCAATTGTTTACATTTGAGATCATCGCTCATTGGCCATCGCGATCGGGCTGTAAATGGCCGCTGTGATTGGCCATTTACAGCGATCTGTGATTGGCTCTGTCCAAGGGACACGGCCAACACAGAATTTCCCTGATGCGCGCTCGTGAGTGCGCACGGGGAGCGAGGAAAGGGGAGGCCGTCATATGACGGCCTCCTGGGAATTGACATCCGCGCTGTAGCCGTCATTCGGCTATGGCCGGATGTCAAGTGGTTAAACAAATTAATGAGCCTGTGCAATTTTTTTTTTTAGGTTTACAAACACTTTTAAAAAAAATTACCTTTACAATCACTTTAATTATGAAATAAACAATTGGCACAGTCTTTTAATAAATGTTATTTGCAATAAAGTTTAGACTGTAAACAAATGAATTCTCTTTTGTTAAAAGAAGTTGTTTTCCAGTGTTTGTGTTCTTTAGAAGTGAAAAGAGTTCTAATCCCCCATAACCCTATATCCCGATTTATTGTTCTTTGTGAGCCAGGAAGACAATTACATATAGAGAAAGTTTCTTCCAGCTTAGATGTGGAAGGTTTATATGGGCTATGTGAAAAAAAAATCCAGCTTCTAAAACACAAATTGGCTGTAAGTTGCAGTTGTCCTCAGAGATTTCCTAACCAAAACCATAATTAGATAGAGAATTCTGTTCTTCATCACATTTCTTTCTCCACCCATTTCGTGTCTGCTAATCCACATGGAGACTAGAGAGGCCAGTAAACATGTTTCTCTAGTCAGTGGGAATAAATTGTGTAGTAAGGCATGAAATAAAGAAAATTCAGGGGATGGTTTGATTTTATGTAGACAGATGCATCAGGGTTTGTCCTACTGTTTTACAGCTTGGGACATGCACAGTTTTCCTTAGCACTACCATATACAGACAGCAGTTCAACAAACGGAAATGTATATGATTTTTTTTAAATGTGGATTTGCATTTGATTTTCTCATGAGATGTGCAGCTGGATGGCTTCTTGACCTATCTGAGCCATAGCTTACTCAGACCTTAGCTTGAAAACCTTTGTCTAAAAAAATGCGTACTGCAAGCATTTACAAAAAACAAAGATTGCAGCAAGTTTTAAATAAAGATGTTAATGCCCTTAAAGCTGAAGTTTTGTTTAAAATTTTTGGTGCAGATACAGCACTGGTAAAATAACTTACTTCTAATAGGGCGTACACACGGTCGGACTTTGTTCGGACATTCCGACAACAAAATCCTAGGATTTTTTCCGACGGATGTTGGCTCAAACTTGTTTTGTCTACACACGGTCGCACAAAGTTGTCGGAAAATCCGATCGTTTTAAACGCGGTGACGTAAAACATGTACGTCGGGACTATAAACGGGGCAGTGGCCAATAGCTTTCATCTCTTTATTTATTCTGAGCATGCGTGGCACTTTGTCCGTCGGATTTGTGTACACACGATCGGAATTTCCGACAACGGATTTTGTTGTCGGAAAATTTTATCTCCTGCTCTCCAACTTTGTGTGTCGGAAAATCCAATGGAAAATGTCCGATGGAGCCCACACACGGTCGGAATTTCCGACAACACGCTCCGATCGGACATTTTCCATCAGAAAATCCGACCGTGTGTACGGGGCATAAGAAGTGTTTACCATGTCCTGCTGGCTGCTCTTAAGACCCCTTTCAGACTGGGGCCGCGTTTGCGGTAAAGCGACGATCGTTTTAGCGGCGCTTTACCACTGTTTAAGGGGCGCTTTTTAGCTGCTAGCGGGGAGCTTTTAACCCCAAAGAAGGGGTTAAATACTCCTGTGTTGCGTTGCCCATTCATTCCAATGGGCAGGACATTTTGAGAGTGCTAAATACAGCGCTCCCAACCTGCCCCAAAGATGCTGCTTGCAGGACATTTGGGAACATCCTCCAAGCGCACCGCCCAAGTGTGAAAAGTCACACTTGAATGAATGGGAGGCGGTTTTTTAGGCCCTTAGCAGAGGCTATTTCCAGCGCTGTCCGTTCCATCTGACTTTCATTGATCCAATCTGATCCACTATCAGTCTGCGGACCGGATGTAGGCGGGTGTACATCCGCCTCCCCATAAATAAGTGGGTGGTCCGATCGGGTCTGCCTGAAAAACAGACAGGCAGACCCTATTGGTCCACTCGTGTGAAAGGGGCCTTAAAGTGGTTGTAAACCCTTACAATCCACTTTTTACTACAGGTAACCCTATAATAAAGCTTACCTGTAGCTACCCCGGATATCTCCTAAACCTGCACGGTTTAGGAGATATCCCCTGTATCAGCATGTGCCAACGTCATCGGCACATGCGCACTGAAGCAACGGCACATCCGTGCCGTTGCTTCAGCTAGTGTGCCATCACTGGGAGCTCCAGTGCGCATGCGCAGGAGTGACGTCATTGCGGCTCCGGCCAATCACAGCGCTGAAGCCCGTGATAACTGGAAGTAACCCCGTTGCCGGCAGGAGCTGTGTACTGGGATCGCTGCGGGGCTTCGATCTAAAGTGAGTATTTCATAATGAGCTAGTATGCTAGCTCATTATACTAGCTCATTATGCCTTTGTGTTGCAGGTTTTTTTTGTTTTTTGTTTTTTTGTGGGTTTACAACCACTTTAAGCTTTGACAAAAAAACGTTGAAGCTAATTGGTTACTATGCACAGCTGCACCAGATCCTGTGTGCACCAGTTTTTAGTAAATCTCAGAGTTCGCTTTGTATTTTATGAATGAATGCAAGCCTTCCTGCGATTGGCTGAGGTAGAGAGTTGGGCAAATGAGGTCTCTTTCTCTACTTCAGCCATTTAGATGGAGTATTGTATGCAGTCATAAATAACAAGGCTTCCTACAGATGGCTGAGAAGCTTTAATGCCCACACACCACACATATGCACCCTTGGACAGCTGATGTTTCTGTGCTGAGAACATGCTTCCAGCATAGAGACCAAGCTGTAAAAAACAGCTCTCGGTCCCCACTAACAATCAGTAGGCAGTGGGACCAGCTCCCAATCATGAGACCGCTGTGACAGCCACAATACTGACAGTAGTCACATGATTGCTGGTCCTTCCCGCCCCCGGGAGTTCAGAACTTTTTAAAGTGAAGCCGAGTGGGTGGGAAAAGGCTAAAAGCTGTAATTAGGCTTTGAAGTACCCTTTACCTGCATTCTGAGAATGTTTGTGGGATGATTTGTACGCTATACTTACCATGGCTGATACCTGTTTGTTGAGCACACCTGTTTGTGAATCGTTAGGTTGATTTAAGAGATCATACTCTCACATCTATTACCAATCATAGTACCTTTACTTAACCACTTTAGCCCTGGAAGGATTTACCTCCTTAATGACCAGGCCATTTTTTCTGATAACGGCACTGCGTCGCTTTAACAGACAATTGCGCGGTCGTGCAACGATGTACCCAAAAAAAATTGTCCTTCTTTCCCACAAATAGAGCTTTCTTTTGGTGGTATTTGATCACCTCTGCGGTTTTTATTTTTTGCGCTATAAACAAAAAAAAAATCATATATATATATATATATATATATATATATATATATATATATATATATATATATATACACAGTGGGGCAACAAAAGTATTTAGTCAGTTACCAATTGTGCAAGTTCTTCCACTTAAAAAGATGAGAGAGGCCTGTGATTGTCATCATAGGTATACCTCAACTATGAGAGACAAAATGTGGAAACAAATCCAGACAATCACATTGTCTGATTTTTGAAAGAATTGCAAATTATGGTGAAAAATAAGTATTTGGTCACCTACAAACAAGCAAGATTTCTGACTCTCACAGACCTGTATCTTCTTCTTTAAGAGGCTCCTCTGTCCTCCGCTCATTACCTGTATTAATGGCACCTGTTTGAACTTGTTATCAGTATAAAAAAAACCTGTCCACAACCTCAAACAGTCACACTCCAAACTCCACTATAGCGAAGACCAAAGAGCTGTCGAAGGACACCAGAAACAAAATTGTAGACCTGCACCAGGCTGGGAAGACTGAATCTGCAATAGGCAAGCAGCTTGGCGTGAAAAAAATCAACTGTGGGAGCATTAATTAGAAAATGGAAGACATACAAGACCACTGATAATCTCCCTCGATCTGGGGCTGCACGCAAGATCTCACCCCGTGGGGTCAAAATGATCACAAGAATGGTGAGCAAAAATCCCAGAACCACACTAGGGGACCTAGTGAATGACCTGCAGAGAGCTGGGACCAACGTAACAAAGGCTACCATCAGTAACACACTACGCCGCCAGAGACTCAGATCCTGCAGTGCCAGACGTGTCCCCCTGCTAAGCCAGTAGATGTCCGGGCCCATCTGAGGCTTGCTAGAGAGCATTTGGATGATCCAGAAGAGGATTGGGAGAATGTCATATGGTCAGATGAAACCAAGGTAGAACTGTTTGGTAGAAACACAACTCGTCGTGTTTGGAGGAGAGAGAATGCTGAGTTGCAACCAAAGAACACCATACCTACTGTGAAGCATGGGGGTGGCAACATCATGCTTTGGGGCTGTTTCTCTGCAAAGGGAACAGGACGACTGATCCGTGTACATGAAAGAATGAATAGGGCCATGTATCGTGAGATTTTGAGTGCAAACCTCCTCCCATCAGCAAGGGCATTGAAGATGAAACGTGGCTGGGTCTTTCAGCATGACAATGATCCCAAACACACCACCCGGGCAACGAAGGAGTGGCTTCGTAAGAAGCATTTCAAGGTCCTGGAGTAGCCTAGCCAGTCTCCAGATCTCAACCCCATAGAAAACCTTTGGAGGGAGTTGAAAGTCCGTGATGCCCAGCGACAGCCCCAAAACATTACTGCTCTAGAGGAGATCTGCATGGAGGAATGGGCCAACATACCAGCAACAGTGTGTGACAACCTTGTGAAGACTTACAGAAAACGTTTAACCTCTGTCATTGTCAACAAAGGATATATAACAAAGTATTGAGATGAACTTTTGATATTGACCAAATACTTATTTTCCACCATAATTTGCAAATAAATTCTTTCAAAAATCAGACAATGTAATTGTCTGGATTTGTTTCCACATTTTATCTCTCATCGTTGAGGTATACCTATGATGACAATTACAGGCCTCTCTCATCTTTTTAAGTGGGAGAACTTGCACAATTGGTGGCTGACTAAATACTTTTTTGCCCCACTGTGTGTATATATATATATATATATATATATATATATATATATATATATAAACAAATGTATTCATCGGTTTAGGCCGATATATATTCTTCTACATATTTGTGGTAAAAAAAATTGCAATAGGCATATATTGATTGGTTTGCACAAAAGTTATCGTGCCTACAAACTATGGCATAGATTTAGGGACTTTTATTTTTTTGTTATTGTTTTTACTGGTAATGGCGGCGATCTGCGATTTTTAACGAGACTGCGACATTGCGGCGGACGAATCTGACCCCAAATTACACTTTTTGGGGACCAGTGACATTATTACATTGATCATTGCTATATAAATGCACTGATCAATGTAAAAATGACACTAGCAGGGAAGGGGTTAACACTAGGGGCGATCAAGGGGTTAAGTGTGTTCCCTGGGTGTGTTCTAACTGTAGGGGGGATGGGCTACCAGGGACATGACAGAGATTGCTGTTCCCGATCACTGGGAACAGAAGATCTCTGACATGTCATCTAGCAGAACAGGGAATCGCCTTGTTTACATAGCAGTTCCCGTTCTGCCGCCGTACACCGTGATCGTGGGTCACACGCTAGCTTCATGCCATCTCCTGTGGAAAGAGCGATGTACTGCTGCAGTATAATGACGGCGGCTGGTCGGCAAGCGGTTAAATCAGCCACACATTGGAGTAGTCTTGCTTTGTAATGTATTGACAATGTTTAGTAGGTTCAATAGTAATTAAAACTTAACCACAGGTAGTTAGGACACAGGAGTAATTCCCCGGAAAATATGGATGGGCCCAGTTCCTCTTGGTTTGAGTGGATTTACCTTGTCTGGCCATGGGCTGGGAAGGCAGATAGTCCATGGTGTCTGTGCCCCTTGGCAGTGGTCAGCCCAGGGGTGCTCTTAGTAATACTTGGGTATGGGACCCTACTGTGTGAACAGGCACATGGTCACAGCACTAAATACTTTTTCTGCACTGCGCCTCTATGGGCTAGGCCTTTTGGACATTCTTTGATACCAAGCCAAAGGGCCGAGCCAGTGCATGTTGCACAGCCACTATTTATATATTTATTTTTCTCTTCACTTTTGTCATCTTTTACTTTTGTATGTGTTTTTTCTCACTGGATGGAGGGCTTTCCCTGAAGTCTAGGGGGAGGATGTATGGCCATCAGGTTACTTCCTCCCCTGAAACTGGGGGGTCTCTCTTCAGGAGAGCCCCTTGACCTAGTACTCAGTCGGCTTCAGCTGGCCATGAGGAGAGGGGTCCGCCAGGCCTTTTAGCTAGGTGGACCAACATTGTAACCTTGTCCCTGTCAGGAGCCTTGTGCCCTAGGTGTTTAGGGAAAGGTCCCACTCCTTCGGGGAGAGGGACCAAAGCACACCCTTAAGTGCACCTTTATGTGTGTGTTTACGTGCACGTTTTTTGCACACTTAGCATTTTTTGGGGGTTTTTTTCGCACCACCACTGATTAAAAAAAAGAATGAAGTAATTGAAAGCATGCAATGATTATTTGTGTCACAGCGTTCTGCATGGTCAGTACTTCTTTTGCTAATATATTGATTCTTTTTCCACAGTACGAAACCCAGAAGGACAGATTAAACTTTATTGTAAAGGAGCAGACACTATTTTATTTGAGAGGCTCCATGTCAATAGTGAAGAATTAATGTACATCACGTCAGATCACCTCAATGTGAGTTTTCTCTTTTTTTTGTATGCATTTTCCAGCATCTTTCCTTTATTGAAGAGATAATCACTTCTTAACAGGCCCTACTTCAATAGTTTTTTCCCAGGTAGGGTACTTGCCCAGTTTGCCTAATCATTAATAGTCTCCATCATGTTTCCTACTCTTACATTTATATGTATGGCATAATGCATTATACACTGGTAATGATTTGTAGAACACCATCACTCAAGATAGTTGTTATAGCTAAAAATGAATTTTTATGGTGCATATGAATACAGCATTTTACAAGTGCATAACAACACATAAAAAAATAGTAGCAATAAGCCCTCATCACCAAACTAACATTTCCCTTCAGATCCAAAACACTGATCCAAAACTTCTTTTTCAATATATATTTGTAAAAAAAAAAAATTTTTCCACAATTTTTAACTACTGCTGCTGTTTCCCTCCCTTTGCCCCCCCCTCCATCTGACCGGAAGTGCGCACAGTGCAGTCACACAGGTAACACTCCTTACATAGGATAAACACGTAGGAGCAGAAATTGGTCAGTCCACTTTTCAATCTAGAGCTGGTTGGTGGAGGAGAGGTGGATGGATCTTGTTAATGAACATGTTCTCATGTGGCTGTAGTTTTGCTGAGGGGTGTGGAAATAGGGGTGACTCCACGAGAACCCTGCAAGGCATTGGAGCCACTTTTTAGGGTTAATTTGCTGCAGAACAGGTGGTCCTGAGAAGGAAATCATGCAGCAGCAATCTTAACATGTAAGTGTAACTAATACTTAATAAATAATGTAGCCAATACTTTATAATTAATGTCTTATGAATTTACCACTTCCATACTGCAGAACGTCATATGACGTCCTGTGCTTTCAGTGGTGATATCTGAATTATGCTTGCAGTTACAGGCATCATTCAGAGATAATTTTTTTCAGCTGGCGATTCCCTGCACCACAAGGACAATCATAGCGGCCGCTTGATCGTTCCTACAGGCAGTGGGAGGGGACGTCTGTCCCTCCAGTGCTTCTCCTGGCTCGCCCGTGCGATCGGTGTGCCGGAGAAGGAATCCGCCGGTGCCGGAAGTTGGCCATAGAGAAAACCGAGGGCCAGATTGCCCCCCGGCAGTTTCTATAACTCTTAGAGACCCGGGCACAGTATTATGACATCACTGCCAGGCCGGCTGAAGTAAACAATGCCGGGGACTCGGCTGGAAAGCCTGAGATCATTTATTTTTTGGATCTCAGGCTTTCCAGCCAGGAGGAGAGATGTGGGGTCTTATAAGACCCCGCATCTCTCCTTAAAATGGACCTGTCCTGCACTATTCCTATTACATTGCATTACTTGTAATAGGAATAAAAGTGATCATTTTTTCTTACATCATGGGACACAGAGTTAGGCTAATATTTATTACCTACTGAGTTATACGCTATCTCTAGGTGAATGGACACCGGTAGACAAAGTGTTAGACAGGAAAGACAGGAAGTGATCCCCTATATAACCCCTCCCATACAGGAAGTACATCAGTTTTTTTACCAGTGTCTGCAAGGTGGATGGGCACGTTTGTTTGATCTCTCTGAGCTCCGAGTCTCTAATCTTAAATGAATCAAGGGATTGACCAATCGTATCCATTTGACACAGGCTCCATATGCTTAGATAAATGGTACCCGAGCCTCGCAAAGAAGACACAAGATCCTGCAAGGTTTTTACCTGTAATGCGACCTCCCGGCGCTGGACCCTGCGAAGTGGAATACTGGACACCACACCGCTAAGGCATTCCTGCAGGGTGCTGTACAGGTCCAAGGTAGTGGACCCTAAACATGAAAAGGGTACGTAGTCCTTGAAGATCCTCAAGTGAAAGGAACCCGCTGTGATGGGTGAAGATTGGGCTCCCTGTGCCTGGATGGGTAAGTAAAACCCCCTTATTACTTATTGTGGAGTGTCCCAGTGATTGTAACAATCAGTCAAGCTAGCTAGAGGCTGGACACCTGTGTGCGGTGACCATATGGGGGAGTTTTTGGCTCGCTGTGGGTGTTTGCAAAGTGTACCTTTTTTGCTTGTGTCTGGCTGTTTTTGACCTGTATGATTGTGCACGACAGCGTGCCATTTCGCCTCTTGGTTCGCCATGACGCACGTGCATTCGCAAGAGTGCTGCTGTGCTTAGCAGTTTGTTTGGCAGCCATGGCGTTATGTGCACTCGAAAGCCACAAATGCACCCTAGCCTCATCTGGGCGCACGAAGATTTGCGTCATATGCGAATACAGCTGCGCCCATTCGCTAGGACCTTGCACGTGCATGAGCAGAACGTTCCGGCACACAGCCAGCTTATTTAAGCTGCATATGCCAAGCATGCAATGCTTCCAGAAGGCAGCTTTGGGACACAGAGCAGGCTCTGAACCAGGCATTTGCAGTGGTTCATTTCTATTTACCCGGGTCACATGTGTCACCAGGTGTTGCTTTGCAGGTTAAGGTGCCTAGCAGGACTGTTGCATAGGGGCTTGGTGATTAAAGGGTCTCCCTTCTAAGGTGTGTTAATACTACACCCAGGTACTCCCTTTTTGTGGATTGTAAATGTCTTCAAAAAAGAGGAACGGGACTAACACTACAGGGAAGGGCACACCTATGTCGCCAGTAGCTCCTGATGAACCTAGTCGTATCCTGAGTATTGTATCCCCTAAAAGACCAGAGGCTTCTGGGCGATCTGAGCCCCTGCACCTATCTCGTATTGTGCCTACAGTCAATGCTGCTTCACCCTTTATAACCAAGGATGAACATTTAAACCAGACTCTTACCAAGATGGTTCATTTTGCCTTTAGGTTGCCTCTTGCAGAGCTTACCGAGCCCCCCTGGTCCTCTTTGGGGTCCCTGAGGCCTCTTCAGGCTTTCCCCTTACACCCACTGTTGGATTAGGCAGTGTACGCTGATTGGGAACATTCTGACAGGATTTTTGTTCTTCCTAAGAATTTTTAACTTTTATATCCCATGGATAAAAGGTTCATTAAGAAGTGGAGCATGCCAGCCGTAGATGCAGCAGTCTCTTCCTTAAGCAAAAACTTAACTTGTCCGGTGCATAATGCACAGGGCTTGAAAGACCCTGTTGACAAGAAACTGGAGTCATTATTAAAGGCTTCCTTTTCTTTGGCCAGTTCAGCTATTTAGCCAACTGTTGCAGCAATTGGTATCTGCCAGTCTGTAAAGGATCAGGTCAGATGGCCTGACAGGCCTAACCAGGCGGATGATCTTGCTGAAAATAAGACGGATATTCCTCGAGCGCTGTGTTTTGCTGTTGATGCCTTAAAGGATTCAATACAGCAGGTTTCTGGTTTGGCTCTCTTGTCTGTACATATGCGCATACTTTTGTTGCCTAAGAACTGGTCAGCCGAGCTTCCTTGTAAGTAGTTATTGGCAGGTTTCCCCTTTCATGGGGAACGTTTGTTTGGTGAGGATTTGGACAAATATATTCAAAAGATTTCCAGAGGGAAGAGCTCTCTACTTCCTGTAAAGAGAAGCACCAGGCGTCCCCCATTTAAAACCTCAGGGACTGCTTCCTCAGGTGTCTCAGCGCCAAGGCAGTTCCGCCGACAACAGGGCGCTAGAGCCAGGGGCAAGCCGCATGGCCAGGGCAAGAAAAAGCCCTGGGTCCAAAGCTCTTCTAAACCCGGCACCAAGCCCTCCTTTTGAGGGGACGCCCCCACTCTATCGGGTGGGAGGAAGGTTCTGCACTTTGCGGACATTTGGAGAACAGTAGTCCAGGACGAGTGGGTCACCTTGACTATATCCCGCATTTACAAGCTGGAGTTCCTCTGAGGTTTCTCCTCCAAAAAGGAACTTACTGTTTCAGGCACTACATCATTTAGTGCATTAAGGAGTAATTGTACAGTTTCCTGTATCCGAAAGGGGCGCGGGTTTTATTCGAACATGTTTACGGTTCAAAAACCAAACGGGGACACAAGGCCCATTTTGGATCTAAGATCCCTGAACCAGTATCTACTAATCCAGTCCTTTCAGATGAAGTCTGTCCGCTCAGTTGTAGCCTCGCTCCAGATGGGAGCCTCCATCGATATAAAGGACGCGTATTTACACGTACCTATCTGTCAGCCTCATCATAAGTTCCTGCGATTTGCAGTAGAGGAACGTCATTTTCAGTTTGTGGCTCTACCCTTCGGGCTTGCCACAGCTCCCCGGTTGTTCACAAAAGTCAGAGCATAACCTGCAATGTGGTATTTGGAAAGCTTAGGCTGGGTCATAAATACCGAAAAACCTTGAGACCAGCTCAAAGTCTGAAGTATTTATGTCTGATCCTAGATATGGTCCAAGCAAGGGTATTTTTGCCACCCGTAAGGATCTGTGCCCTGAAGGATCAGCTGCATCAGATAAGGGCCACCAGACAACCCTCCATTCGGCTCTGTATGAGTCTTCTGGGAAGGATGGTGTCCCCCTTTCGAGGCAGTGCCCTATGCCCAGTTCCATTCCAGGCCTATACAACAAGACATGTTGTTGGCTTGGAACAGGAGAGGACAAGCCCTGGATATCCAATGTTCTTATCTCCCCGAGCACGCTTAAGCCTAAACTGGTGGTTGCAGGATCAGAACATGCGAAAGGGAAGATCCTTCCTCCCAATAACTTGGAGAGTACTGACCAGAGATGCCAGTCTTTCAGGCTGGGGAGTGAGGGGCTCACAGCTCAGGGAAAATGGTCAAGGACAGAACAGATCCTGCCCATCAACATCCTGGAGTTACGGGCAGTACATCTGGCTCTACAGTCCTGGACGGTGAAGCTTCAGGACTGCCCAATCAGGGTTCAGTCCGACAATGCCACTGCAGTGGCCTATATAAATCGCCAATGTGGTACCAGGAGTCGTTCAGCTCTGAAGGAGGTGAACCACATACTAGCCTGGGCAGAGGGACATGTGCCAATTCTATCCACAGTCCATATCCCGGGAGTAGAGAACTAGAAGGCAGATTATCTTAGCCGCTAGCAGATTTGCCCGGGGTAATGGTCCCTACACCCAGGGGTGTTCCAGGAAATTTGCCAGCATTGGGGATGCCCAGAGGTCGACCTATTGGCATCCAGGTTCAACAACCTCTGGCTGGAACCTCTGGGATCCTCTGGCAATCGGAGCAAATGCTCTGGTAGTTCAATGGAGCCAGTTTATGCTTTCCCCCCCCAGTCCCTATCCTTCCACATTTGTTGTGCACAATTCGGAGAGGGGTTCCAGTCATTCTGGTGGCACCAGCCTGGGCCAGAAGACCCTGGTTCCTGGAGATTGTGAGATTGTGGTAGCGTGGAAGCGTTCAAGTCCCCTCTATTGCCAATCTACTGTCTCAAGGTCCTATATTCCACCCCAATTCACAGTCTCTAAATTTGACAGCATGGCTATTGAAGCCAGGGTGTTGAAGGACCATGGCATTTCTGGACCAGTGGTGTCTACCCTAGTGAATGCTAGAAAAGCTGTCACTAATGCCGCGTACACACGACTGGACTTTACAGCATACTTGGTTCGGCAGACTTTTTGACGGACTTTGCGACGGACTTTTGAATGAACGGACTTGCCTACACACGATCAACCAAAGTCCGACGGATTAGTACGTGATGACGTACAACTGGACTAAAACAAGGAAGTTCATAGCCAGTAGCCAATAGCTGCCCTTAGCGTCGGTTTTTGTCCGTCGAACTAGCATACAGACGAGCGGACTTTTCGACCGGACTCGAGTCCGTCGAAAAGATTTGAAACATGTTTCATTTCTAGGTCCGTCGAACTCCGCTGGAGCCCACACACGATCGAATTGTCCGACGGACTCCGGTCCGCCGAACCAAGTATGCCGTAAAGTCCACTCGTGTGTACGCGGCATTAGAATATCTATCATAAGGTCTGGAAGACTTATATTGCTTGGTGTGAAGCCAGAAAATGGCATAATTGGAAATACGTGATTGGGTGGATTCTCTCTTTTCTACAGCCAGTTGTGGAAATCAGCTTTGAGTACAATCAGAGGTCAGATTTCGGTCCTGTCAATATTCTTCCAAAGGCCTTTAGCCTCCCATTCGCTGGTCCGAACCAACCTTTATGCGTGGGGCAACTCGCATGCTTCCCCCCATTAGGTCACCCATGTGTCCTTGAGACTTGAACTTGGTGCTGTCTGTGTTAAAGAAACAACCATTTGATCCTATCAAGGAAATTCCATTAGACTTGCTGTCACGCAAGCTAGCCCTACTGGTGGCCATCACCTCGGCTAGACGGGTGTCGGAGTTGGCAGCCCTTTTGTGCAGGGAACCATACTTAATCCTTCACCACGACAGGGTCGTGTTATGACCTGTTCCATCCCTTTTGCCAAAAGTGGTGTTGGCCTTTCATTTAAATCAGGACATTATTTTGCCTTCTTTTTTCTCTCAGCCTCGTTCAGCAGAAGAGAGACGACTGCATTCCTTGGACGTTGTCCAGGTAGTCAAGGTTTATTTGTCTAGATCTGCAGAGATCCGAGGATCAGACTCCTTTTTTTTTTTACCAAAAGGACCCAAGAAGGGGCAGGCAGCTTCCAAAGCTTCTATTGCCAATTAGGTCCGTCTATTGGTTATTCAGGCCTATGGTCTGAAACCTAAAGCTCCTCCCTTTAGGGCGAGAGCTCATTCTGCCAGGGGTGTAGCAACCTCCTGGGCTTTTTGCCATCGGGTATCTGTGGCTCAGATTTGTAAGGCTGCTACCTGATCTTCAGTGCATACGTTCACAAAATTGTATTTTATTTTCATAAGTGGATGTTCGAGCAGCCAAGGATTCGGCTGCCATATAAGGTCTAATGGCTATTGTTTTACAGTCTCTCCCTCCCCTCGAGACTATTGCTCTGGAACGTCCCAGTGGGTAATGAATATTAGCCTTATGCCCTGTACACACAATCGCACATTCCGACAACAAAATCCATCAAATTTTTTCAGACCGTTGTTTGCTCAAACTTGTCTTGCATATACATGGTCGCACAAAGTTGGTCGGAAATTCCGAACGTCAAGAACGCTGTGATGTACAACACGTACGACGAGCCGAGAAAAATTAGGTTCTATAGCCAGTGCTGCTCTTCTGCTTGATTCTTAGCATGCGTGGCACTTTGTGCGTCGGAATTGTCTACACACGATCGGAAATTTACGCGAATGGATTTTGTTGTCGGAAAATTTTAGAGCCAGCTCTCAAACTTTGTGTGTCGGAAATTCCGATGGAGAAAGTCCGATGGAGCCCACACACGGTCGGAATTTCCGACAACAAGCTCCGATCGCACATTTTCCATCTGAAAGTCCGACCGTGTGTACAGGGCAGAACTCTGTGTCCCATGATGTAAAAGAAAATAGGATTTTTTTCGTCATACTTTTTCTTTGAGTACATCATGGGACACAGAGATCCCTCCCCTCTTTTTTAAGTATTCAGTGCTCGCTACAAAACTGATGTACTTCCTGTACGGTATGGGTTATATAGGGGATCACTTCCTGTGTAAGACTTTGTCTACCAGTGTTTATTCACCTAGAGATGGCGACCCAGTAGGTAATGAATATTAAGCCTCTCTGTCCTTAACTCTTTGTCCCATGATGTACTCAAAGAAAAGGATTTTACAGGTGAGTATGACGAAAAAATCCTATTTTTTAAAGGGAAAGTGTAAAAATAAAAACATTTAAATTAAAAACACAAACAAACAAAAAAATTAAAGCACCACACGCAGAAGCAAATGCATACGTAGGTCGCGTCTGCATATGTAAACAACATTTAAACCACACATTTGAGGTATCACTGCGATCCTTAGAGCGAGAGCAAGAATTCTAACCCAAGACCTCCTCTGTAACTCTAAACATATAACCTGTAAAACATTTTAAAGTGTCGCCTATAGAGAAGTTTGGCACCATTCCACGAGCGTGCGCAATTTTAAAGCGTGACATGCGAGGTATCTATTTACTTGGCGTAATATCTGTCACATTATACAAAAAATTGGGCTAACTTTACTGTTATTTTTTTTTTTTTTATTCATTAATGTTTTTCTTCCAAAAAAAATCGCATTTGAATAATTGCTGCGCAAATACCGTGTGACATAAAAAGCTGCAATGACCGCAGGGTCTCTGCTAAAAATATAATGTGTGGGGGTAATGTTCTAGCAATAAAATGATGATTTTTACATGTAGGAGAGGCGTGCTGGAATTTGCGCGGTATGGAAGTGGTTAATAAAACTTTATGTAAGAGTTAAGTTTCCTTTACATGGACAAGTATGGAAAGCAGCAAAAGACAGAGTACTGGCAAGTGGTTGTGCACAGCAGTGGCTTCTCAGTCTGTACAAAGGAATGTCAGGTTTACAGGTGCCACAGCTGTCCACTAATCTTCACATGAATCAAGCCGTTACTTGCAGTTAAGCCCACCATAGACTGTTCGAATCTCAGCTGGTTCAGCAGGAACCAGGAGAGATTTGAACCATGTAGGGGCAGGCTGAATGTATCAAAATTGATCCATCGATCAACTTGGGAACAATCAGCCTGCCAGATTTTACATCTGATTATTGCTAGCGGCTGTTGTATCCACTAGCAATAATCACTGTGTTCTCCCAGCGGGGATGGCTTCCCTGCCCCCCGCCTCCCCCGCCATCGGGAGAACACAATGGATCCACGGGAGGGATACCCCTGTCAACACTGTCTGCAGGAAAGAAATTTGCTCCATCTATGGCCGGCCTTAGGGGCAGATGTCCATAGGTAATCACTCAGTGTGTGCCTACATAGGGCAGCTAAAGACTTTGCGGACTGCAACTGCCTGCACCTACCTGTCAGCCCAACCATAGCAATACGCTTAAGTTTTACCCTGGTATAAATGGTGCCAACCTAAAATAACGTGTTAAAAAAAATCCAAAATATCACTGCAATTTACATATGATTCAACACCTTACAATAAGTCATAGAATCAATATCGACATTTGTGAAAAACATGTGAAACAAAAACATATGATTCAACACCATACAATAAATCATGAAATCAATATCCACATTTATGAAAAACATGAAACAAAAACAAAAGAAAGTCCTTAAAAATGTTCAAACACAAAATTCAGTCTTATTAAACCATCCCATCCACTGTGCTTTTGTATGAGTGATCTGTAAAATTAGATACAAAAAGTGCTCCACCGCCAGTGATGCTACTATTGCACTCACCAGAGCCCTGAGGCCCTATGGGCCAATCACGCATTATTATAGAGCCAAGACAACCAAATCACCCAAAAAGAGAATGACAAGGTAATCGTGCAACATAGTTTTATTAAACAGATCCCTTTTAAAAACTCATCCCACAATCTTTACTCTTACACATTAGAAACACCTGCACCAGCTCGATCATCATATCTGTATAGATTAAAATCCTCAAGATCCGCCAAGTAGTTCAAACAGCACTGCCGTTCCTCTTACCAAGCCGCGGCGTGTGTTCCACTGGCAATCGGATGTGAAGCTACCTGCGGTCCATGGATGTGTCAGCAGCGATCTGACCTCTATGCATTTTGCTGTATTAGCTTCATCAGGAAGTCTGGTCGCTGCCATTTTCCCAAAGACCTAATACCCGCTGGTGTGATACTATTGGTGGACGGAATTTCTTCCATACACCATCCAGGGTAAAGCTGTCCACATAGACCATCCTCCACACAACCAGCTCTCACCGCTGTCAGTCTGCAGTCGTGACCGGGAAGACTACCCTGCAGTAGAGCGATCTAAAAGCGAGGCTTGCAGCGCTCATGGAGCACAGCATGGAAGGTTTGATGGCGGTGCGGAGGATGGTCTATGTGGACAGCTTTACCCCGGATGCTCGCATACTTAGATGTGCCTCTTTTATTCATCAACCATGTGAGTTGCTAAATGTTGTACCTTCATTAAATGTAACCATATTACTACACTTAGAAGCGCCTCTCTTATCTTTTATACTTAGTTGTGACGTAACGCTATTTGTTTATCAAGACATCACTCGTTTATCAAGTCAAAATGTATTAAAAAAAATGCTGGTCTTGCAAAACACTCTCAGACCAAGGTACTCTCAATCCAAGGTTTTACTGTATTTTATTTTCAGCTCACACTTGCAATGTTTATAAATGTGGCATTGTGTTGTTTCTCTAGGAGTGTGCAGGGGAGGGCCTGCGGACATTAGCCTTGGCATATAAAGACCTCAGTGAAGATTACTTTAAATGGTGGCTGAAGATCCATCATGAAGCCAGCATTGCTTTGGAGAACAGGGAGGAACGGCTGGCAGACGCTTATGAACAAATAGAAAGTGACATGATGGTATGTTCCAGCTTAGTTGGTTGAAAGAGAATGTGTAGAAGACTAAAACCAAAGAGCGAAGGTTGAGGATGAAGCTATTATTTATCATTTTAAGTTAACATGGGATCCAATACATCGACAAAAACATCAATTCAACTGTGCTTTATACACTTATTTGGTCTTTAAAATAATATACAAGGGTTAGGTAAAGTCACATACTAGAACTTCCCTCTGAAAGATCTGCTTTATATTTATTTAAGCAGCAAAAAGTCCTAGTTTCAGCCTGTGAATAGCTAGTAATAAACACAAGGGAACATGTAATGAAAGTGAAATGTAGACAGGATTTGGGAAGCGTGGTTGTCCTATCTGTCTACGGGCTTTGACAGTTAATGGATCTTAATGGAGATCCCTAGAGGTGCACTCAACCCTAACCCTTCCCCCACCCTTTCTTTTCTCCCTCATTCTCCTCTTTTCTCTTACCCTTTCCTCTCTCTTTTTGTTTGTTTCTGCAGGTTTTCCTGTTTTATGTCGTTATCCTAGCACTATATGCGAAGGATCAGGATCTGGTATTTGATTTATTAGTTATAAGGCAGAGGGGGGTGGGGCGGGGGCCTTCCCGTCCACAGTATAGATCCCAAATGGGGTCGATGGTTGGGTCCCTGGCATCACACCTTCTCTCCAAGCAACACGCGAGAGGTATGGAAGTAGTTCTAGGGGCAACGAAAATATAAAGAAAAACAGTTATATTTCCAAATTTATGACACTCTACATTCTGAATATAGTGAGTGAAAGGAACAGAATTGGTTGTGAGCAACCGGATAGCCGTATTCAACTCATGCAGAGATAATAGAGATGACATAGTCTGTTTATATGATCCTCGCAGGCCATGTTGGCCGAGATATGTTTCCTTTTTCCTTTCCTTTTATACTCAAGGAATGTATATTGTATATTTTATATATGCTATTTTCAATAAAAACCATTGGAAAAGAAAGTGAAATGTAGAAATCATTGTCCTTATGCAGACCTTAAAGTGGTATTAAACCCAAAAGCAAACATTCATTATATTGCAGCTTACCAGTTCTTAGGACTAGTTCACATCAGATGGAGTCCAGTCCTTTTTTATTCTGCATCAAAACGCATGGACTGTGTTTTACATGGATTCCCATGGCCCTAGTTCACACCAGTGCAGTGCATTTCAGATTTCAGTGCAGTCAACAAAAGTAGAACATGTTGCTCTTTTTCTGTATGGAACACATCTAGAATGTGGCAAAATGCAACAAAAATGCACCAGGGCACACATGTCTTCAGTTGTCCTCAATTGAGATGAAGAAAAAATATCAAAAATGCACTGGAATGCATCAAAAACACACTGGAACCTATCAAAACTGCATCAAAGCGCACATCCGGAACATAGAAATTATGGTGTGAACCAGCCTGGAGATATGATGCCTGCATTAGTTTTCTTTTTTAGCCTTTCTTTCTTTTTTTTTCAACTGGTGTTCTGGCTAGTAAGACCTCTTTAACACGGGGGCCGCCCGTGCGTTAGGGCTTGTAACGGAACATCCCCCATACTACGCTTGAGTGCTTCCGTCAGTATACCACTTCCTCCCAGTCTGAATTTAGATATCAGATATTCCAACCGCTCAAACACAAAACAAGATGACACTTGCTTAGCTGCTAACATGGACTGTTTTATTAGAACCAAAATTACAAGTCTTTATATACCGTTAAAGAGGAGGTTCTCCCCTCCTGCTCATATTACTCTAACAATACAACTGTAACCTAATTAACATGAGCTAGTTTACTAAATCATTTACCCAGACTAGGTGACTCAGAGACATGACCTTTGGGCAGACTTGTGGTCACCGAACTTCACACAGTAGTATAAACACAATAGCAGGAGCTAATTATAATTAACAATACAAACAGTGATCTCCCCCCCTCCTCAGCCTAGTAGGCAACAAACTATAGTATGAGTAGACTGTCCGACTCCTACCCAGTTCTAGAGGCCAATGCGATCAGCTCTCTCAACTAACATGTGGAGTTCAGAATCAAGCAAACCAAGAATAGTCTTTACATATATCCTGGGAGATATTGTGGATAAATATTACTGTCCCGTTTTAAGCAATCCAAGACATACTCTCCCAGTCACCATTTCCAATGTGGCATACACAGGGTTCCCAGAGTCTGTGTGTCCTGGAGGCAAGGACCCGAATCCAAAGTAACACCACCTCAAGGGTCCCTAGGCATGCAGCTCACAAAGCGCACCGTTCCCCCAAATGCCAGGGCCCATAATCGGTAGGCAAGAGGCTGGCATTCAGTCCCCTCCAAAAGCCTCTGTCCTGGGTGAGTCTGTCACACTTCTCCACCATCAAAGGTTGACTAACAAGGTCCCAGACCCCCACCTGGTCTGGACATGCGTTAGTCAGGCAGAGTGAACTCACATAGTCAGTCCGCATGGTCTCCGTTCTTGGCTGCAAGGAGTAGTTGACACGAGTAGGTGTGGGGCAGAGGTCATTTACTCTCTGCCCGGATGCCAGCGCTTCAGCTCGGTCTGCTGCTGGGCAGAGGGGCCGATCGCCCCAGCTTTCTGAAGCTGTGGGGACACTGTAGGTGCTAGGCACCTGTCGCTGGAGGGAGGGGCCGTCTGGGGGCAGGGGGCTGGCTTCCTCCACTCCCAAACTGTGTAGCTGCCATTGGTGAGGTGAGCTGGCTGCTTTTCCATTCCCTCATCTGGCTGCTGGGACGACATGTCTCTGATACTGTCTCCCAGGTGCATGGATCTTTGCTGGGGAGGAAAGACCGCTTCCTTCACCTTGGCCAACTGTTGGGGAGGGATGAAAAACACCTCCTCTCCCTTCTCCCCCTGTATCTGCTGCTGGGAAGTGATTGCCACCTTCTCACCCTGAGCCACCGAAACCGCCACAGGTGTGGGCAAAGGTCTTGGACCCTCTGTCTGGTGACCAGCGCTTCAGCTGGGGAAGTTCCTTGTAACTCCACAGATACTGCTGTTGGTGCTGGGCAGAGCACAGTGAAGTTTGGCCTTAATACCAGCTCTTCTGCTGGAGGCTCATCAGGTTGTTCTTCCTCAGCAGAAAAGTCTATCAAATTCCCTGTCTCTGCAACTGGTGTCTGGGGATAGAGGTTCACCATCTCCTGTCCATGGAACTCAGAAGATGCTATCATTGCTGGGCAGAGGTTAGCAGAGCTCTGCCCTGTTGTCAGCACTTCAGCTTTGGGGATGGCAATCTCCAGATTTTCCACTGCCGATTTTCTGGCATGCTGTTGGACAGGCACATTCCTCCATCCAAGATCATCCCATGCAGAAACACTATCATCAAGGTCAGTCAGCACTTGCTGCATCTGCCATAAGACCTCCGCGTCCATAGCTGCGGGGGCAGGTTGGCAAAGCACACTGTTACTCTGCCACATTGCCGACTCTTCAGCCAGGATTTCAGAGTTGTCAACTGGTATTTCCTGATAGCTCTAGGCAAAGGGAGTCCAGCCCTGGTGCTAAACAGAATCTAGCAGCCATCTGTAGGCGATCTCCAGCTCCCATTCCTGAACGGCCAGAAACTCTATATCTTCCAGTGCCCAGTGCACTTCCGAGACGTTCAGTAGCCGTTTTCTGTAATCCATGATTTCGTCCAACCATCACTCTAAATCACTCCCAAAGTTAGGGTCCCCTGTCAGCTTCACATACAACAGTCCCAGGCCGCCGTAGCCAAAGCCTTCCGTTGGGCTGTCATCCGCTATCCAAGGGCTTGCTTGGAATACATGCCACCGGAGGGCTCTGTAGCTCTCATCCAGCCGCATCTGTGCGCAGACCAGCCTGTTTAATTCAGCTGTCTGCTCCTTGTGCGGTTTTTCTCCCAAAAACAGCACCCGCAATCCTTACTGTGACCAGTACCTTTCCTCAATGGAGGGGAGAAGTTTTCCCTGGTGTCGCTGCTCACGGGCTAGCGCTTTCTTCCAGAGTTCGCAGCGAATATTATCAAACCATCCCAGCAAGACCTGCTCTGATACTGGTCCTCTGTGCTGTATCTGCATCTCTCGCAACTTCCTTCTGAATTCCTCTTCCATGGCGGCTGGTATCTGTACCTCTCCTCTCCTGCTATCCGGACCTTGGATCCAGGTGGAAGTTTGGATGTCCCAGACTGCAGGAAGCGTGCCGCTGCTTGCCACCAATGTAACGGAACGTCCCCCACACTCCGCTTGAGTGCTTCTGTCAGTATGCCACTTCCTCCCAGTCTGAATCTAGATATCAGATATTCCAACCGCTCATAAGCACAAAACAAGATGACACTTGCTTAGCTGCTAACATGGACTATTTTATTAGAACCAAAATTACAAGTCTTTATATACCGCTAAAGAGGAGGTTCCCCCCTCCTGCTCATATTACTCTAACAATACAACTGTAACCTAATTAACATGAGCTAGTTTACTAAATCATTTACCCAGACTAGGTGACTCAGAGACATAACCTTTAGGCAGAATTGTGGTCACCGAGCTACACACATTAGCATAAACACAATAGCAGGAGCTAATTATAATTAACAATACAAACAGTGATCCCCCCCCCCCCCCCAGCCTAGTAGGCAACAAACTATAGTATGAGTAGACTGTCCAACTCCTACCCAGTTCTAGAGGCCAATGTGATCAGCTCTCTCAACTAACATGTGGAGTTCAGAAGGAGTTTCAAACAAACCAAGAATAGTCTTTACATATATCCTGGGAGATACTGTGGATAAATATTACTGTCCCATTTTAAGCAATCCAAGACATACCCTCCCAGTCACCATTTCCAATATGGCATACACAGGGTTCCCAGAGTCTGTGTGTCCTGGGGGACAAGGACCCGAATCCAAAGTAACACCACCTAGGCATGCAACTCACAAAGCACACCGTTCCCCCAAATGCCAGGGCCCATAATCGGTAGGCAAGAGGCTGGCATTCAGTCCCCTTCAAAAGCGTGTATACAGCGCTCCCAAACCGCCCCAAAGATGCTGCTTGCAGGACCTTTTCTAATGTCCCACAAGTGCACCTCCCCAGTGTGAAAGCACTCAGACTTTCACATTCAGGCGGCATGGGAGGCAGTTTTCAGGTCTATTGTTTTTTAACAGTACAAGCTCTCCTTCAGGGTTACAGTTAGAATGTTGGGACAAACCGTTTAACACCAACAGGGGTGCTCAGTGTTAGAGGCGCCAGGGGACAGGTGCAGCATCCAACCTGATGCTGCTTCCACCTAGGTAAGTATTAATAAAAATTTTAAAAAAAACATACTTTTAGAAACATTAGAAGTCTGTATGAATTAGTTCCAGGCGGGTCAGAATATATAGCAACAATATAATATTTTTTCACAAAAGTGTCTTTTATAATTTATTTTTATTCATACTTTCTTTCATACTTGATTTACAAATGTATGTAGGTATACATGATACAGTTGCCTTTAATTTGTTAGGAGGAATGAAGAATTGTTTAAAGAGGAAGTAAACTTCCTTTACTGCCTTTTACCTATAGGTAAGCCTATAATAAGGCTTACCTATAGGTAGTGTAAATATCTCCTAAACATGCACTGTTTAGGAGATATTTACATTACATGCAGCCAGTGACATCACTGGCGCATGTGCTCTGAAGGAATGGCCACCCATGCCATTCCTTCTGAGCCCTGTGCCGTGAACGGCGGCTTCCGCGTGCCTGCGCGGGAGTGACATCATCGCGGCTCTGGCCAGTCACAGAGCCGGTGAACCCGGAAGCAAGACGGGTGAAGACAGAAGCGGCTGCATCGCTGACATTGTGGCGCTGGAACAGCTTCGTTTTAAGGTTTTAAAGTTTCGTTTTAAAGTTTCACATAATGTGCTAGTATGCAGTGCATACTGACACCTTATGACTTTACCTTGCAAGAAAAAAAAAAACGCCCAGCTGTATACATCCTCTTTTAAATGAGCTGTAAAGGTACCAAAGACGTGATTTTAATAAGAATTGTTAGCAGCTTGGACATCACAATCTTTGGTTGGTAAAGCGCAATTTAGTTTATCCAGAGGGTTGCTGGAGATGCTGAAAATCACTTTAATAATTTGCATTACATACAGTGATAACCATGATTTTCTGGGTGCTGCTTCAGTGGCTTCCCCTCTGCACACTGAACTTAAAGAGTTGATAGTTCTGAACTACCACCATTCAGGGGACACTTTGTATTTTAGTTTCAATAAATACAAGGTGTTTTCTGATTGGACGAGATTGAGAGGAGGGGCAGATGATGTCACAATTTTCACCTTGTTTATTCAGAGCACGTTAAAAAAAAAAAATACAAGGCATTTCTGAGTGGCGGTGGTGCCGAGGGAAGCCACTGGACCTGCACTCAGAAGATCATGGCTATCACTGTATATTGTGCAGAATAGTACAGTGATTTTCAGCAGCCCTCTGAATATTAGATATGGATACTTTCATTAAACCAGGCTGGACCAATGTTTACAAAAATGACAATTCCAGGGGTTCACTTTAAAGATAATACCAAGTGAAAGCTCTTTGAAATAAACCAGAGATTAAAGTGTCACTAAACCCAGATCCTGCATTCACTATATCTGGTCTTCCACGGTACACAGAACATGGAAATGCAATTATTTTAGTAAATATAAACTGCTATGTACCTTTTCTCATCAGCAGTATATAGCAGTCTTGTGAGCACTAGTTAAAGTTTGTAGGAGGAGTTTTCATTCTTCTCTGACTGTCCTATGAGGCTGCATGACCCCTGACCCCTCTGTCTAGAAAGTGCTGATTGGCCCTGTGCTGATCACATGCACTCTCCCAAAAAAAAACTCTTTAGCAAAACACACAAAACTGAGCATGTCCAGAGTGACTCCTAGGGATCTGTGCTGCCAGCAGATGGATTGGTGACAGTAAAAGAAGGGGAGAATCAGAGAATACAGGATCAAACAGCCTTTTTACACAATATAGAGGATTAATCCTTTAGGTTCCACAGTGTGTATACAGTATGTCACAGAAGTGAGTATACCCTCACATTTATGTAAAAATTTTATTATATCTTTTCATGTGACAACACTGAAGAAATTACACTTTGCTACAGTGTAAAGTAGTGAGTGCACAGCTTGTATAACAGTGTAAATTTGGTGTCCCCTCAAAATAACTCAACACACAGCCATTAATGTCTAAACCGCTGGCAACAAAAGTGAGTACACCCCTAAGTGAAAATGTCCAAATTGGGCCCAAAGTGTCAATATTTTGTGTGGCCACCATTATTTTCTGCCTTAACCCTCTTGTGCATGGAGTTCACCAGACCTTCACAGGTTGCCACTGGAGTCCTCTTACACTCCTCCATGATGACATCCCGGAGCTGGTGGATGTTAGAGACCTTGCGCTCCTCCACCTTCCGTTTTGAGGATGCCCCACAGATGCTCAATAGGGTTTAGGTCTGGAGACATGCTTGGCCAGTCCATCACCTTTGCCCTCAGCTTCTTTAACAAGGCAGTAGTCGTCATGGAGGTGTGTTTGTGGTCATTATCATGTTGGAATACTGCCCTACGGCCCAGTCTCCGAAGGGAGGGGATCATGCAAGTGAAAATGTCCAAATTTAGACCATTTAGACATTTTCCCTCCCGGGTGCCATGTTAGTTTTACAATGTCTCAGGTGTGAATTGGGAGCAGGTTTGTTAAATTTGGTGCTATCGCTCTCACTCTCTCATATTGGTGACTGGAAGTTCAACATGGCACCTAATGGCAAACAACTCTCTGAGGATCTGAAAAAAAGAATTGTTGCTCTACATAAAGATGGCCTAGGCTTTAAGAAGATTGCCATGTGATGGACTGGCCAAGCATGTCTCCAGACCTCATGTATAAAAGCATGATCTAAAAGATGTTAACGCGTTTTGGCTTTTGCAGCCTTCCTCATAGCATACAGAAATGTTTAAAATACTGATATATATATATATATATATATATATATATATATATATATATATATATATATATATATATATACATCCCCAAAAAGGGGAGGCGGTATTTCATTCATTAATTAAAAACAATCAAGGTAATTACTAGCACATGGAACAAGAAACCAAACGGAGAAAAAAAAAGGGGGGAAACAATCAGGCACGAGAAATCTCCATAAAAAAAAAGCATACATCATATGAAAAAAGGAGGGACTGATGCATAGAATCTGTTCAATAATCATTTGCATTAATTATAAAAGTTAATTTAAAAAAAAAGATTCATATCAATTCTATTATTCATGCCCTGGGGCATCCATGTATTAGGGTATGTATTCACACTTAAGTAAGTTATGAGGCACGTCTCCACCTCTTAGAGGTCTCTTAATCTGCTCAATACCAAAAAAAGAATGCATCAAGATTTCCCTTAGGTTTTTCATGGAAATGTTTTGAAATGTTTTGGAGATATTTTATGCATTATATTACATATATTACATTGAATAATGTATTATATGCATAATGAATGTAATATATGTAATGTTCAATACGTTGGGTGTACTATACGCGCTCTAAAAATCTGAGTATCGGAACACTTTAATAATACCACCAATATTAATGCAAAAAATATTTCCAACGTCTCAAAACATTTCCGTGAAAAACCTAAGGGAAATCTTGACACATCCTCCTTGTTTTGGTATTGAACAGTTTAAGAGACCCCTGAGAGGAGGAGACGTGCATCGTATCTTAAGCGTGAGGATACCTACCCTAAGAGCCCTTTCACACTGGGGCGGTTTGCAGGCGCTATTGCGCTAATAATAGCGCCTGCATACCAACCCGAAAGTGTCGCTGCTGTGTATCCAGTGTGAAAGCCCCGAGGGCTTTCACACTGGAGCGATGCGCTGGCAGGACGGTAAAAAAAGTCCTGCCAGCAGCATCTTCGGAGCGGTGAAGGAGCGGTGTGTATACTGCTCCTTTACCGCTCCTGCCCATTGAAATCAATGGGACGGCGCAGCTATACCGCCGGCAATGCGCCTCTGCAGAGGCGCTTTGCGGTGGTATTTAACCCTTTCTCGGCCGCTAGCGGGGGTAAAACCGCCCCGCCAGCAGCCGCATACCGACGGTAAAACGCCGCTAATAATAGCGGCGTTTTACCGCCGACCCCGCCCCAGTGTGAAAGGGCTCTAATACAAGGGTGCCCCAGGGCATAAATAATAGAATGATTATGAATCTTTTTTTGAAATGAACTTCTATAATTAATGCTAGTGATTACTGAAGAGATCCTATCTATGTATCAGCCCCTCCTTTTTTCATATGGTGTATGCTGTTTTCTTTCATGGAGATTTCTTGTGCCTGATTGTTTCCGCCTTTTTTTTTCTCTGTTTGGTTTCTTGTGCCATGTGCTAGTAATTACCTTTATTGTTTTTAATTAATGAAACACCACCTCCCATTCTCGAGATGTATGTTAGACATTATATATATATATATATCAGTATTTAAACATTTCTGTATGCTCTGAGGAAGGCTGCAAAAGCCGAAACGCGTTACCATTTTTTGTATCCTGCTTTTATACATGTAGCCAATAAAGAATTTTCTTAGCAAGAGCATTCCGAATCGCTGGCTTTAATCTTATTGATATCTACTACCTTGGGAGTTGAACACCCCAGCCAGAGCACCGGACTCCAGCTCCTGGATATAAAACATAGCGATTGAGCTTGCGTAAAACTTCTATAGTTTTCTACATCTACATTCTAACCTCCACATGCACAAATGTAAAAAAGAGAATATCCAAAATAACATAGACATGGCACTGGTGCAGTGCTTTATCTTTTCTGAAAACTTTCTTCAAAAGTAAATGGCATTGTAAAGTTATTTGATATTTTATAATGCTTTTTCCTAATGAAATGCCATTTTTTACTGTGTTAAAAAGTTGTCGTTGATTTCTCTCTTACAGCTACTAGGCGCTACTGCAATAGAAGACAAGCTGCAAGAAGGAGTGACAGATACTATTGCTAGTCTCCTGCTGGCCAACATTAAGCTTTGGATCCTAACTGGAGACAAGCAAGGTAATTCTTGCGTGAGTAAACTTGGGGGGGAAAAAAAGCGGCGAGCTGTCACCACTGCAGATATTTCCTTTTTTACTCGATTTTTCTTCTGGGTTTGCGGGCTGCGGCCACTGTGGCACGGCACAGAGCTCACAGAGATGACATCACTGGCTGCCAACCAGGCGAATATCTTTTAAACTGTGCATGTTTAGGAGATATTCAACTACCTATCCACTATAGCTGAGAAGGAAAGGGAGGGTTAAACAGTGAAGCAGATGGGTAGTGCTGCCCGTAGACCTGCTCCCATTTTTTAATTGTATTTCTTTTTTTTTACTTGGAAAAAAACAACTTTATTGATATGAAGCACATTTTTCAAGCCGTTCGGGTACATATAGCCATAGAAGGTCAGTTACATATTATGACAGCAAAATCAAATATGCAAAAATATTACAGGGTGTGTATACACATATTCGCAGGTGCAGTAAATTAGTTGGAAATTTAATCCAACCTATAAACAATGTGTGCCATAGGTGCAGGGGAACATTGCACTGGGTATAAAACCATTATACACAGGTTTCTCCATCCTCCAACCATCTGTCCCAGATCTTGTAATATTTTTGTGTAGATCCCCTGTGTGCGTAGACCAGTTTCTTAAATGGCAGGGTGTCATTAACTGTTTTTAT
Source organism: Lithobates clamitans (assembly GCA_037952925.1). Lineage (NCBI taxonomy): Eukaryota > Metazoa > Chordata > Amphibia > Anura > Ranidae > Lithobates > Lithobates clamitans. The sequence goes on from JBBGZY010000906.1 coordinate 1,957,852, forward strand.
CGATAACTGTAGCGTGGGGGGCACGTTTTGCATCCGTCTCTGAGCTATCACTTTACATGCGTGCTAGAAATAATGTTTCAAAAATGAATATTGTGTGATACGTGTCCACCTCTACGTCTGGCAGTAGCCCCAAAATACACAACTTAGGGTCCAGCACCACAGGGGATCCCATATTATCATGGAGGAACCGGACAACCTGCTTCCAATACGTCTGAACATGAGGACAGCTCCATATGAGATGGTAAAACGAGCCTGGGTCAGCCCTGCACAAGCAACATGTCGGATCCAGCGTGTGCTGGAACTTTGCCAATCTAATCGGCGTCAGGTAGGCTTTGTGTACTACATACAGTTGTGTCAGTCTATTGGACAGCTTGGGAGATACTGTCTTGGTTCCCTCTAAAATCTCGTTCCAGTCAGTGTCATCTATGGGTCCTACGTCCTGTTCCCATACTGTCTTGGCCTTGTGTGACACAGCAGCTGCACCTCGTTGTCTAATTGTGTAATACAGGTGTGATATAAGCTTAGAGGGGTCATCTCCCAAAACTATACCCAGCACAGGGGGGGGCTCCATCCCTACATCCAAGCCCGGTAACTGGGTTCTAAATGCGTGACGGAGCTGCAGGTATTTAAATGCTAGTTGGTGTGGGAGGGAAGACAACCTTCTTTAAGGGTCTGGAACTGCTTAAGCCCGGAGGTGGACAGAACCTGATGGAGATACAATATTCCATGTCTAGCCCAGACTATCGAGTCTGGAATTGTTTCCAGTTCCGGCATATGACTATAAAGCCACAGTGGGGTGTGCAAATTTCCCCACATTCTGCTTTTTAAGAGATATTTCCCATATCCTTTGGTGATGTATCAACATGCCCGATTTGTACAGCGCAGTGGGACCTGGTGCTTTTTTCCCACGTAGGATAGCCTGAAAGGGTGTATACGTCGGGTGTCCTGGTTTGTCACAAACCAAAGATCTGTAGCGCTGCATTTCCGACATGTGGAAGTGGTACATGTGGGATAATTGTGAGGCTAGGTAATAGTCCTGTAGATCCGGGAGAGATACGCCCCCCATATCTGTGGGGTTTTTTAAGGTTTGCCAAGCTAGTTTGTGTCTACTATTCCCCCAGATTAACAAATTAAAAAATAGCTTCCATCTGCTTAAAGAGTTTTAAGGGGATGCATAGGGGGGCATGCCACACCAGATATAGAATCTTGGGCAGTATGATAATTTTTATTAAATTTACGCGCCCCATCATCCCCAGTGGCAATCTAGACCACGTCTGCGTTTTGCTTTTTAGTAAGTCAAACAAAGGAGTTACATTCAGGGGTGTATAGTCCACCAGGTCCCTTGTCACCTCCACACCCAAGTATTTAATCTTGGATACCCTAGCGAGTGGTAGTGGGGGGGTTGTGAAGGGGGGAGGGAACACATCGATTGGAAGAATCTGGGACTTGTCCCAATTTATATGCAGGCCCGAGTATCCCCCCATTTGTTTAATAAGTCTTAACGCAGCTTGAAGTGATGCTCCCTGGTCTACTAGGTATAATATGGTGTCATCGGCATACATTCCTATTTTGTCGACTGTGGGGCCTTGGCGCAGACCCTGAATATCAGGGTGTGCTCTGATGGCAATGGCCAGTGGTTCAGCAGCCAGCGCATATAGTAAGGGAGAGAGGGGAGACCTTTGTCAGGTACTTCTCTCTAATGGAAACTGCTCTAGAGAGCCATCCATTGACAAATATTCTCGCCCTGAGTGTCTGATATAGGAGCTGCACCCATTTTATGAAGCGTGACCCAAAACCATAGTTATGCAAACGTTCCCACAAATATGTCCAGTTATCGCGTCGGGCTTGGATATTCATATATAGTCGCCTGATGTTCATGGCTGTGTTTTTTCCCGGCATAAAGCCCGTTTGGTCCGTATGAAATAAAGTTAAGATAGCAGTGTTAAACCTAGAGGCCAGGATTTTAGCTAAGATTTTGCTTTCTACCTGCAGGAGTGAGATAGGCCTGTAGGATTCAGGGAAGTGCGGGTCTTTTCCCAGCTTGGGGAGAACTATAATTTGGGCTTCCTGCATAGACTCGGGGAGTGATTTCTGATCAAAAATACACTGGTATAAGGCTTTCAGCTTGGGGACTAAGATATCTGAGTATGTTACATAAAATTCCAGAGGTAGTCCGTCCATCCCCGGAGCTTTAGATTTGGCTAGCTGTGCGATTGCTTCCGCAATGTCATGTTCTGTAATAGGTGCATCGAGAAGCTCAACTTGCTCTCAATTCAGCCAAGGAAACTGTATGGAAGATAAATACGAACGAATCTCCCTTTGTGTGTACGTGCTCTGGGACTTGTATAGGTTCCCATCGAATTACCTTAATTGAGCTGCCACCTGTCCTGGGTCTGATATATTACGTCCGGCTGGGTTTAGCCTTCTTTGTGTGCAGTGGTGTGAATGGGCGGATCTGCAGTTTCACTCTGTCCAGGTTTTCAAGGGTTGGACTGGAGCTATAGGCCTCTTCTAAATCCCGCAGTTTGCCAGATGTGAGTTGAAGTTTAGTGGTAGACTCTTGTTTTAGCCTATTTATTCTGGAGGACAATATTCTACGGGCATGATTTTTAAAGTCGTCCCAGTGTGCGGTAAGGGCAGGGGTCCCTGTATCCCTTACAAAAAGAACAGCAGCTTCCTGGCAATGGAGTCATGGTCTGAGAGAAGGGATAGCCAGTGAGGGTTTAGTCGCCAACCCCTGGTGGGGAGGCTGTCCGCAAAGACGCCATCAGCCAGCACGGGGAGTTGTCCGACAGGATCCTGGGGGCAAATCCTGAGCCTGTGACCTTTGGCAGAAGGGCCCTGGAAACAAGTATGTAGTCTATACTGCACATGGTATTATGACTTACTGAGTGGCAAGTGTATGCTCTAGTCGTGGGGTTGGCATGTCTCCAGACGTCAATAGGCTAATTCAGCCAATGTACGATACAGCCTAGTATGCAGTGGTTCGCCAAGTCTGGGTTCAGCCTGTGCAGGTCTGTCCAGGGATGGGGTCATTGTGTGATTAAAATCCCCCATCCACACTACTGGTATGGATGGGTACAGTGCTATAAATGCAAGGCCTTCTGCAACCACGTCTGACCTGTATGGAGGGGGGTTTCCCCCCACAATTGCATGCAAAAAGAGGTACCTGCCCTGCCGATCCAACACTACGGAGACCAACTCAAAGGGTGTAGATTTCGCTATCAGCACCGTTACCCCTCTAGACATGTTTGTGTGGGTGCTGTGGTAGATCCACCTCACCCAAGGACTCTTCAGAGCTGCCTGTAAGTGGCCTGTGACATGCGTTTCCACCAATGCGACAATATCTACCTTCTGACCTTTCAAATATTGTAGCACGGCTGTCCTTTTAATCTTATCTCGCATGCCCCGGACATTCCACATCGTAAATTTAATGTCCGCCATGGTGTTCATTGGCACAGGGATTGCATATGTATCGGCAGGGCAGCACCCCCCCCCCCCCCAAATTGTGACAATACAGCCATCACGTAACTAAATAAACATGCTGCATATGTAATAAGTGCTTGTTTAAAAACATTCCAAGCAAATAACAAGTGCACAACTGTGCTAACATTCCCAATGCTCTGATCAAGGGATCCGGCATTTTCCATCCCTCCCAGCTTCTCCCCCCCCCCAACTTGATGGAAGTATACATTCCCTTGCAACCTTTATATGAATCAGCTTCCAGCCATCAACGTTAGCTGGAGGTACAGTACTTAGAATATGACGAGCTGGAAAGTTCAAAATAAAAAAGAGGAAAAAATAGGGGTTGCAAACATAACAGGGGAGATTATTCACTGTGTAAAGCATGGATAGTGCACAAGGCATGTCCTATGTGTCTCTTTCTCTGTCTAAGTGAGACTCTCGCTGCAAGGATACACAGTCATCCTGGTGTTCTAGAGTTGTGGGGCCTCAGCCCTATGATATCTCCATGAATGTGCTGTGGGGGCAGTAAACTACACAGGGTGACAATGTCTGTGGTCCAAGTAGCTCCAGGCCCAAAGCCGAGTGGCCAGGAGTATCAACAAACTGAGATCCTCCCCAGGGATGTAGTATAAGGAACAGGCCCCCTAACCTCAAGAGGGGGGTCTCCGGTCTCATATTCAGTAATGCGTGGGTTGTAAGGATGGGGGTTGAAGCAAAAAGAGAATAAAAAAAGGGGGGGGTGAAGCTTTTGTGTAAAAAGCAAATAGTGAGATGAGATTACCCCCCCCCCCACAGCGAAGGGGACATTTAGAAGAAAAGTGGGGCCAGCCATCGTCTGACAATGGCAACAGTACTCACAGTAACAGGCCGTGTGCCCAATCATCCATCCGGACGTCCGCGTTGATCTAGCCAGTGTGCTGCCGCCTTTGGGTCTTCAAAAAACAGGGCTCTGCCATCCTCCTCCACTCTGTCTGACTGGGAACAACATGACATATTTAAGGTGTACCACCCTTAGCCGCCTCTTAACATCTTGGAACTGTGCACGCTTTCTTTGGACTTTATTAGAGAAGTCAGTGGACACTGCGACATGGCCGTTGCCCGGGGTGATGTTATCTTTCTCTCTGGTCAGCCGAAGGATTTTATCTCTGTCTCTAAAGTTAAGAAACTTGGCAATAAAGGTCCTGGGGGGGGGGCTCCCGCAAGTGGAGGTTTAGCTGGGATGCGGTGCGCCAGTTCCACTGCGAACTTAACAGAAAAGGCTTCTCTTCCAAAATGTTGAATCAGGAGGGATTCCAAGTATTCAGCAAGGTTGGTACCTTCAGCCGTTTCAGGCAAACCGGAGGTTGCAGCGTCTCAAACGATTCTCCATATCATCCTGGTGCGTTTGGAGCTGGTGGATCTGGAGCTGTAGGTCCTCCGTGGTGTGGCTCCGGGAGTGTAGGATATCCTCTGTCGCTCCAATGCATGTCTCGGCCTCGGTTACCCTGTCTTTTACCTTGGACAGGTCTTGGCGCAGCAGGGAGATGTCAATGTTGACCTCATCTATTTTGACAGTAAGTGTCCCCTGGCATCTAAGATCTTAGCTGTGTCCGTGCTCCGATTGTCCGCCGATGAGCATGTGCCGTCGCCATCTTTGGCCTGTGGGTCCTGATCTTCATGGCGGTATTTCGCCAGCTTTTCCACCGCCACAGAGGTCCTTTTCAGTGGAGACATGTTCCCTCACTGCTCTGGAGTGTGGATCACCAGGCCGTCTCCAGGTGGAGCAAGATGGCCGCTGCTCCGGAAGCTAGGCCGGAGCCGCGTTCTGCTCCTAAAGTGTGTGCAGGCTGTGGATGTGCCTTGGCAGCGATTGCAGGCAGCCAGGAGGCCCCTCCAGGAGGGGGGTGGATCGCAGAACAGTCAGGGAGGCCAGGAGAGCTCACCAGGGCCACCGGGTGGAGCAAGATGGCCACCGCTCCGGGAGGTAGGCCAACGCCGTGGTCTGTCCTTAGGGAGAAACAGGGCACGGATGCACAGCAGACTCAGGTAACCTGGAGGTGGTTCCAGAAGAGAATCGAGCTCTGGGCAGTCAGGGAGGCCCAAAAAGCTTGCCCAGGCCGCCGCCGGGTGGAGCAAGATGGCCGCCGCTCCAGGGACTAGACCGAAGCCGCGGCCTTTCCTAGGGCTAGTGCTGATCTGGAAGGCTTCACAGTAGCGGCCTCCGGCAGCATTCTAGTGAGCTGACAGGCTCCAGAGGCAGCGCAGAAAGCAGGATAGATCCCTATGTGTAGTGGATAGTAACAGGTGGGCAGGATGCAAGCAGGATGGTTGAACAGGAGTATTGGTCAGAGGAGCTCACACTACCTGCGACCCTTTCCATTGCTCTCCAGGCAACGCCCGCTTTAAGTGTATTTCTCAGCTCAATCCCTGAAGTTAAGTGTTGGAAAGCCATGATGATGGGGTACATACAGCTTATACAGTACATAGGATACTTCTCATCTGAATCAGCTCCAACCCTCTGGTGCAGAGATTAGGATCTGTTGCCTCACTCCACTGCAGTGGTATTTAACCAAAGTTTGTATTGACAGATGGCCACACCCCCCTCCTTCAAATGGTAGACGTCCACCCACCCATACCAGCAAGCACTGATCAGTCCTCCACACAATGGATATAGATATTGCTAATATCCAAATACACATACATAATATACCCTAAACTTTTATTAGCTACACCTTCACAGTTTTGCTGATATTTGAACAAAGATTAGAAAACAGATGTGCTTTTATACATTTTTGATATTTTCTGGATAAATAAAATATTTAAGAAAAAAAAGAAAACAGATGTGGTGACATGCTGAGAGCAGAATTCCTTCCAGGAGCCCATAACGCCTTATATAACTGGTAATACTGAATGGTTGCGTGCTATGAATATTAGAAATATGTCATTTATTAGACGTTTTGACAGCAATGACAAATGTACAATGAGCTGAAATCACAGCTGGCACCTTAAAATTGTAATAATTTGCAGGAACATCACATCTAGAAGCTAGGATTTAGGATCCTTATCACGTCCTGCATACTTTGCAACATATACTTGTAATTTATTTGTATTTTATGCATTTAAAGCATATCACACACCCCATTTATGTCTGATGACAACACTGCATGGGATTTTGGTGCAGCAGAGGCATTGTTGTCAGTTCGCTACAGAAAATTTGGATTTTTTGATTCAAAATTACCTGTAACTGTCCTTGCAGTAATGTATTGAATATGTTTTTTCCTAATTTTGCCCACACATGCACTTTAACAACAGGGCTCTTGATTGATCTTGCATATGATGTTTACTAATACACCTCCATTCATACAAAGTATTAGGTTTTGGGTGTAGTTCTTTGTTAACTTCAACAAAAATTGAGAACTCTTTTCCCAATGACAGAAATACAGCAGGGGAAGATGGTTCAGCTGATGGTAGAGCTTATTTTAATTTATTTTTATTATTATTTTTAATGAAGTAAAGGTACACAGACAGAGCCTCTAGGCATTCCCAGGCTCAGAAAAACAAAGAAAAAGACAAAATAATACAGAACTTAACATAGCAGCTAGCTAAAGGAACCGAAAATAGTAGGCGTTGGGTAATTCAAATTTATACTTAAGTTGTTCAAACGTCTGCATTGCGCCACCCTCACAAATATGGGACAAATAATGGACCTCACTGCCAGCCCACAGGGAGTGGTACAGAATAAAGTAGAATTCCGTTAGAGAGAGGTTTAGCCATAAGGGAGTATTTGGAGAATAATGTCTCGAGCTATTTCTAGCATAAGGAATCACTGACACCCATGCTTTGATCACTGTTGTCATGGAGATGGTTAAAGGATGCAGATCTTTAATGCCCCTAAAAAGTTTATTACCCAAGGTTTCCCCACTAGGGAAGCTTCCAGAGCAACTGCAGAGGTATGTGATATGATCCAATAATGAGCATTGCAGCTAAAAAGTATAAAAAGAAATCAGGACAGGCCAAGCCTCCCTGAGTCCAGGGCCCATGTAGTATAGATAGCCAGAATCTAGGGGTTGAGAACCCCATAGTAACCTAGTGACATGAGAATTGATTTGTTTGCAGATTGATCTAGGGATCCATACTAGAGAATGGCGCATAACATATAGCAATGGAGGTAACAACTTCATTTTTAGTAAATTAATTGTCCCTGTTAATGATAAAAGGAGGTTGGCCCAGGCTTTCAGTCTATCTTAAAGACCTGAAGGAGGGGAAAAATTGTAAGTGTTCAAAAATCTTGTACTCTGGGTGAAATATACACACAATATACTTACTTAGTCTATTCCATCCATTGTAAGGGGGGAGATGGGTCCTCTTTCTGTATAGCAGCAGGGTCAACTAGAAATATCAGGTATTTGTCCCAGTTCACCTTCAACCTGGATATAGAAGCAAAATGTGATAATAGAGCTCAAACTTTGTCATCTCAGCCCATGGTTGTGTATCAGGGAACTACCCATGTATAGAAAGTGAAAACATGTAATTTAGACTGGAAGAGCCAGTGTTAGAAGATGAAATGAAGACATCATTATGCTGTGTTCTGAGGCCCTGGACACCATTTATATGCACCTTAGAGTGCACTTACATAGGGCACAGTTAAACTGAATGGTGCCCAGGTTTGATTGTCCCCACTCGTAAGCACTCACACTGGACTAAGCAAGTTCCCAGACACACTTACAACATTACATCCAACCTGACCACCATAATCCTTGCTTCTGTGCTCAGTTATCTTTGGAGTGTTCTGTGTCAGCTTGCGCTCACACTAAAGTGAACTGTTCCAGACCACAAGTAAACGATACCCAGGTTCACCTCTTCCATGTGGTCGCAGGCACAGCAATCGTAACCTTTCCCAGGCACGATTTGGAGCGTTCATACTACAAAAATGAACCAGATCAAGGCGGTGAACCAGGCAGGGTGAAACTACCAGTGTGAGTGCACTCAATTTTTATAGTTATTGTGCATCCAGTTCATGTATCATTATCTCGCTTTTAGGTAGAAATAATTGGAATATTTTTTCCCCTAGAAACTGCCATGAACATTGGTTACTCTTGCCATATGCTCACAGATGACATGAATGATATTTTTGTAATATCTGGTCGCACAGTAACAGAGGTTCGAGAAGAACTGAGGTATCTGGCATTCCTTTTCATTAACATTTTTAAATAATGTGGTCTGTACTACATTATCTAATTTACTTTCTTTTCGTTCTTCAAGGAAAGTTAAGGAAGCAACACTTGGACAGAGCAGAAGCCTTTTCAATGGTCACCAATTCTCTGAGAAAATGAACGACATAAAGCTGGAATCTGTGTATGAGGAAACTGTAACTAGTGAATATGCCTTAGTCATAAATGGACACAGTCTGGTAAGGGCTGCCATAATCTATAACAAAAAGTAATATAGTGTCCTTTTTTACCCAGCACTGTGGCAAAGACCCAACCATATTACTTACCTAATGTCTAATGATAGATGGAGGATGTTATTTCAGAAATAATCACTATTATATACAAAGAACCATTTAACACTTTAACCATCTTTTCTTCAATTGAAAAACACCTAAAATCTGCAAAATAGCACCTGTCCGTTACTTGATACCTTCCCAAAATATGTACAGTACCTGCTCATTCTATAGCATTTTGCTGGTTGACAACACAGCTTATGCAGGCTGTTGCTTCATGGGAGTTCAGCTTTTTTTTTAATAGCAGAGACTTTTTAGGATCTGCTGTGCAAGGGCAAAAGCCACACATACAAACAATGATAGGTATTGGGGATCCTATGCTGACAAGTTAGCTAGGTTATGTGACTATTCAGGTTGTGCTTAGCAGAGCAAAGGTACCCAAGACTGCATTTGGGAGATATGACAAACCACAGGGTCATATAGAAACCCCTCCCGGCCATTCTGCATTCTGTTAGTCACATTGGGGGGGGGGCAGGGGGGGTTTGGGCATGTTGGGAGTGCTTGTAGGTTTACCAACTAATTTTAATGGGCCAGATCAGGTGACAATGACTTAATATCTTAACCGTGCTTTTAGTAACTATTTCGATCATTTCAAAGTTGGTGTTGGTCTGCTTTGTGTGGGCCCATCAGAGCTTTTGTCTATTTTTTTTTTATTATTTCTGCCAGCTAAATCTATTATCTGTACTAATATATGTTTGTACATTGGTAGTGAACAGTAGATATGGAGCTGCTATGCAGCTGCTTTAGTATCCTTTCCTGTAAATGTAAGAGCTCAAACTGACCTTAAAAGTATTTAATACAAGTCTGATATCCAGTGTACTATGGTTAAAATCTCTCCAGTGGGATTCCAGTAAGATGAGAGCTTGTTGTCTTGCAAAATAAATGTGTTTTGATTAGGGAATGTGTTTCTTGTACTAATACTGGAACACGGGACAGTGAGGAGAACGCCTGTAGTGAACCATTCACCTCATTGTTATGTTTGACCTAATAGACCTAACGATGATAAACTGTTCCACAGGGAAGATTATAGTCTAGTCTGGAGCACAGGAAAAGTTGGTCTGGATTAACTGTAAATTATTTTTATCAGCCGAATGTGTGGTTCTGCTGCACTTATTCCACATGTCAATTTTATTTCCATAGTTAAAAGAAACTTTTTTTTATAGCTCTGCGCAGTGCCACATGTATACATTCATGAGGACCCATAGTGCTATAACAACTGTATGATTGTTGAATGTATAGCTTTAGGTGTTAGGATATATATATATATATATATATATATATATATATATATATATATATCCTATTATTGTCAAAAGTATTGGGATGCTTGTCTTTACACGCACAAGAACTTTAATGGCATCCCAGTCTTAGTCCGTAGGTTTCAATATTGCATTGGCCCACCCTTTCCAGCTATAACAGCTTCAACTCATCTGGAAAGGCTGTCCACAAGGTTTAGGAGTGTGTCTATGGGAATGTTTGACCATTCTTCTAGAAGCGCATTTGTGAGGTCAGGCACTGATGTGGACGAGAAGGCCTGGCTCGCAGTCTCCGCTCTAATTCATCCCAAAAGTGTTCTATTGGGTTGAGGTCAGGACTCTGTACAGACCAATTAAGTTCCTCCACCCAAAACTCGCTCATCCATGTCTTTATGGACCTTGCTTTGCGCACTGGTGCGCAGTCATGTTAGAACAGGAAGGGGCCATCCCCAAACTGTTCCCACAAAGTTGGGAGCGTGAAATTGTCTAAAATGTCTTGGTATGCTGACGTCGTAAGAGTTCCCTGCACTAGAACTAAGGGGCCAAGCCCAACCCCTGAAAAACCACCCCATACCATAGTCCCCCCTCCACCAAATTATTTGGACCAGTGCACAAAGCAAGGTCCATAAAGAAATGCGTGAGCGAGTTTGGGGTGGTAGAACTTGACTGCCCTGTACCTCAACCCTCATAGAACACCTTTGGGATGAATTAGAGCAGAGCCAGGCCTTCTGGTCCAACATTTTTGTTTGCCAGGGTCCAAAACTCCTGAAGGTGGCAGTATAACCTAAGTGTCCTGGAATTACTACAGTCTTGTGTCACTTAATGGATATTAAATATATTTATGCACATTCTTTTGTTAAGGTAGATGTAGCAAAAGGCTCTGGTAGTATTGGTAGCCAAGAGTCTGATAATAGTGGTGTGCGCTGAACATGTTTGTATCCAAACTCATCTCTACCTGAACTGCAGTCTTGCACTCTTTACTTCAATAAGCTGTATGCTGGGTCATTTCTGGAGTAAAAATCAGGGTGCAAGTGTTTGGCTAGAGATGAGTTTGGAGGATGCCCAAACTCATTGCTACTCCAGACATAAAATACGGATAATTATAGCAATTGTAAAATAAATTGGCAATAAAGATAATTCCTGAAGTTCACCTTTAATTGTTGTATGGGCTTAAGTGCTGATCATCTCACAGAAGAGGATATTGCTGGTTTAATTACAAACTCCTGAAGTGGTTGCGATTGTTTATCTAGAGGGTATATTTTATAAAACTGAATTGATGAAATGTAATTGTAGTAGGGGGTCTTGGAACATAAACTTGATATTCTAAATGTCTACGGGTCAAACTAGAGAAATGATTTGCTTGGTTACATTAACTGGTGAAATGTAAATACCTCCTGAATTTAGGCAGCAATGATGTGCTAAAAGTATTTATTTTGCCTCCCTTGCAGTTGTTCAAAACGGATAATATTGTTTTGTTATACATTGTAAGAAAGATTAGTTTTGATTTACCATTTATTAACATAATAATAAAGGATACTTCTTTTTACTACAGGCACATGCCTTAGAAGCAGACATGGAGAAAGATTTCCTGGAGATCGCATGTATGTGCAAGACTGTGATCTGCTGCAGAGTCACTCCTCTTCAAAAAGCACAAGTGGTGGAACTAGTAAAAAAGTATAAAAAAGCAGTTACTCTGGCCATAGGGGATGGTGCCAATGATATCAGTATGATAAAAAGTAAGCTGATAATTACAGAGGTTCCTAACTTTATGCTGCCCTTTTCACACAGGCCTTGAGATCCGCAGGGGATCCATCCACTGATCCCCTGCTGATCAGAGCATAGCAGGCAGATAAGTCATCTATTTCTGCTCTGCATAAACTGAGGACTGAACCCGCTTTGTTTTATGGGGGTTCAGGAGTAAACGGACTCCGCTGCCCGTTTACACCCGACTGTCATCTGATCTGCATAGACGTTGGATGGATTCCCTTCCATTTTTTGTTTTTGCAATCTGGATCAGACTGGAGGTGGGCGGGTGTAAACAAACACAAGTCCATTTACACCTGCCGGACCATGGGAGTGAATAGACAGTCCGATCAAGTCCGCCTGAGAAACTGACAGGCGGACCTGATCGGACCCAACATGTGAAAGGGGCCTACATTTTTTTTTTAATTGTATTTTACTGTAAACAGGTACTGCAATTACCGTATTTATCGGCGTATAACACGCGCCGGCGTATAACACACACCCCAAGTTTAGAAGGGAATTTTAAGAAATTTAAGGAAAAAAACTTTTAGGAGTAAACTTTAAGGAAGAAAAACTTACATTAAAATGCCCATCAATGCAGCGATATCGGTGTCCATCTGCAGCCTTGCCAGTGTCAGTGCAGCCTTGCCCCAGTGTCCATTACAGCCTTGTCAGTGCAACTTTGCCCCAGTGCAGCTTTGCCCCAGTGCAGCCTTGTCAGTGCAGCTTTGCCCCAGTGCAGCCTTGTCAGTGCAGCTTTGCCCCAGTGCAGCCTTGTCAGTGCAGCTTTGCCCCAGTGCAGCCTTGCCCCAGTGCAGCTTTGCCCCAGTGCAGCCTTGTGTGATCGCCGCCATACACAGCTGTGTGTAAATTCAAATATGGCGCCAAGACTGCAGGGACTTGTCGGAGCCGAGATACACATACCCGAGTGTCCTCGGCTTTTTTCGGCGCCACTCACAGTCCCGCCCAGTCCCGCCCTATAACACAGGTCCAATGGCGGGACTGGGCGGGACTGTGAGAGCGGCGCCGAGGACACTCGGGTATGTGTATCTCGGCTCCGACGAGTCCCTGCAGTCTCGGCGCCATATTTGAATTTACACACGGCTGTGTATGTCGGCGCCGATCGCCGCAATCGCTCCGATCAGAACGAAATTGGCGGGGATCGGCCTATATCACGCACCCACGATTTTCCCCTGATTTTAAGGGGAAAAAAGTGCGTGTTATATGCCGATAAATACGGTACTTATTGCTGTTAAATTGCATAGTATAGTTCTATCTAAAGATGCATAGTTTAGCCTGCTGAGTAGTGTTTATATCACTGGAACCAAACCTGCACAGGACAGTCTCAAGCTTATGAGGAACTTTTCTAACATAGAACTACATTGAAGAATAACTAAAGGCAACACTTTTTAGTTTTGGATTGGAGAGGGATTAGAAGACCTATTAGGATTTTATCGCTGTCTGTGCTCCCATTAGGGAGATTCACCCTCTCTATTTGCCGTGTTTACCACGATCACTGAAAGTAAAAGAAAATCCCAAACTTTAGATAGTCCCCAGAAAAGTAATAGAGGATAAATTTTCCAATGGGGACACTAGTTCTGGTGACCTGGGGGCCCCCAAGGAATTCCCTTAATTTGGAGGGATTTCCTCTTACTTCCTGTTTTGGCTATGGGACAGGAAGGGAAGCTAAATATCACAGATGGCAAAAAAGTAAAACAAACCTTCTTCCTTTACAACCATTTTAATGCAACCAAAGGTTTTATTATAAACAAAGTGATTACTAGTTTCATTTCCTTCATTGGTCCTCACTTTGTTTATAGTTTTGTGTATGTCTGTCTGCTTCAATACATTACCCATGTTCAGTGGCATCCAGAGGGTGGGACCAAGGGTTGATCCAGGGATAGGACAGACACAGACTGCCTCTTTGCAGCCTTTGAGCCACTCTACCGCAGCCGCTCGCTGCCGATTTGTCTTAGGAGGACACCCGCCATCGGACACACTGACATCAACATTTGAAGAATCTGAACAGAACAGGACTGTCATTTCCACAACAAGTAAGGGCAAAACTTATACATTTGGTAAAGTCTCTGCTTGGAGATCATAGACACATGGCAATGTGGGCTAAAAACGAAACTGCATCCATGATGGATGTCTTAATACTTCCTCTTGCTCAGTCTATCCCAATCTGAGCTCCTGTTATTTCCACCCTCATGTGCCCCTTCCCCTGACTTCTCTACCGAGGTTGGCACAACTAGAGTGCTAAGTGTATCCCTGGATGAATGTCAAAACACAATGCAGGGAAATATGCTGGAATCGCTCGGGAACCAGTGTGAACTTGCCCTTAGGGGCATACAATTAAGGAGTTGACCCAGGCCATCACCAAACCTCTGCATGCCGCTGCCCATGTTGGTTTTACATGCTAATCCCATACACAGGAAGTGTGAGCAGGGACTGAAAAATGATAGGAAAGGGTGTTTCTACATGATCCATCTACAATTTAAAGCTGCATTGGTAAATAATTGTTTAAATGGCTGGTGGTTCCATCACCATTCTCCTAAAAAAAAAAAAAAAACAGTTAACCAAAGGCACCATCTTTTTTAAGTAGAATTTTTATTGTCAAATATAAGTTTTGAGATAACCATTGTAGTAATTTATTTTTTTGATAATTCCAGGTGCTCATATAGGAGTTGGCATCAGTGGACAAGAGGGCATGCAAGCAGTTCTGGCCAGTGATTACTCCTTTTCTCAGTTTAGATACTTGCAAAGACTTCTTCTAGTTCATGGTCGCTGGTCCTATTTCCGAATGTGCAAATTCCTCTGCTATTTCTTCTATAAAAATTTTGCATTTACACTAGTTCATTTCTGGTTTGGATTCTTTTGTGGCTTCTCGGCACAGGTGAGTGATAACGTTTCACCTTCATTCACATGAGCACAGTACTGGGGCTGATCTAATTGAAAACTTCACTAGTTTCTAAACTGAAAAATGTTCATCAGGAAGCAGTTTGAGATGCTTCAGAGACCATTTAGAATGTTTTGCTTGTGTTGTTGACGTGCAATTGACCTGCCTCAGTTGCTTTTGAATACCTGTAGACTTGCATGAGAAGAGAACCATTGGGGGGAGCAGTTCTCAAGCAAACAGAAGCCCTTGAGAACTGCACCTAAAGCTCAGCTGAGCGTACAGGAAAGCTGTACTGACAGACCATGGAGATTGTTGACTTCTCCTTCTGAAATGGTAGTTGCTTGGTCAGCATAGGAATCATTGGCTTCAGTCATTACTAAGCATGAATCAAAATAGGTGATAAGCTGTGGCACCAATTACAGAACTATTTAAAAAATGTGTGAATGCAGCTGCCCCTTTAAAGTGATAGCACTTTTGAACTTATTAAAAAGGAAAACATATCTCCCACATATAATTCAAAAATTATACCCAGAAAAGGTGTAATAAAGGATCATAGTACAGTACTTTTATTTAAAATGTATTTAAACTTTTTAGCCAATCGTAAGAAATATAAAATGCGCACTTACATTTAATGGTGCTATAAGTCAGCACCAACATATACAGCCTCAATGTGCGCTTGCCGTGTACTTCTGGAATGATGTGCATTCCAGCAGCCAGATGTGGTACCCGAGGTAAACCAGTAGTGATGTCAGCGATGGCAGACGTGTAGCCTCAATGCATTTTGTGGTGTCCGCGTCAACAAGAAGCTTGCAAGCTGTTGATACCTGGTTAGGTTGGCTATACACCAGTAGCTTTTCTAATGAAGTTCAAACTAACACTCATACAAAAATTCTAGCTGTCTCATTGTGGTACTAATGTCACTGGCCATCCTATAAAAAGAAAGAATCGCTAGTTTATACATTTACTTGAATTTCTTTTCCAAATTCCCTTAGGGTAAAAATATTGTGTAGTTTTATCCATTGCTAAAACAAGGCAAAAAAAACATAGACTTGGCTTCAGAACAAGAATTAACTTTGTCTCTCTCTAAAGTTGATCTTCCATTTAAGCAATGTGCCGTCTGCTTTTCAACGTAAGTGTAGTCATCATTTGTTATTGATAGCACCTCATACATTAAAACTGATCCCCCCCGCGGTCTGAAATGAATTATCCAATTAGGGAAAAAGCATTTCTTTGACCAGCTTTAAGAAAACTATCTCCATGGGTGGTTCAGTTTTTATGAAATTGAGTTGGCGTGCAGCATCAGTAGAGGTACACTTACAAACTGGGAACAAACTGGAGTAGCCACTTTGGTCCATACAGAAAAAGAATATTTGGCAGACACTGATTAAGTTTATTGGTTTGAGAAGAGACCAAAATAGGAAAAATAGCAAATCCATTGAGTAATGTATGACTAGTGGTTGCTTCATTCTTCTTAACTTAAACTTTGAGATAGTAAGTCATAAAATTAAGTTGTCTGAATGCAATTCTCTTGTATAACTAATAGAATTACTTGGAGTAGTTTTTCTCAACCTTTTTTCAATCGAGGCTCTTTTTAAAATTCTGCATCTCAAGGCACCCGATTCTAAAATACGGTGGGGAAAATAATTATTTGTTCCTCTGTAGATTTTGTACTTACAAAGAAATTAAGGGTCTATAGTTTTTATCATAGGTATATTTTAAATGATAAAGACAGAATATCAACCAAAAATCCAGAAAAAATACATAAAACAAATACTATAAATTAAGTTGCAGTTCAGTGAGTAAAATAAGTATTTGATCTCCAAACAAAACATGACTTAGTACTTGGTGGAAAAACCCTTGTTGGCAAGCACAGAGGTAAAACGTTCCTTGTAGTTAGTGACCAGGTTTGCACACATCTCATTCTTCTTTAAAGATCTTCGATAAATCCTTAAGGTTTCTTGGCTGTCTCTTGGCAACTTGAAATTTCAGCTCCCTCCATAAATTTTCTATAGGATTAAGGTCTGGAGACTACTGACTAGGCCACTCCATGACGTTAATATGATTCTCCTTGAGCCACTCCTTTTGCCTTGATGGTGTGTTTTGGGTCATTGTCATGTTGGAAGACCCACCCACGACCTATCTTTTGTCTTCTGGCTGAGGAAAGAAGGTTTTCATCCAAGATTTTACAGTACATGGCCCATCAATGCTGAAAAGTCAGATGGTGTTTTTAGGGTCATAGTCAGCATTTTTGTTTCTCCAATGATGTTCATTGGCATGGCTGTACATGTGCCTTCTTTAGAGGGGGAATCGCTTTGTTTGGAGGAAGAAAAATGTTGACTATGACTCTAAGAACACTATCCCTACAGTCAAGCACAGAGGTGGAAACATTATGCTTTGGGGCTGTTTCTCTGCTAAAGGTACAGACTGACTTTGCCGCATTCAGAGGCCAATGGATGGGGCCATGTATTGTAAAATCTTGGATGAGAACCTTCTTCTCTCAGCTAGAACAATGAAGATGGATCATGGATGGGTTTTTCAGCATGACAATGACCCAAAAGATACCGCCAAGGCAACAAAGGAGTGGCTCAAGAAGAATCACATTAAGGTTATGGAGTGGCCTAGCCAGTTTCAGACCTTAATACTATAGAAAATTTATGGAGGGAGCTGAAACTTCTAGTTGCCAAGAAACCATAAGGATTTAGAGAAGATCTGTAAAGAAAAGTGGACCAAAATCCCTCCAGAGATGTGTGCAAACCTGGTTATGAACTACAAGAAACGTCTTACCTCTGTGCTTGCCAACAGAGGTTTCTCCACCAAGTACTAAGTCATGTTTTGCTTGGGGATCAAATACTTATTTTACTCACTGAATGAAGGAGTCTGATCCTCTTTAGCTTTACTATGAATTTTTACAGAGAGAACTCTTTGCAAATGGCTGATGTCATTATTTTAAAAAAGATTATACAAATGCAGTGCCTAGTGCAGTATTAATTCCTTCTGTTTGACTCTTTCATTTGTTTGTAATTTGTGTGTAGACATTTCGTCTGTTATGTAGTTGACCCTTTGTTTGAGTTTACTGATCTATTGTTGCATATCAGGGTCTTGACATCACATTTACAATTACCTGAATTTTTTGTAAACTAGCCAGATTGCAGTCACTTAGGGAAAAAAAATCTTTCTTGATATTATCGTTTTCATATGAAACATATGGTTATTTCTTTATGTTTAAAGCACAGGTTAAAAGGTGGGAACATTGATTTCAAGATTTAGAAATGATGTTTAGGCAAAGGTTTTGAAAAACGGATTGAAGCAGTTTGATTTTTAGCTACTTTAGAACTACTAGTGTGAAGATACTAAAGCCTAACTCTGGGAACATGTAAAATTATCCCTTGCAGTTGGGCTGTGCTTACACTTTTAAGGGTTAATAGCTCATTTTGTCTAGGAGAGAGCAGAAACAGTTTTACTTACCTGATCCTCCTCTCCCCCGGCAGACGGTACTCCCATGCACTCCGGCAGGTGATTGTCCCTCTGCGTCATCAAATCCTGTGCAGGGCTTTGAACCCTGCTTTGGGGCTTGATGACGTCAGGGCCCCAGACCACTGGAGCCTGGGGGAGAAGAAGATTCGGGAAGGAGTGGAGGATCCGGTAAATGCATTTTCTTTCCCCTAGACCAAAACAAGCAATTAACGTGAGGTGTAGGCATGCCCCATGGAAGAGATGGTTATTTAGTCGTCTGGCGTTGGGCTCTAATATGTATCTAAATTTAAAACTTATTTTTTTTTATTTGCGTAAAACTGTCCACACCCGACTGTTGTCATTGGCACAGAAAGACATAGGAATTCTGAAAATGGTTCAGTTGTCACCAGACCAGGAGACATTACTGGTGACAACAGTGTTAAATGGGATTTCCTTTCACTTCATGATGTATTAAGATAATTATCTACAATATAAAACTGATAGCAAAAAAAAAAAAATGTTGGCTTGGATTTTAACTCTTCCCTATCCTAGCCTAAAAATATATATATTATAAAGTGTATTAAAAGCCAAGAACAAAATATATTACAGCTTACATGTCCAGTATGTGGCAGTTGCATTAGTTTGCTTTTTTCAAGCTTTACTTACCTTTATTTTCACCTGATGATCCTGCCAATAACAGAAATGGGCAGGGCTGATATGATACTGTTTGCAGTAAATCAGTGTAAGCACATTTTGTTTTTTTTTTTACTTCTTCTAAGTGTTAATGTCATTGCACAGCTGGTGAGAAGGGACTCTTCCCCCTTAACAACAAATAGCACACTGGAAGTCGGCAGGTGATGTCATGGCTGAGTGAATTCACCCCTGTTGTCCTTCACGGAAACACAGCAGGCAAACCTGTGTGATCACGTGACTGCTCCAAAAAAGTGAAAAAAAGTTGTACAGGGAGGCAGGGTTTTAAACTATGCTATTTTAGACTTTGCGTCTACTTTAAGCTTGTAAACTTTATAGGTAGATGTCACCTTATGTAATTAATTTTACAAAATTTATAAGCAGATTATTACAGGTTTTTAGACAACGATAACAAAGTTGAAGAGAGACCTTAGAGGTTTGTTGTCAGTAGCAGATTCTTTAAGTCCTGTAAGTTGTGAGGTGGATCGTACTTATTTTTCAGACACATCCCACAGATGCTCAATTGAAATGAAATCTGGAGATTCATTGTTCAAGCCATACTTTAACCATTTTTGCAGTGTGGTTATCTTGCTGAAAGAGGCCAGTGCCATCAGAGAATACCATTTCTGTAAAAGAGGTGTCAGGAATCAGCAGCAGGGATGGCCAGATTTACAGTGAAACCAAAATCCATCCAAACACTGGCAAACAGAAAACATAGCAAACTTGAAGATACTAGTGAACCAAAACCCAAAGACAAAATATCTAACAATATAAACAAAATATACAAAATGAGGAACACAGATCACAGGATAAAACTAGAGATGCAAGGAAAGGGGGAGCCACGACTGGGATGAGGAACACGGGGAACAGGTGCAAAACAGCAGGGTACAGGATGCAGGGCAAGATCACTTTTTCCACATTTTGTTATGTTACAGACTTATGCCAAAATGGATTAAATTCATTATTTCTTTATTGTGCATCATGGGACACAGAGCAACCATAATAATGACTATATGGGTTATAAGCCACCTACTGGTGGATGGACACTGACTCAAACAGAAAGTCCACCCTTATATAACTCATCCTACACAGAAAGGACCTCAGTTTTTTCGCCAGTGTCTGTAAGGTGGAATGGTCACTGATGTGATAAATGTGCTCTTGGAGCATACTGGGAGGTCTGGACGGTTCTATTTAGAATCTTCATTCGGATGTTTTTGAAAAAGCTATCATCCAAAATGGATGGTACCCGAGTCACATTGGAAGGATGAGAAGATTCCTCAAGGTTTCCCTGTAATGCAGCCTTATGGCGCTGGACCCTGCGTAATGGAACCCTGTGCAGTGTTTGTTCTGACCAGGTGCTTTCCTGCAGGGTGCTATACAGGTCCAGGGGAGTGGACCCCACATTAAGGGGGACCCAGTCCCTGAAGGTCTTATATGACAAAGCTCACCGTAATGGGTGAAGATTGGACTCCTGTTATGTTCAGAATCCTGCAGCGGGAATGGTAAGTCCTGCATTTTTGCAGTTTCTCTTAAAAAAAAAAAAGAGAGAGATCTGTCTGTTCTCCCAGTGGTCAGTGTGCTGTTTAATTATGCTGTGTATTTCTTAGTCGTGTGGGCTGCTGTTTCTTCTCCTGCCACTAGAGGGCGCAGGCTCACTCAGTATTGCCTATTTTTATATAGGCAGGAAGTGGAAGGGCGACCATGTTAAGAAAGCCATGTGGTCGACAGCTTTCGTAGGGCCTCTTGAGACATAACACCAGCCCATGGATTTTAGTGAAGTGTGAGTACTTACTATGGGAGAAATGTGTGGCCAAACAAGTCATGATTATATACTGCATACTTACTGCTTAATTTGGGGGGCCTGTACAACTAAGTTGATACACCCCTAGCAGTGCATTTTAAAGTGTTGGGTCTCCAGAATACTGTGCATTTGGCACAAAAACGGTATGGGGCCTGGTGCAGTTGAACAGGTGCATACTTGCAAACTTCAGAATAATGTGCATTTGAGCTGCAGGAGCTTAATTTTAGGCTGAAGCAGGATAAGGCTGCGTGGCATGCACATTTGCTAAACTAGTATGGGGCCAATTGCAGTTGGACAGGTGCAGCATGGTATACATGCTTGCAAGCTTGTTGCCTAAATGCATGCTTTAATAAACACATGTTTTGCATATATGTTGCATGTATACATACATACATACGTACATACATAGATACATACAGTGCCTTGCAAAAGTATTCACCCCCTTGCCATTTTTCGTGTTTTGTTGCCTCACAACCTGAAATTAACATGGATTGTTTGAGGATTTGCATCATTTAATTTACAGAACATGCCCACAACTTGGAAGATGTTTTTTTTTCCATTGTGAAGCAAAAAACAAATAGGGCAAAATAACAGAAAAAATCAATGTGCATAACTATTCACCCCCCTAAAGTCAATACTTTGTAGAGCCACCTTTTGCGGCTATCACAGCTCCAAGTGGCTTTGGATAAGTCTCTAGAAGCTTGCCACATCTTACCACTGGGATTTTTGCCCATTCCTCCTTGCAAAACTGCTCCAGCTCCTTCAAGTTGGATGGTTTGGGCTTGTGAACAGCAATCTTTAAGTCTGACCACAGATTTTCTATTGGATTGAGGTCTGGGCTTTGACTAGGCCATTCCAACACATTTACATGTTTCCCCTTAAACCACTAAATTGTTGCTTTTGCAGTGTGTTTGGGGTCATTGTCCTGCTGGAAGGTGAACCTCCATCCTAGCCTCAAATCACACACAGAATGGTACAGGTTTTGCTCAAGAATATCCCTGTATTTAGCATCCAGCTTTCCCTCAACTCTGACCAGTTTCCCAGTCCGGACTGCTGAAAAACATCCCCACAGCATGATGCTGCCACCACCATGTTTCACTGTGGGGATGGTGTTCTTTGGGTGATGTGATATGTTGGGTTTGCGCTAGACATAGCGTTTTCTTTGATGGGCAAAAAGTTCAATTTTAGTCTCATCAGACCAGAGCACCTTCCTCCATACATTTTGGGAGTCTCCCACATGCCTTTTCGCAAACTCAAAACGTGCCATTTTGTTTTTTTCTGAAAGTAATGGCTTTCTTCTGGCCTCTCTGCCATAAAGCCCAACTCTATGTAGTGTACGGCTTATTGTTGTCCTATGTACAGATACTCAAGTCTCTGCTACTCCTCCAGGGTTACCTTAGGTCTCTGTGCTGCCTCTCTGATTAATGCCCTCCTTGCCTGGTCCGTGAGTTTTGGTGTGCGGCCGTCTCTTGGCAGGTTTGCTGTTGTGCCATGTTCTTTCCATTTGGTTATGATAGATTTGATGGTGCTCCTAGGGATCATCAAAGATTTGGATATTTTTTTATAACCTAACCCTGACTTGTGCTTCTCAACAACATTGTCCCTTACTTGTTTGGAGAGTTTCTTGGTCTTCATGGCAGTGTTTGGTTAGCGGTGCCTCTTGCTTAGGTGTTGCAGCCTCTGGAACCGTTGTTGGATGTTGGCTCAAACTTGTCTTGCATACACACGGTCATACAAATGTTGTCGGAAATTCCGAACGTCAAGAACACGGTGACATACAACACGTACTATGAGCCGAGAAAAATTTAATTCAATAGCCAGTGCGGCTCTTCTGCTTGATTCCGAGCATGCGTGGAATTTTGTGCGTCGGAATTGTGTACACACGCTCGGAATTTCCGACAAGTTTTGTTGTCAGAAAATTTGAGAACCAGCTCTCAAACATTTGTTGTCGGAAATTCCGACAGCAAATGTCCGAAGGAGCATACACATGGTCGGATTTTCCGACAACAAGCTCACATCGAACACTTGTTGTCGTAAATTCCGACCGTGTGTATGTGGCATTAGATTGCACACAGGTGGACATCATTTCCCTAATTATGTGACTTCTGAATTTAATTGGTTGCACCAGAGCTTTTTATGGGCTTCATAACAAAGGAGGTGAATACATACGCACATGCCAATTATCTGTTTTTTATTTCTGAAAAATAGTTTTATGTATATATTTTTCTAATTTTACTTCACCAACTTAGACTATTGTGTTCTTATCCATCACATATAATTTAGATTTTAAAAAAACATTGAACTAAAGGCTGTAATGTAACAAAATAGGTAAAAAGCCAAGGGGGGTGAATACTTTTGCAAGACACTGTACAGGTGGCATAAGCACATGTTTGGAAGACCATGGGCATCGGTGCACTTGAAGGAGTTGTCTCCAGAATAGCATGTTTTGGGGCTCCCTTTTCACAGTTGTGCGATTTGAAAGTCGCACATTTTGGCCGCAACTTTAATGTGATTTTGCAGCGATGTGAAGCAGTGCCTGTGTAATCTTGAGGTCTATGGACCTCAAGTCACGCCAAGGTTAGACCAGAGTGGTGCAGGGGATGCTTTGTGGTCGCTGCGACTTGAATTTGTTGGCGGCTCTTTCATGCAAGGAGCCATTTTTTGGTCTCGCATATTAAGATGATGTTGCATCCTCATCCATTTTTTGCCTAGTTTGGTGTCTGGTTGTCACTTGAATCAAGACAATGTCTTGCCTTCTTTTCTGATCCTCAGTTGGCAGGAATTGGATCACTGCATACTCTGGAGGTACTTCTGGTTGTCAGAATTACTTGATTTGTCGGTACAGGTCAGGAATCCTGGTTTGTGCTGCCAGTAGAGCACAGGATGGGAAGGAGGCATCCAAGTTAAATATTTTCATTGGATTTTCAGTTAATTATTCAAGCCTACGGCTTGAAAGGGCAAGGTTCCCCACGCCTTTTTTTGGTAAAAGCGCTCGCTACCAGGTGTCTGGGGGCATCTTGGGCCATCTGCCATCAGGTGTCAGTGGCTCAGGATTTAAGACCATTGCATGGTCTTTTGTTCATACATTCACAGAATTTTACCAAATAAATATCAAAGCCACAGAGGACACTGCTTTGGCCGCAGTATGTTTGGGGCGGCAGAAGGAGTCCTTCTCAGGTGGCAGTTTCTGTGATTGTGTCTCCCTCGCCTCAAGGGCATTGCTTTAGGAAATATAGTCATTATTATGGTTGCTCTGTGTCCCTTGATGTACGATAAAGAAATTAGGATTTTTTCGTCATACTTACCTGTAAAATCCATTTCTTGGAGTACATCACAGGACACAGAGGTCCCCCCCATCCTTTTTGGGATATTCATTGCTTTGCTACAAAACTGAGGTCCTTCCTCTGTAGGGGTGCCAGTGTCCATCCACCAGTAGGTGGCGTATAACCCATATAGACATTATTATGATTGCTCTGTGTCCCTCGATGAACTCCAAGAAAAGGATTTTATAGGGAAGTATGACGGAAAAATCTTAATTTTCCTCAAAATTCTACAAAAAATACCCCATAATGATAACATGAAAGAAGTTCTTTTGAAATCTTTGCAAATTTATTAAAAATAGAAAACGAAAAAAATCACATGTACAACATACAGTGGATATAAAAAGTCTACACACTATTAAAATGTCAGCTTTCTGTGATGTAAAAAAAGGAGACAAAGATAAATCATTTCAGAACTTTTTCCACTTTTAACCACTTGCCGACCGCTGCACGCCTATATACTTTGGCACAATGGCAGCGGTGGGCAAATGTACGTCCCCTTTAATTGGCGGGGTTAGCGGGCGCGCGTGCTGCCGGTCTCCCGACGATCGTGTCACGAAGCCGCAGAACGGGGAAGTGCCTATGTAAACAAGGCATTTCCCCGTTTTGCCTTGTGTCATGACAGAGATCACTGCTCCCTGTCATCGGGAGCAATGATCGCTGTCATGTGAGTTGTAGTCCATCCCCCCCACAGTTAGAATCACTCCCTAGGACACACTTAACCCCTTGATCGCCCCCTAGTGTTTAACCCCTTCCCTGCCAGTGTTATTTACACAGTAATCAGTGCATTTTTATAGCACTGATCGCTGTATAAATGATAATGGTCCCAAAAAAGTGTCTGATGTGTCCGCCATATTGTTGCAGTCACGATTGCAGATCGCCACCATTACTAATAAAAAAAAATTAATAATAAAAAGTCATAAAACTATCCCCTATTTTGTAGACGCTATAACTTTTGCGCAAACCAATGTGACCTATAAACTGTACAACTCAATTGAACACCAAACTGAAATCTTTTAGGTGGAGTTAAGTAAAAAAAAAAAAAAATAATAATATGGTTGCATAAGTGTGTACACCCTTAAACTAATACTTTGTTGAATCCTCTTTTGATTTTATTACAGCACTCAGTCTTTTTGGGTATGAGTGTATCAGCGTGGCACATCTTTACTTGGCAATATTTGCCCACTCTTTTTTGCAAAAACACTCCAAATCTGTCGGATTGCGAGGGCATCTCCTGTGCACAGCCCTCTTCAGATCACCCCACAGATTTTTAATCGGATTCAGGTCTGGGCTCTGGCTGGCCCATTCCAAAACTTTAATCTTCTTCTGGTGAAGGAAGTCATTTCTTTGTTGATTTTGATGTACCCTGTTTCCCCGAAAATAAGACCTAGCGTGATTGTCGGTGATGGCTGCAATATAAGCCCTACCCCCCAAATAAGCCCTAGTTAAAGTCCTTGTAGGTCTTATTTTCAGGGTAGGGCTTATTTTCGGGGAAACAGGGTAGGGCTTATTTGGCTGCAATATAAGCCCTACCCCCCAAATAAGCCCTAGTTAAAGTCCTTGTAGGTCTTATTTTCAGGGTAGGGCTTATTTTCGGGGAAACAGGGTAGGGCTTATTTGGGGGGTAAAACTTATATTGCAGCTATCACTGGCAATCACGCTAGGTCTTGTTTTCGGGGAAACGGGGTATGCTTTGGGTCGTTGTCATTCTGAAAGATGAAGTTCCTCTTTATGTTTAACTTTCTAGCAGAAGCCTGAGCCTGGGTTCACACATGTGCAGTGCGAATTGAAGCTCAGGTTTCACAGGGAAGATGAAAATCAGTTGTTCAAAGGCTTCTCTGCATTGTAGCTGCGGATCAGTGAGCAGGGAGGGGGGGGGGAGGGGGAGGTGTAGTGAGGAGAAGGAGAAAATCCTTGTTCAGAACCCAATGCATCTGCAAATCAGATGCGTTCCCATATGAGGTAATGGGCTTGTAATTCGCACCGTAATGCCCAAAAAACACACACGTTCTTTGTGCAATGCGCAGTGCGACGCACATATGTGAACCAGATACATTCAAATGAATGTATTTTAAAATGTCCTGCGAATTGGATGCGGTGTAAGCCGCATCTAATTCGCATAGGTGTGAACGGGGGCTGAAGGTTTTGTGCCATATCGACTGGTATTTGGAACTGTTTGCAATACCTTCTACCTTGACTAAGGCCCCTGTTCCAGTTAAAGAAAAACGGCCCCAAAGCATGATGCTGCCACCACCATGCTTCACTGTGGGTATGGTGTTCTTTTGGTGATGTACAGTGTTGTTTTTGCACCAAACATATCTTTCTTATCGTACATCACGGGACACAGAGCCATAGTAGTTACTATGTGGGCTATTGGCCACCTTCAGGTGATGGACACTGGCACACCCTAAGACAGCAAGTCCACTCCCTATATAACCCCTCCCGCTACTGGGAGTACCTCAGTTTTTTCGCCAGTGTCTAAGGTGTTGGTCACGAGTAAAGATGTGCTGTACTGAGCTCAACTGGAGCGATCCTTGCTGGGGCTAGCTATGCAGCCGGATCTATTCAAAGTGTCTTTTCAGGCCGAATTGAATGGTATCCGGGCCTCGTGGCAGAAGAAACGAGGTTTAGCCTGTAACACTTCTCTTTTTAGAGAGCTGGACCCCGGGATCCAGAGCATTGGTTTTTTTAGCCGTAGTTTTACTGGCGGGGTGCTTTACAGGTCCAGGAGTGTGGGTTCCCTGAGGGGCCCCGGTTCCTGAAGGTTTTGTAACGGAGCCCACCGTGAGAGGTGAAGATTGGGTCTGTTGGTTTTTACCACAGAAAATCCTGCGGCGGAAAGGTAAGTGGAGGTTTCTAAGTAATTTTTTAATTTTCTTATGAAATGTCTCCTTTAAAAAAGTAAATGTTGTCATGCCTTAGAGTCACCACTGGGGGCCGTATAGAGCACGTACCTTGTCATGCTTTCCTCAAACATCACGCTTGTCACAGAAGCAGCAGGCTTCCCTCTGGCGAGCAGCTCAGACCTCCGGTAAGATTGGGGCAGATTTTCTTCCACGAAACACCCCCCACCTAGACAAAGCTCTCCCCCTCTTCCTGCATAGGGGGAAGCCAAAAACGATTGGCGATGCCGCTCCATTTTTTCACCGCCCCTAAATGGCGGCTTGTTACAGTTCTCCTCTTCACAATCCCCCGTCCCACACACACGCCAATCCCGTTGGATCGGAGGCCCACACTTGCGTGGGAAAACCCTCTTTTGAAAAGAGAGGGGGGTGTGAGGTGATGGAAGGGGCGGGGAGTATGTTTAAAAGCTCCATTTTTGCTGGCTACAGATGTTAGAGCGACACAATAGCAAAAAGGGGCATGTAAGAGGTTGGTGTCACAGGCATTCCCTGACACATTTACTAATAGCATCAGGCTGAGCGTTAATAGCACCGGCAGTGGCTGGACTATTGCTCAAGCCGTGGATGCGATTTCTTCTGATAGTACCTCTGCTTTTGTACATCGTGCTAAGGTCAGAAGGGGGGGTTGAAACACATCCAAAAAAGGGCTAAAAGGGTCTCCCTCAAGCTCTGGAAAGCCTACTCATCTCTACAATGGCATCCTCCCCTGAGAGGGGGTGGCTGGTCAGAGTGAGCATTGGGGCCATGAAATGTTTGCAACTGTTTTCAACACTACAGCCCCTGTCTATATTACTAAAAAGGTCTTTTTTCCCCAGCCATGATAGGATTGGAAAAAAAAAGTTAGCGGCTTTAATTGCATCCCAGTTTGGGACAAAATGCGATAGGTTCTCTTCCATTACCCAGGACCCTCAAACTGAGGAACTGGGGGCAGGAGAAGATGAATTCCCTCAGGGGACCATGAAGAGGCTTATGACTGCTCTTTTGAGGTGTCAAATGTGGGGGGATCAGCTTTCACAATCTGTAAGATTGATGGTGCAATTTCTTACTGAATGGTCCGTTCCACACCCTTAACTGAGTGTTTAGGTTCGCTAAAGCCTCCTCAAGCTGTGGATGCCTTTCCTGTCCATTCATTGCTGGTAAAGCTTTTTGTATCTAAGTGGGATCACCCAGATAAGCATTTTTTCCCTCCTAAAAAGTTTTCACACTTTATCCTATGGAGGAATAAATTCACTAAAAGTGGGGTATACCAGCAATTAACGCTACTATATCCTCTGTGAATAAAAGTTTGACTTGTCCGGCAGACAATGCTCAAATGCGTTTGACTTGTCCGGCAGACAATGCACGGATGAAAAGTTGGAATTCCTCTTAAAAAAAACAAACACTTTTTTCTCTGGCAGATTGAGTGTCTCAGCCTGCGCTGACAGTAATCGGTTAATCGTTGGGAGACCAGTTTAAACAGGTGCTCAAGATTATCCTGTTCAGCAGGCCCAGGATCTGGCAAGCTACTAGCAGCTTTCTGTTTGCAATAGTTGCTATGAGAGATTCTATCCTTCATGCCTTGCACCCTTCGCTAAGCGTCATGCAAGAAGCTCCTGGCTAGTTTTCGTTTTTGCGGTGAAAGGCTGTTTGGGGATGATTTGGGTAATACATCCAAAGAAATTCTAGTGGAAAAAGTACCCCTTTGTCATTTAAGAAAAGGAGTAAACGTATTTAATGTTAACAAGCTCCTTCTCCTGTACCAGGGGCATCAGCCTCCAGGCAGTCACGACGGCCTCCGCCGTCAAGTTCAAAAGGGGTCTTGGGGGAGGAAACCTACAAAATAATAAAACCTCCTTATGAGTTATGAGGAGGCGCCCCCGCTCGCTCGAGTAGGGGGAATACTTCTGCAGGATCTGGCAGGAAGAGTGTCGAGACAGATGGGATACTTCCTCAATAGCTCCAGAACTCCAAACTGGAGTTCCAAGAGTTCCCGTCTCCTCGTTTTCTCAGATCAAATATTCCTAAGTATCCAGAGAAAAAGAAGTCTTTCTTTCAGGCAGTGGACCATTTTTTGACAAAAAGTGATCATTGTGGTCCCCATGTAAGAGCAGTGGTTGGGGTTTGGTTCAAACCTTTTTTTCACTGTGCCAAAACCAAATGGACATTCTGGATCTCAAAAATCGAATTTGATTCCTGAATATCCGCTCTTTTTTCGCATGGAGTCAATCCAATCAGTTGTCTCCATCCTACAAGGAGGAGAACTTCTGGCATCTATCGACAGCAAAGATGCATACCTCCATGTGCCTATTTCCTCGCTCACCAGTAATATCTACTTTTCAAGGTAGAAAATTTTCATTTTCAGTATGTAGCTCTGTTTTTCAGTCTAGCTACTACACCTTGAGTGTTTACAAAGGTTCTGGCCCCTCCTCTAGCCAGATTAAGGGCCTAAGGTATAACGATTATAGTTTACCTAGACGATCTGTTCTTGATAGACAAGTCGGTAGCGCGCTTAGACCAAAGTATGGTCACCACATTCAACTACCTGGAATACCTAGGTTGGATTCTCAACCTAGAAGAAATCTTCCTTAAAACCATGAAGAAGGCTAAAATACTTGGGTCTGATCATAGATACACCCAAAAAAAGGGTATTCTTTCCCCAGGCAAAGATCAGCGCCATAAAGGAACTGATTCAGGTGGTCGAAGCAAGATTAATTCTTCTATTTAGCTTTGCATGAGGTTGTTGGGGAAAATGGTGGCTTCATTCAAGGCCGTTCCTTATGCTCAGTTTCATTCAAGACTGCTGCAAAACAGTATCCTATCGGCTTGGAACAAAAGGATTCAAGCTCTAGATTTCCCAATGTGTCTGACTCCACAGGTGCGCCGGAGCCTCAGTTTATGGTTAATAACCAAAAATCTGCAAAGGGGAAAATCCTTCCTTCAGTTACCTGCGAAGTGGTAACAACATATGCCAACCTTTTTTGGGTTGGGAAGCAGTCCTGGAAGAAGCAACTGTCCAAGAGAAGTGGCCCAGATCAGAAATGGCCTTACCCATTAACATTCTAGAAATTCGGGCAGAGCACTTGGTCATGAGGGCCTGAACGTTCAGTTTATGGAATTGTCCTGCCAGGATTCAATCCGACAATGCCACAGAAATGGCCTATATCAATCACCAAGGGGGCACAAGAAGTAGTGCAGCCCAGAGAGGGGTGAATCATATCCTATCTTGGGCAGAAAACAATGTACTTTGCCTATCGGCAGTCTTCATTCTAGAAATAGAAAATTGGCAGGCGGACTACTTGAGTCGCTAGCAGTTGTTCCCGGGAGAATGGTTCCTTCACCCCGATATCTTCCTGTCAATATGTCAAAGATGGGGGATCCCACATGTAAATCTGTTTGCGTCCAGGTTCAGCAAAGAAATCGTCACCTTTGTGTCAAGAACAAAGGATCCGCTAGCATGCGGAACAGATGCCTTGCTATTCCCATGGAATCGGTTCTCACCGATTTATGCATTCCCTCCTATTCTGCCTGCGTCCAAGAGTTCTTCGCAGGATCAAGCAGGAAGGGAAGTCAGTGATTCTTGTGGCCCCCAGCATGGCCCAGGAGATCTTGGTATGCAGAGATCGTAGAGATGGCGGTAGGGGACACATGGACCCTATCACCATGGGCAGACCTTCTCTCGCAAGGTCCGGTATTCCATCCTACTTTACAAACGCTAAATTTAAAGGTTTGGCCATTGAGACCCACATTCTGAAGAAGCGTGGGCTGTCAGGTTCAGTGGTGTCTACTCTGGTTAATGCAAGGAAGCCGGCCTGCAGAGTCATATATTATAGAGTCTGGAAGGCATATGTCTCCTGGTGTGAATCCAGGGGTTGGCACGCCAGGAAATATGTCATAGGTAGAATCCTGACCTACAGATGGGATTAGAAATAAAGCTGGCCTTGAGTACTATCAAGGGCCAGGTTTCGGCCTTATCGGTATTATTTCAGCGACCACTTGCTTCACACTCTTTGGTTCGTAGCTTTATTCAGGGGGTAACGTGGCTTAATCCTCCAGTTAGGTCACCCCTGAACCCTTGGGACTCGAATTTAGTCCTGTCGGCATTACAGAAACAGCCTTTTGAGCCAATACGACATATTCCCTTGGTCCTTTTGACAAAAAACTAGTTTTTCTGGTAGCCATATCTTCTGCAAGAAGGGTATCAGAGTTGGCTGCTCTTTCTTGTAAAGAGTCATATTTAATTATTCACAAGGATAAGGTTGTATTGCGTCCTCATCCTAATTTTCTACCTTCATTTTTCCCAGAACCCCGTTCTGTGGAAATAAAGTCACTGCATTCTCTTGATGTGGTGAGAGCAGTCAAAATCTATTTGAAGGCGACTGCTCAGATTCGAAAAACGGATGTTTTGTTTGTGTTGCCTGAAGGTCCCAAAAGAGGACATGCAGCATCGAAATCTACTGTTTCTAAATGGATTCGACAAGTGATTGTTCAAGCTTATGGTTTAAAGAGGAAAGTTCCACCTTTTAATATTAAAGCGCACTCCACCAGGGCTGTTAGTACTTCCTGGGCAGTACATCACCTAGCCTCCATGGCTCAAATCTTCAAGGCCACATCTTGGTCTTCAGTCCATACATTTACCAGATTCTATCAAGTAGATGTAAAAGGTCATGAGAATATCGCCTTTGGGCACAGTGTGCTGCAGGCAGCAGTGTAAGTCCTCTGGTCTCATAGTGCCCTACTTTTGTTGTGTCTCCCTCCCTTCAGTTGGCATTGCTATGGGACATCCCACATAGTAACTACTATGGCTCTGTGTCCTGTGATATACAATAAGAAAATAGGATTTTTATAACAGCTTACCTGTAAAATCCTTTTCTTTGAAGTACATCACGGACACAGAGGTCCGTCCCTTCTTTCTGGTATACACGTGTATTGCTTTGCTACAAAAACTGAGGTACTCCCAGTAGTGGGAGGGGTTATATAGGAGTGGACTACCAGGTATGGTTTATTTGCACATTTGCACTTTTTTTTTTTGCACGTTTATTTGCACATTTTTGCCTCTCATATTGCTTTTATATACTTTTTACCGTATCTGTGATCACTTTTATACTGCTTATCTTGCAAATCGTTGTAAGATTTTTTATGCCCAAATAAACCATACCTGGTTGACCTGCACCATATGGAGCACCTTTTTTCTTTCCCTTTTCATCATATATTTTGACACTGCTGATCATCCATCCATCATCATTACGTGGACGGGTCTTGGACCCCTTTGGCTGCCGGTTGTCGGTCCTTTCCGGTTTTGCAATTTGGGTTCTTTTATTCATCATCGCTTCCAGTAAGGTATTCCCAGGAGGACTACGAGCTCTTTTGACCCACTGCCGTATGGTATGTGTGTCCACCATAGCTGGTAAGAGTACCCCACCTCTTATATCTTATCCTTTGGAAGTGTTTATAGGCATACCAACAGGTTCACTAGGACCATACATTAGTCAACTCATCCGGAAACGAGGCTTTAAGAACTTTCTTCACTTCTCGTGTACTCATCATATGGACTATGTTCTACATCCCATTGTCTCACCAGCACAATTAGTGTTTATATCTTCTCCATTTAACAATACTTCATTTTTGTGTATTGATTGTTTTATACTTATCATAATTGTATGAGTATCACTATTATTTGTTTTATGTGTACTGATTAATTTTTGGTCACTTGATCTCATGTTTCCACCTACATGGTCACTTGTAACATAAAAAATGTGGAAAAAGTGAAGCGCTGTGAATACTTTCCAGATGCACTGTAGGTACAAGGCAGGAATAAGGCTCACGATTTAACAGCAAGCATGCATCTGGCTAGCAGGCAAAACACTGAAGCAAGAGGCACTAGTAGAGGAGGTCTAAATACCCTCCCAGCAGCCAGCACCAAGTGGAGACCGATTACTGGGATCTGCTGGCTGCTGGGAGACACCTGCTGGTAGACACTGGAACTAAAACCTTCTGCCCGGGGAACCACAGTGCCACCAGCAGGTGATCCAGGTCCTGACAGAGGGTGTACTTGGTCAGCAAGTCAGCAACAATTTTGAGGTAAGTGGTACATGTCTAGTAACATCCACATGAATAGTTGGTAAGGTCTTTTTGTTGATGACACAAAGTTGTGGAATAGGGTTGATATCCCTGGAGGTTTGGCATTGCTGGAAGATTGGTCAAAGCAGTGGAAACTGCAGTTCGATGTCCCTAAATGTAAAATAATGCACCTAGGAAAAAAGAATCCCTTGATAGACTACACTATTGGGGATACGGTGTTGACCAGCACTGCACTGTGGGGGTACTTATTTTCAGATGACTGCAAAATTTAACAAAGAGTTTGGTCATGCAGTGGGAAAAGCGAATAGAATTCTAGGATGGGTCACTAGAAGGGTCACCAGCTGGAGCAATAAGGTCCTGATTCCTCTATATAAATCTTTAGTTAGACCTCATTTAGAATACTTGTCCAGTTTTGGAGACCTCACTTACAAAAAATATTTTGATAAGAACAGGTCCAGAGTTGGGCAGCAAAAATAATGAAAGGTGTGAGGGATAAAATATATCAGGAGAGACTTCAGGAACTTAATATGTACAGTCTGGAGGAAAGAAGTGAAAGGTGAGACATGAATAAAACTTTTAAATACATCAAGGGGGTGAATATGGTTCAGGAGGGCAGCATTTTCAGTACTGAAAGTTGATGCTAGGAATAGACTTCTAACAGAGGTAGTGAGTCAGTCAACAGTAAGTGAATTTAAACATGCTTAGGACAAACATTGATCTATACTCAAAAAAAAAAGATTAAAAAATCATGTTATAGATATAAACAAACAAAAAATGGGCATACTCAATGGACTACTTGGTCTTTTTTTTCTGCCATCACTCTTCTATGTTAAAGAAAACACGATTCGTCAGACCAGGCAGACTCAATGGACCATTTGGTCTTTATTCTGCCATCACTCTTCTATGTAAAAGAAAACATGATTCATCAGACCAGACCACCACCTTTTATTGCTCTTTGGTCCAATTCTGATGCTCATGTGCACATTGTTGGCACTTTTGGCTGTGTGCACTAGTTATCATTGGCAGCCTGATTATTCTGTAGCTACACAGTCCCATACACCACAAACAGCGATACCCATTTTTTTCTGCTTTCTACACATCAACTTCAGGGACAGCATGTTTACTTGCTGCCTAATATATTCAACTGACTTTCAGATGCCATTGTAACAAGATAATCAGTGTTATTAACTTAACCTGTCATTGGTCATAAAGTTGTGGTTGATTATTACATTGATGCACTATTGATTGCACTATTCTGACAACTTGTAGCCATCCATCTATACCATGTTTTACAGACTGACATACTTTTTTCTCAGCCCATGAGTATGGTGTAGGTCCATACCGCCACAGTTAGATTTACAGTTGGCAATTCTACATATATACAGATTGCACTTAATTCCGATTGAATCATTCACTCTTTTACTTGTATTTTGTTCTTTTACAGACAGTCTATGACCAGTGGTTTATTACACTTTTCAATATTGTATATACATCACTTCCTGTCCTAGCCATGGGGCTGTTTGATCAGGTATGATATTATATAACTTAAAGTGAACCTGTGTTCCTACCCAAGAGCAGACATCCAAAGATGTGCACTGTACCTTTATTAGCTAGAAATTTCTCCTCTGTGCCCCTCTTTGAGCCACTGTCATTTTTATTATTGGGGCCAAACTACCCTGAACTTTATGGCTAAACGCTGTGAACTGCCACCCCTTGTCCAGTGATCATTCTTTTGCTAGCTCTTGAGATTGCATTGAACAGTGGAAAAGCAGTAGGCAGAGCATCTTGTGTCTGTTCCTGTGCAGGGCATTTACTTGTATGGACTAGAAAATGTGGCTATGTTTTACATTTGGGTTGGTTTAACCTTTTAATTAAAGCAGCCTCCCAAATCATAAATAACAGTAAAAAATATTGAATTGCTTCAATAGTTAGGGGTGCACCGAATGGAAATTTTGGTACCGAAACTAAAAATGCACTTTGCCGAAAACCGATAACGAAACCGAAAATGACAGTTTTTAAAAAATATTTATATTTTTGTATATATAATTGTATTATATTCGACTTTTGAATTAATATCATCAATTTAAATAAATATGAATGTATTGTTGGCCATTATTGGCACTTTTAGTGCAAGAAAAGCTCAAGAAAAATGCAGTATGCAGTCTCTGACCATCTCTTGTATCATGTCCTCA
Organism: Lithobates clamitans; assembly: GCA_037952925.1. Classification (NCBI taxonomy): domain Eukaryota; kingdom Metazoa; phylum Chordata; class Amphibia; order Anura; family Ranidae; genus Lithobates; species Lithobates clamitans. The sequence continues at coordinate 1,993,113 of JBBGZY010000906.1, forward strand.
GTCTTTAACCATCTCTTGTATCATGTCCAGTGTCTCTAACCATGTCTTATATCAGGTCCACAGTCTCTAACCATCTCTTGTATCACGTCCACAGTCTCTAACCATCTCTTGTATCATGTCCTCAGTCTCTAACCATCTCTTGTATCAGGTCCACAGCCTCTAACCATCTCTTGTATCATGCCCACAGTCTCTACCCATCTCTTGTATCAGGTCCAGCCTACCAGTGCCTGTGGATGCAGCCTACCAGTGCATGTTAGATGCAGCCTACCAGTGCCTGCGGATGCAGCCTACCAGTGCCTGTGGTTGCAGCCTACCTGTGCCTGTTGATGCAGCCTACCAGTGCATGTTAGATGCAGCCTACCAGTGCTTGTGGATGCAGCCTGCCTGTGCATGTTGGATGCAGCCTACCAGTGCATGTTGGATGCAGCCTACCCGTGCATGTTGGATGCAGCCTACCAGTGCATGTTGGATGCAGCCTACCAGTGCATGTTAGATGCAGCCTACCAGTGCATGTTAGATGCAGCCTACCAGTGCATGTTAGATGCATCCTACCAGTGCATGTTAGATGCAGCCTACCAGTGCATGTTAGATGCAGCCTACCAGTGCCTTTGGGATGCAGCCTACCAGTGCCTGTGGGATGCACCCTACCAGTGCTTGTGGAATGCACCCTACCAGTGCCTATGGGATGCAGCCTACCAGTGCATGTTAGATGCAGCCTACCGGTGCATATGGATGCTGCCTGCCTGTGCATGTTGGATGCAGCCTGCCAGTGCAAGTTGGATGCAGCCTACCAGTGCATGTTAGATGCAGCCTACCAGTGCCTGTGGGATGCAGCCTACCAGTGCCTGTGGGATGCAGCCTACCAGTGCCTGTGGGATGCAGCCTACCCTTGACTGTGGGATGCAGCCTTCCGTTGCCTGTGGGATGCAACCTACCGGAGCCTGTGGGATGCAGCCTACCGGTGCCTGTGGGATGCAGCCTACCGGTGCCTGTGGGATGCAGCCTACCAGTGCCTGTGGATGCAGCCTACTGGTGCCTGTGGATGCAGCCTACCGGTGCATGATAGATGCAGCCTACCAGCGCTTGTGAATGCAGCCTGCCTGCACATGTTGGATGCAGCCTACCAATGCTTGTGGGATGCACCCTACCGGTGCTTGTGGGATGCACCCTACCGGTGCTTGTGGGATGCAGCCTAGCAGTGCCTGTGGAATGCAGCCTACCAGTGCCTGTGAGATGCATCCTACCAGTGCATGTTAGATGCAGCCTATCAGTGCATGTTAGATGCATCCTACCAGTGCATGTGGATGCAGCCTGCCTGTACATCTTGGATGCAGCCTGCTTGTGCATGTTAGATGCAGCCTACCAGTGCATGTTAGATGCAGCCTACCAGTGCCTATGGGATGCAGCCTACCAGTGCCTGTGGATGCAGCCTGCCCGTGCCCATAAGATGCAGCCTCTCACCAGTGCCTGTCAGATGCAGCCTGCCTGTGCCCAGATCAGAGCGGCAATCTCTCGCTGTGTCAGGGAGCTGGATTTGAATTGTCCGGGCCACAGTAACAATGACCCGCCTCCTGTGATCAAGTCACACTGATTTAATGCCCTGGCCGTCTATCTCAGGAGGCGGGACATTGTTACTAAGGCACCCTGACACAGGGAGATCGCCGCTCTGCAAGGAGAGGAGGAGGGAGGGGAGGACAGGACCTTGAGCTGCCAGGATGACACCCTGCAATGAGCAGCACCTGGCGGCACAGCCACCCCTACTGCGCATGCGCAATTATCGGCACAATTGTCTGCATTTTTTTTCTTTCGGCACTATGCCGAAAACACAATTTTTGGATGAAATTTCGGTGCATCCCTAGTTTTACTGCTCTGGGACCTTTAGTTCACATCTGTGCATAATTGTGTAGGAGAGGAAATGAGGCAGTTACAGGTGCAGGAAGAGTGTAAGGATTCTACCATGCTGACACAAAAAATGTGAATTTTATTTTGCAGTTACAAAGCTCCATAATAAATAGCAGCAGATTAAGGGCCAGTTCACACCATAGAAACGCATTCCGGATGTGTTGCAGATGCTTTTATACATGCACGTTTTTGATGTGTTTCTAATGCGTTCCAGTGCATTTTTGATGCAATCCTGTGCATTTTCCCCCCTCATTTTTCTTAACCGTAGATAATGTGTGTTTTTGGTGCATTTAGGTGCTTTCCAGTGCATTTTTGATGTGTTTTACAGTGTTCCAGTACAGTCCAGTGCAGGAAAAATGCAGCATGTTCTACTTTGTTTTCTGTACCTGGAACGCACTGGAACTGCAAGCACTAGTGTGAACTATGCCATTGAAAACCATATAACCTACTTTCCATGCATTTTTGATGCAGAAAAAAAACGCACTGGACTGCATGTGGTGTGAACTGGCCCCTAAATGAAAAGGCAATTTGAGTAACTGAGTTTGAGTAAAAATTATAAAATAACTTGTATGAAAGTTATATCTGTTGTGTCAATTAAAATCTGTTTAAAAAAAACCTAAATCGCCTTGTGTAGAATGTGTTAACCCTATTAATATTGTTTATTGTGAATCTCTTCGTAGGATGTGAATGAACAGAACTGTATGGACTACACTAAACTCTATGAGCCTGGTCAGCTGAATCTACTATTCAACAAGCGAAGATTTTTTATATGTGTATTACATGGGATTTACACCTCTTTTGCCCTGTTCTTTATACCTTTTGGTGCATTTTTTAATACGGCTGGAGAGGATGGAAAACACATAGCAGACTATCAGTCTTTTGCTGTCACTGTTGCTACAAGCCTAGTAATAGTGGTCAGCGTCCAGGTAATGACTTTTGTATTTTTAGTTTTTGCAAAAGCAGATCAAATGGTTCCTGCCACAAAGGCCCAGTTCACACTGCTGCATGGTGCGAGATCGCATGTGATTCCTCCTGCACTGCACTGCAAATCACATGCCATGTCCATGCCATGCGATTTCAGCCATACAGATAGTATGGCTGAAATCGCATCGCATTCGGACTAAACTTGCACAGGAGCCTTTTTTTGGTCCGCACCAGAATCGGATCGCATGGGTGTTCACACCTATGCGATACGATTCATGTCCGAACTAACAGTTCGCAGTGCGATATGCAAGCTGAAATGGGGGTGTCATTAACAATATATTGACACTCCCCAGCAGTTCGCATATGGCAGTGTGAACTGCCGTGCGAGTTGGGTGCGATGCGGGAACCTGCAGTGGATTCGCAGGGTTCCCGCATCGCAGCAGTGTGAACCAGGCCAAAACCCTTCTCAGCCTTTCTTCCCGGTCTCTAGTGAAGATCTTCATGCCATGTATGAAGATCTGTAGTGGAAACCCTGCATCTATGCTTGGATTAATGGTAGCTATCACTAGAGTTCCTGTAACACCTAGCGGGAGCAGAGGTATTCAAACTGTAGATGAGAAGTGTCCATTTCCATGACTTCTTTTAAATTCCAAGTCCTGCCTACCCAGAGGGAATCCTTTGTACTACTTGTTATAATATATTAAGTTTATATTATATATTTGTTTAGTTTTTTTAAAGCCCATCTCGGGGCAGAACTGAAAAGTTGTGCTGCCCCCTCTCATCGCTCCAATTTTTTTTTTAATGACATACCCGATGAAACAATTCTATACCTTGATGGGGCCGTTTTCAAGTGTGGGAGACAGCTGTAAATGTGCTCTTTACAGTCAGTCCCCATCATTTCCCCCATACTGACGTCATCACTAAAGTCTGTGTTCTAGATTCTGAGAGAACCCTGCCGATGGACAGCCAATAGGAAGTGTCCGTGCCACTAAGGCAATGACATGGACACCCAAATAAGCCCCCGCCTTCTGTGCATGAAAGAAGAGAGCAGGTTTGAAACAGGAATATCACGATACCACGGATTTAAGTAAGTAAAAGGGGCATTTAGGTAGATTTTTAATAAGCCAGGGATTAGAGGGGTGTGTGAGGGTAGGGAAGCACTCCAGAGGGTAACTTTTGATTAAAATTAATGTACCATTTCATATGTTCAATTCCTGGTAATAATGCAACCCCTTTCCCAGGCTTATGGTTGCCTTGAACAGGTATGCTTCTGTTGCTGTTATAACTTTTTAAGCATAATATAATATATAATAAGCATTATAACTGTATTAAGCATATAATAAAATAATTACTGAGAGTTTCTGTGTTGCAGATTGGCCTGGACACCAGCTACTGGACTGCTATTAACCATTTCTTTATCTGGGGCAGCCTCGCTGTGTACTTTTCTATCTTATTTGCCATGCACGGAGATGGGATCTTTGATATTTTCCCCAGTCACTTTGGATTTGTGGGTAAGTGTACTTTGTTTTTGTATGTTTAATTAACTTTATATTCATATTTAAAAGCAAACAACATACACATTATAGTATAACTTGTTAGCAAACAAAAACATTGTTTCACTGATAAAAGCATACATCGGGCAGGAGTTTGCAATGATTTGACTAGAAAAGTTTTGACATATGGACAGTTTTAAAGTAAGCAGCTTTTAACACTACATGTGCATCACTACAAATGTATTCCAAATCATTACATGTTGTTGTTAGATTCTGTCCATCCTCTGTTTTCGGCTGTTTTCTTGTCAATTTCATTGACAACAAAAAGTATACTTTTGTTATTTTTGGTTTGACATAGAAATTGCTGTTGTAAATTTTCAACGTTTTATTTAGTTGAAAATGTGTGCATCTGCAAGTAACAAAACTGAAGTAGTACATGTTCAACTGAAGAATCTTACATGTAGATATGTATAAAGCAAATATTTACCCTATACATTTATGGACGTCAACTTTTTTCTAGCTAAATGAAAGATATACTGGTCACTGCTAGTAAATAAAAAATAAATTAGCAGCAGCTTAACTGTGATAGACTCTCCATTTAAAGAATAAAATATATAAAATATAATAAACATTTTAGTGGAACGTATTAATGATATAAATAAATAAAGGGTAACTGTTTATAATAATGCTTTATAATAAAAAAATGTTTTAGAAAAAACTGGAACTAGTTGTGGCAAGTATAAATATGTTTCAAAAAGGTAATTTTTATGCACTCAAAGTTGATATTTGCCATTATTTTACTGATGAACTAAATTTATTGTTACTTCTTCTTTATTTATTAACAGGAAATGCTAGAAATTCTCTAAGTCACAAAAGCGTTTGGCTTGTGATATTCCTGACCACTGTGATTTGTGTCATGCCTGTGTTGACTTACCGATTCTTGAAAGTGGATCTGAGTCCTACACTAAGTGATAAGGTAATGCAGCATAGATGTGTTCTGAGTCCTACACTAAGTGATAAGGTAATGCAGCATAGATGTGTTCTACAAAAATTTGATGATTAATTTCCTAGATAGCAGAATTTATTTAAACCATGTGCTCTGTTGCTACAGATGTGCTGCCTAAGAGCCAGGGCCCTAACAGTACCATAGAAGAAATGTCTGGGATTCCCTTGAACGTATGTTCTCATGCAATGGCTTCTATCTGGAAAAAAACTTTGACTCTCAGAAAAATTACATTTTTTACTTGGGGGTCCCAGAACAAATGCATACTTGCAGACTATGCATATTTAAAAAATCAATTTATGTTTTATAAAAAGGTATGGCTATATTTGGGTCCCATGACTAGAATGCTGTGATGGTTGAGCTGCTTGAACAATGCTATGATTGTGGTTGGTTTGTAAGCATAAAAGCTGGCAAACACGTGGTCCCAAAGCAGCCTCTCATCTTCCGTTCTTTGTGGCAGATTTTTCATAATCTGGAAAACATGAATTATCAATGGTCACCGGTTAAGAAATGGTGCCCTAGAGGAATAGCACATTGACAACTGGAGATTCCAAAGCAGTGGCACACTGACACTTAGGGTTCTAGAACAAGGGCACCGTGACTGCTGGGGATTAGTACAGTGATGCTCGAATACATTAATTCCCAGCTGAAAGGCAATTGAGTATCACTGGTATCCACAGCAGATCTCTAACCAATGACATTGGGGTTGATTTACTAATGGAAAATCCACTTTGCACTACAAGTGCACTTGGAAGTGCAGTTGCTGTAGATCTGAGGGGAAGATCTGAAATGAGGGGAAGCTCTGCTGATTTTATCATACAATCATGTGCAAGCAAAAATGCTGTTTTTTATTTTCCTTGCATGTCCCCCTCAGATCTACAGCGACTGCAATTCCAGTGCACTTGTAGTGCAAAGTTGATTTGCCTTTAGTAAATAAACCCCATTGTCTTTTGCATAATTTGTGAGTGTTTAATGCACTTTTTGTATAGGGTACCAGGAAAAGCAGTTTTGCCCCACTTCCCTAGAAACCTGCGCTTTGCTCTTCTTCCTTATGCTCCAGCTTGGGGACTCTCCCTCAGTGTCCTCGCATACTATGCAAGTCTATAGGCTCTGCATTGTACTTGATGGCATCAGTGGGCATGCAAAGTCTGGAGCATAAGGAGAAGAGGCTGCAGGTGTGGTCTTACAATCGTAAGGGAGCAGAGGATCAGGTAGGATACTTTCTGCTGTCCTAGACAATAACAAGCATTTACTCCAGGTAGTGGGCGGCATTCCCACTACAAGGGAGGATTTTTGTGACAGGCAGAGAGATCAGAGCGTGCAGCTCTAACTCTCCTGTTCTCTATGCCAGTGTTTCTCAACTCCAGTCCTCAAGGCGCCCCAACAGGTCACGTTTTCAGGATTTCCCTCAGATGAAACAGCTGTGGTAATTACTAAGGCAGTGAAACTGATCAAATCACCTGTGCAAAATAATGGGAAGCCTGAAAACGTGACCTGTTGGGGCGCCTTGAGGACTGGAGTTGAGAAACACTGCTCTATGCTATGTCTGTCACAGCCATGGCAGACCAGAAAATGGATTGCTCCAAATTTGTTAATTAGGAACAGCGTCTGCTCTGAATTTTTATGTTTAGAGGAGCGGTGCACCACTGTTTGTTAGTTCCCTCCTCTGTTTTTATGAACTAGTAAAGCATTTCAAATTGAAAGTTTTTTTCAGGAGAATGAGGCCAATAAAGTGCATGCCATTTAATGTAGCAAATGTGTCTGTTTTTCCCACTGATGACCCTTCTATCTAGAAGAGGTAAGGGGGAAGGTGGGAGAGATTTGTCAGAGGGTTTTGTTAATTAGAGGGGTTAATTAGAGGGATCCCAATGCTGTAATTAGGTTTTTTAACTTATTGATTGGCAACCTAGACACACTCTAAAAAACAAATATATTTGGTGATATACTAACATTCCAGTCTCAACTTACTAAGTGGAGATACACTATATGACCTAGCAGCCTATACACAATGAATAGGATTCTTCTCAATAGGACCAAGCTGTATTAATATTATTATATTGTGTCATATTATTCTTTCCTGACACTCCGCCCCCTGCCCTATTCCAGGACCGGTTATACTATATAAGTAAGTCTCCTCCCTGCAGGCAGCAGTCTCTTTTTTTCCTCACTGCTACAGCTGCTGCTGAAAGCAGGATTTTTTTTTCCCCCTCACCTTGTCGGATTCATCTCGCCAAGCCGCACAGGTTCAAGCCTCTCTTATGGTGAAGCTCCCCGCTGTACAGGCTGTAAATCTCCTAGATGGGGGAAGACCTCCCCCCCTCAGGATCCAGGATGAGGGGGGTGATGGCATCTGGTCTCTAGGTATTGCTCCTTCATCATGACTCTATGGATGGACATTCATTGGACTTCCGGTTTGGCCATGAGACGTGCAGGTGGTAAGGCATGACATGGTGCACAAGTCTATAGTATTCAGTTACTGTTATGTGGTTAGACGTTGTCTGCAAGTATGCTGTTAACTTGCACCACTGAAAGCATAGGTCACACATGTGAATCTGGCTGGCTTGTCCATAGTTTCAGTCTGTTTACTAATGCAGACTCAAACCACAACCTGTGAGGCAATACCGCTAATGCTGATAGCAGGTGTGCTGTGCTGGGCTGAAGCCTTCCTATTAACTCAGCAAGGCCTGGCCCTACAGGCTTGGCTTATTGATGTCCGTAAGTATGCTGTTAACTTGCACCACTGAAAGCATATATCACACATGTGAATCTTACTGGCTGTCCATAGTGCCACTCTGTTTACTAATGCTTCACAGGTTTTGGTTCTGCAGTACTACTAATGCTTAGGCTGATAGCAGGTGGTGCTGAGACTTTCCTATTAACTCAGCAGGGCCTGGCCCTGCAGGCTTGACTTACTGTGTACTGATGCTTGGTTGTTGTATGGACCTTTGCAGTACATTTGTGTAAGGTAGGTTTAACCTGCTAGTTCTAATTGTATGATGACTATTAACCTGTGCTGCTTGCCTGTGATTACATTGACTCTACAGTACTAATAACTGCTATGTGTTTATTACTATGCATTTACATGCTGGTTCTGATGCTAAAATGAAAGTCAGGATCTGCTTAGTTACATTTCCTTAGTCCTTTACCTGTTATCAGTGTTTAATTGCTTCTGTTATCTGTGGTACACCACAGAGCGGATATGTGGTTTGCTGCTTGTAGTGGTTACTACTGATGTTGTTTAACAAATACTCCCAGGAATGGCTCCAGTCTTTCAGCTCATCCGTGGGCCAGTAGCAATCAGCTTTCCTAGAGACCAGCAACGTTCATTACGGTGAGGACAGATAGGTATATTCTATCCTAAAAGAGTGCACATTATGGGCATAATGGATTGTGAATCTCTCCAGCCCTCAACACCAGCACCACTTCTCAGGAGGAGGAGAGTCAACCTGCTTCTGCAACAGGGACAGGTTCTCTTTATTTCTGAAGGAACCCACTATGTATTTAGCTGATAGAAGAGGCAGACTAAGGAAATCTCCACAATAATCTGGGGCAATACTGGTGGTAGTTGGTGTGTCGGACAAAATGCATGCCAAGTTGCAGGCAAAAGGCAGCGGCAAATGGGCAGAGACTAAGAAGGCCTATAGTCGCTAATGGTTGCTAATGGTTCCATACCAAGCCTAATCAAACAGCTACGTTTATTTAAAGGCAACCTCTACTCAGGGGCGGACTGACCATTTGGGCACTCGGCACTGCCTGAGGGCCCCATGCCCTAAGGGGCTCCATCAGGGTTGCCAGCCTCAATAAAACCAGGGACAGTATGTAAACATCTTTTTTTTTTTTAAATCTCAAGATTATAGCTGCCCCGCCTCTCCAGTACCTTTTCAGTGTGTGTATGTGTATTCTGTGTGTATATTGTGTGTTTGTGTGTGTATACTGTATGTGTGTGTGTGTATACTGTGTGTCCCCATATTCTATTGCCTGGGGGCCCCATAATCTCCTATTGCCTGGGGGCCCCATAATCTCCTATTGCCTGGGGGCCCCATAACCTCCTATTGCCCGGGGTCCCCATAATCTTCTCCTATTGCCCGGGCGCCCCATAATCTCCTATTGCCCGGGGGCCCCATGAGTTGTCAGTCCACCCCTGCCTCTACCTCAGAAGCAGTTGGCCAGGGAGTCTTTATCAGACTGGCCAGATGGGTCAGCCTTAGCTGGTGGTAGCTTGCTTCTGGGAAGTTGCTATGGAAAGTTGGCATATCAGAGGCAAAAGTGCATGTTTTAACTCTGTCCAAATTGACTGTGTGGATCTCTATTCAGTAATGCTCAGGTACCAAGCTAATCAAACAACTAAGTTGCTTAAAGGGTACCTGTGCCTCAAAAGCAGCCGGCCAAACAGTCTTCATCAGATTAGCCAGGGGTGCCATTCTGCCAGCAGAAAAGCAATATCCTTTGCAGAAGCCCTGGAATAGCGAATGGATCAGGAGATGAAGAAGGCTCATACTACTATTAAGTAGTGTTATATGACCTGTGGTTGAGCTCACTTTGGTAGCCAGACTGTCAGGATCTCAGACAAGATGAAAGCAGAGCTCTGGCCAGTAATAAACTCTCTATGATGGCCGATCCTAGAGTGAAAATGAAGTAGCCAGTGATGCAGTTCAGCCACGGTAGATGCAAGACTGTATGCTGTTTCTCTAGTAGTCCGTTGTGGGCAGTTAACCCTTATGGCTCATCCCACAAGTAACACATACCGCTTTTAAGTCGGAGTGGTGACTGCTCAAGTTGGATCCAGTGATATCTAGAAGGAGGGATTAATCCCTTATGTTAATCGCCAATGACCAGAGGATAGCCAAAAGGCAAAGTAACGAAGATTGAATGACAGGTTAAACCTGGGAAAACTATAGAGGAGAATAAAGAATCCATAATAATCTTTATTTGTCTGCCTAAAGCCGAGTCCACTCCCTTTGTGGAGCAACAAAGTTTCTCCACCCAAGTCGTCCAGTAGGGTCGGCCGGCAGAATTATATGTAAATTTGAGCTTTAGGATCTGTGGGTCCTGTGCATTAAGGAAGCCATTGGAATTTTCGTTCCTCTCCTCCAACTAATTGCATTCCCTCCGTGACGCATTAGAGCAATTAACGCCGGAAAACAAGTGTTACCACACCTTTTTTAACGGTGAGCCATCCAGCCAATAAAGATGTCAAGGGTTATGTCTGCATTTTCCTTAGTCAAAAGGCAGACTTGTTCAACAAGCAGTAGGATTAGGATCCTAAACCTCATATGGCATTGTTGCAATCAATCTCTCTAGCCATCAGTAAGGCTCGGTTTCCACAAATCGTACCCCATGATTTCCAAGGAGTACCGTTCATTATCTGTGCAACTTCAAATCGCAGTGACTTCAAAGTAGTCCATGCACTACTTTGGTCCCACTTCGATGCGACTTAAGGTCCATAGACCTTAAGAATACACAGGCATTGCTTCAAGTCTCAGCAAATCGCATGACTTTTAGGTTACAATAGTGGGAACCTAGGCTAAGATTGTAGATTGTCTTTAGAACTAGCAGGTGTGTGTAAAATTTATACACACTTTGATACACCCATGCTTCTACAAGTACCTTTGCTTGGCCGTTGGAGAGTTCACTACGAGTTCATCTGGCAGACTTTGGCCTTTCCACAAACTCAGGTAATTTCCCAGGACATTAGGTCCAGTAGTGGCCGTCTTGTGGGAGCAAGAGCTTCTGGTGATCCAACAGCCTGGCACAGTGTCTTCCAGGTCCTGGAAAAAGGTCTAGTTCAGACTCTGAACGAATTGGGAGGGGCCATCATCGAGAGACCAACTAGTCTCATTACAGCAATGGAAAGGAGGAAGAAAACTGTGCTAGGAAGAATCAAATAGCAGCAGCTTATTGTGAGATATACACAAAAAACAAATAGGAAACAGAGAAGCCGCGCGAGAATTTAAAACCAAAAATATTGATTAATTCCGGAATGAGTGGGATAAAAATATCCCTAATGAATAAATTTAAATAACTCTGTAAATATGATGTAGAAAAATTAGTGAAATTAAAGTGAATATATACCAGAAAAACATAAAAAATTATATTTATGTTGTGCTGGTTAAAGTCCAAAATAATGAATGTCCCAACTTTACAAATAATAATAACACTCGGTGATTTGACATAACGAAGTGTATCCCCAACTTATGAATGGCATGCTTACCAGATAGTAAGCCAATTAGACAGGTGGCTTAACCCAGCCTGGGCCTTGGTATGAACCAGTCACAGTAGGATGTAACAGAGATCTGCTTGAACGGCGGGTTTGCGTTAAGTCCACGTTAAAGAATTATCCCAGATAGCAGACTCAAAAAGCAGGTAACTTAACGACCAAATAAACTCCAGCTGGATAAGATGAGACTATTGGAAGAATGGATCGGCCTTACAGCTTTGAACCGAAGACTCCATAATTCTCCAGTTGAATGTAGGACCAATCCCAAAAGGAATGAAATAGTGCCAATAGCGTAATAACGTTTATACTAATTTATTTATATAAAAAAGCACTTACAAACGAACTTGCAACAGTGAGTACAACGATAGTAGGCAGTGGGTAAAACAAAGCTGGCCAGCAACAAACAAATCTCCCGTCCTCCTCAATGGGGCGATGTGGTGATATCAGCACGTACCTCCCAGATGCGTTTTGGCAATGACGTTTTCAATGGGGATCCCACGTCATTCCTAGAACTTCCTGTCAGACTCCGTAAGGTACAAAGGCGTTGGATGTCAAGGGATGGTCTCCAAACCAACCCGTTCAAGGGATCGGCAGCAAATAAGGCTATCAGGATATTGATCTGACAGTAACCTTAGTGGCTGAGTCTGCAGATTAGCCAGTATGTATATCGAACGAACCTAATGGTCTCCAGGATCCTTATCAGGATCCGCTGTCATTCAGGGTGATGAGGACAATAATTGCCCAGTGTCCTTCAGGCCATGATATCCACGGGTACAGTCCCGGATCCGGGAAGCTCCTATTCTCCTTCCTGAGATCCAATACTTCATACAGCGTGCCCAACTGTATCGTCCAAATTCAGACAAGTTATATCTAGATGCTGGAGACCCGAGAAGTGAAGGCTCACCTGGATGTCTCACCTTAGTGTTTGAAACCCTATGGAGGCCAGGGCACCTACTCAAAACTTCAAGTATATTAGATCATAGGAAACCCTGCAGAATTTAAAGGATGGAATCCTCTGTTCCCTGCTTTAAGGATTGAATTGTTTACAAGTAAGCCCAGAGACGGCATTAAAGGATAGATGAGGCTCGGTCATGTCCTCACTCTGTGGGATCCAGTAACTGTTGCATATCTTGGTAAACCAATTCTGAAAGACCTGGGAAGATTGTTCTTTCCCCTGGGGTCTTCCAAATAGTGTGGGACACGTTGTCTCACTCGCCATTCAGCGGGATAAGACATCATAAATATGGCCAGTAACACTGAAGAAGTATTTTGTATGGCTAATAGGTCTAGAAGGATCTCAGATATCCAAGTGTCAAGCCTTAAACTACCTTGTTGCTGCCATTATCAGGCAAAATGGCTCTAGTCTCTTCCTCAGCACTATACAGAGGTCTGCAGCTTTACATCTGGGTTAGAACATCATCCTTCCGGCATATCCTAACTAAAGTATCTGAAGTACCACAAGCATTGGAAATAGATTCAAGTTTGAAGAGAGACATGGAAGTGACCCTTCTTCAAAGAGCAAATAATGGGCTCTTCAGGCCTAGCGGCATCAGAAGAGGACAATCACTGTCCATTAAAGACAATCACAGTGGTTCGGATCAAGTTAGTCAAGGTGCTTAGATGGCTAGGACAAATCCATCAATTGAGGACAGAGACCGCTTTACCAGACGGATTGCGCATCCATGGAAGGAACTTAAAGGAGTCCCTCCAGAACTAATATATGTAAACTGCGACTTGGTCTACATTCAACACGTTGGGGGCACATTTTAAAGTGGACCCAGCGGCCTTAGCTACAATACAGTTAAGTCGTTGGTGAGGATAGATCTAATCCTCGACTTAAACACTTCATTACACACCCTTGTCTTCTCGTGATTGCTACATCCCATACATATATGCTGTCATGCTTGTGTCAGGAAAGAGGAAAATGTTATACTTACCTAATGGTAATTTTCCTTTCCTCGTGCAAAGCATAACAGCATATATATAGGTCCCTCCCTAAAGGGCTTTTCAGTGATAATAAGTTAAGAGAATGCTGCCTGCAGGGAGGAGACTTACTTATATACCGTGTTTCCCCGATAGTAAGACACCCCCGATTGTAAGACGTATCGGGAGTTTCAGAGGGGTCAGCTAATATAAGCCGTACCCCGAAAGTAAGACATATGTCTTACTTTCGGGGAAACACGGGGGGATTTGCCTCCAGTGACGTGCGGTACAAAGAGTGGGGCTGGGGGTGCGGGCCGCTGGGGGTGCGGGTCTCTGTCCCCCTCCGTTCTCCCCCTCCATTCCGCTTTCCTCCTCTGTGCCTCCCCGCTGTCCCCTCCGTTCCCCCCTCCTTCTCTGTCCCCCTCCGTTCTCCCCCTCCGTTCCGCTTTCCTCCTCTGTGCCTCCCCGCTGTCCCCTCCGTTCCCCCCTCCTTCTCTGTCCCCCTCCGTTCTCCCCCTCCGTTCCGCTTTCCTCCTCTGTGCCTCCCCGCTGTCCCCTCCGTTCCCCCCTCCTTCTCTGTCCCCCTCCGTTCTCCCCCTCCGTTCCGCTTTCCTCCTCTGTGCCTCCCCGCTGTCCCCTCCGTTCCCCCCTCCTTCTCTGTCCCCCTCCGTTCTCCCCCTCCGTTCCTCCGTCCGCCCCCTCCTTCCTTTGTGAATAGACAGAGTCAGCTGACTCTGTCCATTCACATAACTGAAACATTGTAATCTCCTGTGATTACAATGTGTCAGTTTATGAATGGAGAGAAGCCGCTGTCTTCTCTCCTTTCATTCTCAGTGCAGCTGACGCTGCAGAGAAAGGGACTGGGGAATCTCTATCCTCTGTCTCTTTCTCTGTCTCAAGGGGGAGATATCAGAGGTCTGTTAAGACCCCTGATATCTCACCAAAGCCCCCCAACATATTTTCCCAATATAAGACATACCCCGAAAGTAAGACATAGTGGGGCTTTTAGGGATAAAAAGAAAGTAAGACACTGTCTTACTTTCGGGGAAACACGGTAGTATAACCGGTCCTGGAATAGGGGGCAGAGCCTACCCATTCGTATATGCTGTCATGCTTTGCCGCCAGGTAAGTATAAAATTTTCCTCTTTTTTGCATTAAAATAAATTTTGCATATATATTTGAAAAATGTATAATTGCCTAATTATAAAGTTGTAAAATAATGGCAGTCTAAAATCAATTTAAAAACTAAACAAAATTGCTGTTTAAGAAGAAGTCTTTCTATTTAATGTCCCTCTTTTCCCTGCACCTAGCCTTAAATAGCACATATTTTTATGTGTTGACTAGGGCTAGCTGCCTGACTGGACAGGGCACCTCGCTCATCCCACATCTGTCTGACTACGCAGCAGCGTCATGAAAGAACAATTAGCTTAGATTGGCCACGCTTCAAAAGTTTACCCGAGACAAATGGCATTGCTAAAAATGCAGGGTAGGCGGTGTGTGTGTTAGCTAAAGCGGTGGTTCCTGTGCAAGATAAAGGAAAAACCTTCAAACATACTTGAGGACTGAGGTTGAGAAGCAGTGAGCTAAAGTATGCTCAGCTCATACACAGCAGAGTACAGCACAACTTACACCCTGTGTATCTTCTGCTCTACCCCTCTGCAGTATAGCAGGAAAATAGCCCAGACCAACTCTCCAGCCATCAGCAATTCTAAGGAGAGAGATTACAGTAGTAGCTGGCATTTGTAGTTGTGGCCTTGTGTTTTTGTAAATAACAGCAATTCTCTGCAGTGTGCCGTCATTTACAGTAACAAAGGGTGCCGAATTAGTACTCTAGTATCTTGTCCCTAGAATAGTTTGTAGCCTGGGATGGAGCTACAGCCCAGACAGAGAAAGATTTTTTTTATTTGCAAACAGGAATAAGTGCTATGTGGATTTCTGGTGATAGTTCTTCTTTAAGGACCCGTTTACAACTGTGTGGTTTTTTTTTGCATTTTAGGTGTGATGCATTAAAACCAGTCCTGCATGCTGCATCTTTGATGTGATTTTTTTAATCAAAATACATGTTCAATAGAGTTCCACAATAATGCTCCCAAGACACAATGCACCAAAAAAGGCACCGCACAGATGTGAACTGGTGCTAAAAGCTTAGGATGGGCAAGCACTGTGGGTATAGTTTTGAATTGCAAAGATGTATAAGCTTTTTTTTTTTTTGTTTACTTTAAGGTTCGATATTTACAGCAGGCTAAGAAGAAACGGAAACCCCTGGCAAACCGTATGCGTCGGGTACACAGAACTAGTTCCAGGAGATCAGGTTATGCATTCTCTCACCAAGAAGGCTATGGTGAACTTATTACATCTGGTAAAAATATGCGTTTAAATGTCCCCCAATCCTCTTCAAGCTTAGCAAGAACAATGCTGAGCGGCAGCACAAGCTGGATAGAAAATTTACGAAAGAAAACTGCAGATAATTTTAATACCTTCGGCAGTGACAAATCTACAAAACTATGAAGTTTGGATCTTGACTTTTTTTTTAAAAACCTTTAGCTGTGGCCATATTTTTGCACTGTATTTCTCAGCACCAAAGGAGATAATTTATGTCTTCTGAAATTGATTCATCTTGAATTGGCAAAGTCCTGGATTGTAAAATCGTTTGACAACATCATTATGCTTTTTATGAATAGAATTTCTTCACACGCACCCCTACCTTTCTGAATATTGCTGAAGAGTCCCTGTAACTGAACATTGGTGGAACACCATACTGTGATAAAGAACAATAACACAGCACTGTAGACTTATTGCTTTTGACCAACAGCTGTTTAGACAAAGTTTTTACTGATTGTCCCAGGCATTTGGGTTATGCTCATATATGCATCACAATATTTTGAAATTTGTTTAAGTTTGTAAATGTACACTAATGGTACACCTTTAGCTGGATTTTTTTTTCTTTTGTAAAATCAATGTTATACGTTTTATTCCAAGTATCTAGCATACTCCAGAGAAGTATCTTAAATGTTTCAGAAGTATAAAGTTTTTCTTATACTTTTTTGGATGCAAGGTGATATTCTTCTCCCAGTCAATAATGAATTTAGAATTTATTTCTATGAAAGCTGAATCCTTAGTTTATAGCTGACATAGCAGGATTTCCCTAGAAACAGAAGATTTATGTATTTTCTGTAGCTTACTGCCTATTGTATTCGTATGTAAAATAGATATCCCTTTAGAGAGTAATATATATCTTTGGTATGGCCAGTGCTTAGTATGAACTTAAATATAAAAGTATACAGTACATTTCAGATTTATTCTAGGTAGGACGAAAAACATTCCTTTTAATACAGGATGAATGTCTATTTTACATTTCAGCCTTTTAAGCATTATGAATGTGAAAACAGGTGCCGAAAATACGTTAGGTGTTTTAGTGGCTTAGGTTGAGCTGGATTTTTTGTAGAACTAAGGACTTAACTGCCCTTTATTTTGATGTCTATTCCTTCTTTGTAAGGGAGAGGACTTACATAGACACCAATGATCTCAGTGAAATAACAGAATTCATCTACTCAGCCTTTGATGGATATTTGATAATGACCTAATAAGCAAAGTAGTATATTTCTTCCTTCTTGGTCCAGCCCCCCCCCCACGAAAAATTAAAAGTCAGCAGCTACAAATACTGCAGCTGCTGACTTTTAATATTTAGAACACTTACCTGTCCAGGGAGACCTCAAAGTCGGCACCCCAGCCAATCTTCGGATCAGCTGTGGGGTGCAGCCGCCGCCATTCCTGTTAAGGGAACCCAGCAGTGAAGCCTTTCGGCTTGACAGCTGGTTCCCTACTACACATTCGCAAAGCGCGCTGCACTTTCTAATTGGTCCGGCAGAGGAGGAAGGAGGAGGGGGGCCAAATTTCTGAGAGATGGAGCCATGGACCCGTGAAAGGGGTATATGTACATAACCTCTCATGGTTCAAATAATTTTACTTGCTGTAAGATAAAACAAAGATCTTTAACTTCTTGGCTTGAATTTTGTTCTGATATCTCAACTTCTGTTGTCTAATTAGCATTTATAGTTGTAGATTGACCTTATGTGTACTTTGAATTTCTGGATTACCTGTGAATTCGTACCAATGAAGCCAATGAAGCCATGTACTCAGGGGAGATATCCATTTATACAATTTTACAGCTCTGTTCAAACTTTCCATCCTATCTGTTCTCATAAACACAAGAGCGCACTAGACAACTACATCACCAGCCTTACATCTAGCCAATATAAGAATCCATAGTAGGTAGACTATTATAATCTTCAACATGTAAGCATGGTTGAGATGTGAATCTCAATGTTACTAAGGATACTTATACCTGTAGGTTTAGCCCTTTTCTAAACCACCCATTAAAAAATAAAAAAAATAAATAAATAAATATATATATATATATATATATATATATATATATATATATATATATATATATATATATATATATATATATATATATATATATATATATATATATATATATATAATTTGTGGAGCACCTACACACATTATGAATAGTGTACAAATCACCTGCTGTAGGCCTATGCCCCCAGTACTCATTATAGCACTACATTCAGGATATCATTATCATATACAGCACTCAGGCTGGTGTGTTTTTACAAAGGAAGTCCAGTCTATCTGATCACTGTGATGGCACATAGTGATTACATTACAAAGCTAACACAATACATTTTCCTCTGGTCCTAAAAGAGTTAAAAAAATAAGGACAAGAAATTATTAAAGGTCATGTGATAAATTATTCTTCAGCTCTTAAATTTATGAAGGACCTTGGCAATGAGATCTTCTAGTTGGAATTCCCTGCCCTCGAGGTCAAGCAAGAACGTTTTGGTTCCCATGCTGCTTTCTTTGTAATACAAAATAAATTGCAAGTCCGGTGGTGACCTCCTTATAATTGCTACCACACATTGATGGAAGCCAGAGTTGCTGAAGTCACCAAATAATACCAGAGGACGATTCAGCCTGACAGCATAAATCCAAAATGTAAA
The DNA here is from genome assembly GCA_037952925.1 of Lithobates clamitans. Lineage (NCBI taxonomy): Eukaryota > Metazoa > Chordata > Amphibia > Anura > Ranidae > Lithobates > Lithobates clamitans. The sequence goes on from JBBGZY010000906.1 coordinate 2,011,602, forward strand.
TATCAGTCTCAGGTGAACTGATCCTTTAAAAATATTGAAAGAGGAGAATGGATTTTTAGCATTAAACCATTTCCATTTATGTCATGTTCTTCACTTTTGCCTTTTGTTCCTTTACTCAACTGGGCTCTCTTGAAACCTCTAGCTTTGGATCCTGTCATCGGGCTGACTACGTATATATTCAGGAGGCTCTAGAGGCAGAATAGTAATCCTTCTCATAGTACATCCCACTTAGGAAATGTGGGATTCTAGAGCAACGTCTATGTCAGTCATTTAGCTAAAACAGCGGCAAAAGCTCATCCTGCAAGACACCAAAGTAATTATCTTTCCAGTCAGATCTCCAAAACTTGTTATGCTTTGTTTATTTGCATAGTAGAAAGAGGGTGTTGTCTTTCACTTTTTCACCCTAGGATTGTTAACCATCTGCTCCAGCTATGCACAAACACCTGGCTCTGCAAAGCATTTGGGCAAGAACTGACTCTGAATGGTCCAGTTCATATAAAACAAAGTAACTGATTATTCTTATGTTGTGCTACGTCAAACCACATCTTTTTATTGCTTGCAATGTTTGGTTGCTAGACGACAGCTGAAAAATCCTTATTATGCTGGGAAACAAATAAGCTTTATTACGTTGAACAGTTTGTACTGTCTTTGACTTGTTTGCTTATTGTCTTTATTCTGTTTTAATGTTTGGAAAACACAGTCCTGATAAGGTATGCTATGTTTTGTATTTACAGAAGCAAAAATGCTATTTATGAGTTATAAATATATGTATACAGTAAATATATATTTACTATTGTCAAGCTTTATTATTTTGGGTACTTGTATAGATTAGTTTGGATTTCTATAAATCGTATGGCTTTTGTTTTGTGCAATAGAGACATTTACAAATCTGTCTGTGCGCATGATGTCATACCAAAGAGTTTGCGCTCTTTTGTAATATAATAAGGTTTACATATGTACATAGTGTTCCATAATTTATTCAAGTTCTTTATATACAAAATATTTTCTATAAATATACAGTTTCTAAGTAGTCATATGCATTCTGTGTGTTTTTTTAAATCAGAAAATATGATTAAAGTAAACCTGTCATGAAAGAAATATGGCAGCTGCCAGTGCTGACTTCAGAAGTTACTAGTCTCCTGGCTAAGTTCTGGGACAATGGATTACGAACTTGGAGGAAGGGGGTACAGCCTGTGAAGTTAGTAGTTCTGATCTGTGTACTTGTTCCAGGTCAGTGTCTAAGTAGTAAAGTCATAGAATTAGGTTGACAGCAAGGGAAATAAAAATGTATAAGAAAAAACTCAACCGTCAGAACTCCTATGTTTCTGCTACGATGGCTTTACTTTAAAATGTATTAGGTTACATTAAAGAATCTGCATTCTAAGGGGATCTAAGGGATTTGGCTCACAAGCTTTCACAAAGCTATTTATTTCTGTTACCTTGAGGTGTAACAGTGTTCATTTCTGATCTCTACCTAGGTTGGTATCCAGAGTTATTTTGGTGAGTTTTATATATTCTAATGCATCAGTTAAAATATACACCTCTACTTCATGGTATAAATACAGCCAAAATTACAGAACAAAGCCAAACAGAAAACAAAAAAATTCACTTATTCCTGTTTACCGATCACTTTGAAAGGCGCCCTAAGTGGACATTAGAAAAGCGTGGAAGGGGGTGACCAAGTTCAATCGCTATAGGTGCCATAACTTTGCCTGATCCAAACAGCCCAGTATTCAGACATAGAGGGGGCAGTTAAACCTGCTGCAGGTGAGGTTAATGCATGTTTAATAGTTAAAAAATATATAGATATTACACCAAAGGAAAAAAGAGAGACTGGGGGATCTGGTTCTAAAAAGGAGGTTGGGAGCCATGGGCCCATTGCATTCTGCTGCATTGTTGCTGCACAGTGAATTCTGAAGAGGTTACTATTTAAATTACAAAGGAATAAAAATTGAACTGAATTATTGAACCTCACTGAGGTATCTTCTTAGGTGGAGTAGACAGGACCATTACATATCATACTGCTGTATGTTTTTATAGTGAGGACTGAAATATGACTCCTTTAATTGTTTCATATGTGATCACTGCCCTGTCCTTTCCTATTTCATTCTGATGGATGTGAGCATTAGGCAAAAATGTGGAATGCCGTCACAAAAAAACTTGTGTTTCTCCAAGATGCAGGTATTTTCTCAAGTCTGGTACAGCTTAAATGTGTGTGTGTGTGTTAAATATACCTTTACCATGTTTCTGCCTAATTAAGTAATCGGTAATTGAAACTGAAGAAATATTAATAGACATTCTGCTAGCGATATAGAAAGGCACTCTGCCCAGTAGCTGGTATTTTATGGTCTTCTACTCCTTATGCAGCTCCAGAACTGTCAAATTGCCAGGAGACAGTCAAGACATGGTTTTTATTTTTGTAGTAGCCCATTAAAAAATATTCAAAGTTCTTTCATTTGTAAAAAACTTTGCTATAGTTTGTACCAAAGATGTATTTGTTCTGTCTATAAATGGGACAAATTATAGAATAGAAACAGAAAAGTCTGCCCTTTTTTTTTTTGCATTAACTTTTTTGTCTGAGTATAGATTCATGTTTGTCCCAAGCATGTTTGAAGCTATTTACTGTTGAGTGTCTCACTACCTCTGCTGGAAGTTTATTCCAAGCATCAACTACCTTTTCAGTAAAATGATACTTTCCTTTTTTATACAGTTTGAGGTAATGTCCCCGTGTTCTTGATTTTGGTTTTATATTGAAAAAACTGCCCTTCTGAACCTTATGCACCCTCTTGATGTATTTCAATCATGTCTCCCCTTGCCCTTCTTTCCTCCGGACTGTATTATAATACGTTCCTGAAGTCGCTTTCAATATGTTTTATCCCCAAACCTTTCAACATTCTTGTTACCCATCTCTAGACTCGTTCTATCCTATCAACATCTTTTCTTTCTTCTAAGTGAGGTCTCCAGAACTGGACACAGTATTCTAAATGAGGTCTCACTAAAGATCTGTATAGAGGAATCCGAACCTCCTTCCTTCTGCTGATCCCTCTAGTGATGCATCCTAGTATTCTATTCGCTTTTCCCACTACCTGGTCACACTGTTTGCTCATTTTACAATCATCTGAAAATAAGTACCCCCAAATCTTCTTCCTCTGTAGTTCTGGCTAACACTGTACCCCCAATGTTGCACTCTCTCTGGATTCTTTTTCCCTAGGTGCATTATTTATTCATTTATTTCATTTAGAAACATTGAACTACAGTTTTCACTGCTTTGGCCAATCTTCCAGCAATGCCAAATCATGCTCCATGTTACAGACACCTCCAGGGATATCAACCCTATTGCACACTTTAGTTATATCACTTACACAGAGATTAAATAGAACAGGACCTACTACAGAGCCTTGTGATACACCACTAATAACTGGTCTCTGTTCCAAGTAAACGCCATTTACAACCGCACTCTAGTATCAATCTTTTAGCCAATTGCATATCCACTGAACTACCCAAGGGTTAAGTCCTAGCCTGTACAATTTTTGCATTAGATCATTATGTGGAACTGTATCAAATGCCTTCCTGGAATCAAGATATACTATGTGCACCGCATCACCCTGGTCCAAAACATTGGTAAAAAAATTAAATCAGATTAGTCTGACATGATCTACCCTCAGTAAAGCCATGCTGATTTGGGTCCAGCAAGTCGCGTGTTTTTAAGTGATCAATGATCCTTATCGTCAGACTGACACACAGCACCTCCGATCTCCGGCATGTTATCCTGCTGGACATCATATGACACCCAGTCAGGATAACAGAACCACCGCCCGGCCGTCAATCTGCTATAGGCCGGGCGGGAAGTGGTTAAAAGATTTAGCAATTTCCTCCTGTTTCTGTGCTTTGGCAGCACTGATTATGTGTTTGGCCTCTTTTTTCTATTTTTATAGAGATTGTTTTGTCAGCTACAGCTCCTGTTTCCTTGAAACCTCTATATGCTGATTTATTTATTTATTTTTTTTACTATCCTGCTTACCTCTTTAGTGAACCATATTGTTTTTTTCTTCTGTTTATTTTTTTTAATCAGAAAAATATTCTATTGTGCAAAAAAATTAAAATAGGTACAAACAATCAGAGAAAAAACTCTGAAATTAGAAAGCATAAAGTTATTATAGACATAACATAATAAAGATACCATTTTCAAAGTTGTACATTAAAGTAGGATGATCAATCTGCACAGTAATGCCCCGTACACACGGTCGGACTTTGTTCGGACATTCCGACAACAAAATCCTAGGATTTTTTCCGACGGATGTTGGCTCAAACTTGTCTTGCATACACACGGTCACACAAAGTTGTCGGAAAATCCGATCATTCTGAACGCGGTGACGTAAAACACGTACGTCGGGACTATAAACAGGGCAGTGGCCAATAGCTTTCATCTCTTTATTTATTCTGAGCATGCGTGGCACTTTGTCCGTCGGATTTGTGTACACACGTTTGGAATTTCCGACAACGAATTTTGTTGTCGGAAAATTTTATATCCTGCTCTCAAACTTTGTGTGTCAGAAAATCCGATGGAAAATGTCCAATGGAAAATCTGACCGTGTGTACGGGGCATAAGTGTAATGCCGAGCATATTGCCAAACTTTGAACTAAAGAAAACATAGAAAACATAGAGTAAACATCCCCAAAGTGTGTACTATCCATTAATATAAAAGAAAAAGAAAGCATCCCTTACAAACAAGGTGAATCCCAAGACAGTATCCATTGTATTCTATTCTAAAATCCTTAATCCTACGCAGGCCTTTGGAGCTGTAGCCAGAGCATTCCTGTTTCCTCACCTAGACCTGAAATAGTCTGGTAAGAACAAGTTGAAGTGGGGCTACTCCTGGATTCTCTAACCACACTTGCTAGATTTTGGTAAATTTACCCAACAAAGTTCTGTGCTGATACGCAATCTTTTCCCTTACGAGTATTGCATTCACCTGTTGTATCCATTGATTGGATGTGGGGGCTCAGGGGGAGAGCCAATACCGTGTGGTCAATTTTCTAGTTAGATAAAGCAATCTAGTTAAAGCAATATGTGTAGAAGGGGGTATAGCTCTTCCACAAGGCCACCCAGTAGACAAGTAACTGGATTTACCTGTAACTGTAGATGATAAATATTATTAATGGTCGCAATAATCTCATGCCAATAGTGTACCATTTTAGGGCAGTCTGTACACCCTGTGGAGAATAAATAAGTGTGACAACTTCTGAGCCGCAGAGACTGAAACTAGTGGGCCATCCGCTAGAATCTGTTCCCAGCTATCCCCATCTATAGGGCCAACATCTGATTCCCATTTCTCCCTACAGGGCAGCAGATCTGGAGCTTGGATATGGGCTAGCAGGCAGGTATATATGTGAGAAATAATTCCCTTTTTATCTAGAGTTTTAAATATAGAGGGGAGGAAATCAGAATCATCTAGACACATAACAGAGCGTCTACCCTGCTCATGGCATTCTGCAGCTGAAAGTACATATAGTAGCTATTATGTAATAAGGGGAACTCTGCTCTCAACTGACCGAAGAATTTCACCACTGCACATCAAACAACTGGGACATGTATTTAACTCCAGCTGCTTTCCATATAGAATGATTCAATAGTTTCTCTAATTCAGGGTAGGATCTATTACACCAAATGGGCGTACAGTCCAGAAAACCCTCAATGTTCAAACATCTCTTCAACTCTTTCCAGAGTCTCCAAAGCAAATGGACAGTGAGGCACTTCGGTTGGACCCCCCGGAAGTCCCATTTTTGTTTGGGACATTGCAGAGTACTCCATTAGGGAATGAATCAGCAAGGTCATGGAAGGGTCTGCTACCACTGATAAATCCCATCCTGTAAGATGCTGCAGCCGCACAGCCAAAAAGTAAGTGAAGGAGTGCGGAACAGCCATTCCCCCCTGGTCTTTAGGGTATTGCAGTGTAGTTAGTTTAATGCGGGCTACTCCATTCTTCCATAAATACGCTCTATATTGGGAATCTATACAAGCAAACCAATAGCCAGGTATCCAAATAGGTGCATTGTGAAGGACATACAGCACAGGTGGCACATTTAGGCTTAAACTTTTGCAGGATAGGTTTCAAATTTAAAGGTATATACTGTAGTCTTTAGTGTCTCCTGTCACATCAATTCCCAGATATCTAAAGGAGTGGACTACTTCCACCTGAGCTGCCAAATCCGGGAGGGCAGATTCCAGGGGATCTAGCAATAGAAGAGATGACTTATGCCAATTAATGGTGGTGCTACCTCAGAGTACTGTCCAAAACTTTCTATAGAATGCATAACAGGTATATCAAAGTATCATCTGTGTAGAGGGAGATTTTATCCTCCCTGTCACCCCGACGAAACCCCACAATATAAAGAGAGGTCCTGACCATAGCCGCCAATGGTTCCAACGCCAGGGCAAAAAGCAGGGGCGAAAGGGACACCCCTGCCTAGTATCTCTGTGCAGAGGATATGCCCTAGATAAAACCCCATTAATTCGTATTCTTGCCCGAGGAGCCACAATAAATAGCCGGACCCAGGAAATAAAGGATTTTCCAACCTGGAACTTTCTCAAAACCACCCAGAGGTTTTTCCACTCGACACGGTCAAAGGTCTTGGCAGCGTCGAGGGAGAACACTGCTCTATTTCCGGGATTATCCACTGCCAACTGGATATTCAGGAATAAGCAACGTATATTTAGCACAGTAGGTCTAGTCGGTATAATGCCTGACTGATCTAAATGTACAAAATCTGAAACAACTCCCGCCAACCGTGTGGCCAGGACCCTTGCCAGCAGTTTAATGTCTGAGTTTATAAGAGAGATGGGCCTATACGAGTCAGGTAGCAACGGGTTCTTTCCAGGCTTGGGTATTACTATTATGACTGCCTCGTTCATAGATTAAGGGGGAGACCTCCAGATTGAACAGTGGCATTCAGGTTATCTAGAAGGAGAGGAAGGCGGGGTTCACTATATCTTTTGTAAATCTCAGCTGGGGGACCATCTGTGCCCAAGGACTTACTGTTAGCCATAGAGGCCACTGCCTCATTGGGTTCCTCCAATTTAATGGGAGCATTTAATATCTTGCGGCCACCTGTAGATAGAATTGGGAGAGGGCACTGATCCAAAAAATGCACCAATTCCTCCTCCGTGGGAGAGCTCTTAGAGGTATACATATCCCCAATATAGTCGCCAAGCACAGAAGCCACCCGGTCCTAATCATGGACAATTTCCCCTGTAGGATTCTGAATGGCATCCATATGCGACTTTGCCCGTTGTGCCTGAGAGATAACTACTAACAAGTGCCCTGTATTTTCCCCTTCTTCAAAATAGCGTTGTTGCATAAAAAAACTTTTTTTTTTTTAGCAGCAATGGAAACAACTTGTTGATAAAGGGTCTGGGCAGCCAACCAACTCAGTTCACAAGCCGGTGAGGGCTGAGCAATATAATGCTCCTCAGCTTTCTTAGCCTCAGCAGAAACCAGAGTTTCCCATTCTCTAGTAGTAATAGCAGATATTTGTTTTATAAGGAGGCCTCAAAGGTGCATGCTTAAGGGCATCCCAGATCATGCCCAGTGCCGCTGTACCCTTATTGCATCGGATGAAGGTGGTAAGTGCCTTAGGCAGGGGATCACCAGCATGGAATAATTGGAGCCAGAAGGGATTTACTTTCCATAGTCTCTCACCAGGGGCACTCGGAAAAGAGATCAATGTCCGTACGAGAGAATGGCCATAAATGCTTTGTGGGACATATTCAATTAAAGTAACTTTGGGCATAGCCAGTGGGTTGCACAATCAGAAATCAATACAAGGGTCCCTCGGGGGTTTTGTCCTGGGACCAATCCTATTTAACTTATTTATAAATGATCTGGAGGATGGAATAAACAGCTCAATCTGAGTATTTGCGGATGATACAAAGCAAAGCTGGGCTATAACTTCTACACAGGATGTGGAAACCTTACAAGAAGACCTAAACAAATTAATGGGGTGGGCAACTACATGGCAAATGAGGCTTAATGTTGAAAAATGTAAAATAATGCATTTGGGTGCCAAAAATATGAATGCAATCTACTCGCTGGGGGGGAGGGCTCTGGGGGAATAGAGGATGGAAAAGGACCTGGGGGTCTTAGTAGATGACAGGCTTATCAATGGCATGCAATGCCAAGCTGCTGCAAGCAAAGCCAACAGAATATTGGCATGCATTAAAAAGGGGATTAACTCCAGAGATAAAACGGTAATTCTCCCACGCTACAAGACTCTGGTCCGGCCGCACCTGGAGTATGCTGTCCATTTCTGGGCACCAGTCCTCAGAAGGGATGTGCTGGAACTGGAGAGGGTCCAGAGAAGGGCAACAAAGCTAATAAAGGAACTGGAGGATCTCAGCTAGGAGGAAAGACTGTAAGCATTGAACTTGTTCTATCTGGAGAAGAGACGCTTGAGAGGAGATATGATTTCAATGTACAAATACTGTACTGGTGACCTCATAATAGGGATAAAACTTTTCCGTGCAAAGAAATTTAAAAAGACACATGGCCATTCACTAAAATTAGAAGAGAAGCAGTTTAACCTTAAACTGTGTAGAGGGTTCTTTACTGTAAGAGCAGTAAGGATGTGGAATTTTCTTCCACAAGCAGTGGTTTCAGCGGGGAGCATCGATAATTTAAAAAAACTATTAGATGGGCACCTAAACGACCACAACATGCAAGGATATACAATGTAATATTAACATAAAAGCAAACACACACAGGTTGAACTTGTGTCTTTTTTCAACCTTACCAATTATGTAACTATGTGATAATGCTCTAAGTATGGCAGAATAGCATAAGTAACATCTTTTGTGTGGATATCTGTCCCTCCACACATCCCCCAAACCAATCTCAGAAATCAGTCTTGCAAATGAGGTAGCACCACCAGGGCCCTGCCATTAGACGAAAACTTGTCTAAATTATTATCTAGGAGGTTATTAAAATCCCCCAGAACCCAAATGGGTATGTCAGGATATGGAGCCATAAATTGCGCTAAACAATTTAAACTGGCCGAGGAAAAGGGTGGAGGGACATAGACATTTGCTATCATACACATCATACCAGCCAGCTTACATAACAGGAATATATATCAGCCTAGGTCACCCACACGAGAATGTATTAAATCAAAAGAGACATCGTTAGAAATTAAAATACTAACTCCTCTGGAATACACGATGTGAGTGGAGTTAAACTACACCTGATAACCAGTTTTTCACCGTAGATAAAGTATTGGATTGTAGGTGCGTTTCCTGCAGGCACACCATCGCAGAGCGGTACGGTTTGAGTATAGAGAAAAGTGCCTGATGTTTCACTACATCACTCAGACCCCTTACATTCCATGATATAAGTTTACATTCAACTGCCATAATGACAACTTAACAGTAATAATAGACACAACAGACCTATGTTGTGGCAGTAAAAAAACAAAAAATTGTATTGAGCATATTATAGGTGTAGTTGTGACTTGGGAAGGGAGGCCAGGAATTTGGCAAGTGTTCCAGAAAAAAGGGGAGATTAGATCACTGGGGTCTCAAAAATATGAATACATATAGTCAGAGTAGTAGAATGGAATTCTGTTTATTCTTACTACCTTGCCCGACATATAATCGAATTGCCCCCCCGGAATGGTAGACTTTAACAGTGCCCACTGATTACTTACTCCTGTCATTTTACTCCAACCTTTCCATTCAATTTTTTAGAAATGTCCCCATTTCAGCAAAATTTGTCCTTTTGAAATCTAAAACTTTTGTTTTTGTATATGATTTTTCAGTTCTTGTTTTTTTTTATATGTTTATTAAGAATTTTCATTAAAAAAAATAACAATAAATAAAAGTATTGCAAACACAAATCATGTATTCATGAAGGCTGTAAGACAGACAACATAGCCTTCGCATAGTAGAACAAAAATAACAGTAATATAGAATCAGCCTTGACAGCACGGCTAAATTCAGAACAATCATAGTTAACTAATAGCGCATCTGGTATACCAAGAATAACTAACTAATCAATTGCACCAAAGAAACAACCTGAGGAGTGGAAGCAAGTATACATTCTAGTAGCTCTCAAATACTTAGGGATTTGGTTGACACCGAAATTGGACTCACTATACGTAAGAAACTTCCAACCCATTTTACAAGCCATAAGCAGGGACCTAGATAAATGGTCCTTAATATTTCTCGTGGTTTGGCAGAGCAGCCATCATCAAAATGTCAATCTTACCTAGAATCCTGTATTTTTTTTCAGACCATCCCAATCCTTTTACCAGCAAACTTCTTCTGATCCCTACATGCCATACTCAGGAAATTTCTTTGGGCGTCCAAAAAACCCTGTATGAGTCTCCAATTACTCACAAGAGGTAAACAAAACGGAGGTATGGGTTTCTCAAACTTTAAAAACTACTATCTGGCCTCTTATCTTACCAGAGTTATAGACTGGACCTGTCACACGGATAACAAGTATTGGGTGGTGCTGGAAAATAATATGGGTCCAATACATGTGACATACCTTGGACACCATGGGACTCGTGCCCTAAACAACTGAAACAGCACCCCCTTATAGAGGCGACACCTAAAAACTTGCAAAAAGTGATTCAAATCTCTGATTTGACTACATCTCCTGGTCCCCTAACACCGCTGATAGCTAATCCAGACTTTCTACCAGGACTGAACAAATTGTCCCAGTTGTACACTGACAGAAATATTCCTCTTTTGGCCCCACACTGTTTCAAAGGCAACAAAATCAAATCAATTTCAGAAATGCAAACAGAAAAGGGACTGTCATCCCTAAATCATTGAGAATACCGTAAAATTCATAGTTATGTCATGAGTCCCCAGAGACATAAACGTTTTATGAGACCTCTAATGCCATTTGAAACTGTGTATCTTAAGGCAAACATATCAGAGAAAAATATTTCTTTAGCCTACACCTGGTTGCAAGCCTCTGGTCTTCAGGAACCTAATAAACATAAAGTGTTTTGGGAAACAGCGTTAAACACGTCCTTCACTAAGGACCAACAAGCTTGTGTGTTTGCCCACAAATGTGCAATTAGCACATGACTACAGGAAACCTCGTTTAAGCTTCTAACTAATTGGTACAACACCCCAATCAAAATACATAGATGGTTCCCTACAGTTCCTGACCTTTGCTGGCGTTGCAATTTACAGCATATATGGTGGGAATGCACCTTGATTCAGTCATTCTGGTCACAGGTCTGTGAAATCATAAAGCTTATAACAGAGACAGTGATTCAATTAAACGCAGCATGTTACTTATTACACATCACTAATTGTTCAATGAAAAAGTTCAAGAGATCACTGACCAGATTTCTACTCACAGCTGCGAAGGCAGTGATCTCCAGACACTGGAGAAATACCATTACCCCTACAATCAAGGAAAGGCTAGAAGAGGTTCACCTCCTTTATAAAATGGAAGAGATTAGAGCAACAGCTCACAAAACGACTGAAAATTGTAATAAAACATTGCAACCCTGGGTCATTTTCAAATATTCTAAAACATATGAGTCCTTATTATAGAACCAACCCCAGATAGCCTTGGGGCCTTGACTTACTACCCCTTACTATCTCTTTTCTTACTACCTCTTTTCTTCCCCTAATGCCACCCTTGGGTCTGATATCCTTTCCTTTCCAACTCAATTCCTCATGCAACATACACGTAAATAGAGTGTACGCCAATTACATATACTGGAGTAATGATCAACCGATCGTATCATATTTTTCTACTTTAGAAATGGATACCGCATACTGAATTCATATTGATGCTGGAGAAGACAAGAATCCAGCTATGGTTTGATTACTACTAAAGAGAGCTCTAACGTTACATAATACACTTATTGTTGAAATTATTGTGTACAAGATATATGTACAAACGTTGTTATGATTGTACAAATGCTCTATTTTTTATTTTTTTATCTTGTAATAAAAATTTTGCTGAGAAAAAAAAATAAAAAATAAATATAAACATGCAGGTGTGTTATGTCCACAGTACAAAGTGTAACTCATAAAATATAGCGTAAACCACGGGCATGGTACTGACTGAACGGTATGTTTTATTAGCATAAACTGTGAATATAGTGTAAAATAAAATTGTACCATGAGTATACATTCTAACCGGATAAGGGAATAAAGACTATTAGGGTTAATAACAAGTACACATTTCACCTCAAATAGAGCAGCAAGAGAGAAAATGGAATATATGGAATGCTATGGGGGGACGAGTGGATTCTGGTATTCAGGGGTACCTCGGATCCTAAGTTTACCCAGTGTATTGGCAAGGTCCGCATGCAAGTACCAGTCCGTATATTGGAAGGATGTCATATGTTGAGAGATCCCTTCTGGTAAAAAGGAGTACTCCTTATAACGTCGCCATCTTGCGATAAAACGTTTTAAGGACTTAGAGTTCTGGGTAACAGTGTCCAGCTTTTCCATGAGAAATAGGGTTTGTAGTGCATGTTTTACTGAAGCAATATGAGGCAAGGTAGGATGAATCCAGGCTTGCATGAGGACTCTGTGAGCTATCGGAAGGGAAATATGGGCCCACTGTGGGAGTGAGGCACAGGTAGATGAAGAGGAAGAGGACATCAAAGCATCACAGCTAAAGAGGAACAGCAATGGGTCTTTAGGGAGGAGTCTCTGTTGTATCTTGTTAATATATTTAGGCACCTGGTCTCAGAAGGTGGAGGTAGCTTGGCAAGTCCATAGTCTATGAAACAGAAATGGTCAAGAGGTGTCGCACCAGGGGCACATAGAGATAGAGGGATCTACTTTGCTATGTCGAAACAGTATATATGCACGATGAGAGCTTTTGTATTGAGTTTCTTGCCATTCTTCACAGACCACTAGGGAGCTTATCTTTTGGTATCCTGCTAGAATCTTTTCTGGGGTGTCTTGGATGTCAAGGATGGATCCCCAGGCTTTAAAAGGAAGAATGTGGTACTTAGAGGCCTGTTGGGTGACAAGGTTAGAGTATATTTCTGAAATAGCGTATTGATCCCGCTTAAGCATTGTATCAATGAATGAGCACTGGCAGGGGTTTTGTCGTGGACTGAAGCAGGATTTGAAGTAGCTGGATAGTTGATAGTAGTGAAACACCTGTGACGGTGGTAAAGAGTATTGTTTGGTCAATTCTGAGAAAGGTCTGACAGTTCTTTGGGTATGATTGAAAAATTTGGAGACAGTCTGTAGGCCAGAGGCAGATCATTGTGCAAAGGCTTTATGTGTCCCTGAGGGGGAGAACATTGGGTTGCCAAGTATGGGCAGGTGGGATGAGATGGTGTAGGGTAGACCCAGGAGTTTTGAAACCCAAGCTATAACGGTGTCTCTAATCAATTTGATTTTAAGATAGGAGGCAGAGCGTGCAGCGTGGAATGAAGATTGTACAGGGACACCAGATAACCCTCCAGCATATAACTGGATTATCGAGACCTTGTAGATAACCAATCGATGCCCTATTGCAGCAGGCAAGAAAGATTATAGAATCTAATGTTGGGCAGACCTGCTCCGCCCTCACTCTTTGGGAGACTTAGTTTTTGAAGAGCAATTCAGTATGTAACCTTTGAACATCAGTATGTTTCAAAAGAGGAAGGCTGCATTGGATACAATAGTCTTGTGAACGAGACCATTTTGAAGAGATGGCATCTCTCAAAAAGTGAAAGGAGCAGGGCCGACCATGCTTCCAGCTCCCGTACAATCTTGTCTATGACGGGGATAATTTAGACTATACAAAGAGGAGGTTAATCTACCAATATGGATACCTAAATAGGTGATAAAATGCTTTGCCACTATAAATGGGGATGAGTCAATCCAGCTGCGAGACAAATGTGGGTTAAGGGTCAAAATTTCACTCTTATCAAAATGAATCCTTAGTCCAGCGCAGGCTCAGTAGGTCACAAATAGTTCTTGGAGTAGAGATGTGTCAGATAAAGGGTTAGTTGAGAAGAGAAGAATGTCCTTGGCTAATAGAGCCGAAGGAAGAACTTGGTTGCCTATCGTGACACCACTGACCCCTAAATGGGAATTCAAAATTCAGGATAGCGGTTCAATGGCGATGTTGAAGAGAAAGAGGGGAGAGAGGGCACCCTATGACGTGTGCCTTTGGTAAGGGGGATGTCGGGGGATATAAAGTCAGGGGTGGCGAGATGGGCAGTTGGAGAGGCATACATCTTTTGAATAAAATGTAAGATGGGGCCCGACATGCCGAATGCCCTCATGACCATGAACAGCCAGGAGAAACTAATATTGTCAAAGGCTTTTTCGGCATCAAAACAATGGCTGTATTATGGTCAGAGTGCACCCTGGCAAACTCAAGGGCCAGGAGGACTTTGCAGATGTTAAGGGTGGCAGAGCGCCTCGGAACAAATCCTGATTGAGCCTGGTGTAGGATTAATAGAAGGAGTGCGCCAGATGGGATTCAATGACTTTAGAGAGAATTTTGGCATCTACATTGATTAGGGAGCCCGGTCTATAGGAGCCACGGAGACGAGGATCCTTTCCCTTCTTAGCCATAAGTTTCATGTGCGCTTGAGAGCCAGAGGGTAGGTAGGGGCCCTCAGCCCACATGGATTTATAGTCATGGTGTAAGGTATCAGGGATAAACTCTGAGGTCGGTTTGTAGAATTCGGGGGATAGTCCGTGTGGGCCAGGGGCTTTCCCCGCAGGAAGGGATTTAATAGTAGCGCAAATGTCCTCTCGGGAGATGGGGGCGTTTAAAGTTTACAATTGTTCAGGGGTTAATACAGGTAGTTTGTTTTTTTCAAATAATTTTTCCACCCCGTCTTTGTCAATAGGATCTTCAAATTAGAGAGATGTGTAGTAGTTTAGCAGGAGGGTGCTGATTTCAGAGGGCGCATTAGTTATAACACTAGTAGGGGAACGTAGAGCTCCAATATGAGTTGGTGGGTGGCGACCAGAGCATAGTTTCGCCAACAACCTGCCAGCCTTGTTACCATATCTATATAAATGTAGGGTAAAGTATGATTGTCTGGTGAGTTCCGGACCAATGATCAAAAGTGTGCTTAGCCTCTTGCCAGGTAGATATATTAGCTGGTGAGCTGCTTGATGATAAGTCACGATGGGCCATACGTAGAGAATTGCTAGCTTTGTGGTATTGGATGCGGGTTTGTTTTTTAAAGTGTGAGGTGTAAGAAATAATGCGCCCCTGATGAAAGCTTTACCTGTTTCCCAAAAGAGGTTAGGGATAGAGAGATGAGCCCCATTTGGCAGATTCCACCCACACTTCATGTAGGGCAGGGATCTCAAACTGGCAGCCCTCCAGTTGTTGCAAAACTACAAGTCCCATCATGCATCTGCCTGTGAGAGTCATGCTTATAACTGTCTGATTTGCAATGCCTCATGGGACTTGTAGTTTTGCAACAGCTGGAAGGCCGCCAGTTTGAGACCCCTGCTGTAGGGTGTGTTTAAAGTCTTTGTTGTCAGTCACGTAGGAGGGGAAGCACCAGGAGTTAGCGGCGCAGCGTAATACTGTTCCGAAGAGCTGGTCACTAATGGGGTAGTGGTCAGAAATAACCATGTCCTCAATGGTCAACGTTGTCACTAGAGGGAATGCACCCAGGGAGCAAAAAAAATAATCAATACGGGAGAATGAGCCGTGGGGCAGGGAGAAGGTGTATTCCCAATCTATGGGTTGGGTAAAGCGCCAGATATCCGTAAGGTAAAGCAAGGAGACCGATTCAGCTGGCATAGTAGGGGTGTCAGTCAACGGGGTTTGTCTCGTGGGTCCCTGTGTGTGATCTTCAGACATGTGAATGACAGCATTAAAATCCCCCCTATAAGATGAAAATGTTCAGGGATCTGAAGAACCCAATAGTTGAAATCTTGTAAAAGGGTTTACCCGGGAGAGTTAGGTGCATAGACATTAGAGACATTAGCTATATGTTGCATTATATACTGACATGGGATCTAGGTGGCTGACTGTGGGGACCTTATGGGAATTGAAATGCAGATCCTTCTTCTTTAGTACACCTTTCATTCTGGAATGTGGCCTGTTGCCACTTGGAGTAGACTCCATCCCAAATAAACCTTGATGATAGGCTCTGAGGCTAATATAGATGGCCTGCCAAGATACTCCTTATCCCCCTTTTCTCCTATGGTTGGGGGTGGAGATGGGCCCCCCTTATATATACTTTACATAATAAAAAATTCTTTATATCCATATTTTGCATACCCTAGGAGAACTTTATGTATTACTTTCCATCAGTCATGAACTATATTCTACCATTTCTGACATTAGCCTCTGGATCTCTGTACCCTCGTGAAATGGCTAGTTGGGTATAATCTATATACCATTCATGGTATCTTATCTTGAGTAATAGGCCCCTCAGAGTAGAATAGGAGAGGCATCTCCCCAGATGGTAAACAACAAGGGGGGTTATATATGATATGAACCCAATGCCCTTACTTTGATTTCATCAAACTGGTGTTTGCGTACTTTGGTTAGGGCAAACGTACACTTTGTTGGATAAGTCATGCATGTATTATTTTGGGATATGTAAGCTTGGTGATACCAATTCCCCAAACCTATATTCACAAGTTTGTGTTGGTTAAAAAAACCTTGGACCCCGGAGGGGTGAGGGGAATGGCGTATATAGGGACCATAATCAAGTATGTCTTTAAGGCTGGGACTAGTATATACATACATATATATATATATACATACATATATATATATATATATATATATATATATATATATATGAAGGCCATCTGCAATCCCCTATAATATCAATAGGGGTCATAATTTACAAACCCCTGTGCTTTTATCCTGTGGATGGCGGTGGGAGAAATGGTATCGCCTAAAGATCAATTCGGAATGGTTTATATGGAGTTATAGGTATAAAATAGTCCTTATGTTTGTATGTATATGCTATGCAAATACTTAAGTCTGTCGGAAAGTTGGCAAGCGGGGATATTAATACTTTAATATCAAGGGAATATACTTGTAACACCCCCGGCATTTGGCTCGGTCCACTACAGGCCGTTCCTGTTAACACACACCATGGGACCCCGCCCAGGGGAGGAGTTATGCCCGCTTGCCTTCAAATAGCCTTTCATTTAGGACGTTAGCTACGCCTTTGAGAACGTCGATGACGAAACGCGTAAGGCGGAGCTACGTACCTACGTCATACGCGGAAGTCGGAGAGAGTGTGGAACGCAGCTGAGGCGCACGCCGCTCAGCTGTTGGCGTTTTTCCCACGAGCTCTTCTCCGGGCTTGATCTCCGGTTACGCAGTGTGATATTTTCACTCCTTTTAGGAGTGTTTATTGGTTTTAACTTCTATCATTTTATTTGTTCATTTTTTACCGGTCATTGGACCCAATATTTTTTTTAATAAAAATAATTACGGTATCACACTATGGGAGCCCTGTTTTTTCTTATATGAGGATAAAGCCTACATCTGAAGGATAGCTACATCTGGAGCGGAAACCCTATTGGACAACTGCATTTGGGATTCTAAGCAAATATCGAGGATAACAGATGCCGTTTACCCCTGCAGGGGTGCAGGGAGCGGGTGAGTGGGGACCCTTGAGGGGGAGCACCTAAGTCACTGGATTTCAACTGTCATCACTAAAGTCACTTCACGCAGGAACTTTTTGAAAGAATTATTTTCAAGAACTTTCACAATATTTTCAAGAATAGAACTTTCACCAAACTGGTTTTTATCTACAATTTGCTTGGTACTATGTTTGTGGTACAATCGGTACATTTCTAAACAATTGATCATTTTATATACACATTGTACACATTTGTGGGTTATATTTAATTTTATTTTTATTTTCATGTTCATTTTTTGTCAAGTCTATTGTGCACTATGGAGATTTAATGGTAATCAGTGGGCAGCACCCGAAGTGGACGGACAAGAGATTTCTTGTTAGCCACTGGATTAGATGTAAGAACGAATTCTATAATTAAGGTCACCCCCTATATAATTAGTGGGAGTTGTGTGCAGTTATACCTACTTTTTAAATATTGGTAATAACACTGGTGTTATTTTTTATACTGTATATATGTATGTACACCCTGTTGCTAAATCAGCTTAATTTGGTTACACTTTTTTGGTAAGGGATATCTATCCCATCGGGCACAGATACACTTTGGTAGACGGATTGCCCAGATACACTCACAAGTCAATATTAGGGGAGCACACAAGGAACTTTTAGCATATAGCTAACACTCAACTGATACGCACCCATACAGGTAGCGCCAACTGCCCCTACCCACACACACTTTATCTATTACTTCATCCCTAAGGGGGTGATTAAGGGGAGGCTGCAAGCCTTGGTCTGTGAGCGCGGAAATCCCAAACCTCTTTATCTGCATAGACATTAGAGATAGCGATGTCATGGGAGGCAACCGTTAGGTGAACAGTGAGTCTGGGACCGACCAAGTCCGTCTCTATGGAGAGTAACGTGTGGTGGAGATTTTTGTGAAGTAGTATTGCAACTCCAGCCTTACGTCCGGCCGCTGGAGAGCCATAGACGTTCCCTACCCATAATTTAGAAAGGCGAGAAAAGTCCTCTGTGGCCCGATGAGTCTCCCATAGGAGCACAACATCTGCCCGCAGACGCTTGAGGTGTCTCAGAATTTGCATGCGTTTATTGGGGGAACGAAGCCCCTTAACATTTCATGAAATTACCTTAAAGTGATTCCCAGCATCCGAAGGAGCCATGGCTGTTGTATTAGGTAAACGTGAGGTAGCCCGGATAAGGGTAGTACCACTGCAGACATCGCCCCGTCGAATCCGGTATAAGTAACACTTTGGTGGAGTGCTAAAAATAACGGAGAGAACAGAGAATAGTTAACCAGACATGTAAAATAACAATAAAGGGAAGAGGTAGCATCAAGAACCCGTGGGGGGCTTCACTTTTTTCCCCATGGAAAACACTCCCAAAAAAGAAAAACACCCCCGCCAGAGAGCTCTCTCCCTGAGTATGCAGATATGAGCCAGTTCCGAGGAGGAGGGAAGGAAGGGGAGAATGAGGGGTGGTGAAGATAAATAGGGAAAAAATAAACGGGAGGGGGGAGAGAAGAGAAGGGAAATCGAAGTTGTGGAAGGGACAACAGGATGGATAGTCCAGTGTGGTGCTTCAGGCAGCACAGCTAAAGCAGGCAGTAGGGCCCTCAAGGAGGGGTAGAGAAAAAAAAAGCCATGGTCCATCAATGGGAGGGGGCCTCACCTGTCATGGGTGGCAAGGGGCACTTGAAGCCCAGGATGGAGAACAATAGAACTGGTGGGCTGGGAAATAGAAGAAGCAAAGTCTAGCAACCGCCAGTTATGGTGGGAGCAGGCAGTCAGCAGTGCGCAGATCTATCATCTGGGGGTCCGAAGCGCACCCTCTTGTAGGGAGGTTTCTGAGGACTTTGACTTCTGGAAGATGAAGCAGTTCTCCTGGATGAGGAAGGATTGTGGAAGATAGAAGGATATTCCTGTTCCATAGCTGATGGTTGTGCAGTGTTAAACTAGTGCTCCGCTTCAGATGGTGAAGTGAAAGAAAGGTGCTCACCCGTGTCTGGTTGGATATGCAGGATTGCTAGGTACGCTAGGGTAAATTTGATGTGATGGTTGTAAAGTGAGGAGCAGACGGCAGAGAATGCCTTGCGCTGGCGCATAACTTGCGGCGCCGGAACCGGAAGTCAGTTCTTGTTTTAATATCAAACCAAAGACATTGGTGATCGCTGGAACCTAAATTCTCTCCCACCTCAACATCAGACAGTTGATCCTTATTTAACATTTGCACCTTTTATCCACAGTAATACCAATGAAAAAGTGTATCATATTTACACATTACATAAATATGTTTCATGTTTGTCTTTACGTACCCAAAAAATGTAAATTATTTTGCAAGACAATATCAAGAGAAAGTCGTGTTTATACTAAAAAATTTTAAATATGCTACCTCGTTATCTTAAAGCTGAACTCCAGCTTTTGATACACTTTACATAGTTCGTTTGGGCCAGGCTGGCCCAAATGAACTACACTATATTGTCAAAAGTATTGGGAACGCCTGCCTTTACACACACATGAACTTCTTAGTCTGTAGGGTTCAATATTGAGTTGGCCCACCCTTTGCAGCTATAACAGCTTCAACTCTTCTGGAAAGACTGTCCACAACGTTTAGGAGTGTGTCTATAGGAATGTTTGACCATTCTTCCAGAAGCGCATTTGTGAGGTCATGCACTAATGTTGGACAAGAAGGCCTGGCTCACTGTCTTCGCTCTAATTCATCCCAAAGGTGTTCTATCAGGTGGAGGTCAGGACTCGGCAGGCCAGTCAAGTTCCTCCACCCCAAACTCGTTCATCCATGACTTCTTGGGAACATTATAAACATGTTCAGCGCACACCACTATCATCAGATTCTTGGCTACTCGATGTTCCACATCTTCTGGGAGTACCCCAAAATTAGGCCTTTCTGGCTGGAGGTGGCATGTACGGTCAAGCACTTGACTGCTAAGGCATGCATACCCCTGTGTTGGAGATCGGAGATTCCACTGACTAAATCCCTGTGTGTTTGCCAAGGTGAATGAGCTAAGAAACATGGAGGATCTCACTGCCACCTTGTACGGTAGGAAGGAGGCCTTTTGGGAGACATGGAGACCATGGCAACATTACATATACACTGAAGCATACCTCCGGGAGGTTGCACAGCCTAACTGATCCTTAGGGCTCGGGTTGCTTCCTAGTTGGGGGGCACTGTCTTTCCTTTTCCCTTCCCCTCCTCTTCACTCCTCTTGCCTCTCCCTCATCCTCCCCCACCACTCCCCTCCTATTCCCTCCCTCCCCTATTCACCCTTTCCTAAATTGTACCCAGTCCTGGGCTAGCCTAGTCAGATAATGTGAATATCCTGCTTTGCATCACCCAACAGTTTTGTCCCATGGCTGGATTAGGCTGGTACTCGGGAGGTGAACTGCGCACTGAAATCTTCTTCACACAGCTTCGTTCTTACATGAATAACACAGAGTGCATAGCAGGGGGTATCGATATTCGACATCGTTATGATAACAACTAACCCTTCTTGTTACACAGTTCTGTTTTTAATGTAACCACTGTCATCTGTTTTTTGACTGTTAAAACTGCATCATCTGGAAATAAATAAAGGAATTACAAAAAAAAAATTCTTGGCTACCAATACTACCAGGGCCTGTTGCTACATCTACCTTAACAAAAGAAAGTGCATAAATATATTTAACATCCATTAAGTGACACAAGACTGTAGTTATTCTAGGACACTTAAGCTATACTGCCACCTTCAGGAATTTTGGACCCTGGCAAACAAAGATGTTAAGCCAGCTCTCGCAACACTCCCTCCCCAACTGTCATGTTTTTGATAGTGGCCTAAGAGGGTGGGTGCTTTTTCCTTAGTAAACTCTAAACTATATTTTTCCATTTCAATTTTTACTTCATTTAAGATACTTTGTTGATATTTTTTTTTATTAGTGATTTTAATTAAAATTTGTCTCAACAGGGCAGCTATCCTGATCGGCGTATCATCAATAACAGCTTTGGAGGTTGTACCTGGACACTGCAAATTAAAGATTGCAGGTTTGGCCTAGAATGTGACCTTCGGGCACTAGGCTCAGCATTATGGCACTTTCCAGACTTCTGTGTATTGTATTAGTTAGCTGCAGATAGCTCTGTGGTTCCAGAGCCGAGACACAAGCACTAGCACGAGGTGGCCCCGAGATACGGGGCCCCAAAGTCGGTTTGGAAAATGTCATTCTCTGCAGCAGAAAAGTGCTTGACATTTTCTGAACCAATTTTGGGCCCCCATATCTCGGGGCCACTTGGTTCTAGGAACCACAGGTACGAGATACGGGGCCCCAAAATCGGTCAACTGTGTCCATCTGCAGCAATGTCATTTCAGGACCCTTTGGGTCCAGAGACCCCAAAATTTGGCTGCAGCTAGGGGGCTTCTAGGAACCCTTAACTACCGAGTTTGAAGTTCGGGGGACCTATCGCTGCAAATGGGCACAGTGAGGCTGCAAATGGGCATTGTTGACCCTCTTTTCCACTTACAGTAGCTGCGCATTTCTCACCCTAGGCTTATACTCGAGTCATAGGCGTGCGCAGGGGGGGTGCCGGGTGTGCCTGGGCACACCCTAATCACCACGGGCGCCAGTGCCATTCAGTGTACCGAAATGTGCAGCCAGAAGCGTAACTATAAGGCTTGCATTTGTGACCTGGCCCCATGCTTTGAGTGGCCGTGCGGCTCCCCTGCCGTACTTGTCTACACCTGGATGAGAGGGGCAGCGGGGCGTCATATAGAACAACCAATGCTCTGCATTTCCCTCCATGCAGCCGTTGAATGCTTTCGGGAGGAAGAGGAGGGGAAGCGAGCATTCAAGTGCTGCATGGAGGAAAATGCAGAGCAGCAGGACAGATGGGAGCATGGTGTCCGGGGGACTGGAAGAGCCAGCTGATGCAGTAGGAGCGGAGGAGGTCTCCACTGTGTGAGGAAACGTGAAGCCTGGAGGGATCCAGAGACACAGCAAGCATGGAGTCCACACTGAGAGCAAGTGAGTGCCACCAATCCCATCCATCCCCCACCCAGCACTGCCACCGATCCCATCCATCCCCCACCCAGAACTACCACCGATCCCATCCATCCCCCCACCCAGCACTGCCACCGATCCTATCCATCCCCCACCCAGCACTGCCACCGATCCCATCCATCCCCTCACCCAGCACTGCCACCGATCCCATCCATCCCCCCACCCAGCACTGTCATGATCCATCCATCCCCCCACCACTGCTACTCATCCTATCTCTCCCCCATGACTGCCATTAATCCTATTCCCTCAGTACTGCTGCCACTGATCCCATGCCTCCCAGTACTGCCACTGATCCCATGCCTTCCAGTACTGATCCCATGCCTCCCAGTACTGCCACTGATCCCATGCCTCCCAGTACTGCCACTGATCCCATGCCTCCCAGTACTGCCACTGATCCCATACCCTGTATCCTTAGATGCAGACAAGCAAAGAAAGTGTTTCCACCGCTCAGGCTGACACTGACCCAGGTGTAAGTGGAAGTTTCAGAGCAGAAGAGCTCCAGGTGCTGGCTGAATGCTAGGCAAAGCAGGCTTGAATGGAGGAGAAGATTTGGATGCCGCACACCGGATGTAGTCAAAAAACTTCACTTTATTGAAAAAATGGGATCATCAAAATAACAAGACTGTCATGCAGAAAGTACAGGTAAGCTGACGTGTTTCGCACTCAGGACTGAGTGCTTACTCATAGCACAGCTATGAGTAAGCACTCAGTCCTGAGTGCGAAACGCGTCAGCTTACCTGTACTTTCTGCATGACAGTCTTGTTATTTTGATGATCCCATTTTTTCAATAAAGTGAAGTTTTTTGACTACATCCGGTGTGCGGCATCCAAATCTTCTCCTCCATTCAAGCCTGATCCCATACCCTGCAGTACTGTCACTTATCCCATGCCCCCACCACACTGCTGCCACTGATTCCATGCCCCCAGCACTGCCACTCATCCTATCTCCCCCACTCAGCACTGCCACTGATCCCATCCCCCCACCACACTTCTGCCACTGATCCCAGCCCCCACCACACTGCTGCCACTGATCCCATGCCCTCCAGCACTGCCACTCATCCTATCTCGCCCACTCAGCACTGTCACTGATCCCACCCCTCCACCACTGCTGCCACTGATCTTATGCCCTTCAACACTGCCACTCCTATCCTATCTCCCCCTCCCCCAATATTGCTACTGATCCTACCCCCCAGCATTCCCACTGATCCCACCCCCCATTACTGCCATGAATCCCGCCCACCACAACCCCCACCATCGCCACTGATCCCATCAACCCCCAGCACTGCCAATGATCCCCAAATCTTGCCACTCATCCCATTCCCCCCAGTACTGCCACTGATCCCATTTCCCCCTCACCACAACCACCATCAACACCACGGATCCCATCAACTTTCCAACACTGCCACTGATCCCATCAATCCCCTAGCACTGCCTCTGATCCCACCCACCCCAGTACTGATCCCATTACCCCACCACCACAACTGCCACTCATCCCATCAACCCCCTAGCACTGCCACGGATCCCCCCCACACACACACACACACCTCTCCAGCTCTGCCACTGATCCCATGCCCTCAAGCACTTCCACTCATTCCATCCCCCCAGCACTGCCACTGATCCCGTTCCCCTCGCCCCATCACCACTGCCAACTGATCCCATCTCCCCCTCTCTCACCCCCACTTTCTCCCTCTGACCAGCTCTGCCATAAGATTTAAAATATATTGAAATATTAAAAATTGTTTTAACACATTTCAAAATGTTTGTTTACATTTATTTAAAAGAGTGTGCGTCTGTGTGTGTGTGTATATATATATATATATATAAATATTACATATGTATATAATACACGCACATACCCACACACGTGTGTGTTTTGAGTTTTGGGGTACACACCCTAATCCAATAGGCTGCGTATGCCTATGACTCGAGTCAATAAGTTTTCCCAGTTTTTTGTGGTAAAATTAGGTGCCTCGGCTTATATTCGGGTTGAGTATATACAGTAGATTGTTCTTTGAAAGCTGTATCCAGAACCTAGTTGCTTGGATTGTGATCTAAGGGTTCTGCATTATGTTGCTTTCCAAACCGCTTTGTACTGTGTTAGCTAGCCACAGATTTATCCCTCTATGTACAGAGCCGTAACAAAGCCTCTGGTGTGATCCAATCCCTAAGGACTGAAGTGTTGCGCTTTTGTGCTCCACCATCTTTCTCCTGCCATATAGCCTAGAGGAAGCACCTTCCTCTTTTTGCTTCTATTTCTGAGACACCTAGATAATCTGATCTCCGGTTCTGTTCCACTGCTTGCCTACCATGTTTGTGAGCACCAGTTTGTGAGTATGCAAGGCCTTACTACATTTTGGGCCTAAGTGTTCTCCACTATGCACAGAGGACAGTCCCACTGCTACAGATGACTTCAGCCTATAGTCCTTCATTTTTGATAGGGGTGATTTCTTGGTATCTCCAGAAGGGACAGATGCCTGTAACATTTATCCTGGGACCCTTATTAATCTAAGGTATTCCTAATCAGAGTCTTAACCAGTTCCACAATATGAGGCTGAGAGCTCCCATACCTCTGCAAGACGTTTAATATAAATTTCAGATTTTGCCATCTGCTTTCAGGGGTTAAAAGAATGCTATGGCACCATCCACAACAAAATCCAATTTTGACCCTACTTGACTGCCTTCTTTAAGTGTGCACGAGGCCCCCATTACCATCTCTGATTCAGATTTAGTCTTCATAGTATTTTCCCAAAGAGCCTGTACTCCAAGTTCCATATAACTCCACTTTACAAAGAGTTCTTGATACTCTGATGCACTGCATTCTTTCCTGCAAATAGAGGATCAGCCTTCTGTTTTTTAGGCATAGGGTCTTTTAGAGCTGTTGCTCCAAAGACCTGCAGAATACACTACACATGTGTAAAACTTTCCTCTATAAGAAACAGAAATAACCTGTAAAATGATAGCTTCCGCCTAACAATGTGAAGGAGCTTTTTCCCTTTGAACGTAAATGTACTGATAAGTGGTTTCTGCTCATTGTAGACACTCCAGTCATGGCACACTTTTTTCAGGGGGGGGGGCATCATTTTCGGGTTACCCATGCGCCGCCGCTTTTCGACAATGTCATTATCACATTGTCATGGTCAGAGAGCAGGCATAGTACAGTCCCTAGGATAAGTAATGGATAATGGCCGACAGGCCCTCTTACCAGACCCAGTGAAACTACAGCAGTGATCCCTCCAGCTGGACCATCACTCACTCTGGGTTACCCGGGGTGATTCTGGTCAGTAGTGTAGCATGTCTGTACCCTGGCAGTGGCTCAGTCTTTCTCTGGGGGCGATGGGTAGCGTGGCTCTCTCTGGTGGCGCTGGGTAACGTGGCTCTCTCTCTGGTGCTGGTTAGCATGGCTCTCTCTCTGGTGGCACTGAGCAGCGTGGCTCTCTCTCTGGTGCTGGGAAGCGTGGCTCTCTGGTGGCGCTGGGTAGCGTGGCTCTCTTTCTGGTGGTGCTGGGTAGTGTGGCTCTCTCTCTCTGGCGCTGGGTAACGTGGCTCTCTCTGGCGCTGGGTAGCGTGGCTCTCTCTGGCGCTGGGTAGCGTGGCTCTCTCTGGCGCTGGGTAGTGTGGCTCTCTGGTGGCACTGGGTAGCATGGCTCTCTCTGGTGTCACTGGGCAGCGTGGCTCTCTCTCTGGCTTCCGCCCAGCACACGCCTCTGTCTTTGTCCTCTAGCATTCACTCCCTCAGCTTTTTTCCAGGCTGCAGTCTCTCAACCTCGCTCATGATCGAGCTGTAGCCACCTTCCTGTGAAATATGGGGTCACCAATCTTCGGGACTACATGTCCCATGATGCACTCCTCTCCTAGTCTCCTTTGATTTGCCCTCAGTTATGGCCAATGGGGAAGGATTGGAGCGGGCAGTAAGCTGGGCGGGGAACCTAGTGAGAGCGACCATCTCTTCTCCCTGACAGGAGAAAGGGGGGGTGGGCGAGCCGGGGTAACCGCTGATAGTCTGCAGCTTGCCTTAATACTGACACAGCACCGCCGAGTTCTCTGCTGGACTGAACAGGGAAAAGAGCCCGTAGTCACACTACACTGATGGGGGGCTTGACAGCACCTTGATGGTGTCACCCTGCTGGCTGCCTGCACCCCCATAGCGATGCCACTGTGCTGAATGTGCCAATCCGATCCCTGACCCCCCGTGCCCCTACCTGCGGACGCCCATGACTCCAGTCATTCTCCTTAACAAACATGACAGCAAACATGGTGATGGTGTTTTTACTTTTTCACTGATTATCAGCTATATTTCAGTTTAAGATATCTAGTATAACTATCTGTCCCTCATTGGTTGTGACTCAGGTTTGTGAATCTATCAAGAGCGCTCCATCTCAAAAATTAATCCTTATCACCTGGAGCTTTTAGAACAATTGTCTTGTGCCTTGTGTTTCATCTGCAATAGTCTCTTTAAAGCCTCTAAGCCAGGGATTCTCAAACTACGGCCCTCCAGCTGTTGGGGAACTACACATCCCATGAGGCATTGTGAAACTCTGACATTCACAGACATGACTAGGCATGATGGGAATTGTAGTTCCTGAACAACTGGAGGCCCATAGTTTGAAGACCCCTGCTCTAAGCTAGTGGACTTAGTGTGGACTAGTGTGTGTCATTTTCAGATGCATATGATGCTTTGGCTTTGTGCCAAGTACACTAAGGATGCGATAAAGGAACATTTGAATCGCTCACCCCTTAAAGAGTATTTCCACTTTAGTAGCCAAATTGGGGTAATTCCTACTGTATATTTGTTACATGTCCCCTTTCATTTAGGAAAACTTAAAAAACATATTTAAAAATTGCAACTCACCTTTTTCGAGATGCTATTTTCTGTAATTTCCAGCAAGGAAAACTTTTACCTAATTCTCTTTGTTAGGAGCTAGACTTCTCTATTGCATGTATAGACATGCTATTTGGAACAGATCACACTGAGCTAGCTGAGAAATGCTTGCAGTCAGCCAAAACATCTTCTTCTCAGAAACATCTAAAAGGCAAGAAATAATTTAAAGAAGTATAGCCAAAGCTTTTTTTGGCTGTACGTCTATGGATCACAGGAGTGAAGTTCGTTCTGCACTCCCCTTAAACTAATTTTCAGACAATAGTGGGCTAAAGCCCGCTGTTGGCTGACGTCACAGAACCGGTCCAGGCTAAAAAAAGCGAGTCTCTGAGAGCCTGAGCCAGCTACTCTCACCCCCTCCACAGCTCCAGGGAGCGCTGGAGGGATAGATGCAGCATCGGACCAATGCTTCATCCACCAAGGTGAGTATATATGTTTTTTAAACCCTAACTTCTCCTTATAATAAAATAGGTATGCTATTTGAATGGGAACACATAAACATACAGTGAGGTTTTCTAAAATTTTAATACAAAGGTCGATATACACTTTAAGGGTAAGTGTCCCTTTGATTCTGCCCTTGACACTGTTATTTCTGATGCCTCTAATGCTCGGAGTGGTTTCTTGCTTCAAGAAAGGAGATCTTGGGATGGGGTGTAGGAACCTCATTCTTCATCTATTTCATTTACATTCTTCAAATAGTATCCTGTAGATCAGGCGTCACTAAATGGAGGACCGCGGTCCGGACACGGACCGAGTGCAGTCCTGTCCGGACCACGGCCACACCACTCAGTAGCCTGAGTGCACTCCTCTCCTGCCACCGCTGCTGCTGCTGTGAAAGCTCACAGCACGGCAGAGGGCGGGAGTCACAGCAGATTGTATTCCTCCCTGAGTCAATACTTTGTAGAACCACCCTTCGCTGCAATTACAGCTGCAAGTCTTTTTGGGAATGTCTCTACCAGCTTTGCAGATCTAGAGAATGACATTGTTCCCCATTCTTCTTTGGAAAATAGCTCAAGCTCTGTCAGACTGGATGTAGAGCGTCTGTGAACAGCAATTTTCAAGTCTTGTCACAGAGTCTCAATTGGATTTAGATCTGGACTTTGACTGTACCATTCTAACACATGAATATGCTTTGATCTAAACCATTCTATTGTAGCTCTGGCTGTATGTTTAGGGTCATTGTCTTGCTGGAAGGTGAACCTCCGCTCCAGTCTCAAGTCTTTTGCAGACTCTAATGCCGCGTACACACGAGCGGAATTTCCGACAGAAAGAGTCCGATGGGAGCTTCTCATCGTATATTCCGACCGTGTATATGCCCCATCAGACTTTTTCAGTTGAAAATTCAGGGGGACTTAGAGAACAAGTTCTATATTTTTCCGACGGAACAAATTACTATCGGAAAAATCACTCGTCTGTATGCTGTTCCAACGCACCGAAAACTACGCATGCTCTGAAGCAAGTACGAGACGGAAGCAATTGGCTACTGGCTATTGAACTTCCATTTTCTAGTCCCGTCGTACATGTTGTACGTTACCGCATTCTGGACGGTCGGAATTTGGTGTGACCGTGTGTATGCAAGACAGCTTAAGCGGCATTCCGTCAGAGCTGCGTCGGAAAAACCTTCAGAGTTTATTCCAACGGTAAAACCGGTCGTGTGTACAGAGCATAACAAATTTTCTTCTAAGATTGCCCTGTATTGCCCTGGCTCCATCCATCTTCCCATCAACTCTGACCAGATTCCCTGTCCCTGCTGAAGAAAAGCATCTCCACAACATGATGCATGCATGGAACTCAAACATATTTTGAAAAATGCACAATGGGGTGCAATAATGCCAGAAGGGGCAGCTAAATAAAGATGCCTGTTCCAAAGAATAATTGGAGCTTCTAGGGGAAACTTCTAGGAGATAAACCTGTCAATAAACCCAGCAGTATGAACAAACAACCCCCCACTTGTAAGCAGATGGCTGAGCAGATGAGAAAGAGGACTTCTGGCCTCAAGTATAGCATCTAGATTGTGATCATCTACAGCAGGGGTACTGAATTAAAACTCACAGGGGACCGGTCCGTAACATTTTCTTTCTCCAGAGGTCCGAAATGAATTCTTATTCTATGATTCAGGTCCTTCACACCACCACTCCTGCCCCCCCACCCACCTTTTACATCACAGCCTCCTTTACATCAGTGTCTTTAGTCCCCTCTTTCAAATCACAGACCCCTCCTCTCACATTCTCACACCAGAGTCCCCTCTCCTCACATCACAGCCCTCCCCCACATCACAATTACAGCCCTCCGCATCACAGCTCCCCCCTCCTAACACCACAGCCCCCCCATATCAAAGCTCCCACCAAAGACAGTGCTGCCTTACAACCATAGTAACAGTTGCTACTCTTCCCCCTTCATTGTCCTACCTTACCACAGCACAACAGAGGGAGGAAGGCACAGCAGAGTGGATCCCTCTTCTGTATATGTATTTGCCTGCCTGCCTGCCACTGTTGTTACACTCACAGCGGAGATACGGAAGGTCCGCACTGAGGGCAGGAGCTGACCAACTCTTCTTCGTAACAAGCAAAAGGTTATGCAGCTTCCGCTTCTCTTGTAGACCTGCCATATCTCCTGCCCTCTACCCTGCTGCAAACTTAACAGCATCACACCACACTTTTCACATATTTATTTGTAAAAAATGTTAAAAAAACATTTAGCATTTTCATTCCAATTCACAATTATGTGCCACTTTGTGTTGGTCTATCACATAAAATCACCAATAAAATAAATTTACGTTTTTGGTTGTAACATGACAAAATGTGATAAATCTCAAGGGGTATGAATACTTTTTCAAGGCACTGTATATGTAGCTATCTTCAGGTGATTGGATACTGGCAAAATATAACTCCTCCCACTCCAAGCTAGCCCTAGTTTTTGCTAGTGTCCTACTGAAGCTTACCTCTTTTACATGAAAGTTTTCTCTATCAAGATTTCTAGTTGCATCATAGCCAATGCAGCTTTTTCCCACAGATGGTGGATTGGTTGACTCCTCAGCTGAGCCTCGGGGGGACTTAACCTGGAGCCTACCTTGAGAAGATGCAGAAGCCAGCCTGTAATATAACTTCAGAGCTGAATCCTGTGTGAGTGTTCACCTTGGCAAGTCTGTGGTCTGCCAGTGGTGGAGCCCTGCCTCCGGAGACCCATTTAGGGGTATGCTGATTTTGGAGAGCCAAGCCAGGATGGGGTCTGATGGGGTTTGATCCATTAAATCCTATCCAGGCTGTGAAGATCTTTGCCACAGTAAGTGCAGGACTTGCACCCTTGAACTCTCAGGGTGCTGGCACTCCTATGCCAAGGCTATAGAGGAGAACTTTAAATAGTGTGTCACAGCCATGGAGCTGGAGAACTGCTGGCTGTTTTAATTTGGTGCCAAATATTTCCTATAGTCTCGCATAAGGCACTACTGTACCTGCGCGGCCTTGTTTTTAGTCAGTGCAGATTGATGGACTCATCAGCGGTGCAAAATGTTAGCAATAGGGCTATTCAAAGGTCCAGGGTTGTGGTCTGTCGGCTTCAGAGCAAAGGGTGAACTCAGGATGGGGTTAATTCCTTTATTTTATTTCACTTACTGAATTGATGGGTACAGACCAAAGGCCTTTTAAACATTTATCCAAGGTGCACTTTTCCATGCTTCCCTATTGAGGTGTATTGGAAATTACTGTTCACCCTTTCAATGGTTGCAGATGGAATCAGGATGGCTTGGGTTAATTTTTCATTTTGTCAATCTTGGTGTGCCTAGTAAAGTTCTACTGTGCCCGCAGGCATTCCCAGAGTGGTGTCTGGTGCACTTGCCCTAACTGTTGCTACTGCGCCTGTGTGGCCCGAGCACCTTCTGTTCCTACACCACCTATTACTTTGCCGGCACACCCTGCCTCTTCCCATTTTGCAGATGGGACTCTGGAACATCAACATCTCCTGGTTCTCAGAGTGCAATACGTGAGTTACTGCAGCCTACAAGTGCTTGGCACTGAGACATTACCCTCCCACTACAGAAGTACACCACTGAGGACATTTTTTTACAGGCATAGCAGATCATTAAAGCAGGGAAAAAGAGTTAGTTGAACTTGCTAGTTCGGGCTCATCTTTAGCCTCCTGCCATCAGCCAGACCAGTTCCTGTTTTGTTTCTAGGGAAGAATTTTCAGCCACAATGTCAGATATTACAGGTGGAATTTTTAGGTTATTGAGGCCATAGATAGGTGTCACAGTTGTGCCCATTTCACCTCCCTGCTGAATCAGTATTAGATTTCGCCCATAATGCCGCATACACACAATCGGATTTTCCGTCAACAAAACCGTGGATTTTTTTTCCTAAGGATGTTGGCTCAAACTTGACTTGCATACACACGGTCACACAAATGTTGTCGGAAATTCCAAACGTAAGAACGCGGTGACGTACGATGAGACGAGAAAAAGGAAGTTCAATAGCCAATGCGGCTTCTTCTGCTTGAGTCTGAGCATGCGTGAGCTTTTGTGCAAAGGACTTGTGTACACACGATCAGAAAATTTGAGGACCTGCTCTCAAACATTTGTGTGTGGAAATTCGCAAATGTTCGATGGAGCTTACACACGGTCAGACTTTCCGACAACAAGCTCACATCGAACATTTCCCGTCAGAAATTCTGATCATGTGTACGCGGCATAAGTCACATAGAGTACCTGGGAGGAGGTGACAGTTGAGGAGGACCCTTCACCTTCAAAGACATTGGATCAGGATGACATGCCTTCAACAGAGGTTTCTTCCAAACTAAAGGAATGGTGCTATACACTCTTGATTAATGTTAGAGCTGCCAGAGTCTGCAAACCCTAAGGTGTCCAGTATGGGGTCAGTTAAATTCCCAAAACCAGCTAAGTCTGTCTTGGTCTACTTGCTGGTAGAATTTGTCATCTATGGAGAAAGGCGTTATCCAGAGAAGATTTTTACTCCTCCCAACAGTATCCTATTGAGAATACGCTTCACCCAATTTCCAGGGTGAGAGTTCTCCCTATCCACATGGCTCAAATGCTGATCATCATGCAAGAAATGCCTTTAGCAGTTACGTTTTTGAAGGCCCTTTGTTTGGTCCCTCCTTGATTAAATACATTACAGAGATCACAGCGGATAAACATACTCTCTTCCCCAGCAGAAAAAGGCTTGTGTGACTGCCAGTCCCTCTCAGTCTTCCAATGCCAAATCTAAGGCAGGATTATTCTTTCCTAAGGAAAAATGGCCTTCCAAGTCTGCCAAGGCCTCCTCACAATGATGGGACACCCCTGCTTCCCAAACTATGTGGGCATTTGTCAAACCCTTTCAGCCTTCTGGTCCCAGTAAATCTCAGACACCTGGGTCCAGAGTGTCAATTCCAGAGCTTACAAATTGGAGTTTTGCACTCTGCCTCCTCTCCATTTCATGCCTTCCAATTTGTCTCTTTCCCCGTCATGGTGGGCAGATCTAATTTCTGCTGTCCAACAGTAGGCATTCAAGGTTTCCAAACAGAATTGAGGGGTTTGGCTCATTCTGGATTTGAAGAGGGTAGCTGATCTAGGAAATGTCCAATTGCCTCCTGGGGGATCAATGAGCATTTTTTTCCCCTGTTGGAGCATATTGAATCATACTCTGGAGCAACTGTGGTTTTACAATGGTGTATATGGAGTTTTTCTTTTTTTTTCTATTGGTTTAACTAGATTGACTTTTGTCTTTCTTCAGAGTGACTATGTCACGTACCTGGTAGGTTTTGAGCCCGAAGTGCAGAGAAGGACCTCCCTTACAGCTCCCACTCCTGTTCCTCTGGAATGGAGACAGAAGGCCAGGAGTGAGGAGTGGTATGGGTGCCTGGCAGGATCGACAGTCACCTGGCACTAGCGGGAGTGCGCGCGTGCCCGTGCGTGACAGCACCCGTGAATGCGCGCGCATGCGCAGTGGAACCGGCGGCCGTGTCCCCCTGCGTCTGGATCGCTGATTATTGGCAGGATCTTCATGACAGACTAATTATGTAACTTGTTCTTATGGATTTAACAATTTTGCATTGAATCAGCCAGGTTGGTCATTGTCTCCTTACTACTTTGGGATTTTCTGGAATTTGTGGACATCCAGGATGCTTATCTGCACATTTCCATCTTTTCATCTCATCAACATCATCTGAATTTTAACCCTAATGCCGTGTACACACGGGCGGACTTTCCGACCGGACTGGTCCGACGGAACAAATCCGTCGGACAATCCGATCGTGTGTGGGCTTCATCAGACCTTCAGCTGACTTTTTCTGTTGAAAACCAGACGGACTTTAGATTTAGAACATGTTTCATATCTTTCCGACGGACTCGAGTCCGATCGAAAAATCCGTTCATCTGTATGCTAGTACGACGGACAAAAAATGATGTAAGGGCAGCTATTGGCCACTGGCTATGAACTTCCTTATTCTAGTCCGGTCGTATGTCATCAAGTTCAAATGAACAGACTTTAGTCCGTTTGTGTGTGTGCAAGTCCGGTCGTTCGCAAATCCGTCATAACTCCGTCGGAAAGGCTGTCGGACGTTTGAAGCTTAAAAGCCCGCCGTGTGTTCACGGCATAAGATTACCTTACTTGTGGCTATGACCTCTGCAAGAAGAGTCTTTGAGTCTGTAAGAAACCCTACTTAATGTTGCACAATAACAAAGTTGTCTTGAGGCCTACGTCCTCCTTCCTTGTGAAAGTGGTCTCTGCCTTCCACCTTAATCAGGATATAGCCCTTCCTTCCAGGGCCATATCTAGCCTGTCTGATCTGAAGGTGCAGTTAAAAAAAAAAGTCAGGGGATATAATGTCAACACAGCTTCATGTTATCCTCTGTCACGTACCTGGTGATGGAGCCTGATATGCAGAGGACGGCCTCTCTTACAACTCTGACTTGGAGCCCCTGATAGAGCTGACAGGAAGCACCAAGATGCAGAGTCGCACAAGTGCCTGGCGGGATCACTGAACCTGGAGCTGGATCGGAGCACTCAGCCGGGCTGTAGAGGTGTCTGTAGGAATCCCAGAGCAGTGGTAGGCAGGTAGCTGGAGTGAGTAGACAACCGGTCCCCACAGGCAGAAGTGCAGGTGCAGCAGAAGGGATGGTGGCACCCTCGAGGCTGAAGAGAAGGCAGGTACAGG
Source organism: Lithobates clamitans (assembly GCA_037952925.1). Classification (NCBI taxonomy): domain Eukaryota; kingdom Metazoa; phylum Chordata; class Amphibia; order Anura; family Ranidae; genus Lithobates; species Lithobates clamitans. Next base: position 2,046,248 of record JBBGZY010000906.1, read on the forward strand.
CAGGCCGGGTCATACACAAACGGGCACGTCAGGAACAGAGGCGGAAGCGGAATCAGATTACAGGCCGGGTCGTCAGCAGACTGGCAGCTAAGTTTGCAGAAGGAGCAGGCAGATGCAGAGTAGAGGACAAGCCGGGGTCGGATGCAGGCAGGAAACAGGAACGTCAGGAAGCAAGCCGGGTCACAACAGGAACAGAAGTCAGGTAGGTAATTGCAGGATACACAGGGAACGCTGTAGAGCAGACAGCACTGAGTCTGGAAACTGACTGAGTTTAAGTAGCCTGTTTGGGTGTCAAAAAGTTGTCACAGGATGTGTGTGCACCAATGGAATTCTGACAGGGGCAGAGGTAACAGGTCATCTTCTTCGGCAGCCATCTTGGGTGCTGGCATGCCCTTCCTGACAGGCAGAGGTAACAGGTCTTCTTCTTCGGCAGCCATCTTGGGTGCTGGCATGCCCTTCCTGACATCCTCTCTATCAAGCTATACCTGACAATGTGTGATTACTGACAGTCTATCAGACAGTGTGACAGAGTCACAACTCAGAAGTAACATCTGATACTCCTTCTGGGTAGTGCAAATGTGGTGCAGGAGTGAACAGGCTAGTTGCGTCTTTACGTGGCTGCAATGAAAAGTGATTAGGCCATCTTTTCTCAACCTTTTTTTCAGTCAACGCACCCTTTAAAGTATTCAAAATCACCAGGCACCTCAGTCCCAAGCTGATTTTATTGGGCAGAAGGATACTGGCATCTGCACTGGATGATGAGGTAACCATCTCTTTGGCTCCACATGGGGGAGCACCACATCAAGGAGTTCCCGTCACATTAGAGTCCCCCATTACATAAGATTGAGACCCTTTGACATCAGAGTCCCTTCATAATATCAGAGTTTCCTAATCAGATCAAGGTCCCCCATCACATCAGAGCCAGCCCCAATCACATCAGAGGCAGCCTCCTTCAAATAACAGTCCTCAGCCCACCTTCACCAATGGAGTCCCACCTTTGAATCTTCACTGTGGCTGCAGCATCATTATAGGAGGCGGAAAGTGCAGCAGGTCTGAATGAAAGGACTTGCATCCTCTTCTAAATTCCCACCCTGGAACAACGTTAACCATTATAAAAAATATAAACAAATATCGGCGCTAACTAAAACAAATAAATATATGATCAGCAGCCAGCATAGTTTGTTGATTCACCAAACACAAATACAAAAGATCAAAAATGCAGCGCTAAATAAAACAGAGTCTTAAAAGTAAATATGATAGTCCATAAAAGCCAATGAAGGGTAAAGCTGAGATGAGGCCTCCACCAAACTTCTGTGTGCAAGGGAAAAGCACACCACACCCAAGTGCTGTCAATCTGCTTACCAGAAGGATGTGAAAAACAAGCGATGTATGATGCAAAGGCTCAGCAATAAATCCAAATCGCACACTCCATCATGGACAGACAGATTATGGGAAAGGTCAGGTTGTCACATAACACCAGGAACTAGCCAGGTAGGAATATAGGGTAAGAGAGGGATCCCAAAATTGAAAGCGGTGGTAAGAGTTGGTCCGGAGAGGGATCCCAAAATTGAAAGCGGTAACGTTAACCATTTCCAAAGTGTGTGTGGGCCAGCAACTAGCATTGTAACAACAAATCCTAGTTTGCTCCCCTGCACCATGGAATCAAATGATGCATTACAAAAGACGGGTAGGGCACTGTGAAATCATACCAGCTTGGCATTGCAGTGAATGCACACTGCCTTCCAGCTTCACTACTTCCAGATAACAATGTTACTGGTCTTGGGGGGGGGGCACAGCTGAATCCTGGGGGGCATAGCTCACCCCAGCACCCCCCTAGATCAGGCTTTGCTTCCTTCCTTCCTTATGTCTTGCTCTGAAACTGCCTGGAGCAAATGATCTTGACTGTTTGGACGTGGCATGTGCTGTGAATTTGGCTCTCAGCCACTGCTGCTTTTAGGAAATCGGCTTCTCTCTTTGTGCTTCTTAAAGTTCTTTCTGCCTTTCACTCCACCATAGCTAGGTGACATATTATTATTAAAGTCTATAGGCTGAAGGAATAGAGTTCATCATCCCTTACCTGTTAAAGCACACTCTACCAGATCTGTTACTGCTTTTGGAGCTTTTCAGCATCAAGCTTCTGGTTTGCAGATTTGCAAGGCTGCCACCTGGGCTTCTTGGTCACATGCTTGTTAAGTTGTACCAAGTGGATGTTCAAGCCTCCTCTGATGGCAGATTTGGGCATAAGGTGGTACAAGCTCCTCTCTAAGTCAGTGAATATTGTTAGTTGTGGTCCATCATTCTTCACTGTAGAGGTGATTACTTATCCTGGTGTGAAATACCAGATTGATTCTCCTTTCTTTGGCCATGGCACTTTTCATATTTGTGCTTTTATCAAGCCTTTGTTTAGGTGTTGATTCTTTCAAATACTGATCTTAATAAGAATTCCAGATCCATTAGATCTCTCAGTCGCTGTTGCCTATCCCTCAGTTGCTCTGCTTTTGGATATACCAAATGTCCAATGATTACATTCCTGTGTCCCTCAATGAATGATAAAGAAAACAATATTTTTCTCTTTACCATAAAGTGCTTTTCTTATAGTCCATTGAGGGACATATAATCCTGCCTCTTTGTGTTATTGGCCTGCTTGCTCACAAACCCGAGGTATGGCAGTTGGAGATGGGAGTATATATTTCTTGTTTGCCAGTGTCCAAATCTCCTGGAGGCAGCAGTATAAGCCAAATATCTAAGAATTACTACATTTCTGTGTTCAACTTAACTTCAAGAAGAAGAATTTACAGTAAGTACATAAATCTTATTATACATATAATTAAGTGTACATTTGTGTAACAAATATGTTTTGCTCACTAAGGAATTGCATCACATTCATCATCTACCTGGAAGTCAGGTAGAAATCCAAAACTTGGTTGGCCCTAAATATTAATTTGTATAAATGATAAATGTACTTTTAAAATACCGTATTTATCGGCGTATAACACGCACCGGCGTATAACACGCACCCCAATTTAGGAGGGAATTTTAAGGAAAAAAAACTTTTAGGAGGGAAGTTGAAGGGAAAAAAACTTACATTTAAATGCCCTTCATTGCAGCCTTGTCAGTGCAGCCATGTCAGTGCAGCCTTGTCAGTGCAGCCTTCCCCAGTGCAGCCTTGTCAGTGCAGCCTTCCCCAGTGCAGCCTTGTCAGTGCAGCCTTCCCCAGTGCAGCCTTGTTAGTGCAGCCTTGTCAGTGCAGCCTTCCCCAGTGCAGCCTTGTCAGTGCAGCCTTCCCCAGTGCAGCCTTGCCCCAGTGCAGCCTTGCCCCAGTGCAGCCTTGCCCCAGTGCAGCCTGGTATCCCCTGTCCCTGCTTCCAGGGCTTCAAAATCGCGGTCCGCGATTTGAAAATGGCGCCGCCGGCGCCGAAATACACAGAGCCGGTCCTCGGCTCTTTCCGGCGGCTCTCGTTTACTTTCGGTTCCACTCGTAGTCCGGAGCGGAGCTATCCGAGTAGGTTCGGCGCCATTTTCAAATCGCGGACCGCGATTTTGACATTTAGACAGATCGGGATCGGCGGGGATCGGCGTATAACACGCACCTGCGACTTTCCCCTGATTTTAAGGGAGAAAAAGTGCGTGTTATACGCCGATAAATACGGTACATTTGCTCCAAACATTGGAGAACACACACCCCACCCTTCCCTCACAAGGGGGTGGAAGAAATGCAGCTCCTGGTGAGAATAGAAGAATTGACTGCCACCCTCTATGATAGATACTGTATCACAAATTCCAGGAAACTTGGGGTCCTTGGATTCATTTCTGTTCCTTCTTGAAATTTCAGGAAATATTTCCTATTAAGCATGTTTAATACTCTACAATGCTGCTGGAATAGTTGGGCTAGAGTGCCCCATTCGTTCCCAACCCCCCCCATCTACCGTCCATCTCCCTCTGTCCATTTTTATCTTTTTCTTTTCCCACGTTATTGTTACCCAAGCGACACATACACTAGATGGCCACCTGGCTACTTGACAACATAACTGTATTGGGAGAACTCTCTAACATGGGTCTCCACCCACTGTTGTGATGCAACAATTTCCCCAGCGCACGTTATATCGTATTTCTACATATATTTATGTATATATTAGGGGGATATATTTATGTTATACGATATAGTTTTTTCTGGGTTAAGATGCATCACTTTTGTTCTGTGTCTGCATCTAAAGACCTGATTTGTACTGTTCTTTACTGTACCATAAACACTTTCTTAATAAATATATAATCTTTAAAATACATTTGCTGTATTAATTTAATCAAGGATACAAAGTAACTTTGTGAATATAGCCTATATGCTCTTTCTTTCTTTTCCTGTGGTCAAGGCTTATCCATTCCACTGTTCCTGAAAACATAACTGATGATTGATACTGGGTTTCTGTGTCTTAGATTGAACCAGTGGCTAAAAGTGTCCCAGCTTATAATATTTCCCAGACAGGATTTTGTATGGTGAATGCATTTGTTTCCAAATAGTTCATCAGACTATTGCCCTCAAGTGTCAAGAGGTTGATGTCCATAAAAATTAACAAAATCTGGAAAAGCTAATACTTTCTGTCAACAGTTCCTGATACCACAGAATACGGTAGTTACACCAGTCCCTGATACCACAGAATACTTGTAGCATTATCATCACCAGTTACTACTTATCAGCACCATGAGTACCCGCTGAGGAAGAAATAGACCTTATAGATAATACTTGCAACCTCAAGCAGAACTTTCTTGCCCTAGTACCCATCCTCAAATTCACCCCCTCTCCTATTTTCATCATCTTCATTCTTCACCCTTCTCCAGGAACTTTTCCAAGTACATAAAAGGTGGGGAATCCAAAGGAAGCTTCAGCTAGCAACATCGCACAGATTAATGTCATACGTGTTTTGTTAGTTTTTAGGTTTGCTGGATGGTGTTTCAATGGCAAAATGAGGTGTACTCACCAGCAGAACCAATTTTAAATACCTTACTCTATCTTAAAATGTGAATGACGTGTTATAGGCTCCAGGTTCTTTGTCAACCATACAGAGCATGCATAAGAAAAAACATTCCAAACATTTTCTTAAATGTAACAAATTTAAGACAAGCTTAACAGAACACAATTTGTATTAATAAAGTTCACACGTAAAACTATCTTTTAAAACTATAAAATATAGAAAGGTACTGAAGCATAATCATTGTTCTGATGAAGTATCTGTTGCAGAAATCTTCTGATTAGGAAATTGTATTTAAACATTAATTAGAATATGCATAACTTCTCTTCTTCACTGTAAAATAATATTGAGGGTTTTCCAGAGGCTGTTCACTGTCTATCTGAAATGTGCTAATCACTCTATTCTGAGTAAAGCCATGACATAATTCTGATTAGATATTCAGTTTGACTTGAGGACAGCTGGACCAAAGGCAGCTGTACAAAAGAAGGAACATTATGATCACCCTGACAGGCGTGTTGCTAAACACAAGCAGCTGTATACTGCCTGAAGTTCACCATGGTAGGCAAAAGAAATACACATAGAAATTTAGATTTACAAGATCTTCAGCAATTTGAAGCTTTTTACAAAACATTACTATATGTATAAATAAAACAGCATGGAAAAGACTGAGACTGGAAGGATTGTGTAAGTGAACCTGTCACCCATACAGTACATATAATATGTTCAGCCCACAATATGGCTGCTATCAACAGTTCACTAGAATGTAGAACGTTTGTGAGTGACTGCAAATGTTATCCAATCTTTATGGATGGACTAGTATTAAACTCAAAATACAGAGTGGGGACAAGAGAATGTGTAGAATTACAGTAATAATGGAATTAGTGGTGTTAGGCCCAAAGAGGCTAAACAAGTGAATGCAAAAACACAAAAACAACACTATCTACCATCTTGAGGTTGTCAACATTACACTTAGACTGGAGGATAAATTTAAGGTTACACCTAGTACAATGTCTAGTCTTCATTTGATGATTTCTTCTATAAGCATTGTAAAATTCTAGATACCAGGCGGTCCCCTGGTTACAAACAAGATAGGGTCTGTAGGTTTGTTCTTAAGTTGAATCTGTTTGTAAGTCGCAACAGGTACATTTTTAAAGTGTAGCTGCAGCCAAAAAAAAAACATTTTAACACTTTTTGGATAGCATAGGGAAGGGTTAACACCCCTGTAAAGTTTGTTTTGCTGTCTGTGTCCCTGTTCAGAAGATTTCACCTCACTTTCTGTCCCAATGACAATTGGATTTAGAAAATTTTGGGTTGTTGTGTAAACAAGCCTTGGTGATAAAGCATCAGTGGAGACACCTTTTTCCCATATTTACTCTTACAGGAGGGAATTTCCCTTCCTAGGGGTAGATTTCCTCTCACTTCCTGTTGTCTCCCTCTGTTTGTAAGTAGGAGTCATTTGTAAGTCGGATGTTTGTAACTAGGGGACCGCCTGTAGATCCTTCCTAATCCCCAAATAGTTTCCAATTGTATATGTTTGCAAAGACAATTGAGTTAATAACTGAATCGGAACGTTGAAGCTTACATATTTTGAATTTGCGACATTGGGAGTAGGAACTTGATGATTCCACTAAAAATGTCTTTGATACACAATTATGTGAACTGTGAAAGAGTGAAATTTGAAAAGTTAATCCACCTCTACTGAGGACCATTTATCAAATAATTTGCTTCTATTCAAATTATAAAACCTACAAAACATATCTCTAATTATATCTAAATAGACAAAACAGGACATTGTGCATTGGTTTCATCATACATAGTGAATATTTTACAGGCAGCTGTTCTCTTAATTGAGGATAGCAAGGGTGTATGAAGAATTGATACTGCACAATTCAAATCTCACGGCCAGAAACAGGCACAAGGCATCTCTTTCATTTATATATGACATCCCAAAACAAAAAGCAGACACAGGTAAATAACTATTTACACAGCATATAACCGAATTCTGCATTCTTTAATATGCTGAAAATACATTACAAATCATTCTATTTTTATACTGCCAACATTATTTATTACAGCTACCAAATAGGACTGCTTTGACTGTGTTCAAAGTCTACTCTGCACAATGGGACTATAATTATTTTCATTCCAACAGTAAACACAAAATGCACACTAATGAATTCCATGCAAAGCATATAATGTCTTCATAAATCTACCATGTCATAGTGCACTTTGTTTTTCATAGAATATTGTAAAAGTTTGAGAATTTTTCTCTTTAGACTTTCATAAAGTAATCCCCCTTTATATGACATGACTTTACTTAATTTATTTATTTTCCCCGGTGTATTATTAAAGAACAGGACCCATGTCTATTGCCAAGGCCTGCCAGTAAATTCTCTGACTAAGCCTGACAGTTTTTTTTTTCTTTTTAACTCCGTAATTTAATATAATGTGGGAATTCCATACTGAATAAGATGAAAATATACCCGTATGTAGTTTGTTGGCATGTCACTAATTGACATGCTTATTATAAATAAAATGAGCATTTATTGTAGTACTCTTACTAAAGGAGCCACTGTGATTTGACCCAGATCTCCCTTGCTAGTGCAGGAGCTGTCAGACGCAGACACAGTTCAAAGCACACTGACAAACATAGGCTCAGTCTAGGGCAGGGTTTCTCAGCTCCAGTCCTCAAGGTGCCCCAACAGGTCACGTTTTCAGGCTTTCCATTATTTTGCACAGGGGCTTTGATCAGTTTCACTGCCTTAGTAGTTACCACAGCTGTTGCATCTGAGGGAAATCCTGAAAACATGACCTGTTGGAGCGCCTTGAGGACTGGAGTTGAGAAACACGGGTCTAGGGGATGTTTTTTAATGGATTTTATGCAGAAAACTTGAACAACAGTGGGGGTCGGCTGCAGAATACTCCCAAACATCAGTAGAAATTAGCAGGAAGACAAACTTTGGCCAAAATATTTTTGTAGCAGCCTATGCTGGTGGGAGGAAGGAATGGCCAGCTAATCTGGAACTCAATGCAAGAAGTCCCGGTCGTTACAGTAACCTCTGGCATTTACATCCCCAAGCACATGTACTCCTGGGATCCATAATCAAGGTCATACTCACAAAGTCCAAAGATCGCTTTCTGCCACCCAGCCTCCATGCGACACTCTCAAGTGAAGAAGAAAGGCTCCTTCTTCAGGTCAGTCTCTGCAGGTGATACCCTCCAGCAAACTATGTGAGCTAGCCCCTGTACAATGGCTTTTACCAGAGAGTGAGCAGCCAGAGTCTCTGAAAAAGGATAGCCAGGGCTGAGATTGGTCCTTTAATGGTACTCAAGGCCAAGCGCTGATCCAGACCACACTAAAGAAAAGAGAGGATATGTCCCATGAAGTACCATCTAGGAAGGAACTTCCCATTCCTTGTGCCACGCAAAGTAAGCCTTTCATGTGCAATAATAGAATCTCTGAGAAGTCAACTTTTTGGCCTTCAAAAGCATTGGGATAATGGAGTCAAAAATACCCTGTTCCCTCAGGACCTGGGCTTCAGTAGCCAAGCTGTCAAAGCCAGTGACCTTGAAGCAGGATGGAAGTCCGGCCCTTAAGGCAACACGTCGGGGTGGATGGTAAGAGCCAGCCTTACATTCTGGGTGGTTTAGTGCTACCTTTATCACGTCAGAAAAATAATTATTGTTCCTAGTCACTTGGATTGAATATTGCTACTATTTGTCACTATGTATAAGTCGAGGCATCATTAATTACTTGAGCTCACGTTATTTATTATCTTTTGATTCGCACAATGATTGATGTCATTGTTAATATTTTTCTTTTATTAGTTATTTGAAAATTGTCTTATTTCATTTTCTCATTATATACTGTTTTATATTCGTTATTTTAGTTCAGATGAGGTAGCGCCATATATTTATTGATTTCACTTTATCACTGATGTGCCCTCCTCCTTGGCCCTGTGAAGTAGCCAAGAATGCTTCGGCAAATGCAGTTTTAAACTAATCTGTCTCTAAATGTGTCCCTTGCAAGTTATTCTGAACAATACAAGCTGCCTAAAAGAGCCTTATGTATAATACTGCTCCAAAAAACAACTAGAAATGTAAGAAATATTGTTTGTAAATTACTTTTAAGTATGTTGTGTGAATGGGAGTACACAGCAAACACGTGAAAGGTAGAAGTACACTTTCCAGGTTATTTTTAAAGTGTACCTAGACAGACATTGATATATGTTGCTGTTGTTGACCTGAAATGCTAGTTGCCTCTGGCTTTGAAATGCTAAGTGACTGATTGGAAACATGCATGCAGAAAGTGAAGTAGGAACTCATCATCAGAATGATGTGATAGATATTTACAGACAATCCCTGCATTAGCAAGTCTGCTATATGAAAACAAAAAACTTTGGTTGCTTGCAGATCTGACTATTCATAATATCTATGGCTGGTTGTAACAGATTTGTGCTGTGAAGCATGCTTCTTCCCAAACAAGCAATTTTTTGAGAATATCCAATGTTCAAAATCATCCTGAGATTTGCCAACACAATTCCCATTTAGTGTGGATGTAGTTAACTACCCAACTAAGTTATAAATTATCTGTTACTTTGTGTGAGTACAGAATGTCAGTATCTGCTTTATTCATTGCTACAGTTGCTATTGGCAGCTCTTTTAATATTTCTCCACTGGGAACCATAACCAGAACTGCTGGACAGCTCCCTTACTAGTTTGTATCAAACTTTAATGTTGTCTGTTTTTTTGCAAATTCACTTGGTTAGAGCTCTGGCTCCACTATGACATCCTTTATGGTCTATCCTCCAGACTTGTTTTTTTTTCCCTTTAATCTATTCCCCTGTTGCTGTTAGTCAGTGCATGTCTGGCCAGTATTGTTTGATCTATTCACAGAGGATGATGGGCTGTGAATGACTAAACTTCTGGTTTGTTTAAGTTTACTGCCTGATGATCCATGTATTGATCCACTAACTGCTCTTCCTTTTGGTCATAAATATGTCTTAAAGCTGAACTGCAGGCACAAAAAGTTTTATTCTAACCACTCCAGCTCCAGAAGGTTTTACCCCCCTTGTGACCAGGTCATTGTTTGTGATACGGCACTGCGTTACTTTACCTGACAATTGTGTGGTCGTGCGACACTGTACTCAAATAAAATGAAAGTCCTTTTTTCCCACAAATAGAGCTTTCTTTTGGTGGTATTTTATCGCCTTTTTATTTTTTGTGCTATAAACGCCTGACAATTTTGAAAAAAAAAATAATAATATTTTTTACTTTCTGCTATAAAACACATCCAATAAAAAAATGTAAAAAATCTAATTTCTTCATAAGTTTTGGCCAATATGTATTCTGCTACATATTTTTAGTAAAATAAAAATCCCAATAAGCGTATATTGATTGGTTTGTGCAAATGTTATACAAATGCGTCTACAAACTATGGGTTATTTTTATGGAATGTATTTTTATTTTTTTACTAGTAATGGTGGCGATCAGCGACTTATAGTGGGATTACGTCGGACAACTCAGACACTAAGTGACACTTTTGACACTTTTTTGGGGACCAGTGACACCAATACAGTGATCAGTGCTAAAAAATATGCACTGTCACTGTTAAAGCAGAGTTCCACCCAAAAATGGAACTTCTGCTTTAAGTGCTGGTGACCCCCTGACATGCCACATTTAGCATGCCATTTTTTTTGGGTGGTGAGCGGGTACCCAGTTTTTACAGGCACCCAGCTCCCACTTCCCCCCCTGGTGCTGCGGCGCTGGAAGGAAGATCACCTCTCTCCCCTCCCAATCTTCTGGGACATGTCATAGGTCCTAGAAGTTTGCCTGGCCATTCACAGCATGGAGCGCGACTCGCGCCTGGCTGAGAAGCCACAGCCAGGCGTCCACAGTTAGAATGCCAGTGCCGCGGAGAGGAGGGGGAAAGGAGCGAGGCTTCGTGCGCCTGCATCGCTGGACCATGAGACAGGTGAGTGTCTGATTATTAAAAGTCAGCAGCTACACTTTTTGTAGCTGCTGACTTTTAAATGGGTGTAACTCCGCTTTAAATGTGTGCCTAGGGAGTGCTTTCTATCTGTGTGGGAGATGTGCTTTAACTGTGGGAAGACAGAGATCCGTGCTCCTGCTTAACAGAAACACAGGATCTCTGTCTTCCCTTGTCACAGAACGGCGATCTGCCTTGTTTACATAGGCAGACTGCCACTTTGCCTCTGTCGGGAACGATCGGTGGGTTCCAGGGGACATTGGGTCCACCGGACCCGCTGATTGGCTCCCGTTGTGTCCAATCACAGCAGGAACAGGTCGCTGGCAGCGCGTGTGTGAGCCGCAGACCCAGAAGTGCAAGATCACGTACCTGTACGAATGTTAACAAAATTATTTACATGCTGTGTTAAGAGATCTGAAAAGCTGCAAACATTTACATAAGGGTCAATTCACTAAATCATTAGGTATGCAGAATTTCATTACCATGCATTATTTGCCAATTTTATTATTAAAAAAACATATTTTCTCTATGTACTAATGGTTTTATTGCATGCATCAGCTGAATATACCACACGCACCTTGTTTTATTAGTTTGAGATATTTGGAGTGTAAACAACCATATATAAATGTATTGCATGGGTTTTGGCTCTTTACATGACCACAAGCTTTAGGATGAAAATAATTTTGACCTAGTTGAGGTGGAATTAAAATAATGATAAACAAGATAAGATTAGAATTCTTGAGAAATAAAATAAAAGTGATCATTCTTACAGAACAAATCTTTATAACGAACTGGGGCCAACTGCCCCCCCCCCTGCCTCTACCAACCCATACATACACTGGGTATAGAACCCCCCCCTAAAATAATCACATGCTGTTGCTTTGCAGCCTGAAATGAAGACAGACAGTTTTTTTTTTATCCATCTGTATTTACTCTGTGCAACTTATAACATCCAAGTGAAAAATATAACACCAACGTGTCAGAAAAAAATTAAAAAAAAGTTAAAAACAGAATCACTGGGTTCTCAATGGCACACAAAGCCATTTGACTTTCAACTGTGATCAGCTGTGGTCATTTTGATTAGCTCAGCATTAAAGGAGCTTTCCTGGGACATTTCAGTCCCTGGTAGTACAACTGAAGCAAAAAATCAACTATGGGTGGCAAGGCACTGTCAAACGATCTCCAGGATAAAGTTGTGGACAGGCACAAGTTAGGAGATGGATACAAAAAAATGTCAAAGCCTTCATCAATGCCTAGAAGCAGTGAAGTCTATTATTAAGAAGTGGAAGGTATCCAAAATGGATGAAAGAGCCAGGAGGAAACTGGTCAGAGAGGCTACCAAGAGGCCTACAGCAACTTGCAGTTGCAGGATCTTATGACAAAGCGTGTGTCAGAAATCATGAATCAGACTGAGACAGAAGTACAGTTCAATCACACTTGCTTAATAATAATAAAAAAAGTAAACAGAGTGGACATAGTCAAACCATAGCCAGAGTTCAGGAACCGGAATGGATAGTCAGACAAGCCAAAACATCAGGGAGCCAGAGAGGAGCGTAGTAGAACAGCAAGCAGGATCTGGAGCCAGAAGGAATGTCAGCCAAGCAAGTCTTTAACAGGAACACAGGAGAGCATCTCTAGAGATGTGACCAAAGCGAAAGCAGAGATCATCTGGACTGGACGGCTTATGTAGGCAGGACTGACGAGCCAGATATCATCAACAGGTGAGTCACTGTGGAGAGATAGGAGCTGGAAAATAGCCGACAGCTGAGCGGCCAGCTTTGAGAAGGAAGGGCTGAGCCCAGCCCTGACAGAGTGGTCATTGTTTACGTGTGACAAAAATATGACAAATTCTCCACAAATGTGGCTTATATGGGCCACTCCTCAAGCAATGCCACATACAGTCAGGACTGATCTTTGCCAAAACGTACCTTGAAGATTCTGAGGCCACATGGAAAAAGGTGTTATGGTCGGATGAGACAAAAATTGCATTATTTGGCCTCAACAACAAACTATATGACTGGTGGTAATACCCTGTTATGGGGCTGTTTCTCTGCACCAGTGACTGGAGCATTTGTCAGGATAGAAGGAAAAATGGATGGGGCAAAATACCATCAAATTCTTGAGGAAAATCTGCTGTCAGAAAGTTGTCAATGGGAAGAAGGTTTACCTTCCAACATGACAATGACCCAAAGCACACTGTAAAAATGATCACACAGTAGTTGAAGGAGAAAAAGGTGAATGTCCTTGCATGGCCTAGTCAGAGGCCAGACTTAAATCCCATTGAAAATGACTTGAAGACTGCAGTCCACAAACGGTCGCCATGAAATTTAGCTGAACTTGAGCAGTTCTGCAAAGAAGCGTGGGCAAATATGGCAAAGTTAGTAGAGACATATCCAAACAGACTAAAGGCTGCAATTAAAGCAAAAGGTGGTCCAACAAATACTGACGCAAGGGGGTGATCCTTTTTCCAACTCAGTGATTCTGTTTTTTATTTATTTTTTCCTGACATGTTGGTGTTACATCTTTCATATCGTTTCATATCTTTCTGGATCAACCAAAACCTGTGTGTCTTTATTTCAGGCTGCAAAGCAACTAAATGTGTTTATGTTCAATTGGGTGATTCTTTTCTCTACCCACTGTATGCTGCACTACTAACTTCAGATTAGTCAGTGACATACTGCACATGCATAGCCATTTCTCCATAGACCCTAATAAAGATGAACTTCCTCTAAAATAGGATCTTCTGCTCATCTTCCACCTCCCTCCTCTGTCATCATTTGATATTGTCTATATTTTTTGGGAGTGGGTACCTGTTTCTGATCAGTACCTGTTATCACTTCCATTTTTCTTGCCTAGGCAAGAGATGAGCAGAAGCTCGCCCCTCTCTGTGCCCAGAACCTCTTGGGACAAGTCACATTTTTCAGGATGATGCAAGACCAGTCTCCAAGCACAAGCGCATCTTGCGCATGCACAGTGGAGAGGCGGCGGTGAAGTCACCACCAGCTACCCACAGTCAATTGTTTTTCTAGGTAAGTGTGCCATGTTCAAATAATAATTGAAATACATTTAATTAAATTATAAAAATTTTTGAATTTTTGAAAAACAGCGTTTATTTCCTTTTAATACATCCTAAGTATCCTACAGTTTAACTTGGGTTTTGCGTCCCTTCATTTCAGATAGGTTCTTATTTTTTTCCCTTGTCTTCTGCAATGATATTTGCTATTTTCTGTTAGAGGGCATATATTATGAAATATCATCTCTTCCAGTATACACTTGTAATGTGTCTTGGGATTAAATGTGAAGTTATTAGCAATCTGATCTTTGATATATGAATTTAAGCCTAATATTTTGCTTTTTCCCAATGTTTGCTGCATTCCCTATATTTCTTTAATACATTACAGTAGCCTTATCCTTTCAGAACTGAAGGTAATTCTTGTATACCGCTTATGGACTCCTCTTATGGACTAAAGTAATTTTTACATTTCTGCTCTGGGCTGAAATTTGCATAATTCTGGGGTAACTTTAATAATTATACTTTTTTTAGTTTCCGTTCATTTTTTTTTTTCCTAAATTATTTTTATTATTTTTATTCAAAATTAAAACAAAAATGTCTTTATTGCATTTGCCATGCTTTGTAATAGAAATTTAATTTTAGTGTCATTATAAATGCAACAAATTGTAAAGTAAAATACGCCCCTTTTATTTAAGGTAAAACTTGTTTTAAAACTACCAATAGTCAAACTAGAAAATAAAACACCCTTTTGTCTATACAACATTTCATACAAAATAAAAAAAATAAAATAACATAAGCAAAACAATATTTTCAAGATGAAGCAAAAAAGATGATATATTTATTACTTTGTTATCTAGAGTTATCGTTGAATTAACAGGCTCACAGGTGAAATGTAATAATTGCTCTAATCTATTTTCGTGTGAGAACTGAAATATTTAATTATTACATTTTTAGATTGCCGCTCTTATGACATACCCCTCAGATACCATTTATAACCTCCAAAGGGAGATCTGGAATCTCATCTGGGTTCCTAAATTTTAACATGCAAATTTCTATACTTCCTAGGGCAATGGCTATATGATTGCATAATAAAGAAACCAGGCTAATCACAGACCTATGTCCCCTAATAAGATTTATTACTACCCGACAGTACTGCACACAAAGGTATAAACAGTAACAGCAGCCATGTTTTATGCTGTTCTGAGAAAATTAGCTGTGAAAGCTGTTTGTTTTACATAGGATACTTCAATATGTAATAGCTGGCAGCCTAGAGCTGTAAAACTGAGCAAAAGCACAATTTCTCCATAAACTGCTTTCTTCCCAGAGTCAAAGCTTCCAACATCTCTGCACTTTAGCCATAACGATGTTTAAAGAGCCCAACAGACTAATTAAACATTTTCCAGACACGCTTCTTCTCCCAGCGGTTCTGATCTCAGACGCTGAACAATTTAGACTTTATCACCAATGGCACGCACAACTGTTACTGAATCCAGATTTCCCCTCATCTACCCCATTCCTTTCTAATATGTGAAGTCTGTGCGTGTGTGGCGGTCTGACAATAGATTATCTTTGCAGACAACAAAGATTAATGAAAACTCTGATGATGCATGAACTCTGCATTGAAGTCATGATTTAGTGGTTGGTTTTTCTTTCAAACACCTCTATAACTTTCAATGAAGCACATTCTTGTTTTTTTCAGTAGCCAGTTAGCAGCATACATTTCTAGTATTTCTAAACTAGGACTGTCAAATACGTATTCTTTTGTACATGAAATTAATTCTTATTATCTTTAGGAAACATATACCATTGCAGCCACCCACCTGCACTTCATGGGGTAAATGCTTATTACGTCTATGGGGAGATGAAGATGTATTACTTACCCTACATGCCACTTCAATGCTCTCCTCTTCTCTATGATGCTGGGGGCAGTCCCCTGGCATCATCACATACAATTCAGGGGCTATAAATTCTCTATAGTATGTGAAGGAGGCAGGAGTGTGACTGTGGCCAAGATTGCTTTAGAGCAGAGGTCTCCAAATTTTCTAAGCAAAGGGTCAGTTTACTGTCCTTCAGGCTTTAGGGGGGCCAGACTGTGTCCAGTGGGAGAAGAAAATGCCCTGGCATCAGTGTCCCTTCATTGGTTTTAATGGGGGGAATAGTGCTCCATTGTTGATATCAATGAGCACAATAGTGCCTCATTTTTGGTGTCAGTAGGGGGAATGGTGCACCATCATTGGTGTCAGCTGGTGGAATAGTGCCCCAAGGGCCAGATAAAGGCAAGCAAAAGGCCACATACGGCCCCAGGGCTGCAGTTTGGAGACCACTGCTTTAGAGAGTGCAGGTTCAGTTGCACCAGAGCCACCAAGTCTCACTGGACAGTAGAGTAGCGGTTAGCAGGACTTAAAATCAGGGAAAGTCAGGCCTTCGTAAAACTGTAAACTAAGCCCTCAGTGATCACTGCAGCTGCAGGCACTGTGGAGAAATCTATCCTTAACGTTCATTGTCAGTCCACAGGAGCTCAGCTCACTCTGCTTCCCTTACCAGACCTTCCCATACAGAAAGGCTCCTGACTATTACTGCTGAGAAGAGAGAGCAGAGTGAGCTGAGCTTCTGAGAGGAGAGAACAACTTGGACAATTCCAATGCTTCTGCTGTAAAGTGGTTGAAGGACTCCACAGTGTCCGCAGCTATAATGGTCAGTGAGGGCTTGTTGTAAAGCTGATTTACTGATTAAAGTGTACCTAAAGACAACTTTCTTTAGTTTTGGATAGAGTGGAGGGGTATTAGAACATCTGGCAGTTTTTATTGCTGTCTGCGCCCCCATTAGGTTGATCCCCCCTCTCTATTTGTCCTGTTTACCTGTCACATACCTGGTAGGAGTATGAAATGACGAGGTCAGCCTCTCTTGTATCTCTGGTCCTGGACCCACTGAGAGTGGAAACAGAGGGAACCAAGGGACTGAAGGAACACGAGTGCCTGCAGATGTAGCCCTGGAGGCCTGAAGCAGGAGATGCGACTCTTGGAAGACAGAAAGTCGCAGCAGGTCACTGGAATGCAGATGCAGATACTCGGGTAGCAGAGAAGAGCCAAACATCAGACAGGAGCATAGTCACATGGATAGCCGGGTTCAGTAGCAAGCGAGCAGCGAGGTACCAAGTCATCAGGCAGGAGCAGGGTCAAATAGGAGATCAGGAACCGATAACCAGAAGAATAGTAGAGTCCAGTAGCTAGGTCAGGGGAAGCCAAGGTTCAGCAACAGGTATCAGGCAGGTAGCAACAACAGGATACGGGTAAAGGAACAACTAAAGATCTGTCAGCAACCATGAGAAGTCAGTGCGCCCCTTAAATAGGCCGTCTGGCGCCAAAGGGCAGTGTGGATGGGCATCTGCGAGCGCGCGCACTGCTCTGCGCACGCGCATTGGCGCATCTGCGATCGGCAAAATTCTGTATGCGAGTGCGCCCGGAGCGTAATGGCAGTTCTCTTACATTGCCCCCTCTTTATGGGCAGCCTCCGGATGCCCCTCAGAGGCTTCTTTTCCGGGTGACGCTGGAAAAAGGCCCATATCTTTTGTGGGGCATGAACATTAGCAGCTGGTTCCCAAGAATTGTCCTCCGGGCCATACCCCTTCCATTTAATCAAGAATTGTGTTTTGCCCCTCTTGGATCTACAATCCAGCACAGCTTCAACTTCATACTCCTCGTTACCTTCGACTAGCAGTGGAGGAGGGCTTTCCGGATGCCGGTTGGGAAAGGGGTTAGGCACCGTTAATTTTAGTAAAGAGATATGGAATACCGGATGAATTTTCAGATTCTTCGGTAGTACTAATTCAAAGGCCACAGGGTTGATTTTTGTTTTAACTGGAAAAGGCCCCAAGTATTTTGGACCAAGTTTCTTGGAAGGACATCTGAGTTTCAGATTTGCGGTAGATAACCAGACCTTATCTCTCGGTTCCAAATTCAAGTTGCCCTCTTCTTCTTGTCAAATAATTTTTTGTTATTTGCCTGAGCTTTAGAGATGGTATCCTGGAGTAATTTGTTGTTAATGTTGAAAAAGTTCAAACTGTCTTGCACAGCGGGTACGGAAGACTCTATAGGCAACTCTGGCAGGAAGGAAGGGTGATATCCATAATTGGCAAAGAAAGGTGATTGTTGGGTGGCAGAGTGAATGGAGTTATTATAAGCAAACTCTGACAGTGGGAGAAGTGGTGACCAGTCATCTTGAGAGAAAGAGGTGAAACAACGCAAATATTGTTCCAAGGTCTGGTTAGTTCTCTCAGTCTGTCCATTAGTCTGAGGATGGTAAGCAGTGGACCGACGGAGTTCAATGTTCAAAGCTTCACACAGGGACCTTCAAAATCTGGAAGTGAATTGCACCCCTCGGTCAGAGATGATGTTGTCAGGAATACCGTGCAGTCTTACAATTTCCTTAATAAATGTGGAGGCAGTCTCAGCGGCAGAAGGGGTGCCTTGCAGGGGTACAAAATGTGCCATCTTGGTGAGACGATCGACAACAACAAATATAGAGGTAAAGTTCTCAGACGGGGGAAGCTCCACAATAAAATCCATAGATATCATGCTCCAAGGTTTCTTTGGCACAGAAAGACATTCCAGTAGACCCCAAGTTTTGGCTCGATTGGTTTTGCAGCGTAGGCATGTCACACAGGATTTCACATATTTGCTACAATCTTGTATCAGGTCAGGCCACCAGAAGGAACGGGAAATTAGGTCGATACTCTTATGAATGCCAAAATGGCCTGCCAAGGGGTGATCATGGCACCGTTTAAGAACAGAGACTCTGAGCTGTTCCGGGACAAAGATCTGTTCCTTGTGAAAATAGAGCCCGTCCTTTAACTGAAGAGGTAAATCTTGGGAAGAGGGGTGCTCCGTCACAACTGTTTTTATTTCAGACATCAGGTCCGATTGAAGAAGGAGGAAGTTCTTGGTCAGCAGGATAGTGTCTGGCTCCGAGGGTCGGACTGGATCATGGAACATGCGCGACAGCGCGTCAGGTTTGCCATTCTTAGAAACCGGACGGAAGGTGATGTGGAATATGAAGCGAGAGAAAAACAAAGCTCATCTTGCCTGCCGGGGTTTCGGTCTCTTAGCGGTTCGTAAATATTCCAAGTTCTTGTGATCAGTAAAGATGAGGATAGGGTGAGAGGATCCCTCCAACAAGTAACGCCATTCCTCCAGTGCAGCTTTAATGGCCAATAATTCCTGGTCTCCCACATCATAGTTCCTCTCAGAAGAATTCAGTTTCTTGGAGAAGAAGGCCACTGGATGCAGTAAGGATTTAGGGCCCTGTCGCTGAGATAGAATAGCTCCCACAGCGTTCTCGGAGGCATCTACCTCCAAAACATAGGCCAAGGATAGGTCGGGGTGCTTCAGAATGGGAGCCGAGGTGAACAAGGTCTTCAATTGTTCAAAGGAGGCTTGAGCTTCAGGGCCCCATTGGAAGGGAACATGCTGTTTGGTTAGATGGGTAATAAGGGAATTTATGCCAGAAAAGTTTTTAATGAATTTTCTATAAAAATTAGCAAATCCCACGAACCTTTGTACAGCCTTTCTGTCTGTAGGGGCTGGCCATTCCAGGACTGCAGCGACCTTCTGGAGATCCATGGAAATGCCACCAGCGGAGATAACAAGTCCAAGAAACTGTATAGACTGTTTTTCGAAGTCACACTTCTCCGCTTTGGCATAGAGATGGTATTCACGGAGTCTACTCAAGACCTTCTTCACATGGGTGCGATGTAATTCAACCATATCGGAGAATATAAGGATATCATCCAGGTAGAATATAATAAATAAATCAAGAATGTCCCGAAAAACATCATTCACCAGGTGGTGGAAGGTGGCATGGGCATTGCAGAGGCCGAAGGGCATGACCAGATATTCAAAATGCCCGAAACGTGTCCTAAAGGCTGTCTTACATTTGTGCCCCTCTTTGATCCGGACTAAGTTGTAAGCCCCCCTCAGATCAAGTTTGGAAAATATTCGAGCTCCCCACAACCTCTGAAACAATTCCAGGATCAGCGGAAGCGGGTACCGGTTTTTGATGGTTATCTTATTCAGATCCCACTAGTCAATACAAGGTCTCAGGGAGTGATCTTTTTTCTCCACGAAGAAGATACCGGCCCCTGCTGGTGAGGAAGAAGGTCGAATAAATCCTTTCTCCAGGCTTTCATCTATATACTTGCGTAGCGCCTCTAATTCTGTTTATGAGAGCGGGTAAATTCGACCGAAAGGAATCTCGGCCCCTGGTAAAAGTTCGATAGGACAGTCGTAAGTCCTATGCGGAGGCAGAGTATCCATTCTCTTCTTGTTGAAAACATCCAAAAATTCATGGTAAGCGACGGGCACCAACTTCAGGATCAGGGTGGATACTGAGGAGAGAAGCAGGGTTGGCAGCCCTTTCTGGGAAGCAATGTGCCAGACAGTAATTGGATGAAAAGGAGACATCTCCAGTAAGCCAGTTAATATGGGGGTTGTGGGCCTTTAGCCAAGGTAGCCCCAGGATAATGGGAAACATGGGTGAGGTTATCACATCTAGGCAAAGAAGTTCCTGGTGCCCAGAGGAAGTTCAGCAAAAAATGGGTACAGTCTCTTGAGTTACCGGTCCAGATTTGAGACCAGAGCCGTCCGCCAGATGAACAGCAAATCCTTGCCTTTTGGAGCACAAGGGCAATTGATGAAGAGTAACAAAGCAACTGCAGGCTCCAGAGTCTATAATTGCGGATACAAAAATAGTCTTTCCCGGTAACTGGAGCTGGAGTGAAAGTAAGAGATGTGACTGGTCCTTCCCAGGAAGATACATCATGTGAGGCAGCAAACAAGCGGATTTAAAAGGTTTCACAGGGCAAGTCGAAATAAAATGACCAGTCTCTCCGCAGTAAAAGCAAAGTCTGTTACGTTGATGCCAGAGGCGTTCAGAAGAAGACAGAGGTGGCCTTGGGAATTTCCCATGGGGGGATTACTGGTACCCCTTCTCGTCATGGGCTCCTCCGGGGTTCAGGCAGAAGCTGCAGAAATGGAAGAAATAGACTTGGGAAACACAGGTAGCTTGGCATTAGTCCTTTCAGATTGCCTTTCCCGGAGCCGTCGGTCAATCTGAATGACCAGATTGATCAGATCTTCCAGAGATGAGGGGACCCCTACACGGGCAAGAGCAGCTCTGTTCCACTGAGTGTCTGTACTCAGAACAGGAAATTCTGACACATAGTCCTCGACCGACCTTAGGCCTTGCTGGAGTCTGCTGAGTGTGGATTCTGCAGTCTGCTGAGGGAAGGGATCTGCATACAGCTGGGACATGGCAGAGAAGAGTCGGTAGTTGACAAAGCCGGGTCATGTTGTTCCCGGAGATGGTGGGCCCAGGAGAGGGGTTCATTTAGTAACAAAGTGATGATGAATCCCACTTTAACGACTTCAAAAGGGAAAGTTTGGGGTAACAAGGAAAAATACAGTTCACAGGCGTTTCGGAAAGTACGAAACTGTGATTCCCGGAAAAGCATTCAGGCAGCGGCACTCTGGGTTCAGGAGAGATGATGGTCTCATAAAGTGAGCAAGACTCTGTTTGCATGGAAGAACTAACAACAGCAAGAAAAGTGGAGGTAGGTAAGACGTCCCGCTGGTTCAGGAGCTGATCTTCCATCCGGTTCAGGTTGGTTTGGAGACTCTGCACCATATGGGATAGTGCAGAGATTGTTTGGCAAATGTCCTCAAAAGAAGAGGCCTCCCTTTCAGACTCCGTTTTTGGCTGACAGATACTGTCACGTACTTGGTAGGAGTCATAGTTACATAGTAGGTGAGGTTGAAAAAAGACACAAGTCCATCAAGTCCAACCTATGTGTGTGATTATGTGTCAGTATTTCATTACATATCCCTGTATGTTGCGGTCATTCAGGTGCTTATCTAATAGTTTCTTGAAGCTATCAATGCTCCCCGCTGAGACCACCGCCTGAGGAAGGGAATTCCACATCCTTGCCGCTCTTACAGTAAAGAACCCTCTATGTAGTTTAAGGTTAAACCTCTTTTCTTCTAATTGTAATGAGTGGCCACGAGTCTTATTAAACTCTCTTCTGCAAAAAAGTTTTATCCCTATTGTGGGGTCACCAGTACAGTATTTGTAAATTGAAATCATATCCCCTCTCAAGCGTCTCTTCTCCAGAGAGAATAAGTTCAGTGCTCGCAACCTTTCCTCATAACTAAGATCCTCCAGACCCTTTATTAGCTTTGTTGCCCTTCTTTGTACTCGCTCCATTTCCAGTACATCCCTCCTGAGGACTGGTGCCCAGAACTGGACAGCATACTCCAGGTGCGGCCGGACCAGAGTCTTGTAGAGCGGGAGAATTATCGTTTTATCTCTGGAGTTGATCCCCCTTTTAATGCATGCCAATATTCTGTTTGCTTTATTAGCAGCAGCTTGGCATTGCATGCCATTGCTGAGCCTATCATCTACTAGGACCCCCAGGTCCTTTTCCATCCTAGATTCCCCCAGAAGTTCTCCCCCCAGTGTATAGATTGCATTCATATTTTTGCCACCCAAATGCATTATTTTACATTTTTCTACATTGAACCTCATTTGCCATGTAGTCGCCCACCCCATTAATTTGTTCAGGTCTTTTTGCAAGATTTCCACATCCTGCGGAGAAGTTATTGCCCTGCTTAGCTTAGTATCGTCTGCAAATACAGAGATTGAACTGTTTATCCCATCCTCCAGGTCGTTTATAAACAAATTAAATAGGATTGGTCCCAGCACAGAACCCTGGGGAACCCCACTACCCACCCCTGACCATTCTGAGTACTCCCCATTTATCACCACCCTCTGAACACGCCCTTGTAGCCAGTTTTCAATCCATGTACTCACCCTATGGTCCATGCCAACGGACCTTATTTTGTACAGTAAACGTTTATGGGGAACTGTGTCAAATGCTTTTGCAAAATCCAGATACACCACGTCTACGGGCCTTCCTTTATCTAGATGGCAACTCACCTCCTCATAGAAGGTTAATAGATTGGTTGGGCAAGAACAATTCTTCATGAATCCATGCTGATTACTGCTAATGATATCATTCTTATTACTAAAATCTTGTATATAGTCCCTTATCATCCCCTCCAAGAGTTTACATACTATTGATGTTAGGCTAACTGGTCTGTAATTCCCAGGGATGTTTTTTGGGCCCTTTTTAAATATTGGTGCTACATTGGCTTTTCTCCAATCAGCTGGTACCATTCCAGTCAATAGACTGTCTGTAAAAATTAGGAACAACGGTCTGGCAGTCACCTGACTGAGTTCCCTAAGTACCCTCGGATGCAAGCCATCTGGTCCCGGTGATTTATTAATTCTAAGTTTCTCAAGTCTAATTTTAATTCCGTCCTCTGTTAACCATGTAGGTGCTTCCTGTGTTGTGTCATGAGGATAAACACTGCATTTTTGGTTACTGAAGCCCCCGATTCACTCGTGAATACTGAGGAGAAGAATAAATTCAATACCTTTGCCATCTCCCCATCCTTTGTAACCAGATGTCCTTCCTCATTCTTTATGGGGCCAATATGGTCTGTCCTCCCTTTTTTACTGTTTACATACTTAAAGAATTTCTTGGGATTTTTTTTGCTCTCCTCCGCTATGTGTCTTTCATGTTCTATCTTAGCCGTCCTAATTGCACCCTTACATTTCTTATTGCATTCTTTATAAAGTCTGAATGCTAAGGATGATCCCTCAACCTTGTATTTTTTGAAGGCCTTCTCCTTTGCTTTTATATGCATTTTTACATTGGAGTTAAGCCATCCAGGATTTTTGTTCGCTCTTTTAAATTTATTACCCAATGGGATACATTGGCTAATGCCCTTATTTAATATGCTCTTAAAGCAAACCCATCTCTCCAGTCTGAAATGACGAGGTCAGCCTCTCTTGTATCTCCGGTCCTGGACCCACTGAGGGTGCAGACAGAGGGAACCAAGGCACTGGAAGAACACGAGTGCCTGCAGATGTAGCCCTGGAGGCCTGAAGCAGGAGATGCGACTCTTGGAAGACAGAAAGTCTCAGCAGGTTGCTGGAATGCAGATGCAGATACTCGGGTAGCAGAGAAGAGCCAAACATCAGACAGGAGCTTAGTCACATGGATAGCCGGGTTCAGTAGCAGGTGGGCAGCGAGGTACCAAGTCATCAGGCAGGAGCAGGGTCAAATAGGAGGCCGGGATCAGGAACCGATAACCAGAAGAATAGGAGAGTCCAGCAGCTAGGTCAGAGGTTCAGCAATAGGTATCAGGCAGGTAGCAACAACAGCATACGGGTACAGGAACGGCTGGAGATCTGTCAGCAACCATCAGAAGTCAGTGCGCCCCTTAAATAGGCCGTCTGGTGCCAAAGGGCAGCGTGGATGCGCATCTGCGATCGGCAGAATTCTGTATGCGAGCGCGCGAGTGCGCAAGTGCGCCCGGAGCGCAATGGCAGTTCTCTTACATTACCGCTATCTTCAAAAATGAACGTAAAAGAAAATCCCAAATGTTGGGTTGACACCAGAACAATTATAAAGAAGAAATCTTCCAATGAGGAAACTAGTTCTGGTGACCCTGGTGACACACCGGGATTTCCTCACTTTGGAGGGATTTCCTCCCACTTCCTGTTTTGGCTATGGGGCAGGATGTGAAGGGAAATCTCCCCATTGGGACATAGATAGAAAAAAAAACTGACGGGATTTATAACCCTTCCTTACGCTATCCAAAATGAAAAAATAAAGTTTTGACTTTGGTTACATTTTAAGAATATTCACATAATTGGGTGTCAATATCTTGGTCACAATTATACATTAAGGCAGAATATGACCATAGAAGGGTGGTCAGCCATGTAGTTACAATCCAAATATCCAGCAGAAGCCTCTGGCAGTCAGTCCGGTCATTGCCACAAATGCTTGGTCTGCCTGCTAGAAAGACATTAACTGTACTGTAGTCAAGTTGTTGCGGTTGAGAAAAACTCAAAAGCAAAGAAACATCAATGTAGAAACCAGCAGAAAATCACAACCAGAGATAAAAGCTTTAAGCACCTCTGTACCCAAAGTGTATGTATGAACAAAGAGTAGGGGAGGGTTAAAACCCTTTTAGTTTATTATTTGCTGCCTATATCCTGGGGAGTGGGGGGGGGGGGAATTTTTTTTTCACTTCCTATCCTGGAGACACACAATTAGGGGAAATCCCCTCTTAAACATTTGTCACTGGAACAGATGTCCCTATTGGAAAATTTCCCCCTCACTTCTTGCTCCGGTGACAACTCAAAAATGTTAAATTTGGCATCACTTTCTGTCCCAGCGACAATGAACACCAGAACCAACAAAGAGGGTTCATCTTCCCAGCAGGGGACACAGACAGTAATAAAAACCTGACAGGAGTTATTACACTTTCCTACTCAATTCAAACTAGGAAAAAAGTTTTGGATATACAGGTATGTGAAATTTAAGAAAATGTTGTAATTAAGTCAGGAGACACTATACATTGATTGAATGTATATTTTTAGTATGTTTTGGAAGTATGACTATTCTCGAAACATAGGCAGTAAACACTGGTCTAAAGCAGGCATTTACAAGTAATTTAACAATGTTCGTGTTTGAACAATAATTTTCCATCTAACTCCATTCATTTTTTGAAGCAACTTTTATTGAGCTGGATGGTGTTGGTAGGGCCAACATAATTTTGGCTCCTTCAGCAGGATTTGACCAAAACCCCAGCCATCAGTGGGGGGCCTTTACTTTGCCCGTTTTTGATCTGAGAATTACTTTTATACTTATCATAATGTGGTTTTACCTATATACCTATACCTATCATAATTTTCTACCTATCATAATTCAAACATCTGAAACTATGTAAAAAAAAAGCTATACAGAAAAACTGAAAAATATCATACTAGGCTGATACCACCACCTAAGAAGGAAGCTGAGGGTCAGAAGGTGGGAAATCATTCAGCAAGCAGACAAACAAGGTACAGACAGCAGCTAAACTAGAATGGACTGACAGACAGAAGAGAAGTCACCAACAGGTGACAAAGGGATCTAATTGAAGCACAAGACCAAGGATATCCCAGTCTTTACCACAGCTGTCAATGGTGTGGATGTGACTGGTGTGGTGAGCATTCCCTGGATACAGACCCTAGGATGGCCTTGCTAGTGACTAGCAGAAACCAAAACAAGGAACAACAAAGGTAATACCTGTGTGCAACCAGGGGGGCATGGGGAGCGCACAAGCAAAACAATGCACTCAGATATTAGCAGCTGTAAACAGAAACAATTGAATATACATGGTGACAAAGACCATACTAAGGAATAGCAAGCGGTTAACAAGAAAGCTGAAAACTGGCAAAGGACTGAGTAACAGCATAGGGAAATAAAAGAAACTGAAATGAAACAACAAAGGAGTATGAATAAGGAGGTCAAACCTCAAGACAAGACCAAACCAGCAAGTAGCGAAGACAAGGCTAGAGTTCAGAGTAAGGATTTCTAATACTAACCAAATAGTAGCAAAGCTGGGATACGGATTCCTGACAAACCACATATATTAATAATCCAGTAGGGGCTCTAATAAAAAATAGACTTATATAGAAACAACAGAGTCTAAAACAAGGCATAAAAGTTAGCAGGAAAGAGCAGGACAGGCTGACGAAAGGAGACATAGTCAGCCAAATGAAGCCCAGTAAGACTGTGAATGAAAAGTAAAATCAGATTAAGTAAGTGCAAAACATGAAGAGCCAGAACAAGCACAATTGAAGAATTGAATCCAGAAAATTATTACAATCGCAGTTATGTGTTGGTAGCAGTGTTGAGAAAAACTAGTTGTGGTATTTCCTAGGTGTGTTGTTCTTGTGCTTCAAATAAGATTTTATTCCTAGTTCAGTGTACTAGACAAAGACCAAGACAACAGATAATGTGCCATTATCTAACAATGCTGGTACGTTAAAATGTATCCAAAATCACATTTTTCTATTTTTTAATAGAGTATGGAAGGTTAAGTTTTTAACTATTTTTATGTGCCCTGCTGGGAAAACTCTATCCCGGTGACCATTGTCACTTGGTAAAAAAATATGGTGGGAATATCAGAAGAATGCCATTGCTCCACTGCAGGCACAAATGCCCAAAGACAGACCTAGCATCAGGATGTGGCTCTCATGTGGTTGTTCCACCACTCCATAATCAATCACAAGTAGAGAAGAGAGTAGCTGCACTGGAGAGTAAAAAAGCCATAATCTGTGTTTATTGATATAAATGGTGCATAGCAGACCATCTGAACCCCCCCCCCCCCACACACACACACACATTTTACTCATAATGGTAGGTAAAACATATAATCCACTTTTTTAGTTGTCTCTAGCACAGTAAGAGGGGACATCTTCTCATAGGGGCCACCCGTTTCAGTGACGTACAGTACTTTGGAGGTATTTCCTCTCATTTCTTGTAGGGAAAGGGAAATACCGGTATGTGGGTGAAAGAAAATTTTCCCAGTTGGACACAGTCAGCAATAAGGAAACCTTGACAAGGCTTTCATCTATTTACTGCTTCATCCATCGGCATACATGGGTTAGTTTTACTGCCAGGGCTGATAAAAAAAAAACAGAACAGATTCCTCCATCCACACAAGTGAGATAGATAGAGGAATCCTCCCTGCTGTGTTATTGTATTCTGAAAATAGAAACTCCTCTGCTGTAAGAATATACTGGTCAGCGATGATCGAAAAGTCATTTTCCAATAAGCCCTTTCATGAAGAGTCAATCAGATCAACTTCTCACAAACTTGACCGGCCATAGATGGATTGAATTTTGTCCGGTCCCTGCTGAACTGGCCAAATTTGAATCCATCTATGGCCAGCTTAAGCCATCCAAGGTTTGCCCTGCAGGGCAATTAACTATCCAAGGCAGAAGTAGTATGTCCTGAAAAGTTTTCCTTGCTTTACATCCTGAGTGTACACATCAGGATCTGCTGTCAGTTTGACAGCTGAGTCCCCAATTTGTGCAATAGAACCCCTGTCAATGGCTTTTTCAGAACTGAGAACATAGTAATCAGGGTAGCTACAATGTAAGTAGCTCCAGGGCTTTTTTTCAGCGGGAACGTGGGGGAACGCACTGAATGTATGTAATCGCAAGGGTTGCTGGGGTGTGCTGGAGGGTCTATTGCTGGCTAGCTACTGGGTAATATGTTATCTCTGGAGGGGATCTATTGTTGCAGGGGAACTATTGTTGCTGGTGGGTGATCTACTGTTGCTAGGAGGGATCTACTATTGAGGGAGAAGTCTATTGATGCTGGCTGGTGGGAGATCTATTGTTGCTAGGGGATCTATTGTTGCTGATGGGAACCTATTGTTGCTGGGGGGACCTATTATTTGTAGGGAGGGTCTATTACTGCTGGCTGAAAGGGATCTATTTTACTGCTTCCCTTGTTATCAATAACACATTCTTTACAAATTACATAGCACCACTACATGATACTTGGTTCTATATTTTCCAATAGGGGTAATACTAGGAGGTGGGTAGGGGGTGGAAACAAGGGATAGTGCTCGGAGGTGGGTAGGGGCGAAGAAAAGGAGTGACTCAGGAGGTAGGAGTATGTGCAACTATTCTCTGAGAAAAAAAACCCTGAGTAGCGCACTATATAACTATATTTTATGTATGTGCAGCTTATTACAATATTCTTTTTAGCTAAAGCAAACTAGATAGTAAAAAAAAGGTGGCTAATATTTTTTAAAATAAAATGCTTACCTACTTGGCCCCTAATGAAAGAAAAATAATTGCATTTTAACCTTTCTTTAACCCCTGTTCACTGTTACTATCACAAAAAAACATTCTGGAACTAAAGAAAAAAAAAAAAATAAACACAAAAACCAATCTACTAAAGTAAAAATATAGGTTTAATAACGTTACTTCAACTCAATTCTTAGAAGATATCAGTTTTTATAGATAATCATAGAATAACAGAAATTTTATTAGTATAAGTATGTCGACATGAGATATAATGCAGCAAGGTGCATCTGGTTTTCTGCTGAAATTGATCCAATTTCCTGTCTGTTACTCCCCTGTTCCTAAAATGGATGTTTAAATCTTTTTGTTTATGTTCTTTCTACTGTATAGATGATGAATAGGTATTCCTTCATTGCTGGCAATCCCTTTTATAAAGTAAAGGTAATCCTAAGGTTTAATAAGCTTCAGGAAGCACATCTGGATACTGTATTTTTTGTTACTGAACTTTAACAGGACAGCAATGGCTTTTATGACTCTATCAGACATTTCCCATTTCCCCGGCAGAATTATCATTCGAGAGAACTCTTTATACTGGGTTGCTTCTCATTTACCCTTTTCTATAATGCGATCAGAGCATGCAGCCAAGAATTTCTGGCTATGTGCAAACCTCACTTGGCTGCTGCAAAACCCAGATGTCTAATTATGGATTGCACATTTATAAATTGTTTTTCTGACATATCTACAGCTCTGCCTGCACAAGAGACATCTAGCCAGCCACCAAAACACACTGACTTGTGTGACATTTTGCCTGTGATTTCACTAGAGGCAAATCTAGTTGATATACCACAGAAGTCTGTGTGTGGCAGTCTTTTTTTAACATAGTTAGGAACAGTATGCATTTGTTATTCCTATCTGACAAGCAAAACAGTGCTTTGAGCAATGCTGTCTAGCGTATGCACATAGTATATGTAGGCTACTCCTGTAGGAGTCGCTGGATAGGATAGGTCCTCTGTTCTTTGCCTTGACCCTCTCAAAAACATCAGACCCTCTAACACACCAGGTTGAGTGTACAAACATACAATATCACAGGAAATCACTGAAAGTAAGACTTAATACCCAAAAGTAGTGCTATATCAAAGAAAACACCACCAAACCGGGTAGTAAGGGCAAACTTAATATATTGTCACCCAATTTGGTTGGTAACTAGGCAAGCATAAAATACATCAACAATGGTAATAACACAATTTAGCATAAAACTTGATTAACAGTAAGGACTAGGCATAAGATGACATTTGGCATCCAGATCAGCATAAACAGTAGCAAGGCCACCTCAAACACATCAGGGAGCAGTAGTAAAGCTTCATCAAGTGCTGGAACTATACTGCCAGAGCACATTTATGGAGGCAATGCTAGTCCTAGGCCAACTGGGTATACACTGTTCAAATGAAAAAGAAGGATAGTAGCAGAGGGGCAGGGGAACAAAAGGAGCTTGCAGAATAAGGATTGCAGAAGGGGCAGTCCTTCTTCTGCCAGCTACCATTGGAGCCCTTTAAGGGTGTCTTTGCACTTAATGACAGCCCTAGTTAACTTGCATGCAGTATATGTACAGTATAGGTATGGTATAGTCTCAGCACAGGTTCAAGGTAAATGTGGTTCAGATGTGGTAAAGGTTTGGCATAATGCAGTATAGGGTTGGTATAGGTGCAGTCTAGGTTTGGAATAAGTGCGGTATAGAGTGCGGTATGGATTGGGTACACTTGGTGTCCTGCTCTCAGTGGCTCAGTCCCTGCTAGCAGTATCAGCAATGGGCAAATAGCCTGCTCACCAGTCCCTGGGATGCTGCAGTGACCTTTTCCCATAGAAGAAGGGGGCCTCCTCAGTTTCTCCCAGATAGCCTCCAGCAGTGGCATTGCTAGGGGGTGGCTTTTGGGGCTATAGCCCCGGATCTGGGTCCCATAGCCCGAGTCTCTGCAGGAGTCCCCAAGGGGAGGGGAGGCTCTCTGGGGACTGTAAGTGAGGGGCTGTCTGAGGACCCTGATGCAGGGTCCCCAGAGAGAATAAAGGGCAATGTCTCCTTCCCCATATTGCTCTAGCCCAGCACTTGGCTACATATATTTTATATTAAAATGAATCCTTAACTTACTCTAACAATTAAGCCTTAACCTAACTCATAATGAACCTTCAGCTCTTGAATTTAAAATTAGAGATCTCCAACTCCCAGATGAAAACCTAAAGTCTAAGTTAATCTTTTCAGGCAGAATTTCAATTTTCATAATGAATAGAATCCTTTTGTAATATAATGTGTGGTCCAGCAATCCATATGTTCTTATCTCTCACTTACCTTATCCAAAAAGGTTTGAAATGTCATATTCCAGCTAAGTTTTAAAAGGTTCTTTCTGATTGCATCACTTCCTGTAGGTCAGCTCCCATCATTCTCTGTGTTTTTGCATCACAGAAAAGGATGTGATAGGGCGTATATTACCAGTCTGGACCACATCTCCCTCATTATAATAGCACCACTTACTTTTTCCCTTAAAGTGATTGTAAACGATCACCTTGTAAAACAACCCATTCAGTTTAAAATAGAAATGAAAGGCAAAACATTACTGTATTTATACATTATAAATAACTTTCTCCCCCTTTTATTTATAAATGATCACATTACCTGTGTTCCCTTTGTTCTCAGCTGCATAAGAGCTGGGAGGGGGGGGGGAGCAGCAGCACACTGAGCTTTCCAGTGAATGGCTGTGCAGTGGGGCGTGTCAGGTCAAGTCTGATCATTGGATGAGAGTACACCGAGTTCCCAACATAACTAGATGTCCTTGATGACTCCCTGGAGGAGGGGTGAAATGCATTGACGCAGTTCCGGTTTCGCCCAACCATTGACGCCATTTCCGCCTTAGGTGCCCACGTGTCTCAGATTGCCTGGGACAATCCCGCAATTAGCAGGTCTGTCCCAGGTCCCGGGTCCCGGGCACCCTCATTCCAGGACAATACAGTTTCCCGGAATTGCCTCCTGGCCCTGGACCGTTCTGATGCCCTCTAAAATATCTCTCACATCGCTGCTGTCACCCACTGACAGCCTGTGGTGACCTCTGGCTGGTGAGACCCCTTTTACATGAGCCGCTGGCACAGTGCCCAAATGGTTGCTAGCCACTGCCTGCCTTGCATTTAGCAACCAGTGACATCACGAGGAGGAGAGTGACAGAGCCCCAGCATTCACAGCGGGAAGATTTAACTTCCTCCTCCGCGCCTACTGATTAGCTCCACCCACCTCCTCCCAGCATCGTTCAGCCAGCAGCATGCAGAAGTGCACGAAGGAGAGATGAGTTTTGTAGAAAGGCAAGTGAATCCAAAGCACTCACCATGGACAGATCGGGGTTAAAACCCTCAGTCAGCTCTCCCCCAGAAGCCAGCATTCTGTGCTGAACTGTCAGCACTTCACAAGAGCTCTGAGTGTGTGTCAGCCTGGAGATAGCACTGATAAGAGGATGGTAGGCAGATAAGGGGTCTGCAGAAGAGGAGAGAACACTGACAGATGAGATGACACCCTTGGAGGGATGGAAGAAGGACACATCCTTAGATATCAGGACAGGGTTCATGCTGGGATGTGACCCCCCAAAAGTGAAG
Organism: Lithobates clamitans; assembly: GCA_037952925.1. NCBI lineage: Eukaryota > Metazoa > Chordata > Amphibia > Anura > Ranidae > Lithobates > Lithobates clamitans. The sequence goes on from JBBGZY010000906.1 coordinate 2,078,553, forward strand.
GACTACAGGTCCCAGCATGAACCCCTCAGAACTGAAGATGTGATGCCCCCCCAACAGTGAAGAACAGCATTAGCATGTGAAATCTATGGGGTCACACCCTTAATTCTCAGGGGTCCATGTTGGGATCTGCAGTCCTTCAATTTGGGGGTGGGGAATCACATCCTTAGATATCAGGGGTTCATGCTGGGACTTGTAGTACTTGACTTTTGGGGATGTGACCCCCCCAAAAGTGAAGGACTACAGGTCCCAGCATGAACCCCTCAGAGCTGAAGATATGACACCCTCGGCCCTCACATGGGAGAAGTAACATCAGCAGCCAGCGGCGGGAGGGGCGTTCGCTTTCCCGGGGCTCCGGTGTATCAGACTGGTGGCAGGCTATAGGTGGCAAGTGGCACACTGCATCTGGGGGCAGGCGACAGTGGCAAGTAACAAGCTGCATCTAGTGGCAGGCAATGGTGGCAAGTGGCACACTGCATCTGGCGGCAGGCAATGGTGGCAAGTGACAAGCTGCATCTGGGGGCAGGTGACAGTGGCAAGTAACAAGCTGCATCAAGTGGTAAACTGCATCTGGTGGCAAGTGACAGGCTGCATCTGGGGGCAGGCAACTATGGCAAGTAACAAGCTGCATCTAGTGGCAGGCAACTGTGGCAAGTGGCACACTGCATCAGGTGGCAAGTGACAAGCTCAGGGTCCCCACTGATTCTGCATTATGGTGAGTTGAACAATTTCATTATATATTACAATGTAGTACAACACCAGCCATTCACCAGACAAATCACCCCTGCCGCCGAATTCCTCGTCAACCCCGAGACTACATTCCCCCAAAGCCCCTTCTTTTTTTTGGGAAGGGGGGCAGCAGGGTGTCCCTGAATGGCAGTTTGGAAATGTGGTCACCCTATTTCCACCCTCTGTGGAACGCACGCCAATCAGCTGCGTTTCCTGGTTGTACTGATGCCTGTTTTCACTACTCGTGTGTAAGTGACGCCTGGGTAGGGCGATTTTATACAATCGTACTGTACTTCACTATCAGTCCTTTTTTCCTCTCTCTCAATCGTTTGAGCCTGGTTACCTACTCCGCAAGCCCCAGAATATATTTTGAGGATTTCACTGCACCCAATTATTCGGCTTATACCAGATCTGATTGATCACTGCCTGTTTGACCCCAGACTGCGAAGCTGGTGGTCTATGATTTCTGGAGAGTGAGGTCACAAAGGGGAGTGTGGCATGCAGCACCAGTCATCTTTTTTGGAGCACATTTGCACTTTATTTGGAGCACTTTGGAGCACTGATCACTTTAATTATTGACCACCTTTGTATATTTTCTTGTATAATTTTCTTATCATGTTGTAAGCATTATTGTAAAGTTACATCAATTAGGTTTTGTCACTTGATCTATATATTTATCCTGTAGACGTTGTGATATACTTTTGTTTATTTAGTGAGTTGTAGCACCTTTGTACAGCTGCCAGCAGGTCTTTATTAGTTCACCAATATACATTTATATTTAAGGTTTAGGGTCACCTCGTTAGCACTGTGTGTATATATATATATATATATATATATATATATATATATATATATACTTTTTTTTCTCATAACTAGAGAACTGACTACGGTGTGCTCTCCTGCTTAGTGTAGTCAGTTTTTAGTAGGAAAGCAAGGGGTCTGGCAGGAACACCAGGGATTTCACCTAAAGGAAGCGATACAAAGAGAATAGGACACTTTCTCATACAAGTACATAGTACAGCAGGCACATATCAGGAATATGAAGTGTTGGGGTGAAAAACGCTTTAAGGTGACCATACACAATACAATCCGATTGCAAAATCCTCTTTATATCTTCCATAAACTATGTAGTGCAAGGGCCTGCTTGACTTGATACAAATTTATAGGTGGGTCCTTCTGTTTCATAGTTATAGTAAAGCTAAAGAAAATTGTACAGAGATTGTACAATCACATTCTATAATGTATGGCCATTGTTATACAAGGACATAGGAGGGAGTGGATGGAGACATTCAGCTGTCAGGCCCTATTCACCTCTTCACACAGTGGGAACTCACGTTCCCGCACACATATCTTTTTCTTGTTGGGGGTCTTTAGAGCATTTCCACTCATCACTCTTAGGGCAGCCCATTCACTTGAACTTTGAATTGTTGGGGGTCTTTGGAGCGTAGCATGGTATGTTTTTTTACTGTGCTTTTTGGTGCGATTCCATTGTGTTTCTGAAACCTACACCAAAGCACGCATTTTCTGTGCAGTTTGCAATATAATTGGTAAAACACAGATGTGAATGGGACTTCATTGTTCTTGTGTAAACACACCAATTTCACTTTCGTAGTGGGAGCACCCAATTTTTGGCTCGTTTTTCCTGTGACACACATAGGGCAGCCCGTTGATTTCAATGGCCTGTCCTACACTTGGCAAAGTAGCTCATTGGACATTTTGGAGTGGTGTGAGTTGTTTAACTGTGTGTTTTGCTGAGTTTGTCACCCGTTTTTTTCAAGCAGCAAATTGTGTGTTTGCTGTACCAATAACAAATAATGTCACTGAAAGCGCAACTAATTAATTTTAGGTATATAAAGGTGGCCATACACTATACAATTCAGTTGTACAATCTCTCTACAATCTCCTTTAGATTTACCAAAACTATGGAATAGGAGGAAATACCATCCAATCAGGCAGGCCCTTGCACTACATCTGGGGTGTCCAACCCGCGGTCCCAGAGAGTTTACCATGTGGGCATAGCAAACATAGCAGCTGTGGCAGCCTACATTGACAAGCCAGGCAAATTCATGCGTGAGAGATGCTGGGGATGTGTGCAAACATAGTTGATGGGTGAAGGTGTGCTAATGAGGTCAACTGGTAAACTCATTCCTGTGTCTTACTGGTTTCTCTGTCCCAACTCTATATACCAGGAAGTCTCTGATGCTTTCTATAAAATATAGCAAGGGCTAAGGTAAGGCCTTGTTCTAAAAATCAAAGAAAGCTTTTTTTTCTGCAACCGAGGTACATTAATGGTATATATATATATATATATATATATATATATATATATATATATATATATATATATATCCAGGGGAGCTGGAATTTAGAAAAAAAAAAGTGAACTTATCCTTTGAGAAGACTTTGAAAAAGTCCCTTCCCTGCCAACAAATACTCCCCTCTCTAGCTATCACCACTTCTTTACCTACATCACAGCTTGGACAAAAATATCCGGTGTTGGCTGGCATTGGAGCCTAAAGAAAGCAGTGATGTCACCTCCTCTGTCATGCACCAGTGACTGGCTATGACCACTATCATATGCCTCCCCATTCCTAGATGAACGGAGGGGCACTTTAGAATTGATCACCAATTCAAGTGGGGGAATTTATGCTGACTACTGATGACTGACTACTCTTGCACTTTGCATATCATGCTATCTATTACATACTGCAGACTCCTGCACACTGTACATACACTATAGTGTCAAAAGTATTGGGACGCCAGCGTTTACACGCACATGAAGTTTAATGGCATTCCAGTCTTAGTCCGTAGGGTTCAATATTAAGTTGGCCCACTCTTTGCAGCTATAACACCTTCAACTCTTCTGGAAAGCCTGTCCAAGGTTTAGGAGTGTGTCTTTGGGAATTCTTCCAGAAGTGCATTTGTGAGGTCAGGCCTTCTGTTGGACGAGAAGGCCTGGCTTGCAGTCTCCACTCTAATTCATCCCAAAGATGTCCTATCGGGTTGAGGTCAGGACTCTGTGCAGGCCAGTCAAGTTCCTCCACCCCAAACTCACTCATCCATCTCTTTATGGACCTTGCTTTGTGCAGTGGTCCGCAGTCATGTTGGAACAGGAAGGGGCCATCCCCAAACTGTTCTCACAATGTTGGTAGCATGAAATTGTCAAAAATGTCTTGGTATGCTGACGCCTTCAGGGTTCTCTTCACTAGAACTAAAGGGCCAAGCCCAACCCCTGAAAAACAACCCTACACCATAATTCCCCCTGATTTGGACCAGCCTCTGAAGGTTGTGCAACAAAATATACAGTTAAGGGTATTATTGTTTTTGTCTATGTCATTTCTATTTGTTTTACTACTTTTAAAATCATGTTGAATTAGAAGTAAAAATCAGATTTTTATTAAATATGGGATAAACAGTGATGAATGTCTCTTACATTTCAAGTTATTTCAGAAAAATTGTGAATTCTTTTTTATTTGTGGGAGGGTACCAACAAATTTGTCCAAGTATCAAAAAGCCGGCACACAAATGCTTCTTCATTATGCAGTTTTATTCCAGCACTTCCAGCAGTTACAACGTGACAAATGCTAGTCATGTTAGCATGTTGTAACTGCTGGAAGTGCTGGAATAAAATTGCATAATGAAGAAGCATTCCTGTGCCGGCTTTTTTTGATACTTGTAAGCATTTTTGACATTTCAGCCTGAGTACCGATACTCAGCTCCGTATTTATTCCATCGTTCGATAGAGCTTGGGTGATTCTACCAACAAATTTGTCCATGGCTCTAGGCACTTTAAGAAAGAGGGAGAATAAGGCAGCAACACAAAAGAATCCAAATCCACATGCAAATATTATTAAATGTGTAGCAGAATATCTGTGCTAACCCAAAAAAGGAAAAATTAAAAGGTGCTGCAACTAAAAAAGCCTGGATACTCAGCTGGTAGATATATGTAACAGATAAAGTGCACAACTAAAAATTAATTAATTAATTTAAATAATTAAATTTAAACAAAACCCTGCATATATAAAAATGCAAATATGTGATATAACCATATAATTCGTGTACAATATTAGCGTATAGATTGTAGTCCATAAAGTGCTTCAATCAGCGCAAATAAAGGTGCCAGATGTTCAGTAGATCAATCAGTTGTTCTGTTCATCAAAAAACAAATCAATCAGCGCTGCTTACTGGAATTGTTGGATCTGTTATATATGAAGAATTGTTGGGCTAAGAATGTTGCGAAAGGGGTCGTGCCACATCCAGTATTTCAAGAAAAAAGGAAGAGATCCCCTGTGTGGTGGACTTTTAAGGCACAATACTAGATCAAAGGATTTCAGTAGAATATATTGATGATTTCAAGGTATTTATTTAGAAAAGTATAGAAAAAAGTATATATAAAAACATGGAATATTTAAACACGTCTAGGACTTTTACACCGTCATATACATAAATATACAATACAGTTTTGTGATTTCAAGTTCTCACCCCGGATATCCCCGGTGGCATGAGCGTGTGCAGATGTTTTGGATGTTTACAGCTATCACACCTAAAAGGAGGCCCGCCGTCAACCCAGAACCCTTCTCCTCCACCAAAGGAGGGATAGCCAACTGTAGGGCAGGGCGAGCCTGAGAACACACTGGGGTCGGGAAAAGAGAGAAGCCCTGTTGGAGGTGAAGTTATTCCTGTACTGAGCGAATAGAGTAACGTGGGGCCACAGCTCTTGGCAACAGAAGTTCAGTGTATGGCTGGATGATGAGACGAGCGGTCGCAAAAAAAAACTTTGCTTGCCAAGAGCTGTGGCCCCACATTACTCTGTTCGCTCAGTGCAGGAATAACTTCACCTCCAACAGGGCTTCTCTCTTTTCCCGACCCCAGTGTGTCCTCAGGCTCGCCCTGCCCTACAGTCGGCTATCTCTCCTTTGGTGGAGGAGGAGGGTTCCGGGTTGACGGCGGGCCTCCTTTTAGGTGCGATAGCTGTAAACATCCAAAACATCTGCACACACTCATGCCACTGGGGATCTCCGGGGTGAGAACTTGAAAGGCACTTGTACCCTCGTATGTTTTTAAAGACATAACTACTGGAATGTTGTTGAAAACACTGCTATAATATTTAAATATGGTTTCTTCTTGCTTACACCCTTGAAGAAGGAGGCAACTTAGTACTCTGAAACGCGTCGGGTGCGAGAAATCACAAAACTGTATTGTATATTTATGTATATGACAGTGTAAAAGTTCTAGACGTGTTTAAACATTCCATGTTTTATATATACTTTTTTCTATACTTTTCTAAATACCTTGAAATCATCAACATATTCTACTAAAATCCTTTGATCTAGTATTGTGCCTTAAAAGTCCACCACACAGGGGATCTCTTCCTTTTTTCTTGATCTATTATATATGATTGTATCACATGTTTGCACTTTTATATAGGCAGGTAGTTTTTTTATTTAATTTTTTTTCAATTAATTCATTCTTGGTTGCGCACTTTATCTGTTACAAATATTATTAAATAGTTTGTATAACTGTAACTCCCCTTGAGTCATGCTGCTTTATTTGCCAGTCCCTCTCATCTGGTTGATTTGATTTACATTGCCACAAATGGGCTCCCTATGCCTTCCAACACTAGCTATAAAAAACTGCCAAAGCACCCCTTTAATTGTCTGCGGTCCTCTCTGACCAATAACGGTCTGTAGGCAGTCTATTTTCTCCACTGTAGGTGGCACTTGACCACAGCAGAATTGCAATTAGAAGGGAAGTCAAGAGGAACATGGTTCCTCTATGGTTTCCTGGGGAAGCTATCTGATTGGATGCTGCCACCCCATGTAACTCTGACAGCCATCTTGGGTCAGGCAGAACCTATTTAAAGCCTTGGCTCCCAGGCTTGGCACGAATTTCATGAGTGGGTAGTGTAGGGACAGGTCACCTGTCTGTCAGGGACAGTGATTAGCAGTAGGGAGAGGTTCAAGAGGAGTAGGGAAAAGATAGGGACATGTTATCCTTCTTGTAGACCTCCTCATTTGGGTACGGACAGGCCAGACCACATTCTGCCCTTCAAGAAAGACACTGAGACCTGTTCTACTACACACTGCTGTTACATCCTGTGAGCGTTCCCAGTTGGATGCCTTCCTGCCGGGAGTATTGTAAATTATTGAACTCTGACAGTAATAAAAGTTCTGTTCTCTGCAACCGGACTCTGAGTGTTTGCTGTCGCCGCACTATGCTACACCTCCCCACATCTCTTGTAAACATGTGCACTGAGTTAGTCACATAAAGTATCAATACACATCAGGAGAGCTGATTTAAAGGCAGAAAATGCAGCCACCTTGGATGATTCAGCAGATGGGGGGGGTGTAAAGAGGCCTTTAACTCGTTGATATTTTTGCCACATATGCTAAAGGGACTTGTCTTGGCACTGCACATATCCATCAGTTTTGAACAAAGTCCTCTTTATTATTGATTGGACCCTGGGCAAAAAAATTCTTGCCCCCCCCCCCCCCATGCAATTTCACTCTCCACCTGCTCTGAGGCATACAATAAATAGCAGTTTGCTGTATCAGATCAGGCAGCAATTGCGATTGGTTGCCAGTGGTTACAGCATATCACTACTGCTTACTGACTGGTTGCTAGAGGTTACAGCACACATTATGGTTAACTGATTAGTTACTAGAGGTTACAGCAAATGATTTCTGCTTGTTAATTGGTTGCTAAAGATTACTGTACAGTAATACTGCTCACTGATTGGTTTCTAGAGGTTACAGCACATCATCTCCTCGCTGCAGGGGGGCATGATATACGTATGAATGCCACCTTTATTTACATATCAATGCCGCCGGCCGCAGCTATTTACTTATGAATGCCGCCGCTAATTACATATGAATTCAGGTTATTTACATGTAAACACAGGGTTTGCAGGTGAGTCATCTGTACACAACAATAGGGAAGAGCTGGGCAGTATTAGTACCAGCATTTCGCACTGAGATATCGGGTCACAGCACAGGACTAAACTTTCAAGGGACAAGGGAATGTAAACTGGGATAGTTGGCAAGTATGAGGCAGCTGCTTTGGTCCCCACAACAATGACAGGGCCCAGGACAGCTGCCCCTTTTGCCCTGCCTTAAAGACGGCCCTGGTTTTGAATGATGTAGTCCGCTCTAAAATGGCATAAACATTTATTTTGAAGGAGGCTAATAAGTGGGGTAGTTTGGGGGGGTAAAAAACCACGTATTGCCTACTCAGTTCTTAGCAGGGGGAAGAAAAAAGGGGGAATCGCTTTACCGGATTTTAACAGATATTACAGCGCAGTAGTGCTATCTAGGATCACGGAATGGAATAAAAAAGACACAGACAAACGTTGGGTTCACATCGAACACTTTTTGAGTAACACAAACTTAGGACAGGCACTTTGGAATCCCCCAAAATTTAGAACACTGAGCACTCACACATCACAATTAACGCAAAACACATTTAAACATTGGGATAGGATACACTGTAAAAATAAATGGTCATATAACTCACCACTGATACACATGAAAGATAATAATTTTTTTGAGCCAGGGAGGAGGGAGGTAGGAGGAAACTGGCTGAAGGGTGACACGATCCAATTGAAACACTTCTTACACAAGGGACAAATTCGCACATTTTCAGAACTAAGTACAGAATCTAACCTTTGGGTAATGAACAGATGGAGGTTTCTTCAACTCTCCCATTTCATAGAGAAACTTCCCAAGCCCCTTAGGAGTATGGAAGAGCTTAGACCTTTTGAGCAGCTTTGCATAAAGGAACAGACAGGAAGGGCAATAACACAAATTTATAGGATCTTGGGAACTGAGGAGGAATTGGTGACTCCCCCCTATATTAAAAAGTGGGAACTGGAATTGGGGTCTCAATGTAGCGAAGTGGGGATAGAAAAGATCCTGAAGTTGGCCCACTATGTAGCAACAGACACCAGAAGAATAGAAAGCCACTTTAAATGCCTAGCGAGATGGTACGCAACCCCAGATAGGGTCAGTAAGATGGACAGGACTAAACCAAACACCTGCTGGAGAGGCTGCCCAGTTTTAGGAACAATGGCCCATATCTGGTGGGAGTGTCCCGTTATTAAAACCTTCTGGGGAAAAGTTCTAAGGTTAATAAAAGTCATTACTGGAATAACAATAGATGAGGACCCATGGGTTTGTCTTCTCCACAGGACTTCGGACTCGGTAAAAAACTATAAATCTTCCCTAGTCCCTATTCTGTTGGATGAAGCCAAGAGACAGATATCTTTGAACTGGATGAATGTCTCGAGGCCTTGTACTCGAGAATGGTTGATTAGTCTCAATGGTATATATAACATCGAACAGGTAGACAAGGGAGGAATTGAACCTAAAGAAGAAGACCAAGCAGGGAGATGGGCCGCCTGGACCAAGTTCAAAGGGACTTGGGATTATCTGAAGGAGGTTGCAGATCTAACATAAGTGAAGGAATATTGATTCATACTCCATTGAACTGGCACAGTCCGATGGGGGGGGGGGGAGGGGGGGGTTTTGGCAGGGTTTAGAAGGGCTGGGAGGTAAGAGGGGATATTGTTTTTTTTTTTTTTTTTTCTTGTTTTCTGCTTATAAATGCTACAGCGGTCTTTGTCTAAACGACTTTACCCCACGGGGACTGTTTTGTTATATTTATATAAAATAACAAATAAAGAATTATAAAAAAAAAACATTTATTTTGAAAATTTATAATTATATTGGTCTGTAGCCAAAATGTACTTGCCATAAAGGTGTTCGAATTTTCAGTTTCTCATGTTTCAAAACCTCCTCTGAAGACTGCTATACTTATCTTAGACATAACAAGGGAAAATGCATGGGCAGCTCATAGTTTTATCATTTTGCACCCATGCTAAGAAAGCTATTTTCTGATGAGCCTATCTGGATTGCTGCAGCATTTGCATTTTTTTTACTGTACACAAGATATGCCCAAGTATTCATAACTCAAGGTCAAGGAGCCATTATTGTGCAAAGATATCTGTTGAAAAGTCCAAAGTATGACTGAAAGTAAGCTTGACAAAGAACTACTAACTTTCCTTGTTCAGTTCAGAAAAGAGCCCACTACACTAAATTACCCACATAGTGATCATCAGCCTGAGTTTTAATAGGACCCTTTTGGATATGTTAGGAAATTTGCCATCCGAGAAAAATATGTATCAAAGTTTTCATATTACAATTGTACATGCTTATAACAGTACTAAAACTGATGCTACTGGATTTACTCAATGTTTGGAAGAGAAGCTTGCCTTTCAGTGGAAATCGAATTTGGAGTAAGAGCTGATGATATCCCTATAAATTTTCCTGCAAGTTATGCGGAGAGACTAAAAAGAGACCTCAGACAAGCTTATCCAGCCAAAAGAAATGCTGGACAGAAGTCTCAACAAAATAAATCTGTTATTGTGGCAAAAAGGTCAAGATTCATGATCTACAACCTGAAGTCCTTTTTTTTAGAAATTGAAAGGGGGTCGTCATGGGATAAGCGCCACCTACTGGTTGCATCTGCCTGTTTTCCCCATAGAATTTGGCAAAAGTATAACAGACATAAAAGTGGATTCCAAGTCTGCTCTAACTTGCAGTATCCATTCTGAAGCTATTTCCAGAACATTGTTTATTAATAAATTTACCATGTACAATTTGGATTGATCCCGAAATATATCAGACAACTGAATTCCTTGAATTAGAAGGGGCATAGTTCCCCCACTGATAGTTTTATAGATCCCTTAGTATAGTGTACATTTGCTTTAGTAGAGTCTGTCTAAAAATATAGAAATTCATGAAGGTGAAATAGCTAATATAATTATTCCTGAAATGGTTGTCTTGCAACTACCTGATAGGCAGAAGTTTCCCCTAGTGTAATATCTGAGCCCACATTCAAAACTTCAGTATCTATTGTAGAGCCTGAGATACCGAATACTCTTGGGAATTTAGGTGTCACTATTAAAAAGGAGTAATCTCAATGTCATGAATGGGCGGGGGTCATGGACCCTCTGTGCAGCCTGCATGCTGGATGGTGGTAAGCTTGGGAGGGGTAAACCTGTGCAGGTTACAGCTGACCAAGTACAGAGAAGCACTGGAGACAACAATCTACGCTAAGAATGGAATATTGAACTCACAGGAACAGAAGGAGTGGCAGGGGGTATCTGCAGCTTATAGGAGGGCGGGAGTACTAGCAGAAGTCACTCACAGCACAGGGGAGCTGGATTCTCAAGGAGACAAGAGTGCAGAGATCCCTAGGAGAACCAAAGTGTTAAAACACTTGAACACAAGGGTGATGGGATGTACAGGGAACAAGCAAGTGCACAACACTGGAGACTCAGGAGATGTAGGTGTGTTGGATACACTTGGAATGCACAAGGAGTCTTAAGCCTCGTACACACGATCGGATTTTCCGCAGTCAAAACCTCTGACCTTTGTCCAAAGGCGTGTGCCTGGATTTTGTCTTGCATACAAACGGTAAGGAATTGTTGGCCAACAAATACGAACTTAGTGACGTACTACGTGGTTTTCCAGCTCTTTAGCACCACCCTTTGGGCTCCTTATGCTAATTTCATGTTAGTAGAAGTTTGGTGAGTATTGATTCACGCTTTTCATTTCGCGCTTTTCATTTAGCACTTTTCAATTTGTGCTTTTCGGTTAGTTTCTAAACGGCCGTTCGTCAACCAGACAAGTTGCGGAATCGTAGGAGATAACGTTTTATTTATTATTGGTCTTGGAGTTATTGCTTTGAACCAAGTCCAGTCCAGGAACAGGACGAGGAGGGGTTCTTGGACCAAAAATTGGTTGCTTTATTAATCGTGACCAATTATGTCATATGCCTTTGCTGCGGGAGCTCCAGGAGAATAATCCAGATGTTTTTCGGAAATTATCTCTGGATGACGGACCCTTGCTTTCACTAACTCTTGGCATTGTTGACCCTCTATGTTAAGAAGAAGGACCCATGCATGAGGGTTTTATTTTATTTTTTGGTTGAAAAATAATGATTTGATTTGTTATATTTTCTATATTTTTGGATGCATAGAATGCACTTTTGGTTAACTTTTATTGGCAGATAGCATGTCTAATTTTATTTGTTTCCTTTTTTTTAATGCACAATAAAAAGAATAATGTGGAGAATAATACATGGCTATGTGTTTTACTTCAAATGACAGTTTGGAAGTAGGCAGTTACATTTAAAAAAATACAATGTAAAATTGACACCAACATAGTTGTATCTTTGATCTTAAAAACTACGGGATAATGGTGTTGTAGTAACTTGCCCCCCCAAAAAAAGCATAATAATATTATTCTTGATATCACTAGAAAAAAAAAGCCTTTGAAAATGTGTTTGCAATAACTCCATCAGCATCACCAGCAACGCAGCTTCATTATTATTCCATTAAAGAAGAAGAGAATTGTGTGCTGCATTTCGAGATTTCATAATTTGCCACGTCACGGATGTTAATTCTCCATTAGAAACGCTAGTTTACAAAACTGACCGCTTCCGGCTCGTCCTTGCATCCGAGCATGCGTGTTTGTACTTTGGACTTTTGTCCAATGGACTTGTGTACACACGCTCTGGAAATTCCGACAACAGACATTTGTCCGTGGAAAATTTTAAAGCCTGCAATCCAACATTTGTCTGCGGAAAATCCGACAACAATTGTCCGATGGAGCGTACAAACGGAAGGATTTTCCGCCAACAGCCTGTCATCACACATTTCCCGTCGGAAAATTCGATCCTGTGCACGAGGCTTTAGATAGGCAGGATACCTATTGGCAGCAGAGGGGAAACCTAGGACACCCACATATACAGCAAAGGTGATAGCCTTTAGGTGGGTCAAGGCGCAGAGTTTAAGAAGCCACCTTGTCTTCAAAAGTGCTACTAAAGATGGATTTAACTGAGTTCGCGGAAGAGTTCTTCAGGAAACTGCTAGGTCTTGCGGATGTCTCCCTGACGATGTCGTTGAATACATGGGCATATTTTGATATAACAGCACCACATGGTAAACAGTGAGTTGCATAGGATCAGCCACTGTTTGAAGCAAATTACATACACATCATTTTCTATTTTTATGCAAAATCACTTTTGATTGTTACTCCTTTTTTGGGATAAAGTTTTTCAAGAATTTTTATCAACCAACATTTTCATACTTTCACTCACCTATCAGAGGTGACTTTAATATGTTATCTAAGTGTCATAACACTTTGCCATAAAACCAGAACAGCGCCGCACCCACACCTAATTTCTTCTCAGTTTAAGCCTGTGAGCCGAACACGAGAGTGTAAGGCAAAAGGAGCTGGTGAGTTTGCTCGCTGAAGGGGAGTGGATTTCACAAGTCACAGCGGTGTGGTGGAAGATTGTGTCATTGAAGCTCTGCACCATATTATGTTATGGACTATCACTAATATCACTACGTCACACTAATTATTTTTTATATTTACTGTTAGTCTTTGATATAATTTATCACATAGATGTTTTACACATTGTATGTTGATTATGAGCACAAGGTCACATTGTGTTGTTAGAGAGTGGTGTTAATTATTTTGTCACATTTAATTTTCACACACATTTTTTTGAGGGAATTTTAACTAGCGCTGCTATTTGATTTCACTATTTGGTACGGCGTGTCTATAGTGAATCATTTATTATTTTTGCACTATTTTACTTATTTAAGCAGCTGCTTAGAGTGAGGCTTTAGTCCCATAAGCGCAGCATTTGGCACATAGGAAGGGGCGGAGAACCTGTGTACCATATTATTGATATATTTTGAGATTAGGAAGACTGCCTAGCAACAAGGGTTTCAGGTAAGTACATTTTTTTTTTTTACATTTTTTTTTTTTGCAGATTTTTGGTGCAATTTTTTTTTAGGGTGGCCCTCCACTTTAAAGATGCTATATTCCTTCCGGTTACACGCATTAAGGGGTTGTTTATTCTGTCATCAGTCTTTTGTTGTCTAGCCCTCTGGTCTCACCACCTACTTTGCTGCAGGCTGACTCCTAAGTCTCTTACGCAAGCCATACCTGCCATTTCGGATGGTCTACAGTTCTACTTCCTGAGGCTGAGGTGTATGACTTACCCCTGATTATGATCCCTCTCTCACTAGAGCCATCAAACGCTGGAGTTCCTCCTGGTCCTGGACTAGATGTATGTTTTCTTCTAGATCCTTCTACTCCGGAGCTACCTTGTTGGACACAACTCACTGAAGTATCTAACCCCCCTCAGTTTTTTCGGCCTTTTGAAGAACTCTTAAAAGAAGTCTGAAGATCTACCTGTTAAGGGTTTTAAACTGACTGGCATTGTTGTTGGGGTTGCTGGTCAATAGGGAATTCAACAGGTTTTTTCCCTGGAACTTTGAGCCGCACGTAGGCGACTTTTGGTATAAAGGTTTAGGGATTAAACTACTAGCCCAGTTATGTTTGGGTATTGGCTAGGTAGTAGGGTGTTTCTTGATGATGTCTGGGTAGGGTTTTATGTGTTCTGGGGAGAGGGGTTTCTCTGTTTTGAAGATCTGGATACATAATGTGCTGCTCAAATGCTTTGTTGGTCTCTGACCCTAATGAATATATGTGCCAATTTTGGGTTTACTTACATGTGTTGGTTTGCTGGGCTCATCCTGCTCCTGTTTCCCCCTGATGTTCCATGATGGCTCCCTCAGATGCTGAGCTGCTGACCATTTTGTCATGGAATGTCCTGGGGCTTAACTCCAAATATAAACAAACACTGTTATTCCAATATTTAAAACTGCATAACCCCCACATAGTGCTGCTGCAGGAGACGCACTTAACTGGTAGCAAGGTTCTGGCTCTGAAAAAGCCCTGGGTGCAAAGGGCGCTTCATGCGACCTATTCCTCGTATTCTCGAGGGGTGTCTATACTGATCAGCAAACGTGTACCATGTGTAATTTATGATATTCATTTAGATCCCCAGGGGAAATTTGTTATGGTAGTGTTGAGCATTTATAACAAGAAATATGTCATTGTGAATGTTTATTTGCCTCCTCCAAGCCAGACACAGATTCTGTACGTGCTCTATGGGAGGCTGGCTCCGCATTGTCCAGCGCATGTTCTGTCCATGGGAGACTTCAATGCTACACTGTCCCATGACCTGGATAGGCCTTCCCCTCAATCTACTTTTAATTCTGATCTTGGAATGTGGGCTCAGGCAACAGAGATCCAAGAGGCGTGGCGGTGGCTTCACCCCCATGATAGAATGTACTCCTGCTTCTCGACCACATTTAAAACCTCCTCCCGAATTGATCTGGCTTTTGCCAATGCTGCCCTGCTGGCCAGAATTCAGGAGGCAAGTTACCTTCCCTTTGGCCTCTCTGACCACCACCCACTTAAATTGACTATTAGGATCGCCAGGTCGCGAAGCAAAGCCCTTTGGAGGTTACAACCCCATTGGATTAATAACAAGGCAGTCCATGACAGAGTTTCTTCTTCCTTGCAGGACTATTGGGCGCACGATGCGGGATCAGCCTCCCTGGAGATGACATGGGATGTTTCCAAAGCTCACAGCAGGGGTCAGTATATCTTAGGTGTGGCGGTGGTGAAGGCAGAGCTTGGGGACAGGGTCTCTGACCTGCAGCACAAGGTTGACGAGGCTCTGAATCAATATTCGGCTTCGGCAACGGTCCCCAACTTTGAGTACCTTTCATCGCTTAGGCGGGAACTGCATCTCCATGTTTCAGGCACCACCAGGTTGGGTATACAACATAGCAGACAGGAATACTTTGAGCATGGAGACAAGAACAGCAAACTACTAGTGCTGCTAGCACAGCAGGATAGGCCCTTAGCGGTTATATCGGAAATCCTTATGGCAGAAGGCGTATTAGTCACCTCTCAGGAGGATATCCTGTCTGCATTTACCACGTTTTATACCTCTCTGTATGTTTCCTCACTCCCTGACGGGTTTGACCCTACACCTATGATCTCTGAGATGGACATGCTAGCACTGGGGTGGCTTTCTGACGCAGAGAAACAACTCCTTGTCTCAGAGATCACTCCACAAGAAGTCACAATGGCCATTAAGTCTTTCCTGGCAGGTAAAACCCCGGGGCTGGATGGCTGGATAGAACCCACATAGAATTACTTGCCCCCAAACTAGCTCAGATGTTTCAAGCCATGTTTACAACAGGGCTCCTTACCATCCTCTATGAGGGAAGTGCATGTCATTCTAATTCCAAAGCCTAATAAGGACCCTAAGCTGTGCACCTCCTAACAGACCAATCGCACTTCTCAATTGTGATCTAAAAATACTAACCAAGTTACTGGCCACTAGACTTAATAGAGTAAAAAAATCCCTAATTGACTCTGATCAAACGGGCTTTATGCCCGGTAGGTCCACAGACATTAATATACATAGACTATTTTCTAATATACATGCCCCCCATACTAACCAGGGCACTAGGACCATTGCCACCCTTGATATGGAAAAAGCATTTGACACAGTGGAGTGGGTATATCTGTGGGAGGTGCTTAGAAGAATGGGTTCCCCACTGAAATTTATTGCTTGGATACGCACACTGTATACCGGTCCCATGGCATGCATTAAACTGAATGGCTCCCTGTCTCCTCCGTTCCCCCTGCAGAGGGGTACCAGACAGTTATGCCCTCTCTCCCCAGCTCTGTTCGCCCTGGCCATGGAGCCTATTGCTGAGGCCCTCAGGAGCTCGGCCGAGGTTGGGCTGGCTGGAGGAGAGAGTGGCTCTCTATGCGGATGATCTGCTGCTTTTTTTGAATGACGCTGGTGACTCTCTGTGGGGCGCACTCGGTATCATGGATGCCTTCTCCGCCTTCACAGGGTTGAAAGTGAACTGGCACAAGTCTCAGTTGTTCCCTGTGGATGAGGGGGCCAGGTCCTCCTCACCCTCCTCTCTCCCACTCCAGTGGGTTGATCAGTTTACCTATTTAGGTATTATCATCTCAAGAGAGAGTAGGGACTTTGTGCGGCTCAATCTTGACCCTGTCTTAGTAGCAATTAAAACCAAACTGAAGGCATGGAGCAATCTTCCCCTTTCCCTCATTGAGCTCATCAATCTTCTCAAAATGAAAGTCCTCCCTAAATTTACGTACATTTTTCGGAACTCCCCACAATGGCTAACCAAAACTTTCTTTCATTCTCTTAAGCAACTCTTCCTCCTCCTATATTTGGGGGCCTAAACCGCCTAGATTCAAATACACCACTCTGACCAGGCCTGTGGACAGTGGAGGCTTGGCTCTCCCTGATTGCCACAAGTATTTCTTGGCCACTCAGCTTGTAACCGCCATTGGTGGTTGCAGCCAGACCTGACCAACTCTGCTGGAGGCGGCTATAGTGGTGTCTCTGGAGGCCTTGAAGGAGTTGCTATTCAGGGGGCCTAAAACACCTCAGCATCTCACCCCTTCTATGCGTACCACTATGCGGGCATGGAAGGTGGGTGAGGCGCTGAGGGCACCCCAGCCGAACTGCTGGTCTCCTCACACCCCCTGTGGCTGAACCCTAACCTATCACAGTTCAATACCATCCAGAATCTACAGGCCTGGACCAAATACAAAATACTGACCCTTGAGCATGTTATCACCAACAGAGAGCTCACCCCCTTTTACGTTTTACGCACCACATTTAATGTGCCTGCACAGGCCCATTTTAGGTATCTTCAAATCGCTCATGCCTACAGGAGTCAGTTCTTAGGCCAACCAGTTGAATTGGCATACTCTGAGC
The DNA here is from genome assembly GCA_037952925.1 of Lithobates clamitans. Lineage (NCBI taxonomy): Eukaryota > Metazoa > Chordata > Amphibia > Anura > Ranidae > Lithobates > Lithobates clamitans. The sequence goes on from JBBGZY010000906.1 coordinate 2,095,983, forward strand.
TCGAATCCACCATTCGGGTGAAGGACTTGGAGAAACCCACGTCTCAGTTCTACGGGTCCCTGCTGCTTTCTGCCGGCCCCGAGTTGTCCACCCTCTGCAGGAAATGGGTGGGGGACATACCAGAGCTGGACGAGGACGACTGGAGGGAGATTTGGGACTTTCCCTTCTCCCCTCTGGTCTCAGCTAGGGACAAACTGGTCCAATACAAAATTGTGCATAGAGTGCACTACACGCCTCACAGGCTGCACCAGATGTCACCGGCGCATTCTCCGGTGTGCTGGCGTTGCTCCTGCCAACCGGGTGACTTTTTCCACATTCTTTGGGTTTGCCCAGCAATCGCACATTATTGGAAAGAAGTACTCCAGGTGATTGCTAAGGCCACTAAGACTTGTGTTCCTTTTGATCCTAAATATTGTCTGCTGGGGCTGGTGGAACAACTGTCAATGCCCAGAGCCATGAAAATACTCATATCCCTGCTATTGTACTATGCTTGTAAGGCCATTACGATGAACTGGAAACAATCGTCTCCTCCCTCTGTCAGATTCTGGAAAAGCCTAGTGAATGCCAGTTTACCCCTGTATAAAGCCACCTACTCGGGCAGGGGTTGTCCAACAAAATTTGAAAAGGTATGGACCTGTTGGCTAGATGATAATACCACGGCAACTGATGCAGTAACCAATTCCTAGATTAACACTATGCGGGTGGTTTGCTGGAGGGGAATCCGCTTTGCGCTGTGGGTGCACTTGGGGGTGGGGTCGCTGTGGATCCAAGGGGGACATGCAAGGAAAAAAAAAACAGCATTTTAGCTTGCACATGATTGGATGATAAAATCAGCAGAGCTTCCACTCATTTCAGATCTACCCCTTGGATTTGGGGCGGCTGCGCTTCCGGGTGCACTTTCAGTGCACTTTCGAGTGCGCTTGCGGTGCGGGGTGGGTTTGCCTTTCGTGGCTGACCCCCTATATCTCTAGTCTGTTAGTATATTGACCCAACTACTCTCATGTTGCATTATCCTGTTGGTACCAATTTGAGCACAGATTCTCCTGAACTGAACCTTTCCCCACATTGGGGTTATAGTATAAGTTCGTTTGTTTATGTTGTATGTTGTGCCCTGTTGCGATATGTTGCCGCATCAGAAGAACTGCCCCTGTGTGGGCAAGGTTTGGCCCCTGCGTGGGCTAATTTTGTATGCTAATTAAAAATGTAATAAAAAAGATTTTGCAAAAAAAAAGATGGATTTAACTGCAGATTACTTCCAGGTTGCAACCGTCTAACTCAGTGGTCATCAACCCTGAGTTAACACTAACAGGCCAGGTTTTATGTGTTACCTTGGGGAGATGCAGGCTAGAATACTGCAATCACTGAGCAGCAAATGATATCACCTGTGATGTATTTCAGTTATCCTGCAAACCTGGCCTGTTAGTGGGCCCTAAAGGACAGGGTTGATGACCACTGCTCTAACTGGTCTCAGCATGTAGATACTGGGAACTTTGCTCTGTTATGCATTTAGGAGTTCCTTGCAGTGTTAAGACACTAGAATCTTCAGTCAGAAGCTTGTGCACTGAAGCTGGCAGAAATGCACAGAAACACACAAAGGCACTGGAAGTGGGTAGGAGTTTACAGAAACACAGGTATCACAAGAAGCAGGCTGGGCACAATGAAGTACACAAGGACATAGAATAGGAAGAAGACTAGGAATGCACAGAGAAGCACATATCACTGGAAGCAGGTTCAAGTGTACAGGGACACAGAGTAATGCCGCGTATACACGATCGCACATTCCGACAACAAAATCCATGTTTTTTTTCCAAAGGATGTTGGCTCAAACTTGTATTGCATACACACGGTCACACAAATCTTGTCAGAAATTCCGAACGTCAAGAACGCGGTGACGTACAACACATACAGCGAGCCGAGAAAAATGAAGTTCAATAGCCAGTGCGGCTCTTCTGCTTGATTCCGAGCATGCGTGGAATTTTGTGCGTCGGAATTGTGTACACACGATCTGAATTTCCGACAACGGATTTTGTAAAAATGTCCGATGGAGCCTACACACTGTCGGAATTTCTGACAACAGGCTCCCATCGAACATTTGTTGTCGGAAAATCCAATTGTGTGTACGCGGCATAAGGAGTAAACTTGAGCCCCGATTCACACTGATAGCGGGAATGAAATTGCGGAAGTTCAGCTGAACTCCCACAATTTCATTCCCGCATGTCAGTCCTGACTTCGGGGGCAATTTCAGAGACATCTGTGTGGGTTTCTGTTAGAATATTATTCCAAATTCATAATTCGGCACTTATAGGTGTTATATTATATTCATGGCAAGCTTGCAAAACATATTTGGTTTTATGATTAATCATGATAAATAGAGTATGTGTGAATGACCTTGATCAATTGATTTGACATGATTCTTCTTCTAAAGCTGAGCATTGCTGGATTTTTCTGGTGTAGCCAATTTGAGTATGACATTTAAGGTATCTTGGTGTAGAATGTCATGAGAAGACAAAAATAGACACGTGTCCACGTAGCTAAAGGAATATACATTGTGGATTATATACTATTAAGTTAAGTTAGTTTGTAGTTCCAGTCATATTAATAAGTACTAGTATATAGTTATTTAATGTAAAGTTGGTAAAATGTGTTCCTATTATGTTTGGTTATATGACATTACATGATCAGCATATTACTTCAAGTATGGAGTGTTACATGTGGGCTTGTCAATCCTATGCCATATATGCTGAAGTTAGCAGTAATGAATATGTGCCATACAAGGTTCTAAGTTGGAGTGAGGATATGATGTTCACACGTTCACATGTAACATATAAAGCCAATGCTTCCATATTGAAGGTGACACACAGACACAGTCACACAGACAGACACACACACACAGACACACAGTCACTAGGATAGATGACACTGACATGATCACAAGACACTTTGACAAGTGGGCACAGCTGAATTCTGCCAGAAGTCTAAGAACGTCATTTCCTGTTTCTTCTTGGAGGACACACAAGACAGCATGGAGACAGGAGGGCAGCAGCCATGAAGCACACATACTTTCATAAGCTTATTACAGCTTTATAACTTTTTATTCTATTTCATATATTTTTACCCACACTGAACTGAACTATTATATTTTTTACATTGTATTTATGATGCCAATTGTGTGACAATAAACTCACACTTTGTTTTAAGTCAGTTTGTCTATCAATGCTATTCATCTAGAAGCGCCTCTGAGATACAAGAATATTAGATATTAATAATATTCTTCAGTTTCTGCACAGATGTCAATGGAAATTGCACCTGAAATCACCAAAGGTAGTCCAGAAACTACTTTTGGGAATCGGTGTGGCGCCTCAAAGTCGGCGTTACACCTATTTGGACGGTGCCATTGCTGGCAATTGCCGCAGATTTGGCATGCAAAATTGACATGTCAAATTGCATGCCAAATCGCTCCAATGTAAACCAGGGCAGTAGGTGCTGATAATGAATGGCAGGCTGGAACTCATAGGAAAAAAAAGGTGCAGGGGGGAAATAGAAGCACAAATATGCTGCAATGCTCAGAGGATATAACAGGTGCAAGGATAAAGATTGCAGACAGGAACACTCAGAGAGCTACTGGGGATAGGCTGGATGACACTGGGAACACTGAGGATACAGGGATCACACTGGAAGTCCTTGGGAGATTAAACTGGTGAGCACTGGAGGTACAGAGATACATTGGAAGTCTCTGAAAGGCACTTACAAAGTCACTGGGAATAAGGGGGTCACTTGGAATTACTCAGAAAGTTGATGACACTAGGAAATCTGACAGAAACAAGGGATTGGGGGGGGGGGGGGGGCTTGGGCTGTGAACACTAGCTGTTGCTCAGGCAATACCTGAGAGATTGAGCCCACCTTAAATAGAAAGGAAGATGGCCTGGCTGAACTGGGACTGACCATGTAGCTGACTCAATCAACAGCAGGTAAATTTACAGCCTTGAACACGTCTTGTGGGGCAGAATTACCCATCCACATTTGTCCCCGTCTGTCACAAAGGATCTTGCAATTTAATGTACATACAGCAGTTACACAGACAGACAGAAGAACCAATATGGGTAGGTTCATGTTAAATCCACTAGGATGTTTTTGGAGTGTGGGAATGCATTCAGAGGTAATTCATACTAACACATAGGGGTGTATTAATAATATTTTAAAAACATGACATAACATTGTCCAGTGAATGGGTACATGCATTTGTTCTTGGTGAATTGGAAAAAAAAAACTCCAAATGATGTTATTAGGCTATTTCCTGTGCTGAGCAAAAGATTTTTTTTCATGAATACACTAAATAGAGTATTTAGTGGGAGTCAGAACCAGGACTGTATTACTGCAATGCAACAGTTACTACCACTAGACCTCTCTGCTGCATACCAGGGTTGTTGTGCATTCATAATGACTTTGGAGATTTAAGTTTAGATCAAGTACCCCTGCTAAACTGGTTAACAAAAAGGGGTGAAGGGAAATAAAATTAGAACTAAAAGAGAAAGGCCTACTATTTTAATTAAATAACACCTAATAAAAATTACTGCTACAATGTTTCATTTTGTGGGGGAGTTGTAATTCTTAGAACTGTATAATTAGCTACTTTTAATAAGCATCTCAATTGTTTGCGGATATTGTTCCACGAACAACAAATCTGTAAATACTATACAAACAGTAATGTTCCCTATCACGTTGGTCCCAGATAGTAATAGGACAGTGAAAAACGCAATACAGAAAATAATTTTTATTTTTATATTTTATTGGCTGACTAAATTTGTTTTGATGTAAGCTTTTATTTTGAATATGTTCCAGCATTATACAAATAGCTGAAAATGCTGCTTTGTGATTTTAGTTTTCTGGGTTCAAATCAAATTCTATTCTTCTATTATTTCAAGAATATGATTCAAACAACAATCCTAATAAATCTTTTTAAAAGACCATTGAAGTGCAAAAGCTGCATGTTGTAGAAGCAAGGGTTATAGTTTTATTGCATAAATAGTCCAAAGGACAATTACATAAATGTATTATTCCTGTCCGGGATTACATACGATTCATGAAGTGAGAATTGGGGATTTTATTGCTCTGTGCTATTACACATAAGCTTATGTCTATTCTCACTGAAAGTGATTTGTTTCTTGGATCACAATATAAGTCAATAGCTGATTTGGCTCTAGGGATGAATTTGGCTTTTGGTGAGGTTTGCTTTCAAAGGATTTTTAATCTGAAGGTTTTGATTTAAAATATACAGGAGTTAACTCACTCCAAGACTCTGTCATTTTGGTGGCACCAATGTGTAAAGCTGGAAATGTGTAGGAGGCCTGGGAAATACAGCATGTAAGACTGTAAATTATATGTTGCCTACATCACAGTTATGATTAATTATAGTGCACACGTTATCCCCATGCTAGCAAGTGCATCCCAAATTACTACTTCATTAAGGGAATTACATTCCACAGCTAAACTCTTGAGCCAAAACTAAGCTTTTATGAGAACTAATCACTAAACAGACACAAATATGCTTATATTTAAAGCAGCTTTACAGATTGCAAGTAGTTTAGTTTGCCAAAGAAAGCAATTAAGAAGATTTCAACCTAAACTTTAAATAGTTTTAGATACGATCAAGAACATTTGCTGACTGCTTTTTTTGTCCTGCATGCTAGCTGTGCAACACAATGATGGTGGGGACAATAGGAACTACCAATCTCTTGCTGTTTACGTGGTGGTAAAGGGTCCCGTTACCTACATTTTTCTTAGTTACTTGCCACTAGTTTAGTAAAACTGGGATGTGAAGGGGTTTTAATGACTTGTGTGGTGGAAGTGAAGTGCTGGAGGAGAGGCCAAGTAGATCTCCTCTCCAGGAGATACAGCCCACATGATGGGATCCATGCCACCAGTGCGATCTGGCCTCCACGCACACAGACGTTTTAAAGTGTCACTAAACCCAGGTCCTGCATTCACTATATCTGGTCTCCCACAGTACATAGAATATGGAAATGTAATCGTTTTAGTAAAACCGCTAAATACCATTTCTCATCAGCAGTATATAGCAGTCTTGTGACTTCCATTAGTGTCTGGCCGAGCACTGGTTAAAGCTTGTAAAGGGGGGTGGTTTCATCCTCTTCTGTCTATCCTATGAGACTGCATGACCCCTGATTTTCTGCCTGGGCAGTGCTGATTGGCCCTGTGCTGATCATGTGCAGCCCCCCAAATAAAAAACAAAGAAAAAAACAACTCTCTAGCAATACACACAAAACTGAGCATGTGCAAAGTGACTCCTAGGGCTCTGTACTATCAGCAGATGGATTAGGGACAGTAAAAGAAGAAGAGGATCAGAGAATACAGGATAAAACAACCTTTTTACAAAATGCAGAGGATTATTCCCTTAGGTTCCACAGTGAGTATAACAAACATGCTTTACTGCATATACAGGCTGATGTTACTGTTGTGGGTTTAGTAACACTTTAAGATCCATACTACCAGTGAGATTTGGCCTCCAGCACTCACAGATCACTGGATAGGATCCATACGCTAGTAAGATCTGCCCTCCAGCACTAACAGCTACTTTGCAGGATCAATGCCAGCCCTTCAGCACACATACAGTGCCTTGAAAAGGTATTCATACCCCTTGAAATTTTCCACATTTTGTCATGTTACAATTAAAAACATAAATGTATTTTATTGGGATTGTATGTGATAGACCAACACAAAGTGGCACATCATTGTGAAGTGGAAGGCCAATACTTTGAAGAACCACCTTTCATGGCAATTACAGCTGCAAGTCTTTTTGGGTATGTCTCTACCAGCTTTGCACATCTATTGAGTGAAATGTTTGCCCATTCTTGTTGGCAAAATAATGTAGCTCAAGCTCTGTCAGATTAGATGGAGAGCGTCTGTGAACAGCAATTCTAAGATTGCCCTGTATTTGGCTCCACCCATCTTCCTATTGGCTCTGACCAGCTTCCCTGTCCCTGCTTAAGAAAAGCATCCCCACAACATGATGCTGCCACCATCATGTTTCACAGTGGGGATGGTGTGTTCAGGGTGATGTGCAGTGTTAGTTTTCAACCACACATAGCTTTTGCTTTTAGGCCAAAAAGTTTAATTTTGGTTTCATCTGACCAGAGCACTTTCTTCCACATGTTTGCTGCTTCTCTTACATGGCTTCTTTTCGCAAACTGCAAACAGGACTTCTTATGGCTTTCTTTCAACAATAGGTTTCTTATTGCCACCCTTCCATAAAGGCCAGATTTGTGGAGTGCACGACTAATGCACCGTACACACGGTCGGTTTTTCCGATGGAAAATGTCCGATCAGAGCGTGTTGTCGGAAATTTCGACCGTGTGTGGGCGCCATCGGACATTTTCCATCGGATTTTCCGACACACAAAGTTGGACAGCAGGAGATAAAATTTTCCGACAACAAAATCCGATCGCGTCAATTCCGACCGTGTGTGGCCTGTTCCGACGCATGCTCAGAAGAAATTCTGAGACGGGACAGCTCGTTCTGGTAAACTTAGCGTTCGCAATGGATACAGCACTTTCGTCACGCTGCAATGTTAAAAATGGTTTAATACAGCGCACTCTCTTCTTCTTTATAATGTGACAAGAATTAAGTAGTTTTGCTACTCATATTCACACACACTTCTCACAAACTTTTATTTGTGTTTTTTTAGTGGGATTCCCTGAATATATTGTTATTAGTTGTCACATCTGACAGTATTATATATATATTTTTTTTTTTTTGGATTTTCAGCCTTTTTTTTTTTCTTTAATGTTTTGATTTTTTCCAAGGCTGATCTTTGTTCAATATTATTTTTATTTTTACTCCAGAATATTTTTGGGTGTGTTTTGTGTGTCCAGTTACCCCAACACCATTGATATCTTTTATTATTTAATCTCCAGGAGATTGTTTGGTGTTGGTGTCCCTTGTTCATTTCACATTGTATATTTGAAATGTACCTGAATCCTCACAAACCAACTGTCCTTTTTGAAGTAAAACACATAGGAGAGTATAATTCAAAACAAAAATCCTTTATTAAGGGATCAGAACCAAACAAAGAGGACGGCAAAACTGGATCAACAGGAGAAATTAGTGAAGCCTGGGACCCCCACGACAGACATCAATTCCTCAACATCAAAATTGGTGGCCTGAGGAGTCCATATCTAAGGGAGGGCAGTCTGGTCCAGAATTCGCAGAGATCCGGATAGCAGCAGATGACATCTGTGTCCCCAGGCTGTGGTACCACAAGACGCTGCATCTTTTGGCCGACCAGACTGAACCCAGGGCAATCACTGTCTGGTCTTCCTTTCATGCTTCCTTCCGGGCTGTGGCTGTGCAGTTGGAGATGTGGCAGGAGGAGGAGTAGGACCCGGAGGAGGAGGAGGACTGGGAGGACCTGGAGGAGGACTGGGAGGACCTGGAGGAGAGGGAGGAGGAGGAGGAGGACCTGCAGGAGGAGGAGGAGGACCATCGCGAAGGTGTGTCTGAGGTGTAATTTGGCCCCTCATACTTTTCTCCAGAGCCTCCGATATGAGGGCCTCACACATGACTTTTTGGCCCTCCTCCATCCTCTGCATTTTATATGCAATGAAGGCAGCAATGTTCTCCTCCATGGTGTGGGGTGCTCCCAGGACCTCTGTAGCCCTCCAAAAGAATCCTATAGCAGCCTCCTCTAGGGTACTTCTCCTACTGCCACTTTCTCTTTTCAGGGGGGGTGGAGGGAGCTGCAGATCAGCCAGCCGGCTCGGCCCGGCCACCTCCTGGCTGAGACTACCCTGTGTATGAAAAAGGGACATGGTTTTAGTTTTTGCTTCATCAATCACAATCCTAAATTAGTACTCCCAACTAACATCTAGGTAACATCATTGATTGGACAAGCAGAAAAATTTAGAGGAATGCTATACCTGGCTCAATCTGGGCTCCTCCACATATCGCCTGGAAGGCCCAGATTGGGCGTCAGAAGCCTCAGCCGGGGGGAAGAAAGCGTGGAAGGAAGACTGGAGAGGGATGGCCTGGGTTCAGTCTGGCCTGCCAGAAAGTGCAGCCTGTCGTAGTACAACATCCTGGGGACATAGATGTCATCTGCTGCTCCGGATCTCTGTGAATCCAGGACCTTCTTGCGCTCCCTTAGATATGTACTCCTCAGGCAACCAATTAATATCTTTAAATAGGTGATGTCTGCCGTGGGGATCACCTGCTTCACAATTTCACACAATTGCACCAGTGCTGCCTTCCTCTTTGTTTGGTTCTTGAAATGGGGGTGGTTAATCTCCCACAGACAGGGCAGCTCCCTTAGCATATCTATGAATACTGACATGAAGTCATTATCTTTGAGTACCATATCCATGTTCACTGCAAGACACAACACAAGACAAAGCCTAATGTCAGACAAAACTCTCCTAATCTTGTTACAATATAGGCCTCAATCTAGAAGCAGTATAGGCACAAGTTTGTCTCTTACCTTTGTTCTTACGATCGGCGCGTCCAATGCTCCTTCCTCCGCTCACAGATCGTACGTAATACGCACGCGTGTTACGCTTTATACACACTGCGCATGCGTGTAACTCCGCCCGCCCCTGATGTTCTTTCTAGTCTATTCCCCGCCCCTTTTCGTTCGGCGCAGTGGGTGAAGAGCATGATGGCGGAGTTAGAGCAGGTATGTGCTAATTATAGCAACGAGGAGGAGGAGGAGGAAAGCCCGGATCCAGGCACGTTCCGATCCAGAAGGAGATATTTTAAGGCCACAAATATGTCCTTTGGGGAGATGTTGGAGATGGTCGACATCATGAGGAAGTCTGACTATGACGGAAAGTATACCCCCACCCCAACATCCGAAAGGCCAAAATCATTGCTAAAGTGGTCAAAACCTTCAGAGGAATTTCGGGGTACGAAGATCTAAAGATCAGCTCAGGAAGCGGTGGTCGGACCTGAAGTTGAGAGAGCCAGAGCAGTACCGAAAGATCCGGAGAGTGCTGCAAAAAAGTAAGTAGTTGTGCTGTGTTCCTATTCTTTCTGTCTTTATTCCGTTCGTTCTGCTCCATATGCTTTTATTAATTGTAACGTTTAAAAGGGCAACTTTAATGTTCATGGGCCCATTATTCGTTCGTATCAAACATTTTTCTTTCGGCCTCTAGAACACCATTGTTTAGGCCATATGCATTTTCACACATTTTTTTTGGGCCTACTTGGATGCCAAATATTTGTTTGTGTAGATGGGTTTGTTACTAGAATGAAATGCCAACTAGATTGTGTGTAAGGAGAGGACACTGAGCAGCTGTTTTCACATCTGGACACTGGAGCACTAGTGTGGGTCCCCAGAACACCATTTTTATTAGGGGGCCACACAGGTGCTCCAGTGTATGTGAATGCTTTACTTCTGAAAGTGCCCAGATCCTGATCGGGGAGATCATGGGGTGTAATGCCGAACTGCAAAACATCCAGCAAAAAATCCATGATGTTATTAAAACAAATAATAACATCATTGATGTTTTGGGGAGAATTTAAACCCCACAAAATCACTTTTTGTATTGTGGTCCAATCTTTTAAATTTTTTTGCAATGTTTTGAAAAGCCAAATTTGGAGGATGCACACAGTGTGCCAACATGTGCTATCTGCCATCACGGGAGATCAATGGACGCGTTTTGGGGGTGCAACCCCTTCCTCAATTATAAAGTAGCATTGAGGAAGGGCTTGCTCCCCCAAAACACGTCCCTTGATCCCCCCTGATGGCAGATAGCACATGTTGACATTCGTAAATTGGTGTGCATCTTCCAAATTTGGCTTTTCCAGGGGTGATTTCCCCCCATCTGAATGCTATATCAAACCCAGTTCCTAAATACTGATGTCTGATATAGCCTTCAGGTTTTACCATATGTGAACTTTGTAAGTTCAAGTTTTTTGGCTTTCTTGTTGGTTTTACACAGGCCTGTTTTATCTGAAATGGATATTTCGATTTTTGATAATGCTACTGCAAAAATTGTTATACAACAAACATGTTGGTTTGTTTTAAAAACCTTTGGTAAATGCACATGTGATTGTGCAGATATAAAAAAAAGTGGCTTACTCAAGAATGTGTGGATTATTGTCTCAACACTACAACACTTTTGGGGTGATGTAATAGCTGTTTTATGCAAAAATGGGGGTTATTTCCTAAGGGCAAATCCACTTTGCACTACAAGTGCATGTTCAGTGCAGTTGCAAGTGCACTTGTAGTGAAATGTGTTTTTGCATTTAGGAAATACCAGCCAACAGTGCTTTGTATAAGGTTACCCAATCACGACATTTTCAGCACTCAAAACATTTCTGTCAGGGTCAGCTAAAACAAACACAAGCAGTAAATGTCCACAAAGAATTTCTTTTTTTTTTTTTTATTTGAAAAAGGCTTCACATATTGTCTGGCATATTGATAGACCCCTACCCACAAAGAACTCCAGGTATCGTAGCCGGACATCACGGGCACTCAGGGAGGGCAAGCCAGGACGGCCACTTTCAAGCGCCGTCAGTGTTGTTGGATGTAGGATTCCGGCCTCAGGCCCAACTGAGCCAGCATAGTTGGCAGAATGTTTTCTTAAAAAATTATGGAGAACACAGCACGCCAGTATTATATGGTTCAGTTTATACTCCGCCATGTGGATGGGTGTCAGAAATAGTCAGAACCGGCTGGCCAGGATTCCAAATGTGTTCTCCACCACTCTTCGGGCTCTGGCCAGCCAGTAATTAAAAACCCTCTGTTCCGGGGTGAGGGTCCTCATCGGGAATGGCCGCATCAGGTGGTCCCCCAGCGCAAACGCTTCATCAGCAACGAACACAAATGGGAGACCTTCCACATTGTCCTCTGGAGCTGGCAAAACCAAGCTGCCATTCTGGAGATGCCTGTAGAACTCCGTCTGGGCGATGACTCCACCATCGGACATCCGGCCATTCTTCCCCACGTCCACATACAAGAAGTCGTAATTAGCCGACACCACCGCCAACATCACTATACTATTAAACCCCTTGTAATTATAATAGTACGACCCCGAGTTAGGTGGTGGGACGATGTGGACGTGTTTCCCATCAATTGCCCCTCCGCAGTTAGGAAAGTCCCACCGCTGGGCAAAGTGGGAGGCCACAGTCTGCCATTCCTGTGGCATGGAAGGAAGTACGCATACGAAACATGGCTAGAAAACGGTTGGCTGCTCAGAACGAAGTAACAGAACGCACTGAAGAACAGCAAGGGCTGTGAAGAGCGACCTGAAAAACAGCAACGAGCAGGCAAGATCACACAGAAAACTCTGATACGAACTGACTGCACGCACTGAAGAGCAGATACAAACCCACAAGCACAAACTGAACGGCAGAAAACGATCTGAAAGCCACGAGTCTGAAAAAGCGCGAATCGTCTCTCACCAAACTTTTACTCACACGAGATTAGCAAAAGGAGCCCAAAGGGTGCCGCGCTTGGTTCTGAACCAGCCTTTTCTAGTCTCGTTGTACGTGGTGTACGTGACCGCGTGGTTGCCGATCGGAAATTCCGACAACTTTGTGCGACCGTGTGTAGGCAAAACAAGTTTGAGCCAACATCCGTCGGAAAAAATCCTAGGATTTTGTTGTCGGAATGTCCGAACAAAGTCCGACCGTGTGTACGCCCTATAATAGTTGTCCTGTGGACAGATTCTCCCACCTGAGCTGTGGATCTCTGGAGCTCTTCTGGAGTTACCATGGGCCTCTTGGCTGCTTTTCTGATTAATGCTCTCCTTGCCCGGCCTGTCAGTTTAGGTGGACGGCCATGTCTTGGTAGGTTTGCAGTTGTGGTATAGGGGGGGAGGTGCTGCGCTAACCAGAAGAAAGCTGTAAATCTCTGTCTGTGGTCAATTAATAAAATGACATAAAATCGCATAATAAATCGCATAAATAAGTGTTGACACTAAAAAACATTCAAGTCTTAATAATTAGCATCATGTGTATGTGAAAAAAAGTCCATAAAAAATCCTTTTCAATTGGTATATACTAAATGACAAAAAAATCGCATGTTAAATCGCATAAATAAGTGTTGACACTAAAAACATATAAATCTAGATAATCGTGTGTTGGTGCACAAAGGGACATAAACACTACTTCATGTGAATAATTCTAAATAAAAATACATAGAATAAATCAGAAATAACCATCAAAAACATATCCTTATAAATGGTGCAAAACGTAAAAAGTGCCAGTGCTTAAAGGTGATCTAGATATCGCAAATAAAACACATCAATCCAACGCAATATGAATAATAAATAATATAAATAAATGTCCCAATAATATAAAATATATTGTGCTGGCCTGCGAAACAAATGACCAATGACATGCCAGTAAGTGCAGCAAACTTAAAGTGCCAGTGTAAAAGTCATTGAAGGTGCAAAAGCAAGTTCTGGTGTATTCAATAAAACAACAGTGGGGTGTCTGGGATGCAATTCACTCAGTGTCCTATTCGTAAAACACTAATGTAAGCAGTGGCCCCTTACCTAGTGGTGCTAGATCAACCGCATGAATTGTAGCTAAAACGCCAGGTACTGAGCCTCAATCGCGTCCCTATATCCACGCTTGCCGGTGTTGGGTTATCCTAATGGCAGCTGATTACAAGTCGCTATGGTCCTATCAGGGGTCCTGGACCAGCGCGGATCCTAGCTCAGCCTCCACATCTCAGGTATGTATGTACAGGAATATGCAGGACAAAGGTACTTGATAGTGAAGTATGTATTAACCAGGTAATGCTTTATTAAAAATCTTTAAGTAGATGTACTCACATAAAAACAATGCAGAGCAAACCTCTCTCCTACGAGCAGCGAACTCGTTTCTGTGTCTAGCAATGTGAAACAGCCTATTCCGTCCCTACGCGTGACATCACCGATCACGTGACTTCATCCCCTGATGTGTTCCTTGGCCTCCATAATGCTGTTTGTTCACTAAGGTTCTCTAACAAACTTCTGAGGGCTTCACAGGACAGCTGTATTTATACTGAGATTCAGTTACACAAAGGTGGACTCTATTTACTAATCAGGTCACTTCCGAAGGTAATTGGTTTCACTAGATTTGAGTTAGGGGTATCAGAGTAAAGGGGGCTGAATGCACGCCACACTTTTCAGATATATATTTGTAAAAAAAATAAAAAACATTCATCATTTTCCATTCTCCACTTCACAATTATGTGCCACTTCGTGTTGGTCTATCACATGCAATCCCAATAAAATACATTCACGTTTTTGGTTGTAACATGTGGAACATTTCAAGGGGTATGAATACTTTTTCAAGGCACTGTAACGCAAACTCTGGGTTTTATGACAACAGTGAGATACATCCTACAGCAAACAGAAATGATTTCATAGGATCCATGCCCAGATCCATGACCAGGCCATTTTTTGCGATAATGCACTGCTTTATTTTAACTGACAATTGCGTGGTTGTGTGCCCTGGGAAATGGCTTGCACCCAACTTATCCGAATCGAACTAATTGCTCACCTGGAGCGGCGGTTTCTCCCCCTGATTTCCGCTGGAAAATAATGGTGTCCACACAAAATGTTGACACTTTGAGCCCAATTTGGACAGGGGTGTACTCACTTTTGTTGCCCGCGGTTTAGACATTAATGGCTGTATGTTGAGTTATTTTGAGGGGACAGCAAATCTACACTGTTATACAAGCTGTACACCCACTACTTTGTACACCCACTACATTTTAGCAAAGTGTCATTTCTTCAGTGTTGTCGCATGAAAAAATATAATAAAATATTTACAAAAATGTGAGGGGTGTACTCACTTTTGTGAGATACTGTATGTACAGTTGTGCTCATAAGTTTACATACCCTGGCAAAATTTATGATTTCTTGGCCATTTTTTCAAAGAATATGAATGATAACACAAAAACTTTTCTTTCACTCATAGTTAGTGTTTGGCTGAAGCCATTTATAATCAATCAACTGTGTTTACTCTTTTAAAATCATAATCACAACAGAAACTACCCGAATGACCCTGATCAAAAGTTTACATACCCTGTTGATTTTGGCCTGATAACATGCGCACAAGTTGACACAAAGGGGTTTGAATGGCTATTAAAGGTAACCATCCTCACCTGTGATCCGTTTGCTTGTAATTTGTGTGTGTGTTTGTTTGTGCATAAAAAGGTCAATGAGTTTCTGGACTCCTGACAGACCCTTGCATCTTTCATCCAGTGCTGCACTGACGTTTCTGGATTCTGAGTCATGAGGAAAGCAAAAGAATTGTCAAAGGATCTGCGGGAAAGAGTCGTTGAACTGTATAAAGCAGGTAAGGGATATAAAAAGATATCCAAGTAATTGAGAATGCCAATCAGCAGTGTTCAAACACTAATCAAGAAGTGCAAAATAAGGGGTTCTGTTGAAACCAAACCACAGTCAGGTAGACCAACAAAAATTTCAGCAACAACTGCCAGGAAAATAGTTTGGGATGCAAAGAAAAATCCACAAATACCTTCAGGTGAAATACAGGACTCTCTGAAAACATGTGGTGTGGATGTATCAAGATGCACAATAAGGCACTTGAAGAAAGATGGGCTGCATGATCGAGTCACCAGAAGAGTCATTACTACGCAAATGCCACAAAGTATCCCCCTTACAATATGCCAAACAGCACAGAGACAAGCCTCAAATCTTCTGGCACAAAGTCATTTGGAGTGATGAGACCAAAATTGAGCTTTTTGGCCACAACCATAAACACTACATTTGGAGAGGAGTCAACAAGGCCTATGATGAAAGCTACAACATTCCTACTGTGAAACACAGAGGTGGATCGCTGATGTTTTGGGGATGTGTGAGCTACAAAGGCACAGGAAATTTGGTCAAAATTGATGGCAAGATGAATGCAGTATGTTATCAAAAAATACTGGAGGAACATTTGCATCTATCAGCCAGGAAGCTGCGCATGGGACATACTTGGACATTCCAACATGACAATGATCCAAAACACAAGGCCCAGTCGAATTGCCATTGGCTACAGCAGAACAAAGTGAAGGTTCTGAAGTGGCCATCTCAGTCTCCTGATCTCAATATCATTGAGCCACTCTGGGGAGATCTCAAACTTGCAGTTCATTCAAGACAGCTCAAGAATTTACAGGAACTGGAGGCTTTTTGCCAAGAGGAATGGGCAGCTTTACCATCTGAGAAGATAAAGAGCCTCATCCACAAAAGACTTCAAGCTGTCATTGATGTTAAAGGGGGCAATACACGGTATTAAGAACTGGGGTATTTAAGTGATTTGGGTAGTTTTAGTTGTGATTATGATTTATAAAGAGTAAACACAGTTGATCGATAATAAATGGCTTCAGCCAAACACTAACCATGAGTGAAAGAAACGTTTCTGTGTTATCATTCATATTCTCTGAAAAATGGCCAAGAAATCAACAATTCTGCCAGGGTATGTAAACTTATGAACACAACTTTGTGTATGTATACATATGTATGCATTTAATATGTTGCAGACCTTTAGTCCAGATATATAATTTTAATGGTTATATTGCTGGCCATCCAAATTTTACCTTTCCCATAGCATCACATGTATGAATGTTTTAACCACTTCAGCCCCGGTTTTTCCCCCTTTCTGACCAGAGCACTTTTTATAATTTGGCATTGTGTCACCTTACAGTGAAAAATTGGTAAAAATACCTACTCGCGCATATGGAAAATTAATTCGTTGGGGAGCAGCACGTTATAATGGTAAACAAGGAAAAATAGGAAAAATAATTAGCTGTCTAATTACAAACCGCGCTCCTGTGCAAAATCACTCTATGTAAAACAACATAATATAAATAAAGAAATCGTGAAAATTGTGAAATACTGTCTGCCAACTGAATATTAAATCATCAAAGTGAAAAATAACAAGCAAAAAATTAATCAAATCAATCGAATGTGCAAAATTCAGAGAAAAAGTCCACCATTATTATCCAATGTGTACGACAAATATGTGTCAAAATAGTGTTCAGAAATAAAATTAAAAATAAAGCTTCTGAGTGGATGGAACTTCTAGACAAATCTTTCTTGGATACAGCGAAGCATCAAATAGCAGTATTCAGATGCCATCACCAGCCACACAGCCTACTCACCAGATGGAGGTGACTCCCATGACAGGAGTCAAATACGCTTTGGGGTCAACCAACGAGGCTTCTCCCGGTCACGGCCAGGTGTAGGTACTGGAACTCAGGTGCTGGAACTCAGGCGTCTTGATCAGCGCTGGGGCTACTTGGATGCATGCGACAGGACCTCCCAGGGTAGGTCACAGAGACTGTAGATGTTTAGAATTGGGGAGAGATGAATGAAAAACTCCCATGGTGAAGTAAGCCAAAATATTTAAGCTAAAAACGGCTTAAAACCGCATTCCTCACATGAGGGTACAAGCGGGCAAAAATACAAACAGAAAAAGCAGGAAATCAAATACGAGCGGAAATGGTGTGTCACGTTCGTTTTACGTCCTACCGGTTTCGTCAGAACATTCGTCATCATTATTTTTTTACTAGTAATGACGGTGATCTGCGATTTTTAGCGGTATTGCGACGGACCGATCGGACACTTTTGACACATTTTTGGGGCCATTGACATTTATACAGCGATCAGTGCTATGAAAATGTACTAATTACTGTGTAAATGACACTGGTAGGAAAGGGGTTAACACTAGGGGGCGATCAAGGGGTTAAATGTGTGTTCCCTCAGTGTGTTCTAACTGTATGGGGATAGGACTGAGTAGGAGAGGAGACATTCCGCTGTTTCTACTTACTAGGAACAAACGACATGTCTCCTCCCCTCTGACAGCACAGGAATTTGTGTGTTTAGACACACAAATCCCTGTTCTGGCGCTCATGCACGCAATCGCGCGTGGCCGGTGGTGATCGTGACCGCTGGCCACGCGCATCAGGTCCCCAGCCCTGCAGCGGAAGCACGCATGCCCTCTGGTGGGGTATACGGGGTTTCACGCAGTGGCGCATTGTGCCACAGTATATGTACACGAGCCAGTCGGGAAATGGTTAAACAATATGTTTTATTGCTTGTTCATATTGCATATATTCTGTTAATTGTATCCAGGTGAACAGCTTTTTAGTGGCTCTACTCTATTAATTGGTAATTGACTCTTGCTGTGAAGAGCATTTAAACTTGTCCCTCTCCCTGCCTAGTATCACTTGAGAAAGGAGCATGCATACTCTGTACGAGCTTTGCGCATGCTCTGAAATGTGTTGTGGTTCTCCCCTCACCCCGGTGATGTCACACGCCCACTGGCGCTGCGCTCCAGGCTAGTTCCATCAGGCTTACCCAGAACAACTCAGGACTTCTCGGCTTCCTCCTGATTCACGGTGGTAATTGCGGCGGGTGTACCCCCAGACCAGGGGCATTGGGGATTGTTCCCCGTGGGTTCCTTCCCCAAGATGAGCTTTCTTTACCTTATGTGAGTGTTTTATTGCTACTTGCCATTGTACAAATATTGCACTTAGAGGAGCTTTTCTGTTTTTTCTTCATAAGTGCTTAAAGGTTACGCTCAAGGCCACCGAGTAGACCAATGAAGGCATAAAATGGGTGTCATAACCCCAGAGTAAGCTGTGCTCAGGGGCCCCAGGAAGAGAAGATGAGGGAAACAGATAATAAAGTATCAGGCGTCGAGAGGTGTCTTCAAAATTCTGCTTAAGGACCCTAGAATATCTAGAGACAGGAAGAGGTTAATTACTGTATATACTAGTATATACTAGTCTCCAGTAAGAAGGGTGACTTGGCTCAGGGACCACATGATTTGCAGTAGAGAAATGGAATACATGAGGCTGGCAAGGGAGGATCTGGAGCCATAAAGTGATCTAAGGTGGGTGGAGACTTCATGGGTCCCAGGGTGTGAGGGTGGGGTGCTGGGAAGCTGTGTTGGAGTTTAAGAAGTGGTGTTCTGCCTCTGATCATTGACATAAGGCAGTGGGATTCTTCTGTTTAAACTCTGCCTTCCAAGGTGAAATTATGAATTCATTGCTAGGAGAGAGGCAGAGCTCATTTCTAGGACACCTCACATAACAATGTTACCGTGGTACATTTAACTTAAAAAAGGGACTTTCCTGGTAAATCCAGGATAGCTGGAATGCACACATCTTTTCAGACACAACCAATCAATCTTGCTGTATAAATTATATTATAAGTTATGTTATAAATTAGTCAACCTGTTATTTGTTTTCTTATCATTATTAAAATTTTTTTTTTTTTTTATATCAATTAACAACCTACAAAGAAGTGCATCAACAGAGAAAAAGTAATTTCAGCCTCCCTTTACAACCACTTTTTGACTTGTCCATGGTGTCCTCCTCAAGCTCTCATTATACCCGTCTGAGAAGGACTATCCTTTCTGTTCCTACTCCTACAAAAAATACTCTAGAATTTACTACCTTTTCCTTTCACAGCCTGACGTACACTTGCTGCATAAAGCCTCTACAGAACCTACATTCCTCTCAGACCTCTTGCATGATCCCTTTCCCAGAAAATATCAGAATCAAATCTCAAGATCACAAGGTAGTGACAAACTGATGGAATGCAGGCTTGTGCCTGGTTGGGGGAATTGGCAAAAGAAATGAGGAGGCAGTTAATGCTCAGCCATAATTTGTTTTGTGAGCATGGCAATATAAGTAGCAGGCTTCTAGCTAGACCCCTGCACACAAAAGGGCTAACATGATCGTACACAGCATACATGACACAGGTCAGGTAGCAGAGCCAGCTCGATAAACTTATCACAGGCCTCTGACCATCCCGGTAGCAGTTACCCCTGAAAAATTCAGATATGTACTGAAGCAATTGAAACCCAGCAAAAGTCCAGGGTCTGATAATCTCATGGTGCAATACTACAAAAGCTTTGAACATATTCTTGCCCTACGTTTTCTGTCAGCCTTCAATCCCTAAAGGGGCACTATTCACTTTTCCACAACCATCGGAAGCACACATTATAGTGCTACGCAAGGAAGGAAAAGACCCAACCCAGGTGATAAACTATTGTCCCAAATCCTTCCTGAACATGGACACTAAAATATTTGCTAATATCTTAACAAATGGCCTCCTGCTGGTCTTTTCATATAAATGATGCCCCTCTCCTCAGGGACTTACAGTGGAAATTTACATCCTGGGACAAACCAAGCTTTTCTTGGTTCAGGAGAATGAGCTTCTAAAACTATTAAACATAATGCAGACAGGGGGGCGTGGCTTAGCAATGGCCGAGTGAGGTCGCATCTGAAGAGAGCTCCTGACCACCCCGCTATATCCCGCTGAACTGACGGTGATCCGCGTAAGTCAGAGCGGCATGATAACTCCTAGACGCTACCGGACAAGATCGTCAGCTGGAGGTAACCGTCCCTCAGTCCCGAGCAGCGGTATCCAGCGATACTTCCGAGGCTCACGGGGAGTGTCGCCGGGCGCCATTATAGCAGCCCCACGTGTCAGCAGCCTAACGGCGGATAGTGCCCTGGACTCACTGAGACCTACTGCACCGTCGGATGATACAGACTCAACCTCAGAGACCTCTATTACCGGCCCCGTAACCATGGCTGACACCTCCCCTAAATCAAGGGACATGCCGGACGATATCCGAGCTATCCTGCAATCCTTACCGACCAAAGCAGACATTGAAGGCCTCATCCTCCGTATTGAAGAGGCGCACAGTAGGGACATCGAGGAGGTGAGATCAGACCTGCATGCCCTCACAGACAGGGTTGACTCAGGGGAGGCTACGATCTCGTCATTAACGAACAGAATTGAAGCACTGGAGCGATCTCAGGAATCCCAAGATGCCACGGCAATCGACCTACAGCTTCATTTAGAAGACCTTGAGGACCGTAGCCGACGCAATAACCTTTGGCTACGAGGTATCCCGGAGGCAACCAGCGCAAAGGACCTGGCTGCTACTGTTTCAGCCATTTTTCAGATTATACTGGGCCCTACCCCACCGTCCGTGGAAATGGACCGGGTACATAGAACTCTGGGACCTAAATCGACCGATCCCGCCAGACCAAGAGATGTGCTGTGCAGGATACATCATTATAATCAAAAAGAACTTATTTTGCGCAGAGCATGGGAGCAAGGGACCGTAGAATTTGATGGTGCCACAATTAAAGTTCTCCCGGATCTTTCCAGGGCCACGTTGCAAAGAAGGGCCATGTTAAGACCCCTTCTGGACTTGTCCAGGAGACAGGACTGCACTTACAGGTGGGGATACCCCCTGGCGGTCAGTTTTCGCAAAATGAATGCAGCCTTCACGCTGCGTACACCCGCGGACCTACCAGCCTTCTTTGCCTTCCTGGAAGCAGAGCCCATACCTGTCCAGAACTGGCTGACCATTCTACCCCTTACCTCAAACCACCCAGGATACTCTACTCAACGACATCCTCAACCTCCTCGCCGACAGCGGAACAGAAGAAGAGCACGCTCTCCTTCTGCTGAAGATACCCGGGAGGCATGAGCTGTGTTCCGGTGATCTACTCCATTTTGTTCTCCACACACATCTGATTATGTTAGTTCTGAATGTTGGATTCTGTAGCCCCCCACTTTAAGCGGTCCTGAGGCATTCTTCCTTCCCCTTATCACATCAGGGAGGTCTGCGGTCTAACTCAGAGGCAACCACTCCCCACCTCCTGACTCTGCCTTACCGCAGTGCATGTGATCAATCTGGCACCAAGCGGCGGTACTTTACGAGTGAACAGCGACCACGGGGCTGGGGATTTGGAGACAGGTGAGACCCAACCTGAAGACTGGAGGTATGCTTGCTCAGAAATGTTGGCAACTTCACTGTCACAAGTGTTTCAGGTGAACCCTATACACACTGAACTAATGCCTGGGCATAGTGTCTTGTACTTCACACCTATCGTGGAACTTTGAGCTTAGTTGACATTCTGTTATTTTGAAGCGCCTTACTAACTGCCA
This sequence comes from Lithobates clamitans, assembly GCA_037952925.1. Taxonomy (NCBI): domain Eukaryota; kingdom Metazoa; phylum Chordata; class Amphibia; order Anura; family Ranidae; genus Lithobates; species Lithobates clamitans. The sequence goes on from JBBGZY010000906.1 coordinate 2,117,918, forward strand.
TTGAGGAGGGTTGCCGAGACTGGAGATTGGGGAGAATACTTCTGTGCTCTCTAGAGGGAATTCCAGATCCTGGAGAGGATATGAACTTAAGCTCCTCCCGCAGGGGTGACCTCTCGGACTCTGCTGGGCGGGTCCTCCTTACCTCCCCACCATGAATGTTAAGTTCATCCTGTACTGCTATATCGGGTGGGAATCGTAGACCCTATAGAGTGACGATAAATAAATGTTTATGTATGTGTCTCCAGCCCTCACAGAAGGAAAATGAGATGGCACATGGCATGTGTTTATCGGGGTGGGCTGTCTCCCCCTTCTTGCCGGGACACTCGTCTTGGGGGGGGGGGGGAGACGTCCCTGCTCTGTTGGCATAGAGCTCAGTGGGAGACATGCATTCCAGGAGGATGGGTTAAATATTAAAGGGGATGGATCGGTAATAGCCTTGGTGCCGCACACATCTTTGTTTAATTTGTGACCTGACAACACTCACTGGTGTCACCCTGGTATCCCCCACAATTATATGGGGGTTGCCATCCCTGCTACAATCTGGTGGAACCAATAGTGGGCAACTGGTAACAACCAGAAATTACCTACTCGCACCTAACACACATAGGGGGTGGGCAGAATCCATTTCTTGGTTGTTGTTATTATTTTCCTTCTGTGTTTTAATTGTTCCTTAATTGAGATGTGTAGGAGCACAGGTTAATGGTTCCCTCTTAGAACGGGTAAATGTTAGATCCATGCTGCTCTGCCATAGCATAGCTTAAATATGTTTTAAATCTCCTTCCTTGATTTATTGGTACGTTTCTCTGTATTCACCGTCAACACATTTTTTCTTTCTTTATATGATATATTATGATGCGGGTCAGGGGAAAGGTCAGTGAGTATCTCACTGGTCATTGCTTTCTACAACCCCACCTAGGTCTGCGCTCAATAACCAGAATTTCTCTGGTGAGCGTCTTAGCTCTTTAAATTTAGTATTACAATACCTTTATTGGGGTTCTTGTACGTATATTTCTATCTGCTGCTTTTTTCTCCTCTTTCTCCTCTGCAATCACCCTTCCCCCCTCCTACTCTCACTACCTACTAGTTTCCCACCTCCCCACTCCCCCTTCTCCTCCCCTCCCTCCCGCCCCCCCTTTCCCTTTTTTAAGAGGGTCGCAGGTCATGGAGGCGGTACGCGTGCTCTCGCTTAATGCGAGAGGACTAAACGTTCCGGAAAAAAGGCGTATGTTATTTCAAGATTTACAACAACTAAAGTCTGATCTGGCGTTCATTCAGGAGACACATTTTAAGGAAAGTAATTTTCCTTTGTTGCAAAACAAATTCTTTCCGAAGGTATATCACTCTACTAATCGGAATGGCAAATCTCGAGGGGTTTCCATTCTTATCTCCCGCTCCATCCCTTGGATCCTAGAGGACATGAGGGCGGACCCAGAGGGACGCTATCTGTTCCTTAGAGGAACAATCGGAGGAGTGGAGGTGACTCTTGTCAATGTTTATGTTCCGAACAGTGGACAGGAACAGTTTATCTCCAAAGTAACTGACACCCTGCTAGAATTTGCCAAAGGCCAGACAATACTGGGAGGTGATTTCAATGTTCCGCTGATCCCGTCAGAAGATACATCAGTGGGGCATTCCTCAATTACTCCCTGTGTTAGGAAACGTATTGCGCGTACCCTGAAGAAAGCTCAGCTAATTGATGCCTGGAGACTCACTCATCCCACTGAAAGGGACTACACCTTCTATTCAACAGCACACAAACAATACTCAAGAATCGACTACTTCTTAATCCCCCACTCCCAACTACATTCCATTAGAGAGACCTCCATTGGCTCTATTACATGGTCTGACCATGCCCCTGTTCTATTGACCTATGCCCTGACTGACCTTTTTACCTCCAAAACAAGAACTTGGAGATTAAATGAAAGCCTCCTACAGGATAAGGAGGTACTTCAGGATGTAGCTAGGGAGCTGGACTTTTACTTCCAAACTAATGATACTTCTGATAGCAACCCCGGCATCGTCTGGGAAGCCCATAAGGCTGTGATCCGAGGTGTCCTTATCAAGCATGGTTCACGCATTAAGAAACAACGTTCGGAGGAGTTGGCTTCGCTCCTGACACAACTGAACCTCGCTGAAGCCCGACACAAACATGCCCAAAGTCAATCTCTGGAGGCCGAAATTTTGACACTTCGTCACAAAATTACCGACCTTATGCAATTTAGAGCTAAAGCCGCGATTCAGATTTGTCGTCGGATTTCATATGAGTCAGGTAACAAGTGTGGCAAACTTCTGGCCAGGTCACTAAAAGAGCAAGTCTTAGCTAATTATATACCACATATCAGGACCTCTAAAGGCCAGAAGACCTCACTCCCCCGCAACATAGTCGGGGAATTTAAGGAGTTTTATGCGTCTCTCTACAACCTGCAGGTTCCAGCTCCCCAGCTCTCTCGAATTGAAGAATATCTCACTAACTCGGGCATGCCCAAACTCTCAGATGAAATAAGGGATCTACTTGATGAACCAATCTCCACAGAAGAAATACAATTAGCAGTTAAGGCGTCTAAGCTAGGGAAAGCCCCAGGACCGGACGGACTTACCGCACAATATTTTAAAACATTACTCCCCTCCCTTGTACAATTCATGCATAAATTCTTCAACTACATAGGCCCCGATATAAATTTTCCCCATGACTCTCTGTCGGCACACATCACAGTGATCCCTAAGGAAGGGAAAGACTCATCCCTGTGCGGGAGTTACAGGCCAATTTCTCTCCTAAATACTGATTTGAAAATTTTTACCAAAATACTTTCCACTAGGATCCAATCCCACCTCCCCTCCTTAATTCACCTAGACCAAGTTGGTTTTGTCCCAACCAGGGAGGCCAGGGACAACACCACTAAAGTACTGAATCTCCTACATGTGGTCAATAAGGAAAAAATTCCCTGCATTCTTCTAAGCACGGACGCGGAGAAGGCCTTCGACAGGGTGAACTGGCAGTTTATGATAGCTATTCTGAAACACATAGGCCTGGGGAGTAACATGTTAGGATGGATTAAATTGTTATATGGGGCCCCTTCAGCGCGTGTCCGGGCCAATGGGATACTGTCAGATTCCTTTGAAATCAAGAATGGAACACGCCAGGGATGTCCCCTGTCCCCACTTCTCTTCGCCCTGTCGTTGGAACCTTTTCTGCGTACCGTGAGAGCCAATCCGGACATCTCTGGGGTGGATATGGGAGATTCACAACAGAAAATTGCCGCATATGCGGATGATATGTTGTTCTCTCTCACCAACCCTCTGATCTCTCTCCCAAACCTCCTCAGAGAATTTAAAACATATGGTGACCTTTCAAACCTGAAGATTAATTTCAATAAGTCTGAAGCTATGAGCATAGGAATTCCCACACAACACCTCACAGTCCTCCAATCCAGCTTCAAATTCAGATGGACCACCTCTGCTTTGAAATACCTAGGTACATATATTCCTACAAAATTTTCACAACTCTTCCCTCTGAATTTCCCCCCTTTGCTGGCCAAAGTTAGAGCTCTCCTTACCAAATGGCAAACGGGTCTTCATTCATGGTTCGGGAGGTGCAATATTATTAAGATGTACATCCTACCTAAATTCCTCTATCTTCTTCAAGCACTCCCGATCCAGATTCCCTCTAGCTATTTCGATCAAGTCAGAGAGGTATTCTTCGACTTCATTTGGGCCCATAAAAGACCTAGACTGAATAGACGACAGATTATGTTACCTAAGCAATATGGGGGTTTGGCAGTCCCAGACCTTCGTAAGTATTACCAAGCAATTCACCTAACAAGGCTACTCGACTGGAACCGACACCAATCCACGAAATTATGGACCACCTTAGAACAGACTCAAAGTGAGATACCACTAAACAGAGCTCCTTGGTGTCATAATTCTCTACCAAGAGACGTAAAAAACCACCCACTAATAGGTACTACCACACAATTATGCTCTGCTCTCTTTGCGCGTACGGACCTGGTGTCATTAAGATCTCCTCTTCATCCGGTACTGGGAAACCCAGAGTTTGCCCCAGGTTATTCAGACCCTGTCTTCCGGGCAATGAGAGCAGCAGGTCGCTTCCAAACCTCCCACTTTATGATTAATGGTAGATGGTCGACACGGATAGAACTCATGGATTTAGACGGTCCCTTCCATTTAGATTTTTGGAGAGCACAGCAGCTTAGTCATTTTCTTAAATCACTACCTCTCCCAAGTGGCCCTGATCAGAATCTAACCACCCTAGAGACATACTGCACAGAAGAGGGGGCTGTGTCCCATATGCTATCGGCCATCTATAAGTTGCTGATTGCCCCATTAGATGGTCATCGTCTTCGTTGCCTGGATAAATGGGAAAGGGACCTACACTGCACTTTCTCAACACGACAAAAACAAAATATCCTCCAATTCACTTTTAAATCTTCAATCTGCTCGAAAACGCAAGAGACTAACTATAAAATAATTACTAGGTGGTACAACACTCCGGCAAAGCTACAAAAGATATTCCCCGGGGTCACGAACCAGTGCTGGAGATGTCAGAGAGAATGTGGAACGATTCTCCACATCTTCTGGTCTTGCCCTCTGTTGGAGGGGTTTTGGAAAACCATCCAGCAGATGTTGCAGAAGTTCACTGAATACCCAATTCAGGCAGACCCAGCTCTATTTCTGTTACACGCGTCCGACAAATCCCAGAAAGCATACAAACGATCACTAATACCTCATTTGCTTGACGCAGCGAAAGCCTGCATCCCCTTGTACTGGAAATCCACACAACCCCCTCCTATTAGTTTATGGGTTAAGAAGGTAGAAGAAATCAAAACAATGGAGGACCTAATCCTCTCAGCCCGCCACCAGAATGAACGCTTTACCAAGAAATGGTCCATTTGGAATGTTTTCTTCTTTTCAGACGAAGGTCAGACACTTCTGGGGAGAGATACGATTGACTGATTAATATAGTCCTACCTTGCTATACAGGTATATTATCCTAATGAGGTTAATTGGCTTTGCCACCCTGTTCTTCAACTCGCGAGGGGGCGCGCGTGCTGCCTCGGTGTGCCACGGTGGTCCCACACCCTACCTTCCCTATGCTCTTATTCCCCCCTCCCCCTCGTCCCCCCTTCACGCTGTCCCCCTCCCTTTTTCTCCCCTCTTCTCTCCACTTCCTTCTCTCTGTTTTTACTAGGACTGCAATGGTTGCAGGGGGTAATTATTGATGCCCCGTGACCTATATAGTCCTATTCTTTTATTAAACTGGAAAATTAGGGGCAAGACTTGCGGAATCTCCTGGCAATTCTAGTGCAGCCTAGAAGCGGGTTGCCTTCCTGTTCCAACTGAGGTCAGGGCCAGGCACAGTCCTAATGTCATGATATTGATATTCTATTTACTGTTGGGTTGAACATGACACGGGACTTCGTTCATACCAGTGTATGTTATCTTGTGCATATATGATCTCGAGATGCTATATTTCGCTTGTCTTGTGTCCTTTCTTTAAATAAAGAATTTGAAAAAAAAAACATAATGCAGACAATCCAAATCAAACTAACACCCTCCTTTTCTGCTCATTTAGACGACTATTCAGCTCCTATCTCTAAAAAGACTTGAAGTATCTGACCTTGTAAAAGAGTTTAGAAGATATTGGGCTCTCACATATCAATAAATATTGCTGGGCAAGCCAAATTAATACATTGGTAGACTGGAATAAACATTTCTTCCAAAAGGATTGGGTCGTTATAGAAAGGGTCTTTTCCACAATATCACTGGAAGATGCTCCGTGGCTTTCTCCATGACATGCCTCCCCAACTGCATTTGATCACCAACTCATTGGGTCTACACTGTACTGTTTCCATGTAGCCTGCAGAGCAATATCTATTTCTTTAGCACCAAGTTCTCCGTCCTCCATATTATACAACCTAGATTTCCCATTGGGTCCATTGGGCAACTTTCTCAGGAGTCACTGGACAGCCACCAAGATCAGAGTGAGTAATTTCTTCAGCAATGTGACTTTCCAAAATGACTGTAATCTGCCAAACAGTGATTCTAACTGTGAAAGTGTTTTTTGTTCTGGAAAAATCATACATATTGTAATGAAACATGTTTAATATGTCTGGGATTCCAATCAAATAGCAGGTCTGGATGATATTTTAAGAACTGTTGAATGAAACTAGAGCACTCAATGATGAGAAGAAAGAATGTTCTGAAGATTGATTTCTCTTCAAAGTTTCTAACAAATGTCTAATTCTGTATAGCCTGCTTAACCAATTCAGCCCCAGAAGAACTTGCCCCCTTAATGACAAGGCCATTGTTTGCGATACGGCACTGCAGCGCTTTAACTGACAATTGCGCAGGTGTGCGACACTGTACCCAAACAAAATGGACGTCCTTTTTTTCCCACAAATAGAGCTTTCTTTTAGTGGTATTTGATCACCTCTGCAGTTTTTATTTCTTGCGCTATAAACAAAAAAAGAGTGCCAATTTTGAAAAACAACCAATATTTTTTGCTTTTTACTATAATAAATATCCCCAATTTTTTTTTGAAAAAACAAATTTGTTCATTAGTTTAAGCCGATATGTATTCTTCTACATGTTTTTGGTAAAAAAAAGTTGCACTAATCGTATATTGATTGTTTTACGCAAAAGTTATAGAGTCTACAAAATAGGGGAAAGATTTATGGCATTTTTATTATTATTTTTTATTTTTACTAGTAATGGCGGCAAACTGCGATTTTAGGCGGCAGACCGATTTTTACACTTTTTTTGGTACCACTGACATTTATACAGAGCTCAGTGCTATAAAAATGTACTGATTACTCTGTAAATGTCACTGGCAGGGAAGGGCTTAACACTAGGGGGTGATCAAGGGGTTAAATGTGTTCCCTCGTGAATGTTTCTAACTGTGGGGGCACTGTAGTGACCAGAGGAGGAGACATATCGCTGTTCATAATTACTAGGAACAGACGATCTGTCTCTCCTCTCCTGTCAGAATGGGGATTTGTGTGTGTACACACACAAATCCCCATTCTGGCTCTCATGCCCGCAATCGCAGGTGGCCACCGGCCACACACATCGGGTCCCCTGCCGTGTAGCCGGCGTACAGGCAAGGCAATTCGCGCAGGGGAGCCAACCTGCCACCATAAATGTCTGTGAGCTGGTTGGGAAGTGGTCAAGGGAGTAGCTTGTGTGTATCCTTTGTTAAGATGGGTCAAACACATAATTATCTGATTGCACAATCTCTGTGAAATCTCTTACAATATATTACATTTAAACAATCTATTCAATTTCTATCCAATCAGGTAGACCCTTAAATTACCCAGTTATTGATATATCTAAAGGCAATTGTACTATCAGATTGAAACATGTGGACAGCTTTTCTTTTTCTTTTCAAACTTTTTTATTGAGAGTAAGACATAAGATTTAACAGGCAATACATATGTCACATAATAGGGTTAGTCATTGTACATTAATACCCCAGTGGGGATTGAGTTAGCACAATTTTCAGGGATAAATTATGCGGTATGGTCCAGTGACAAATTTTTCACAGAGTTAAGTGAGAACAAAATATAACGGTTTCCTGTTACGTCTAGATGACAAAACATGGTTTATATCAAGAAAAAAAAAAAAAAATAAGAGCAATGTCAAGAGTAAAGTAATAGCACTTACATATGGATAGTAAATCTGCAAACATATAAAGGATCAAAGTTGGTAGACTTTATATAATCTACAATAAAGTTACCTGTAAAAAGAGCGCAAGTAGAAAGAGAGAGTAAAGAAGGGGAAATCAGAAAGAAGAGAAGGATAGGGAAGATAGAGAAAGATTAGAGAAGGGTAGGGAGAGGGAGAAGGGGGGTCGGGGGGAGCGCACGAGAATCCGGTTCACCAACAGGTCTATCTATTGTGATATTGGGTCACTAGGGGTTAAGGAGGTTCTTATCAAAGTCTGGGGGTAGAAAATGTTCAGTCCAGGGATTCCAAATTTTAAGATGTTGAGGAATCCTATCAAGTATCGTGGCTTCTATTTTGCTATGGATCATAGCCTGGGTAACCCTATTTTTGGCCTCAGCTAGGGAGAGTTTCGGGGTTTTCCATGCCCTGGCTATCGTCTGTTTAGCAGCTGTTGTGAGCTGAAGAAGGAGGCGGGTCTGAGATCTGGTGAAGTCTGAGGGGATTAGGTTCAGCAACGCTATAGCTGGATCGGGTTCAATTGGATGTTGAAATAAGGTAGAGGCCATTTGGAAGATCGCAGCCCAAAATTCCTGTGCTATAGAGCATGACCACCATATATGTGCATGGGTACCTTGCTCGTTACAGCCACGGAAGCAAGTGGCTGGGTAATTTGGGAGAAATTTGGCAATCCTGGCAGGAACCAGATACCATCTCATAAGTACTTTATAATTTGCCTCTTGTGCAATTACGTTTTGAGAGGATATTTTCGTATTGGACCAAATGTCAGACCAGTCCTCTGTATCAAGGTCTAATGCAAGATCCGTGGACCATTGTGCAGTATATGAAGGGAGGTTCTTTGGGGGAGAGGTCAGGTGAGCGTGAGGGTCAGGGGCGTGAGGGTCAGAGTTGCAAATTCCTTCAAAAAGAGATAAGTCGTCTAGTGACGTATGTGTACCAATCGTTGTTCGGATAAAATGGGATATCTGTAGGTATCGAAAGATTTCTGTGTTGGGAATATCAGTTAGGTTTTGTAGTGAGGCAAACGTCTTTATATCAGATCCTGAAACAAAATCGCGTATGCGACATAATCCTGCCCTGTGCCAGATTTGAAATGAGTTCGGACTGACTTGGGCTGGGTAGAAATTCGGATGGTCTAGAAAAGAAAGTAATGGGGAGTGTGGGGATTGTAGTTTAAAGGGACCTCGGAGTTTGTCCCATAGCTTAAGAGAATGTCCCGTTATGGGGTTACTAATTGGGCCACGAGTTGTGGGGGGCAACCATAGTAGATTAGATATTTTGAGCGGGTATAGGTCAATAGCTTCCAAACTGACCCAAAGTGGTATCTCATTCTGTGTGTGAAATAATGTAATCTGGGCCAGCTGGGCGGCGTGATAATATCCCATGAAATTAGGTAGACCCAACCCACCCTTGGTTTTACTACGGAGCAGTACCGTTTTAGAAACTCTGGGTCTAATTGGGCCCCATATGTATTTGGATACTCGCGTTTGAATGATTCGATGGTAATATGGGGGGATTGGGATCGGAAGGACTCTATATAGGTAAAGCAGTTTTGGAAGTAGGGACATCTTTACAGCCGCTATCCGGCCTAGCCAAGAGGTACATATTGGGCGCCACGCTTCCATTAAGGCTGTTAGGTGTTTTAACATGGGGAGATAGTTGGTTTTAAAAAGATGGTCTGGGTCACTAGTTAGTTTAATACCAAGATAAGGAATTGAAGCTGGGGCCCAAGTGAAAGGGAAGAATTCCTTTATATGTTCCAATTCAGGTTGTGGTAAGGATACGTTGAGGGCCCTTGATTTAGACTGATTAACTTCCAGACCTGATATTCGGGCAAATTTGTCAAGGAGATGAAGTAGGTTGGGGAGTGTAGTTCGAGATGATGTGACAAATAGCAGCGCGTTATCTGCAAATAAGCATAACTTATGTGATGTAGAGGCTATGTCAAGGCCTTTGATATTTGGGTTTGCCCTTATGAGGGCTGCAAGGGGTTCTATCGCCAGTGCGAATATGAGGGGAGAGAGGGGGCATCCTTGTCTAGTACCTCGTAAAATTTGGGAACAGTCCGAACGGTATCCTGAGTATTTAACATAAGCTTGTGGTTGGCGATATAGGGAGTTAACCCATTGCAAAAAATTTGGACCAAATCCCCATCTCTGGAGTACATAGTTAATATAGGGCTATGAGACTGTGTCAAACGCCTTACGAATATCAAGAGAGAGTAGGTGCATGGGGATCTGGCGTGTACAGGCTAGGTGTTGGAGCAGAATGACTGGCTTGACGTTTTGGTATGAAGCCAATTTGGTCTTTGTGGATTAGGCTACTTATAATTGGATTGAGGCGTAATGCCATTATCTTGGCTAATATCTTTATATCCAAGTTAAGTAAGGATATGGGCCTATAATTGGACCATAAGGAGTTGTCTGTGTTAGGCTTGGGTATCATGGAAATGATGGCTGTCAACGTATCTTGGCCAAAGGAATGTTGTTTAAGGAGAGAGTTAAAAGTATTAGTAAGAAGGGGGGCTAAAGTGGGGGCAAATTTTTTAAAATAAGAGCTAGATAAACCATCGGGGCCTGGTCTTTTATGGGGTTTAAGAGATTTTATGGCAAGAAGGACTTCCTCAGACGTAATGGGGCATTCCATAGACTCTCTGTGGGCCTCTGATAGATTTGGTAGGGTGATATTTTGAAATAGTGACTCAGCTTGCGTTGCCGAGAATGTGCGTGTCGGGGTATATAATTCAGCTAACTTCTTACGGAATTCTGCAAGAACTTTAACAGGATTACTCGTGAAGTTATCTTTGGCCAGTTTGAGTCTGATAGGATTATGCGCCCTTTCCGGTCGAAGGAGTCTTAGTGCCAGGAAGGAATCAGGTTTATTGGCTTTTGTGTAGATTGTGTGATTAAATCTTCGAATGGTTTTATCTGCTGATTCTGCTAAAATTAAATCCAGCTCAGTTTTCGTTTTTTCAAGTAAGATCCTATGGGGTTCAGTTGGGGCGGATTGGAATTGGAGGAAGAGACGATGATATTCAGCTTCTAGTTGTTGTGTTTTAAGTTTTTTATCTCTTTTGAGATGAGTGGATGTAGATATACAGGTCCCTCTAATCACGGGTTTGTGGGCTTCCCATAACAGGATAGGCGAGATGTCAGGTGTGGCATTATGCTGTATGTATTCTTTAAGGGCTAGTTGTATGTCAAAACAATAGGATTGATTGGTCAAATGCGCCTCATTAATACACCATGTACGGTCTTTAGATTGGGAGATCAGGGAGGAGACTGTTGTTACTACTGCGCAGTGGTCTGACCAAGTGATTGGGTGTATGTTTGAATGGAGCAGGGTTGGGGAGGATGAAATTGGTATAAAGATATGGTCAATCCCTGAGAAGGATTTATGTCGGTAGGAGTAGAAGGTATAGTTTTTCTTAGCAGGATTGCATTCTCTCCAAGTATCTAGTAGGGAGGCTTGTTGGAAAAGTTTGCGAAATGATAGAGAAGAGGAATATTGTTCTGGGGCGTAGGGAGATTTGTCTAGGTGTGGGTGTAGTACTTGGTTGGAATCGCCACATAGGAAGAGGGTACCTTTACAGTGTGCTCGTATAATTTGTAGGAGGTGAGAGAAAAAGGGGTTGGGATTAGTATTGGGGGCATAACAAGAGACAACAGTAGTTGTCACGTCTTGTACATGCCCAACTAAAATAATATAACGGCCTTCAGAGTCTTTGATTTCATTAGTTAAGATAAACGGAAGAGTGTGGTGGAACGCAACAAGGACACCCCGTTGCTTAGTAGCTGCAGATGCAGTAAACACTTGGGGGTATTTGGAGCTAAAATATTTAGGTGTTGCTTGATTAGAAAAGTGAGTTTCTTGTAGAGCTATAATACTAGCCTTCACGGATGCAAAAGTACGGAAGGCCTTAACCCTTTTGTTAGGAGAGTTAAGTCCCTTTACGTTAAGGGAAAGTATGTTCAAAGGGGCCATTTAAGCAATTTGGGAGAACGACTACTGGGAAGATATATTTGATTCGTGCGATCCCCCCGACCCAGTGAGAAACAATCAGGAAAGGAGAGGTGAAGAGAAAAGTGAACAAAAGAAGAGAGAGAGAAAATAAGAAACAGCGAAAAGGTTTTGTAGAAGGAGAAGGTAAGTGTCAAAACACGTTGGATTTCTCAGTCCAACAGGTAGATGTCCGTACCTCCAAACCAGCCGGCTGGGATGGAAGCACGTGCAACTTGTAGGGGGGAGCAGTGACAGTTCCCCACCGCAGACTGGGGAAAAAATAGAAACAACATAAATCTCAAACAGTCCAAACAGCTCGTGTTAGAGAATTACCGGTATATATAAAAAGAAAAAATATAACATTTAGGTAACATACCCACTTAGTGGGAGAACTCAGTGTCGCAATTCTGGTAAAAAGGTAGAGACATGAGGGGAGGGCGGGGAATGGGTGGGGGGAGAGAAGAGAGAGGGGAAAAAAAAAGAAAAAAGGGGGGGTAAGAGAAGGCGGTCAAGCGGGAAGGGAGGGAAGAAAAATAAAGGGGGAAGGGAAGCAGGGAAAGGGAAGAAGGGAGGAAAGTAAGATTGGAAAGAGAGGGAGAGATGGCACAGTTAAACTGAAGATTACCAGTACTTTTACAGAATTGTAAAGGAGGTCCTCTTATCAATATTCTTTAAATTCTCTAAGTTTCAGTAGCTATCACCTCCTAAATCCTATCTAAAAGATAAGGAAAAAATAAATAATAAACAAAATATAACACAACATTTGAAGGTTAATAACACCAGGGCCTAAGATTACTGGGAATGGCTTGTGCAAACCAAAAGAGGAGAGGGGGGGGGGGAAACAAAATTGAATGGGGTATATCAAAAAGGATATATCCCAAGGTTTTGGTAAAAAAAAAAAAAAAAGGGGGGGGGGGGGGAGGGGGCAAAAATATGAAAAATAATAAAGAGTATATAAAAGTAAGGGGGACGTATTCAGAGCGTCTCAGATTGGCAAGAGTTCTCACAGGTATAACATCACTTGTACATTTGTAGTAAGGTAAAACCACATCTGTTTCCGGTCAATATATTAGTAACAATATGACCAGAGGTTCACTTGTGGTGTGAAAGATGATCCGAGATTAGTCAAAAATCAATCAACGTGATATATGAGACTTTGGGTCAAACAGGTTTGCTTGGCGAGATGGAGTTCCTTTGCGAATCGAGGATGGGCCTTGCTGGTTCTGCTTCGGTGTGGTGGTATAAGGGTGGTATGATGAGCGTGCTGGGGTGCGCGGTAAAGCAGTCTCAGATTGGTGTTGAGGAGGGGACAGATGAAGCGTTTCAAGGAGGCGTTGCAGCGATTCTGGAGTGGTGGAGGAGTGTTGCTGCCCCTGGTATGTAAATTGAAGGGAGAAAGGGAAACGCCAGGTATATTTTATTTGATGCTGTATCAGAATTTGTAGTTGTGGTTTCATGGCTCGTCGTTTAGCTATAGTAAGGGGTGCCAGGTCAGAGAAAAGTTGGTAATTATGGTCTTGGAACTGGAGAGCGTCCTTGTTACGAGCAGCAGTGAGGAGTTGTTCCTTTGTGCGGAAAAAGTGTAATTTAATTATTATATCTCGTGGAGGGCCGTCTTGCTGGCGACGAGTAAGCGCTCTGTGAATTCTATCGAATTCTAGATGTTCGATGGGAATAGAAGGGCAGAGTTCTTGGAAGAGAGCTGTGGCGAAAGATTGTATGTCCTCAACCACTTCAGGGATACCCCTGAGGCGTAAGTTGGACCTACGCGAACGGTTTTCTGCGTCTTCCAGACGTGAAAGTAATGTGGCATTTTCTTCGCGGAGGGCTGCCTGTTCCTGGGCATGCTCTTGGAGAGTGAGCTCTATGTCGTCTACCCTTGTTTCCAAATCTGCAGTGCGCTGTCCTAGTTCCCTTATCTCACGTGACAGTCTATTAGTGATTTGGTCGGAGGTGACTTTCAGGGCCTTATTAAGCATCTTTTCCATGTGTTTCAAAAAGTCAGGCTGTGACATACCTGGTTGTGAGGGAGCGGGAGAACCGCTGTATGCCGGGTGTGTGTCCTCATCCTCCTCGCTGTCCGCTCGGTCAGATCTGGCTGGAGATGCAGCGTGCTGTGCGGCGAGAGCCTTCGCCGCCATCTTGGACGAGGCGCGGGCCAGGGCCTCCTTAATCGGTTTGGACTTGTTTTTGCCCCTGTGTCCCGTTAGAACCACCCCGATTGTATCTAGGGACTTGCGGGAGAGGATCGCTTGATAGCTGGAGCGTCTAGACGGTCCGAGAGCGGTGTAGGGTTTCGAGTCTGCGGCGGGGAGTGCGGAGCTCTAAGAGGAAGCGTCCTCCATGTTAAGCCTCGCGCATGCGCCCCCCATGTGGACAGCTTTTATTAAATCTAAAACATGTTCTGGTGAAATGGTTCATATGGACAGTATCTCATGAAGTACATTTGAGGAACATAAAATCTTTAACATACTAAGCTGTCTACAGTGGCCTTATTTTCATGGAAGAGGACATCATAAAATGATCAGAAATAATATTTTATTTGATGTTTAGCATTAAGTACTACATATAGCAATGCATAAGCAATACAATGTGGTTGATTTACCAAACGTAACTAGACTACGCACTTTGCAAGTGCAGTTGCACTCTTGTTTTTGTTAGTAAATATAATGTAGTAAAGCTTCACTTTGAAAGGAATGTAAGAGAAATACAAGCGCACAGGCTCATGGTGCAAATAACATTTGTTTATTGTAATATAAAAGATAAAATCGATACACTTATAAACGTAGGTGAATCATGGACATCAAAAAGTTCCTTCAGTGAAGTTGCCAGAAAAACGCGTTTCAGAGGGCGTGGCCTCCTTCCTCGGGTCCACCCTGTGTTGTCCAGAGAGTCCTTCTGTGGCTATAATCAATTGTCCAATCAATTTAACCCTTTACTCACAAATCAATCATTAAGATTGCACTGGAAACATGCAGGGAATAATATGGCAACTACATATCATAAAAAATCAACATACAATATATCTAAAATATATATAATTAAATAAAAAACATTAATAGAAAAATTATATATATTTTGAAGAAAATCGATAATAAGAATAAAAATAATATATGCATATGTTTTTTGATTGTTATGCAATTCATTCACTGGTTTTCTTTTTACCAGATATTTTTTTGACAAATTGCTTATTTTTGTAGGCGAAAAATCCATTTCTGTTCAAGTTGCAATAACATTTTATTCCAGTCACCTCCCCGAATGGGTATATGTACCCGATAAAGGGCGGTGACTTTGACTTTGGGGACTCTGTATTCATGTTCATCCACTACATGTCTCCCTAAAGGAAGATAAAAATTGCCGATTTGCATACTGTACATATGTTTTTGAATTCTTCGCCATAGTTTTTGTTTAGTCTTGCCCACATAAAATGAACCGTATTCGCACTATAGCAGATAGACGATCCCTTGATCCCTTTTGTTTGGCAATTGGCAAAGTGTTTTGGACTAAATTTTTCCCCATTTGGTAGAATACATCTTTTATCTTTGTTGTTCAAGGGGCAGCAGGAGCAACATTTTAAAACAGACAAATTGCATAAAGATCTTGCGAGCCACAAGTGGACTAATCCCTCTGGAATGTATACCAATTATAGATAAGTCGCAAACACTAACCACGTTTCATTTCGTGTGCATAAAAAATATATACATAATTGTGTCTGCGCTAAAGTAAAAAATAAAAAATATATATATAAAACTGTGCTGTAAAAATATTAATATGGTAAAACCAAAAATAGTGCCAGTAAAAAACAAATACGTATAGTAAATGCAATCCTTCTGTGGAAATATACTCAAAAGTGCATCATGCAAAAAGGAAAACAATATATACATATAACTATGGATGTAAAATCCAGGTGCTGGTCATGTAACAATCAAGTGTCCACCTCCAAATAAAAATCAACTGATTAGTATCAAAACGTAAAGTGCAAATATATAGTGTCCATAAAATTAGTGTCCATCATGCTTCTCCTTAACGGTGTCCACAATAAAACATGCTTTAGTGCTCTCCTGTGACCACCCAATCGTGCTTGCGCTCACCTCTAGGCGTGTGACACGGTAATTAAACACGCATTGGAGCCACTCCTGGGCTCATTCAGGGTATGCTGGTATGAACTCCAATCCTCTCAGGTAACATCAATGATTTCACATAAAAGAAAGAGAAAGCTCCATGGTGTAATATAGCTAAGGATTTATTACAAGTAAAAATTCCCTCCAGGAGGGTACTCACAATATACAGGTGCGTGAGTGCACCAACCTATCCAGAGTATAGTGTGCAAACAGCTGCTCGTATGGCGTGCGGTGTGGTGTGCTTCCTCTGCTCCTCTGCTGACAGCTCCGTCCTACCAATATCTGATCCGGGTCATACACATGGAAATCCAACAGCAAAGCAAGGCAGACAAACAGGAGGCTTGATCACGAACAATGCAGGTAAGTGTCTCTATCACAAGCAAGGCATAGAGTGTTCGGTTTGCTTATATCAGGTGATAGGGATGAGCCCGATGTTTGAGTACATCGGGTGTTCGCCTGTTCGCCGAATTTGGGGTGTTCGCACCAAATTCGAAAGCCTTTAAAAGTCTATGGGAGAAATCAAAAGTGCTAATTTTAAAGGCTTATATGCTTGGTATTGTCATAAAAAGTGTTTGCCACAGGGGACATGTATCAATGCAAAAAAAAGTAAAAACAGATGTTTTTTCGGGAACAGTGATTTTAATAATGCTTAAAGTGAAACAATAAAAGTGAAATATTCCTTTAAATTTTTGTACCTGTGAGGTGTCTATAGTATGCCTGTAAAGTGGTGCATGTTTCCTGTGTTTAGAACAGTCCCTGTACAAAATGACATTTCTAAAGGAAAAAAGTCATTTAAAAGTACTTGCGGCTATAATGAATACAGATGAAAGAAGTCATTGAAAAAAACTGCATGGGATCCTTTGGGTCTGGTATATATATTAACCACTTAAGGACCGCCTCACGCCGATGTACGTTGGCAAGGCGGCATGGGCAGGCAAAATCACGTACATGTACGTGATTTGCCTCCCCGGTGCCCGAGGCGGTCCCGTTTTGTTCCCCGGCGATCGGAGTGGAGGGGGAGGCCATCCGTTCGTGGCCCCCCCCTCGCGATCGCCGCCTGCCAATGGGAACACTCCTTTGCTGCTGTATGCTAAACAGCAGCAAAGGAAGTGATGTCATCTCTCCTCGGCTCGGTAGTTTCCGTTCCGGCCCGAGGAGAGAAGACATGTGAGTGAGTGCACCAACACACACACACACAGTAGAACATGCCAGGCATACAAAACACCCCGATCCCCCCCCCGATCGCCCCCCGATCCCCCCCAATTACCCCCTGATCCCCCCCAATCACCCCCCCCTGTCACAAACTGACACCAGCAGTTTTTTTTTTTTTTTTCTGATTACTGCTAGGTGTCAGTTTGTGACAGTTACAGTGTTAGCACAGTTACTGTTACCCCCCTGTAGGTCTAGGGTACCCCCCTAACCCCCCCTAATAAAGTTTTAACCCCTTGATCACCCCCCGTCACCAGTGTCGCTAAGCGATCATTTTTCTGATCGCTGTATTAGTGTCGCTGGTGACGCTAGTTAGGGAGGTAAATATTTAGGTTCACCGTCAGCATTTTATAGCGACAGGGACCCCCATATACTATCTGATAAATGTTTTAACCCCTTGATTTCCCCCTAGTTAACCCTTTCACCACTGATCACCGTATAACCGTTACGGTTGACGCTGGTTAGTTTGTTTATTTTTTATAGTGTCAGGGCACCCGCCGTTTATTACCGAATAAAGGTTTA
The DNA here is from genome assembly GCA_037952925.1 of Lithobates clamitans. Taxonomy (NCBI): domain Eukaryota; kingdom Metazoa; phylum Chordata; class Amphibia; order Anura; family Ranidae; genus Lithobates; species Lithobates clamitans. The sequence goes on from JBBGZY010000906.1 coordinate 2,135,473, forward strand.
GCCCCTAATCGCCCGGCGGTGATATGCGTCGCCCCAGGCAGCGTCAGATTAGCGCCAGTACCGCTAACACCCACGCACGCAGCATGCGCCTCCCTTAGTGGTATAGTATCTGATCGGATCAATATCTGACCTGATCAGATCTATACTAGCGTCCCCAGCAGTTTAGGGTTCCCAAAAACGCAGTGTTAGCGGGATCAGCCCAGATACCCGCTAGCACCTGCATTTTGCGCCTCCGCCCAGCCCACCCAAGTGCAGTATCGATCGATCACTGTCACTTACAAAACACTAAACGCATAACTGCAGCGTTCGCAGAGTCAGGCCTGATCCCTGCGATCGCTAACAGTTTTTTTGGTAGCATTTTTGTGAACTGGCAAGCAAGCACCAGCCCCAGGCAGCGTCAGGTTAGCGCCAGTACCGCTAACACCCACGCACGCACCGTACACCTCCCTTAGTGGTATAGTATCTGATCGCATCAATATCTGATCCGATCAGATCTATACTAGCGTCGCCAGCAGTTTAGGGTTCCCAAAAATGCAGTGTTAGCGGGATCAGCCCAGATACCTGCTAGCACCTGCGTTTTGCCCCTCCGCCCGGCCCGGCCCAGCCCACCCAAGTGCAGTATCGATCGATCACTGTCACTTACAAAACTCTAAACGCATAACTGCAGCGTTTGCAGAGTCAGGCCTGATCCCTGCGATCGCTAACAGTTTTTTTGGTAGTATTTTGGTGAACTGGCAAGCACCGGCCCCAGGCAGCGTCAGGTTAGCGCCAGTACCGCTAACACCCACGCACGCAGCATACACCTCCCTTAGTGGTACAGTATCTGAACGGATCAATATCTGATCCGATCAGATCTATACTAGCGTCCCCAGCAGTTTAGGGTTCCCAAAAACGCAGTGTTAGCGGGATCAGCCCAGATACCTGCTAGCACCTGCATTTTGCCCCTCCGCCCAGCCCAGCCCACCCAAGTGCAGTATCGATCGATCACTGTCACTTACAAAACACTTAACGCATAACTGCAGCGTTCGCAGAGTCAGGCCTGTTCCCTGCGATCGCTAACAGTTTTTTTGGTAGCGTTTTGGGGAACTGGCAAGCACCAGCGGCGTAGTACACCCCGGTCATAGTCAAACCAGCACTGCAGTAACACTTGGTGACGTGGCGAGTCCCATAAGTGCAGTTCAAGCTGGTGAGGTGGCAAGCACAAGTAGTGTCCCGCTGCCACCAAAAAGACAAACACAGACCCGTCGTGCCCATAATGCCCTTCCTGCTGCATTCGCCAATCCTAATTGGGAACCCACCGCTTCTGCAGCGCCCGTACTTCCCCCATTCACATCCCCAACCAAATGCAGTCGGCTGCATGAGAGGCATTTTTATGTCCTCCCGAGTACCCCTACCCAGCGAACCCCCCAAAAAAGATGTCGTGTCTGCAGCAATCGCGTATATAGGCGTGACACCCGCTATTATTGTCCCTCCTGTCCTGACAATCCTGGTCTTTGCATTGGTGAATGTTTTGAACGCTACCATTTATTAGTTGAGTATTAGCGTAGGGTACAGCATTGCACAGACTAGGACACACTTTCACAGGGTCTCCCAAGATGCCATCGCATTTTGAGAGACCCGAACCTGGAACCGGTTACAGTTATAGTTGTCGTTTTATTGTTCTCTCTCTCTCTCTATTCTCTCTCTATTGTTCTGCTCTTTTTTACTGTAATCTATTCTGCAATGTTTTATTGTTGTTATGTTTTATCATGTTTGCTTTTCAGGTATGCAATTTTTTATACTTTACCGTTTACTGTGCTTTATTGTTAACCATTTTTTTGTCTTCATGTACGCCATTCACGACTTTGAGTGGTTATACCAGAATGATGACTGCAGGTTTAGGTATCATCTTGGTATCATTCTTTTCAGCCAGCGGTCGGCTTTCATGTAAAAGCAATCCTAGCGGCTAATTAGCCTCTAGACTGCTTTTACAAGCCGTGGGAGGGAATGCCCCCCCCACCGTCTTCCGTGTTTTTCTCTGGCTCTCCTGTCTCAACAGGGAACCTGAGAATGCAGCTGGTGATTCAGCCAGCTGACCATAGAGCTGATCAGAGACCAGAGTGGCTCCAAACATCTCTATGGCCTAAGAAACCGGAAGCTACGAGCATTTCATGACTTAGATTTCGCCGGATGTAAATAGCACCATTGGGAAATAGGGGAAGCATTTTATCACACCGATCTTGGTGTGGTCAGATGCTTTGAGGGCAGAGGAGAGATCTAGGGTCTAATAGACCCCAATTTTTTCAAAAAAGAGTACCTGTCACTACCTATTGCTATCATAGGGGATATTTACATTCCCCAAGATAACAATAAAAATGATTTAAAAAAAAAATATGAAAGGAACAGTTTAAAAATAAGATAAAAAAAGCAAAAAAATTATAAAGAAAAAAAAAAAAAAAAAAAGCACCCCTGTCGCCCCCTGCTCCCGCGCTAAGGCGAACGCAAGCGGCGGTCTGTCGTCAAACGTAAACAGCAATTGCACCATGCATGTGAGGTATCACCGCGAAGGCCAGATCGAGGGCAGTAATTTTTGCAGTAGACCTCCTCTGTAAATCTAAAGTGGTAACCTGTAAAGGCTTTTAAAGGCTTTTAAAAATGTATTTATTTTGTTGCCACTGCACGTTTGTGCGCAATTTTAAAGCATGTCATGTTTGGTATCCATGTACTCGGCCTAAGATCATCTTTTTTTATTTCATCAAACATTTGGGCAATATAGTGTGTTTTAGTGCATTAAAATTTAAAAAAGTGTGTTTTTTCCCCAAAAAATGCGTTTGAAAAATCGCTGCGCAATTACTGTGTGAAAAAAAAAAATGAAACACCCACCATTTTAATCTGTAGGGCATTTGCTTTAAAAAAATATATAATCTTTGGGGGTTTAAAGTAATTTTTTTGCAAAAAAAAAAAACTTTTTCATGTAAACAATAAGTGTCAGAAAGGGCTTTGTCTTCAAGTGGTTAGAAGAGTGGGTGATGTGTGACATAAGCTTCTAAATGTTGTGCATAAAATGCCAGGACAGTTCAAACCCCCCCAAATGACCCCATTTTGGAAAGTAGACACCCCAAGCTATTTGCTGAGAGGCATGTCGAGTCCATGGAATATTTTATATTGCGACACAAGTTGCGGGAAAGAGACAAATTTTTTTTTTTTTTGCACAAAGTTGTCACTAAATGATATATTGCTCAAACATTCCGTGGGAATATGTGAAATTACACCCCAAAATACATTCTGCTGCTTCTCCTGAGTACGGGGATACCACATGTGTGAGACTTTTTGGGAGCCTAGCCGCGTACGGGACCCCGAAAACCAAGCACCGCCTTCAGGCTTTCTAAGGGCGTGAATTTTTGATTTCACTCTTCACTGCCTATCACAGTTTCGGAGGCCATGGAATGCCCAGGTGGCACAAAACCCCCCAAATGACCCCATTTTGGAAAGTAGACACCCCAAGCTATTTGCTGAGAGGTATAGTGAGTATTTTGCAGACCTCACTTTTTGTCACAAAGTTTTGAAAATTGAAAAAAGGAAAAAAAAAAATGTTTTTTCTTGTCTTTCTTCATTTTCAAAAACAAATGAGAGCTGCAAAATATTCACCATGCCTCTCAGCAAATAGCTTGGGGTGTCTACTTTCCAAAATGGGGTCATTTGGGGGGGTTTTGTGCCACCTGGGCATTCCATGGCCTCCGAAACTGTGATAGGCAGTAAAGAGTGAAATCAAAAATTTTCACCCTTAGAAATCCTGAAGGCGGTGATTGGTTTTCGGGGTCCCGTACGCGGCTTGGCTCCCAAAAAGTCCCACACATGTGGTATCCCCATACTCAGGAGAAGCAGCTAAATGTATTTTGGGGTGCAATTCCACATATGCCCATGGCCTGTGTGAGCAATATATCATTTAGTGACAACTTTATGCAAAAAAAAAAAAAAAAGTGTCACTTTTCCGCAACTTGTGTCAAAATATAAAATATTCCATGAACTCAATATGCCTCTCAGCAATAGGGATGAGCTTCGAGTTCGAGTCGAACTCATGTTCGACTCGAACATTGGCTGTTCGCAAGTTCGCCGAACACCGAACAATTTGGGGTGTTCGCGGCAAATTCGAATGCCGCGGAACACCCTTTAAAAGTCTATGGGAGAAATCAAAAGTGCTAATTTTAAAGGCTTATATGCAAGTTATTGTCATAAAAAGTGTTTGGGGACCCGGGTCCTGCCCCAGGGGACATGTATCAATGCAAAAAAAAGTTTTAAAAACGGATGTTTTTTCAGGAGCAGTGATTTTAATAATGCTTAAAGTCAAACAATAAAAGTGTAATATCCCTTTAAATTTCGTACCTGGGGGGTGTCTATAGTATGCCTGTAAGGGGGGGCGCATGTTTCCCGTGTTTAGAACAGTCTGACAGCAAAATGACATTTCGAAGGAAAAAACTCATTTAAAACTACCCGCGGCTATTAATGAATTGCCGGTCCGACAATACACATAAAAGTTCATTGATAAAAACGGCATGGGAATTCCCCCCAGGGGAACCCCAAACCAAAATTAAAAAAAAAAAATGACGTGGGAGGGTCCCCCTAAATTCCATACCAGGCCCTTCAGGTCTGGTATGGATATTAAGGGGAACCCCGGCCAAAATTTAAAAAAAAAATGACGTGGGGTTCCCCCTAAATTCCATACCAGACCCTTCAGGTCTGGTATGGATTTTAAGGGGAACCCCGCGCCAAAAAAAAAAAAACGGCGTGGGGTTCCCCCAAGAATCCATACCAGACCCTTATCCGAGCACGCAACCTGGCAGGCCGCAGGAAAAGAGGGGGGACGAGAGTGCGGCCCCCCCCTCCTGAACCGTACCAGGCCACATGCCCTCAACATTGGGAGGGTGCTTTGGGGTAGCCCCCCAAAACACCTTGTCCCCATGTTGATGAGGACAAGGGCCTCATCCCCACAACCGTGGCCGGTGGTTGTGGGGGTCTGCGGGCGGGGGGCTTATCGGAATCTGGAAGCCCCCTTTAACAAGGGGACCCCCAGATCCCGGCCCCCCCCCCCTGTGTGAAATGGTAAGGGGGTACTTACCCCTACCATTTCACTAAAAAAGTGTCAAAATAGTTAAAAATGACAAGAGACAGTTTTTGACAATTCCTTTATTTAAATGCTTCTTCTATCTTCCTTCATCTTCTTCTTCTTCTGGTTCTTCTGGCTCTTCTGGTTCTTCCTCCGGCGTTCTCGCCCAGCATCTCCTCCGCGGCGTCTTCTATCTTCTTCTCCTCGGGCCGCTCCGCACCCATGGCATGGGGGGAGGCTCCCGCTCTTCTCTTCATCTTCTTCCTCATCCTCTTCTCTTCTTCATCTTCTTCATCTTCTTCATCTTCATCTTCTCTTCTTAATTTTCTTCTGCGGGCCGCTCCGCATCCATGCATGGAGGGAGGCTCCCGCTGTGTGACGGCGTCTCCTCGTCTGACGGTTCTTAAATAACGGGGGGCGGGGCCACCCGGTGACCCCGCCCCCCTCTGACGCACGGGACATGACGGGACTTCCCTGTGGCATTCCCCGTGACGTCACAGGGAAGTCCCGTCAAGTCACCATGCGTCAGAGGGGGGCGGGGTCACCGGGTGGCCCCGCCCCCCATTATTTAAGAACCGTCAGACGAGGAGACGCCGTCACACAGCGGGAGCCTCCCTCCATGCATGGATGCGGAGCGGCCCGAAGAAGAAAATTAAGAAGAGAAGATGAAGATGAAGAAGATGAAGAAGATGAAGAAGAGAAGAGGATGAAGAAGAAGATGAAGAGAAGAGCGGGAGCCTCCCCCCATGCCATGGGTGCGGAGCGGCCCGAGGAGAAGAAGATAGAAGACGCCGCGGAGGAGATGCTGGGCGAGAACGCCAGAGGAAGAACCAGAAGAGCCAGAAGAACCAGAAGAAGAAGAAGATGAAGGAATATAGAAGAAGCATTTAAATAAAGGAATTGTCAAAAACTGTCTCTTGTCATTTTTAACTATTTTGACACTTTTTTAGTGAAATGGTAGGGGTAAGTACCCCCTAACCATTTCACACAGGGGGGGGGCCGGGATCTGGGGGTCCCCCTGTTAAAGGGGGCTTCCAGATTCCGATAAGCCCCCCGCCCGCAGACCCCCACAACCACCGGCCATGGTTGTGGGGACGAGGCCCTTGTCCTCATCAACATGGGGACAAGGTGTTTTGGGGGGCTACCCTAAAGCACCCTCCCAATGTTGAGGGCATGTGGCCTGGTACGGTTCAGGAGGGGGGGGGCCGCACTCTCGTCCCCCTCTCTTTTCCTGCGGCCTGCCAGGTTGCGTGCTCGGATAAGGGTCTGGTATGGATTTTTGGGGGAAGCCCACGCCGTTTTTTTTTTTTTTTTTTGGCGCGGGGTTCCCCTTAAAATCCATACCAGACCTGAAGGGTCTGGTATGGAATTTAGGGGGAACCCCACGTCATTTTTTTTTAAATTTTGGCCGGGGTTCCCCTTAATATCCATACCAGACCTGAAGGGCCTGGTATGGAATTTAGGGGGACTCCCACTTCATTTTTTTTTTTTTTAATTTTGGTTCGGGGTTTCCCTGTGGGGAATTCCCATGCCGTTTTTATCAATGAACTTCTATGTGTATTGTCGGCAATGCAATAGCCGCGGGTAGTTTTAAATGGCTTTTTTTCCTTCGAAATGTCATTTTGCTGTCAGGCTGTTCTAAACACGGGAAACATGCGCCCCTTTACAGGCATACTATAGACACCCCCCAGGTACGAAATTTAAAGGGATATTACACTTTTATTGTTTGACTTTAAGCATTATTAAAATCACTGCTCCTGAAAAAACGGCCGTTTTTAAAACTTTTTTTTGCATTGATCCATGTCCCCTGGGGCAGGACCCAGGTCCCCAAACACTTTTTATGACAATAACTTGCATATAAGCCTTTAAAATTAGCACTTTTGATTATTCATGTTCGTGTCCCATAGACTTTAACGGTGTTTGCGTGTTCGAGCGAACTTTTTTCCTGTTCGCATGTTCTGGTGCGAACCGAACAGGGGGGTGTTCGGCTCATCCCTACTCAGCAAATAGCTTGGGGTGTCTACTTTTCAAAATGGGGTCATTTTGGGGGGTTTTGTGCCACCTGGGCATTCCATGGCCTCCGAAACTGTGATAGGCAGTGAAGAGTGAAATCAAAAATTTACACCCTTAGAAATCCTGAAGGCGGTGATTGGTTTTCGGGTCCCCGTATGCAGCTAGGCTCCCAAAAAGTCCCACACATGTGGTATCCCCATACTCAGGAGAAGCAGCTGAATGTATTTTGGGGTGCAATTCCACATAGGCCCATGGCCTGTGTGAGCAATATATCATTTAGTGACAACTTTTTGTAAATATTTTTTTTTTGTCATTATTCAATCACTTGGGACAAAAAAAATAAATATTCAATGGGTTCAACATGCCTCTCAACAATTTCCTTGGGGTGTCTACTTTCCAAAATGGGGTCATTTGGGGGGGTTTTGTACTGCCCTGCCATTTTAGCACCTCAAGAAATGACATAGGCAGTCATAAACTAAAAGCTGTGTAAATTACAGAAAATGTACCCTAGTTTGTAGACGCTATAACTTTTGCGCAAACCAATAAATATACGCTTATTGACATTTTTTTTACCAAAGACATGTGGCCGAATACATTTTGGCTTAAATGTATGACTAAAATTTAGTTTATTGGATTTTTTTTATAACAAAAAGTAGAAAATATCATTTTTTTTCAAAATTTTCGGTCTTTTTCCGTTTATAGCGCAAAAAATAAAAACCGCAGAGGTGATCAAATACCATCAAAAGAAAGCTCTATTTGTGGGAAGAAAAGGACGCAAATTTTGTTTGGGTACAGCATTGCATGACCGCGCAATTAGCAGTAAAAGCGACGCAGTGCCAAATTGGAAAAAGACCTCTGGTCCTTAGGCAGCATAATGGTCCGGGGCTCAAGTGGTTAAGGGGAACCCCGTGCCAAAATTTAAAAAAATGCCGTGGAGGTCCCCCTCAAAATCCATACCAGACCCTTCAGGTCTGTAAATCCTGCTTGTGTCTACAAGGTTGCAGCCTGCAACAACAACTCTGGATGTGTTGGGACTGTCCAGCATTTTGAAGGAACCTTGGACTCCAGGATAATAATGCTATGTCCTGTTTAGGACACATGTCACTGTAATGCTCCGTACACACTGTCGGAATTTCCCGACGGAAAATGTTCGATGGGAGCTTGTTGTCGGAAATTCCGACACACAAAATTTGACATCTGGATCTCAAATTTTCCGACAACAAAATCCGTTGTCGGAAATTCCGATCGTGTGTACAAAATTCCGATGCACAAAATTCCACGCATGCTCGGAATCAAGCAGAAGAGCTGCACTAGCTATTGAACTTCATTATTCTCAGCTCGTCGTACGTGTTGTACGTCACCGCGTTCTTGGCAATCGGAATTTGTGTGACCGTGTGTATGCAAGACAAGTTTGAGCCCACATCCGTCAGAAAAAAAAACATAAATTTTGTTGTCGGAGAATCCTATCGTGTGTACAGGGCATAATCGTGACTCTGCCTTTCAAACTCTACCCACTTAACTTGTATTCCTAAAATGTGCGCAAGGGCTGATCACACTGCTGCAACTGCTCACTTCTCCTGTCTGTCTGTCTGTCTGTCTGGCTCCTCTCATGTCCTGATAGTGGCTGTGTTTGAGGGATGGATTATTGTCAGATTAGGTAAGGGTGTTAGCAAATTAGAAATGGGACAGTGCCAGGATGCTAGGTGTGTTAAGACTAGTGCCCCGAAAGCAGAGCAGAACAAGAGCATGTCAGACATTAACTGTAGGATGCAGGAATGTTTCACAACATAGACTCTAGCAAAAGGTATACCCTACTAAAATCAATGTTCCTCCCTATTTCCCGCACTATTTCCCACACTGAACAGCAGTACTTTATTCTCTCTGACAATATCATTGCATTTTTACCTCCCTCTGGCCAGGGATCCAGGTGATCTTTTATCTTTTAATAACCAGCAGCATGGGGTTATTATTATCTCCCATGACCAGTGACACCATTCATTTTAATCTTTCACCTACAAGAAACACTGGGGCATTATTACCTCCCACTGACTAGAAGCACTGGGGCACTTTTGTCTCCCACTAACCACCAATTACTCACCAACCAGTGACAGGCAGAAGTGCCCTGGTGTCATTAGACACTCAGGGGTAGTAGTGCCCTGGTTTTGCTGATCAGTGGATGGTACAGTGACACTAGGTCATCTGTACCATCCACTGATCAGAAACATCTGCCTGTCACTGGTTGGTGAGTCATTTTTACCTCCCACTGCCCACCAACACTATACCATTTTTACCTTCCACTGATCAGTGACACTGAGTCATTTTACCTTCCTCTGACAAGCAATATTAGGGGATTTTTACCTCACATTGACCAGTAACACTGCAGCAGCACTTTTTCCTCCCAATGACCAGTATACCTTTTGGTATAATTTTTTTTTTTTTTTAAAGCTATGCCTCTACCACCCTTATATGTTCACTCGGTCCTCTTTGTCTTGTGTCTGTGTGCCACAGCCCCATTCATTGCTATGCAGAGCCATACTCACAGAGGTAGTCTTACAGACTGCATATCTCAACATAGGGATGAATGCGGTGGTGAACATATGCACAAGATGAAAAGGACCCAAAAGAGATGAGTTCTAAAGCTGTGTGGCCCTGCCTGGAAAATCACTGGATTCAGGGCAAAGGTATGCTTTTCTCCAACTGGGCTTCACTCAGGGAGATAGGGTCATGCTTTAAAGGACAACTTGTACCAAAGGTAAGGCAAAGTGTTAGCTTTCTGTTGATATTCTGTTTTATTTTTAAAATGGTTCCTTTAGGTCAATGGTCTTAAAACTGTAGTTTCTTGCTAGCCATTTCCTCACCCTTGGGACACTATTCCGCCCACTAATACCAACAATGGTACACTATTCCTCCAACTGATACCAACAATGGTTCACTGTTCATCCCACTAATACCAACACTGGGACACTATTTCTCCTACTGATACCAATCATGAGGCAATATTCGTCCCATAAATACCAATGATGGGGCATTATTTCTCCAGCCACTATCCAGTCCTGTGTCTCCTTCTTACATTGTGGCCTTAACAAGCTGCTTACCTACTATCCAGTTACTGTACAATATTTGTAGCAATTGTCTTTGAAATAACATTTCAATTTTTATATGGGCTTAAACCTGCCTAGTATCTCCCTCTTACACTGTGGCCTAACGAGGCTCTTTACATACTGTCCAGCCACTGTATAATCTTTGCTGCTATTATCTAATGAAAAATTACAGTCTAGTTTATATCTCTGAAAAAAAATATCTGCCTGTTCTCTCCCTCTTACATTCTGGCCTCAACAAGCTCCTTACATAGTGTCCAGCCACTGTACAACATATGTGGCTATTGTCTCTGAAATAATCCACTCTATTCTTTATTGTAATATAAAACCTAACTTTCTCTCTTACCTTGCTGTTCTTTCAAACTGCTTACATACTGTCCAGCCACTGCATAATATCTGTGATTATTGTCTCTGCATTAATACACCTTAATGTTTATTTCAAGATAAATCCTGCCTTGTCTCTCCCTCTTACATTTCAGTTTAAACAAGCCCTTTACATACTGTCTAGTCACTGCACAAGATGTGTGGCTATTGTTTATGGAATAATACACTCTTTATTTCAGGATAGAACCATCCATGTCTCTCCCTGTTACATTGCAGCCGTACCAAGTTGCTTACATACTGCCCAGCCATTGTACAATATCTATGACTATTGTCTTTAATACAATCTCAAGACCAGGGCCGTCTTTAATATGGTTTGGACCCCGGGCAAACATTTTTTTTGGGCCCCCCCCCCCCCCCCCGAATTCAATTTTTCTCTTCACCCCAACATCTCAAAAAACAGATACACACATAGATTTATCTTTAAAAAAAAAAACTTTAATAATGTAAACATAAAAGAACTGGTCCACAAACTTATTCTTAGCGCGATCTGTAACAGTACGTACTCACCAACTGTAGTAGCACTTATATGTTAATATATCTTAATAACTTTCAGTAATAAAGTGCAAATCAACAAATTGTTTTGTGTGTAAAACAAAGAGCCATGTTGTCTAGTAACACAAACATAAATATTCATAAATAATAGAACAATTAACAACAACACATAGCAATTAAACAAACAGTATTAAAACTTACAACCCGTAGAATCCAAAATCAAACATTCAAAACAAAGTGCGTATGCTCCACTCCAATTTAGAGAATAGGTAATCAGGTAGCAGAGTTACATAATATACTACACTAAATCTGGAAGCTATGTGCTTCTGTGCTAAATGGGTAATAAAACCACCCTTTCATCAGCTTTCGGTCCACAAAAAAGCCAAAACAAACCATTAAAAAAAAAAAAAAAAAAAAATCAGGATTTTCCGTATAGCAGCCTTATGTTAACATTCCTATTAGGCAACAGCTGCTAGTATAACAGACTATTGTCAACCACTATTATAAAAGTGCAGATAACTTTTTACATAAAGTCAAGAAATACGTTAATACAATTTAAACCACCAGTCTACGTGCTTTTTGAGCAGCAAATGTCTTTGTAATGTTGGTGAAGTCAAGACTGCGAAGTATATCTGATTCAGCAGACATTATAGACAGTTTGGTGAGACGACTTTGGCTCATGGTTGTGCGTTGTAGATTTTTGATCCGTTTCATTTTTGAAAAAGATCGTTCACCTGAACAGTTAGTGATCATTAAAGTGAGATACATTTTTAAAGCAATTTCTGTGTTGGGAAAGGTATCTTTTACATCCTTGTCAAATATGGTATTGTACATAAATTGCTCTATGCTGCAGTCATCTGTTTTTTTATCGAGAAACAAAGAAATGAATGACTGAAACTGAATTAGCTCGTCACCAAAGGTTGTGCCCAGATCATGCTTGTAGAAAGCGGACAACTTTTCTGCTGCAATTTTAATTGAATCAAAGTCCATCACTGGAAAGTTTATAAAGAATCCAAATAAATCACACACTTCACTGTAAGCTCCTAGTCGATGCTCCAGACACACTAAAAGTTTGTCAACACATGGGAGAAAGGCCTTAACATAAAAGGTCTCCTTGGGTGTTAAGTGTGCTTCTTCACTGTGTCCATAGTCAAGTGGCTGCTGACGGACATTCCGGCGTTGAAGTCGACGATGTTGCACAGTATATTCTTCAGTATCTGTGAGACGCTTGCCAGCTTCTTCAAATGCATCAAATTTAGTACGTTGTTCATTCATAAAATCTTTTAATGATTTCAAAACGGCAATTGCTGAATTTAGGTTGAGTTGAACGGACTGCAAAGTTTTGCTGCTGCTGTTAAAGCGCTGTAAAACAGTGTTCCAGAATTCTGCAAAAATCCCGGTCTCAAGTTTGCTCATCTGATCAAACAGTCCTTTTGCCATATTACGGCACTCTGACCTTTCTTCACAGTCAGCTGAAATTTCCAACAAAATGTCCATTATATTTTGATAGCCATGGACTAGTGCCTGACAAGCATCAGCACGACATGACCAACGTGTGTCACTTAGCTTTTTCGGCATGGACACAGAGAGGTCATTCTCATCAAGCTTGTCTTTAAGCTTTTTGTAGCGCTTGGTTGAGCCAGTAAAGAATGCATACAGAGCTTGTATGAAATCAAAAAACTTGACAGCCTCACTACACGAATTTGCAGCATCCTTTCCAACAAGGTTTAGTGAGTGTCCAAAACAAGGTATATACATTGCATATTTATTCAGGGTAACAATTTTTGCTTGCATACCCTTGTAGTGACCAGACATGTTGCTTGCATTGTCGTAACTCTGTCCACGGCATTCTTGTATGGAAAGTCCAACATTGTTAAGGAATTTTAGAAGCGCATTCGCCATCTCTTCTCCTTTGTGCCCCGTTGAGGGTAAGAAGGTTAGAAAACGCTCCACAGGTTGATTCCCTTCTAAGTAACGTAAAATCACTGTGAGCTGATCAGTATGGGAATAATCTTCAGATGAATCTACAGATACTGAGTAGTACTTTGCCATTTTAACCCGGTTGATGACATCTTCCAAAATTTTTTCCCCTGTAATCTGTATAAGTTCTTCACAGACATTTGCTGATAGATAGCTTGTAAATCCTTTGCCCTTGTTTGCCTTGGTTTGGATGTGTTGTGCTAGGAAAGCATCATACTCCGACAGTAATTCCAAAATTCCAAGATAGTTGCCATTGTGTTTGGATCCAATAACTTGGTCATCTCCTCTAAAAGCCAATCCTCTTTCGGCAAGAAAAATGATGACACTAAGCAACCGATTTACTAGATTTTGACCATAGCTTGTCAGCTCTTCAATCTCTTGTTGCATTTTATGGTCAATCCGACCCTCCAGTTTCGAATATTTGGCTGTATCAATCACAGCATGAATATGGTTTTGAGACTGTTCGTGTGATGAAATTCGTTCACTGGCATGTTTCCAGTCGCTGAAACCATCATTGGAAAATGCATTTCGTGATGCACTAAACAATTTGCAGTCAAAACAGTAGATTCTACCCATGTTTTTTGAGTAGCAAAGCCACTTTCTTTCAACCTTGTCTCCATTGGGACAGTTACGCATAAACATGTCGATAGTACAGCAACGTCCGTCTTTAAATGACGTTGCAAAACCTTCTTTCTTCAGTTGTTCCAGAGGCTTTCTCACTGACACATTTCCATTTTTTGACCAGTACTCCCGCATCTCAATAGTAGATATATTGGGCCACAAACCAATGTCAGTCATGAAACCTGACTGTTCCACAAATTCAGGCACTATATCAAATGCTTCCACAGTAGGCTCCACAGTATGGAGGCTAGGCAGCAAACCAGTATTTTGGAAAAGGCTTGGTTTCTCCATCTCCATGGGCACTGGTGTTGTTTCTAGTGGTGTTAATGGATCAGAAGACACTACTGCAGCAGATTCAGAGACTATGTCAGAGGTACTTTGAGCAGGAATCACTTCCTGAGAAGATGTACCAGCAGGTTCCTCAGAAGATCCACTTCTAGGTATAAGAAAACCAGTAATTCTTGGTATTCTGCATAGTTTTTCCTCCAACTCCTGCTTCTTCTTTCGCTTCTGTGCACCACTCAGAGATTTTGACATATTGAGGGCTAATAGGCTCTTCAAAAAATAGATGTGACTGACACCTGCATTATAAAAATAAATTATGCTCTGTGCAGTCTCTTATTACCTTATAATAAATGCTTATATGTTGTAGCGTTCAGTAGTAAAATGCTAGACTCCCAAACCACTTTTTTCCCCCTCATGTTCAAGTCATGTACACTGCTCTATGCACATTACCCATCCAATAGTCCATCTTAGGAGTGAGCAAATGAGGGTGGCTACATTCCTTCACATAGTACAGTAGGACCATGAAGAAGGAACTCATACATCCTCTAACAGAAAGTCACATCATAGCATCCACAAAAGGGAGATTTGGAGGAAGCTGAGAACAAGAGAATGTTTTTTTTTTTTTGGTTCAGAATATAATGTATATACCAGGGGTCTTGAATTAAAATTTATGGAGGTCCAGTTGTTAAAATATTCATTAGTCAGAGATCTGAATATCATGTTTGTACTATAACATCTCAGCAGTGCTTACATCACATTCGCAGACCCCCTTCACAGCAGTCCCAAGGTGTCCTCAGTTCCTTTTCATGTCACAGCACCCCATTACATTACAGCCTCGTCATATCACAGCCCCCATTACATTACAGCCTCTTCACATCACAGCGCCCCATTACATTACAGCCTCGCCATATCACAGCCCCCATTACATTACAGCCTCGTCATATCACAGCCCCCATTACATTACAGCCTCGCCATATCACAGCCCCCATTACATTACAGCCTCTTCACATCACAGCGCCCCATTACATTACAGCCTCATCACATCACAGCCCCCATTACATTACAGCCTCATCACATCACAGCGCCCCATTACATTACAGCCTCATCACATCACAGCGCCCCATTACATTACAGCCTCATCATATCACAGCCCCCATTACATTACAGCCTCATCACATCACAGCCCCCATTACATTACAGCCTCTTCACATCACAGCCCCCATTACATTACAGCCTCGCCATATCACAGCCCCCATTACATTACAGCCTCGTCATATCACAGCGCCCCATTACATTACAGCCTCGTCATATCACAGCCCCCCATTACATTACAGCCTCTTCACATCACAGCGCCCCATTACATTACAGCCTCGTCATATCACAGCGCCCCATTACATTACAGCCTCGCCATATCACAGCGCCCCATTACATTACAGCCTCGCCATATCACAGCCCCCATTACATTACAGCCTCATCACATCACAGCCCCCATTACATTACAGCCTCATCACATCACAGCGCCCCATTACATTACAGCCTCATCACATCACAGCGCCCCATTACATTACAGCCTCGCCATATCACAGCCCCCATTACATTACAGCCTCATCACATCACAGCCCCCATTACATTACAGCCTCATCATATCACAGCCCCCATTACATTACAGCCTCGCCATATCACAGCCCCCATTACATTACAGCCTCATCATATCACAGCCCCCATTACATTACAGCCTCTTCACATCACAGCCCCCATTACATTACAGCCTCATCACATCACAGCCCCCATTACATTACAGCCTCTTCACATCACAGCCCCCATTACATTACAGCCTCTTCACATCACAGCCCCCATTACATTACAGCCTCATCATATCACAGCCCCCATTACATTACAGCCTCATCACATCACAGCCCCCATTACATTACAGCCTCATCACATCACAGCGCCCCATTACATTACAGCCTCATCACATCACAGCGCCCCATTACATTACAGCCTCGCCATATCACAGCCCCCATTACATTACAGCCTCATCACATCACAGCCCCCATTACATTACAGCCTCATCATATCACAGCCCCCATTACATTACAGCCTCGCCATATCACAGCCCCCATTACATTACAGCCTCATCATATCACAGCCCCCATTACATTACAGCCTCTTCACATCACAGCCCCCATTACATTACAGCCTCATCACATCACAGCCCCCATTACATTACAGCCTCTTCACATCACAGCCCCCATTACATTACAGCCTCTTCACATCACAGCCCCCATTACATTACAGCCTCATCATATCACAGCCCCCATTACATTACAGCCTCTTCACATCACAGCCCCCATTACATTACAGCCTCATCACATCACAGCCCCCATTACATTACAGCCTCACCATATCACAGCCCCCATTACATTGCAGACATTTCCACATTATAGTGCCCCTTTACACATCACAGCGCCCCTGTCAGAGTCCCCTTCATGTCCAGGGCTGGACTGGGACAAAAATGTGGCCCTGGACTTCATCCAGACCGGCCCAGGGCATAATACATCAGGGGACAGCACATCAGGGCACAGGACACAGAACATCATGGCACAGCACATCAGGGCACATCATGGCACAGCACATCAGGGTACAGAGCCCAGCACATCAGGGCACAGGGTACAGCACATCAGGGCACAGAACCCAGCCATAGGTGTGCGCAGCCTCTTGCATTAGGGTGTGCACCCCAAAGCTCAAATACATATGCGTGTGTATATGTACTGATGGTGTCAGTAGGGCAGTGGACAGTGTAATTTTGTTAATTTTCTTTTCCAAAAATTTTTGGCTTGTATAACATTTTTGGGGGGGATGAAATATCAGTGGTCTAAACAGGGGGGAATATGCAGCACACAAGGCAATTAGGGTGTGCCCAGACACACCTGGCACACCCTGTGCGCACACCTATGAACCCAGCTCATCAGGGCACAGGGTACAGCACATCAGGGTACAGGGTACAGCACATCAGGGTACAGGGTACAGCACATCAGGGCACAGGGTATAGCACATCAGGGCACAGGGTACAGCACATCAGGGTACAGTACATCAAGGCACAGTACATCAGGGCACAGTACATCACGGCACAGTACATCACGGCACAGTACATCACGGCACAGTACATCACGGCACAGTACATCAGGGCACAGTACATCACGGCACAGTACATCACGGCACAGTACATCAGGGCACAGTACATCAGGGCACAGTACATCAGGGCACAGTACATCACGGCACAGTACATCAGGGCACAGTACATCACGGCACAGTACATCACGGCACAGTACATCACGGCACAGTACATCAGGGCACAGTACATCACGGCACAGTACATCAGGGCACAGTACATCACGGCACAGTACATCAGGGCACAGTACATCACGGCACAGTACATCACGGCACAGTACATCAGGGCACAGTACATCAGGGCACAGTACATCAGGGCACAGTACATCAAGGCACAGTACATCACGGCACAGTACATCACGGCACAGTACATCAGGGTACAGTACATCAGGGTACAGTACATCAGGGTACAGTACATCAGGGTAGGGCTGGGAAAAAAATCGATTTAAATCTTGAATCGAGTTGAGAGGTCAAATCGATTCAAAATTTAAGCAAATCGATTTTTTTGGATTTTTTTTTTCACCGCGCCAGTCCTGAGGCTCTGCGGGCATGAGCTTTTAGGCGAGGCCGCGGCTTCGGCCTAGTCCGTGGCGTCCGGCCTCGTGGACTAGGCCGAAGCCGCGGCCTTGCCTAAAAACTCATGCCCGCAGCGCCTCCGGACCGGCGCGGACACCGCGCCGGGCCTGAAGAGCTGCGGGCAAGGAGTTTTTAGGTGAGGCCGCGGCTTTGGCCTAGTCCACGAGGCCGGACGCCACGGACTAGGCCGAAGCCGCGGCCTCGCCTAAAAGCTCATGCCCGCAGCGCCTCGGGACCGGCGCGGTTCCCAAAAAAAAAAAAAACTTGATTCGAATCGTGAATCGAGTTTTTTTTAAGAGAATTGAAGATTTTTTTTTTTAAGAAAATCTCCCTGCCCTACATCAGGGCACAGTACATCAGGGCACAGTACATCAGGGCACAGTACATCAGGGTACAGGACATCAGAGCACAGGCCACAGTACATCAGGGCACACGACATTGGGGCACAGCACATCAGGGCATGGGGCACAAAGCACATCAGGGCATGGGGCACATCAGGGCATGGGGCACATCAGGGCATGGGGCACATCAGGGCATGGGGCACATCAGGGCATGGGGCACATCAGGGCACATCAGTGTACATTGGGGCACATCAAAGCACATGGGGCACATCAGAGTACTTTGGGGTACATCGCCGCGGACCTCACCGCAGAACAACTGGGAAACCCCAGTTAAGAAACGATGTAATAGGCAAATTATGCGGAACCGGCCCACTGAGCCATCGGCCCACCGGGAAACTCCCGGTAGTCCCAATGGCCAGTACATGCCTGTTCATGTCATAGTGCCCCTTTACACATCACAGCACCCCAATTACATTGCAGCCATTGTCACATCACACATTCACATGTATGTGTTTTGGTGGCCCACATTTGCGCAGGCACAGCAGCCCATTCATTTGAATGGGCTGCCATGCCTGCGTTTCCTGCAGAAAAAAAAGGTGCATGCAGCATTTTAAAAATGCAGTGGCCTTGAAATTCATTCGGCTTTTGCACCATGCGACTTACCTGCAGTTCCTGCGCACACAAACGTACTGTGTTTTTAAAAGCGTGGCCTAAACATCTAAAAATGCAGCAAGTTTGCCGGAGCAGGAACTGCAGGTAAGTCACATAAAAATGAACAGACAGTGCTGTATTTCATTGCTTGATGTGCATAGGTGTGTGCAGCCCTATTAAATGCTGCATGCACCTTTTTTTTGCAGGAAACGCAGACATGGTAGTCCATTCAAATGAATGGGCACTGTGCCTGCGCAAATGTGGGCCACCAAATTACATACATGTGAACCAGCTAGGCCCAAAATAAGCCCTTTAAGCAGTTCACACTGAGGCGCTTTGCAGGCGCTATAGCGCTAAAAATAGTGCCTGCAAAGTGCCCTGAAACAGCGGCTCCATTCACTCCAGTGTGAAAGCCCCGAGGTCTTTCACACTGGAACGGTGCCCTGGCAGGACATCAGAAAAAGTCCTGCCAGCGGCTTCTATGGAGCGCATTAGGAGCGGCGAACTCACCGCTCCTAAAGTGCCCATGCCCATTGAAATCAATGGGCAGCGCCGCTGAACCACCAGCAAAGCGCCGCTACGGCAGCGCTTTGCCGGCGGTTCAGCGGCGCTGCCCATTGATTTCAATGGGCAAGGGCGCTTTAGGAGCGGTGAGTTCTTTTAACCCTTTTTCGGCCGCTAGCAGGGGTTTAAAGTGCCCCGCTAGAGGCCGAAAAGCGCCACAAAAAGGACGGTAAATCGCCACTAAAAATAGTGGCGTTCTACCACCAATGCCTGGGTGCTTTCAGTGTGAAAGCAGCCTAAATACAGTATGCCATGTTCCTGTAAATCATGCTGTGTGTGCTCTCCTCTGAGGCCTCACTCAGCCTGGACAGTGGACTGCAGATCTGCTCATTTTTTTTAACTTTAATACACAAGACATGGCATGGGGATAGGGGGAGAGGGAGCCAGGGGGGGAGAAAAGACCTTACCTGGTGGTGAACGGTGGAAATCTCAGCTAAATTCTCCACACAGGCTTCAGTGCACTCTCCACTCCGCGCTGCCCAGGGCCCTGTCTCACTCCTCCTCCGCTTCTCCGCTCCTCCGAGTCCGATCGCTGGTACACAGCTGTCTGCACACATAGCAAGGGGCGGGGCCAGAGCGTCAGTGGAGCTCAAGGCCCCGCCCACCCGCGTCCCGCTCCTCAAATTTAAAAAAAAAAAAAGGCACTGGCACTGTGGGCGCCGTGCGAGCCGCCGCGGCTGACATTTTTCAGCGCCGATTTGCGGGCAGCACGCAGGGTTAACGGGCAGCTCTGCTTTGGGCCCCAAGAAATGACAGGGCCCTGGGCAGCTGCCCCGTTTGCCCTGCGCTAAAGACGGCCCTGCTCAAGACTATTCCAAGATCAAACTTACCTCATCTCTTCCTTCTACATTGCAACCCAATGAAGATGACCATATACTATCCAGTCACTGCACAATATTTGTGGCTATTGTATCTTAGATAACACACAAGATGTGCAAGATAAAGCTTGTGCTTGACACAAGACAGTTTCTACCAAAATGTATATTTTAAGTATTATGGTGTGAGGGAGTTCAGGCCATTGGGGGTTGTAAGTTTGAAGTGTGTTAGGAAGCTTACAAACTATACTATTAAATTGATTTTAAAGGATGATTTAAAAAAATATAAAAACAAATGTGTTATACTTACCTGCTCTGTGTAATGGTTTTCCACCATTTAGCTTTATTTTTTAACCAGTAATCTTTCCTATAGCTTTTAGATCTGTATTGATTGTTACTTCCACGAACCAATTCAGACCTGATACCACTGGACATAAAAATTAGGTGTCTCAGCCAAAACTATATTTTTTTCAGGTTGTACTGAATCAGTTTGGGTAGTTGTTGCAATAATTAGGCCAAACTAGAAGTAAAAGTTAAAAAAAGCAATTACATATCCAAAATGTGTGATGCTAGAATACAATGCATCAATGCTGTCCATAAAAATTGTACTGTTTTATAACACCACACAGCTTAAAAGCATTTAATGTAATTTAAAGGACTGGTGTTCTTCCCATGTCGTCTTTGGAGTCACATTTAACAGAGGACCTTGTCCCTAATGTAAGGTACTGTTTAAATTTTTTTTTGCATTGGTACATGTCCCCCATGGCAGTGTCCATCTCCTCATGCCCTTTTTTGAAAATGACTTTGCTATTAGTCTTGAAAATGGCCAGACTGAACTTGACCACATTTACTCACCCCTTGTCAAGATATTTAGAAAGGATAAACAGTAGGATAAAGAAGTGTATAGACTTTAAGTACATGAGTGCTGCTGGGTTTATATAGGAGAAAAACTGCCAAGTATGCCAAAGGTATTTATATTTCATACCTTCCATTAGAGATATAAAAAGACGTGCAGATTCTTTATGTTACAGCAGACCACTATGCATCGAGAACAAATGGATTTAAAAAAAAAAAAAAAACACTTATCATGGAATGCAGTCAATGTCAGTAAGGGCATGCCAGTAGACAACATAGTTCCTCTAGACTGACTTCGTGCCTCTTTAACCACTTCAGCCCCGGAAGATTTGGCTGCATAATGACCAGAGCATTTTTTGCGATACGGCACTGCGTTGGGTTAACTGACAATTGCCTGCTCATGCAACGCTGTACCCAAACAAAAATTACCTCCTTTTTTTCCCACAAATAGAGCTTTCTTTTGGTGGTATTCGATCATCTCTGCGGTTTTTTATTTTTTGCACTATAAACAAAAAAAGAGCGACAGATTTTCTACAAGAAATATCCCCTAATTTTTTTTAAAAAGCTAATTTTTTTCTCAGTTTAGGCCGACATGTATGCTTCTACATATTTTTGTTAATACAAATCGCAATAAGCGTATATTGACTGGTTTGCGCAAAAGTTATAGTGTTTACAAAATAGGGGATAGATTTATGGCATTTTTATTTTTTTTATTTTTTTTTACTAGTAATGGCGGCGATCTGCGATTTTTTTTTATCGTGACTCTGACATTATGACGGACACATCGGACACTTTTGACACATTTTTGGGATGATTGACAATTATATAGCGACCAGTGCTATAAAAATGCACTGATTACTGTATAAATGTCACTGGCAGGGAAGGGGTTAACACTAGGGGGCGATCAAGGGATTAATTGTGTTCCCTGACGGTGTGTTCTAACTGTAGGGGGAGGGGACTGACTAGAGGGGATGACAGATCGTGGTTCCTAGCTATTAGGGACTCACGATCTGTCTCTCCTCACAGAACAGAACTGGGATTTGTATGTTCTGCTTCTTATGCCCACGATCGCTCGTGGCCGGCGGATAAAGAAAAAAACCTCCCATTGCGTAAAAACTTTAAGATAAACAAGATTTTGTTAAAGGCCAAAGTGGGCTCTTACATTGAAAGTGGTTATAAAAACAATAATGGTGCAGTGCGTTGTAGACAGATTTGTAGACACCTCTTACATCACTTCCGGTTCATTCGGTATATCCGGCCACACCCTATGCATTACTTCACAACACGTGTACCCTGATGAAGTCACGTGTTGTAACGTAACGTGTAGGGCGTGGCCGGATATACCAAACGAACCGCAAGTGATGTAAGAGGTGTCTATAATGCTGTCTACAACGCTCTGTTTGCACCGTTATTGTTTTTATTACCGCTTTCAATGTAAGAGCCCACTTTGGCCTTCAATAAATCTTGTTTATCTTAACGCTTTTACACTATGGGAGGTTTTTTCTTTATCCCTAAATAATATTTGAAAACATCGAAACCATCATATGATTGGGAGCCTTGAAAGTCGGTGACACTATTGGAAATCCTCAACCGAGTCCAGCATCACCAGGAACCAAAGTTTTCTTGAGAGATTTGGAGTTGGAGATTTGATCTTTCTCTAGGCGATCGTTAAGGCTGATTGTATTCCTCATTGAGGTAAGAGCTCTGGGAGCATTAAGTTTACAAGGACCACGAGGATTACACACAGAAGAATTGTTTGTCACATGACTTTTTGGCACATTGCTTGAAAGGACTTTTTTTTTTACATTGCACAACAATTAGACATTTATATTGTTATTGTGTATTTCATTTGCCCCAGTCATTTCTTTGTTTAGGTATAGGAAGTTGTGCTGATCACTATTTATTCATGCCGCAGTATAATGTTGGCGGCTGTTCGGCAAGCAGTTTAAAGCTAATTCATGTCCCCTCTCTACATGTAGCATTTGGCTAAAACGTATGCGCATGCGCGAATGCATATCGACACTCGCAGAGGTGTGCGCACACGTTCGCATACACGTGCACATTAGCGTGCTCACGTGCACAGCTGACAGATGTTGGCGCCAAATGGGCTAATTAAATTGTGCCAGTGCTCTGGTTCAGTGCTGCTTTGTCTTTCAGCCTCCTATGTATCCTGATCCCAGTTGCTGTCCTGGGTTGCCTGACCACTCTCTGAACTCCGCCAGCATCGACCCCGGCTTGTCCTTGACCTCTGCTTCTGTCTGCTCCTTTGGCTTCTCTTCCACTGATTTGCTCCTAACCCAGATTTTGCCCAGACCATGCTCCTGCCTGCTCCTCTGTACCTAATCCTTCCTGCCGGTGTATGACCCAGCTTACCTGACTCTGCTTCCTGACACATCCTGTTGTGCCTGCTGTCCTATAGTCTGCCATTCACCAGCTGTCTACCAGCTTCTCTGAAGACTACTGAAGACTCCTCTGCCTGGCTAGAATACCACTCTGCACTCCTGCACCTTCTGTTCACAATACCAGGGGTCCCGAGTCAGAGGAGTAAGAGAGGCCTTCCTCATCATTTCCGGCTCTGCTGCCAGGTACATGATAGTAAATATATAAGTTTCAAAAAATTGGGTCTGCATTTCGACGATTCATCAAATTATTTAGACATAAAAATTCAGGCGCCAAAATGAACCGTTAACAGAAGAATGTTGTTGAAGCCTCAGAGCATTTAGAGCCCCCCACTAAACGCTAAACTACAGCCGGAAAAGCAGTTGACATGTCACTCCTGCAATGCATAACATCACACCCATGGCAAATTTAACACCACATGCCGAATTGACAGGTGGTTCCAGGCAATAAAGTCAATGAGGCTGCACCGCAAGAGCAAGCCAAAACGCTTATCTCATGGTTGTGGCGCATTAGCCCAATGCTGTTCAGCGGAAGAATGAAGAAAGAACAGGCACCTCCCAGCTCCTGAATGGCTGACAGGGGCTGCTTAACCATGCTCTGAAAGTAAATCCAGTGTGGATCACTTTCAAAACTTTGGCTAGTGAGACCCTAGCTTAGGTGGTTGAAGCCACTGTGACAATTTATATTGTTTTCTGCTTGAATTAGAATTTTTACTTATTTTGTAGCAAGGCTGCTGAATAGTTAACACATCACAATAAAAGCTTCACTTGCAGTAAAAGCCACGCAAGTCCTGACAACAGAAAAACACTGAACTGCCTAAGGGACAGTTCCTGAGTTCACATGTCTCTAAATCTGCAAGTAATCAAAATGTGCAAAACTTTTAAGGCCTACTGATGTAATGTGGTCTCTGTGGTCAGACCAAAACAGTTTACATTTTTACTGTGTCTTAAAAAGGTAATTCCCTATGTGATTGAAAAAATATGATGGGATTCTACTTAGCTTAGAAATAACATCATCTACAAAATTGTTACACTTGCTGTATAGACACCGTGCTACTACAGTATCGTACCATGTTAGCCATCAATTAATGCAGAAAGATTAATAGTTTTTAGTAATACACTTTTTTTATTAACCATTACTCTCTACACACGGTCGGATTTTCTGACGGAAAAAGTGTGATAGGACCTTGTTGTCGGAAACAACATTTTCCATCGGAATTTCCGACACACAAAGTTTGAGAGCAGGCTATAAAACTTTCCGACAACAAAATCCGTTGTCGGAAATTCCGATTGTGTGTACACAAATCCGACGCACAAAGTGCCACGCATGCTCAGAATAAATTAAGAGATAAAAGGGGTTGTAAAGGCAGAATTTTTTTTATCTTAATACATTCTATGTGCAGCAGCTGCCCCAGCACCCCCTAATACTTGCCTGAGCCCCATTTCTATCCAGCGATGTCCACGAGTGTTTCTGCCTTCTGAGCTATGATTAAGCACTGCTTATAGTGTGAAACGCATCAGCTCTTCTGTCCGTTCTGCTGTGGCATGTATTTTTGATCGTGTTTTTTGAATAAAAGGCAATTTTTGGAGTGCGGCTGTCCAGAACTTCTTCCTATTACATTGCTTTCGCCTTCCGCGACTCTCCCTCCTGATTGGCTAAGATAGAGCCATGGCGCCATTGGCTTCCGCTGCTGTCATTTAAATTCAGTTAGCCAATCAGGAGAGAGAGAGGGGTGGAGCTGAACTGGGGTTCCTTGTCTGAATGGACACACGGAGCTGCGGCTCATATGCATATTGACAGAAAAACACAGAATTGTTGACATTTTTGCAGATTTATTAAAAAAGAAAAACTGAAATATCACATGGTCCTAAGTATTCAGACCCTTTGCTGTGACACTCATCTATTTAACTCGGGTGCTGTCCATTTCTTCTGATCATCCTTGAGATGGTTCTACACCTTCATTTGAGTCCAGCTGTGTTTGATTATACTGATTGGACTTGATTAGGAAAGCCACACACCTGTCTATATAAGACCTTACAGCTCACAGTGCATGTCAGAGCAAATGAGAATCATGAGGTCAAAGGAACTGCCTGAAGAGCTCGGAGACAGAATTGTGGCAAGGCACAGATCTGGCCAAGGTTACAAAAAAATTTCTGCTGCACTTAAGGTTCCTAAGAGCACAGTGGCCTCCATAATCCTTAAATGAAAGACGTTTGGGACGACCAGAACCCTTCCTAGAGCTGGCCGTCCGGCCAAACTGAGCTATCGGGGGAGAAGAGCCTTGGTGAGAGAGGTAAAGAAGAACCCAAAGATCACTGTGGTTGAGCTCCAGAGATGCAGTCGGGAGATGGGAGACAGTTGTAGAAAGTCAACCATTACTGCAGCCCTCCACCAGTTGGGGCTTTATGGCAGAGTGGCCCGACGGAAGCCTCTCCTTAGTGCAAGACACATGAAAGCCCGCATGGAGTTTGCTAAAAAAAAACACCTGAAGGACTCCAAGATGGTGAGAAATAAGATTCTCTGATCTGCTGAGACCAAGATAGAACTTTTTGGACTTAATTCTAAGCGGTATGTGTGGAGAAAACCAGGCACTGCTCATCACCTGTCCAATACAGTCCCAACAATGGTTGTGGCAGCATCATGCTGTGGGGGTGTTTTTCAGCTGCAGGGACAGGACGACTGGTTTCAATCGAGGGAAAGATGAATGCGCCAAGTACAGGGATATCCTGGACGAAAACCTTCTCCGGAGTGCTCAGGACCTCAGACTGGGCCGAAGGTTTACCTTCCAACAAGACAATGACCCTAAGCACGCAGCTAAAATAACGAAGGAGGGGCTTCACAACAACTCCGTGACTATTCTTGAATGGCCCAGCCAGAGCCCTGACTTAAACCCAATTGAGCATCTCTGGAGAGACCTAAAAATGGCTGTCCACAACGTTTACCATCCAACCTGACAGAACTGGAGAGGATCTGCAAGGAGGAATGGCAGAGGATCCCCAAATCTAGGTGTGAAAAACTTGTTGCATCTTTCCCAAAAAGACCCATGGCTGTATTAGATCAAAAGGGTGCTTCTACTAAATACTGAGCAAAGGGTCTGAATACTTAGGACCATGTGATATTTCAGTTTTTCTTTTTTAATAAATCTGCAAAAATGTCGACAATTCTGTGTTTTTCTGTCAATATGGGGTGCTGTGTGTACATTAATGAGAAAAAAAATGATTTTAGCAAATGGCTGCAATATAACAAAGAGTGAAAAATTTAAGGGGGTCTGAATACTTTCCGTCCACACTGTACGGTTATTGCAATTTTTTTTTACCAAAAATATGTAGAAGAATACATATCAGCCTAAACTGAGGAAAACATTTGTTTGTTTGTTTTTTTAAATTTGGGCTATTTATTATAGCAAAAACTACAAAATATTGTGTTTTTTGCAAAATTGTCGCTCTTTTTTTTGTTTATAGCACAAAAAATAAAAACCGCAGAGGTGATCAAATGCCACCAAAAGAAAGCTCTATTTGTGAGGAAAAAAGAACATAAATGTTGTTTGGGTACCACGTTGCTTGACTGCGCAATTATCAGTTAAATCGACACAGTGCCGTATCGCAAAAAAACAGCCTGGTCAGGAGGGGTGCAAATCCTTCCAGGGCTGAAGTGGTTAATGTGCTGGAAAATTCTGCATTTGTAGCATATACAGAACATGCTACAGCAAAACTGGCATTTCTAAAGAAAAAAATTCCATTCAAAATGACTTGTGGTTACAATTGCCAGCAGCCCGCTAAGGTGTGCCCGCCACCCCAAAGCACCTTGTCCCCATGTTGATGGGGACAAGGGCCTCTTCCCGACAACCATGGGCTGTGGTTGTTGGGGTCTGTGAGACGTCACATGGTGTCAGGAGAGGGCAGGGCCACCCAGTTACGTCACCGAATGGCCCCGCTCTTGCCTATATAAGAGCTGTCAAAGAGAAGAGAGAGCGTATACGGCGGAGAATTTTCATTTTTTCCTATCTTTCGGGTCCGTCGGGCGGTGTGATTGACGGTGAATTATACTGTAGGACACTTTTTTCTTTTTTAATAAAGGATTTGTCAAAAACTGCCTCTTGCGGTTTTTACTTTTTTACACTTTTTTAATGAATAGGTATTGGTACCATGTACCCGATACCCATTCACATTGGGGGAGGGGGCAGGATCTGGGGGCCCCCTTGTTAAAGGGGGCTTCAAGATTCCGATAAGCCCCCCACCCGCAGACCCCGGCAACCACAGCCCAGGTTTGTTGGGCAGAAGCCATTATCCCCATCAACATGGAGACAAGGTGCTTTGGGGTGGGGGCGCAAACCCCGCTGTCCCAAAGTACCCACCCCCCATGTTGAGGGCATGTGGCCTAGTATGGTTCATGAGGGGGGGTGCTCATCCCTCTATCTTGACCTGCCAGGCTGCATGCTCAGATAAGGGTCTGGTATGGATTTGGTGGGGGGGGGGGGGGCCCACGCCATTTTTTTCTTTATTTTTTAATAGCCAAGTGCTGCCAATTGTAACCGCGAGTCATTTAAAATGGGATTTTTCTCTTTAAAAATATCAGTTTTGCTGTAGCATGTTCTCTATATGCTACAAATGTGGCACTTTACAGGCACATTAAGGGGACGATATTTAAAAGAATTTTTCATTTTCATTGTTGCACTTTAAGCATCATTAACCACTTACCAACCGGCCCATAGCCGAATGACGCCTGCAGGGCGGTTGGATAACTCTGGGAGGGCGTACTATAACGTCCTCCCAGAATTCCCCTCTCGCGCGCCCCCTGGGGCGCGCACC
This sequence comes from Lithobates clamitans, assembly GCA_037952925.1. Classification (NCBI taxonomy): domain Eukaryota; kingdom Metazoa; phylum Chordata; class Amphibia; order Anura; family Ranidae; genus Lithobates; species Lithobates clamitans. The sequence continues at coordinate 2,163,610 of JBBGZY010000906.1, forward strand.
CGAACACATCCATGACCGCCGGGTCCGGAGGACCCGGCGCATCACGGATCCCGGTAAATGGCCGCTGATCGCGGCCGTTTACCATGTGATCGCGCCGTCAAATGACGGCGCGATCACATGTAAACAGACCGGCGTCATCTGATGACGCCGGTTCCTCTCCTCCCCCTCTCCTCCCCGTCTGTGTACCGATCGGTACACAGTGACCGGAGAGGCGGATGGATGGATGTCTGCAGCGCTGTGGGCTGTATGTGTAGTGCCCATAGCGCTGCACAGAGACATCCAGGCATCCATCCATCCCTGCTCAGCCATCCCTAACGCTCTGCAATGCTGTGCAATACTCTGCAACACCCCCACAATACTCTGCAATACTCTGCAACACCCCCACAATACTCTGCAATACCCCCACAATACTCTGCAATACCCCCACAATACTCTGCAATACTCTGCAATACCCCCACAATACTCTGCAATACTCTGCAACACCCCCACAATACTCTGCAATACTCTGCAACACCCCCACAATACTCTGCAATACTCTGCAACACCCCCACAATACTCTGCAATACTCTGCAACACCCCCACAATACTCTGCAATACTCTGCAATGCTGTGCAATACTCTGCAACACCCCCACAATACTCTGCAACACCCCCACAATACTCTGCAATACCCCCACAATACTCTGCAATACCCCCACAATACTCTGCAATGCTGTGCAATACTCTGCAATACCCCCACAATACTCTGCAATGCTGTGCAGTACTCTGCAATACCCCCACAATACTCTGCAATACCCCCACAATACTCTGCAATACCCCCACAATACTCTGCAATACCCCCACAATACTCTGCAATGCCCCCGCCATACTCTGCAATGCCCCCACAATACTCTGCAATGCCCCCGCCATACTCTGCAATGCCCCCGCCATACTCTGCAATGCCCCCGCCATACCCTGCAATGCCCCCACCATACTCTGCCATGCCCCCGCCATACTCTGCCATGCCCCCGCCATACTCTGCCATGCCCCGCCATACCCCGCCATACTCTGCCATACTCTGCCATACTCCGCCATACTCCGCCATACTCCGCCATACCCTGCCATACTCCGCCATACTCGCCCTCTGTATGTGGCCAGGCTGTGGAAGTCTCACACATGTGGTATCGCCGTACTCAGGAGGAGCAGGGGAATCTATTTTGGGGTGTCATTTTTGGTATGTACATGTTATGTGGTAGAAATATTGTATAAATGGACAACTTTGTGTTAAAAAAAAAATGCGTTTTAACCACTTCCCGCCCACCGGCCGTCATACAACGTCCTTGACTTTGTGCGGAGATATCTGAATGATGGTTGCAGCTACAGGCATCATTCAGATATCGGCTTTTTCAGCCAGCGATTCCCTACACCATGAGAACGATCATAGCAGCTGTTCCACTGCTTGATCGTTCTTACGGGAGGCGAGAGGGGATGTCCCCCCCTCCCGCGCTTCTACCGACTCACCGCTACGATCGAAGCCAGGATCGTTTTTTTGTTTTTTTTTTATTTCAGGCTTCCCAGCCTAGAGGTGAGATGTGGGGTCTTATTGACCCCATATCTCACTGTAAAGAGGACCTGTCATGCCATATTCCTATTACAAGGATGTTTATATTCCTTGTAATAGGAATAAAAGTGGTCAAAATTTTTTTTTTTTGGAAAAAAGCATCAAACTAAAATAAATAAAGTAAAATGAACAATAAAAAAAAAAAAAAAAAATTTAAAGCGCCCCTGTCCCTGCGTGCTCGCATGCAGAAGCGAACGCATACGTAAGTCCCGCCCACATATGAAAACCGTGTTCAAACCACACATGTGAGGTATCGCTGCGATCGGTAGAGCGAGAGTAATAATTTTGGCCCTAGACCTCCTCTGTAACTCAAAACATGTAACCAGTAAAAAATTTTAAAGCGTCGCCTATGGGGATTTTTGAGTAGCAAAGTTTGGCACCATTCTACAAGCGTGTGCAATTTTGAAAGGTGACATGTTGGGTATCTATTTACTCAGTATAACTTCATCTTTCACATTATGCAAAAACATTGGGCTAACTTTACTGTTTTGGTTTTTGTAAAGCACAAAACAGTTTTTTTCCCAAAAAAAAGCGTTAAAAAAATTGCTGCGCAAATACCGTGCGAGATAAAAAGTTGCAACGACCGCCATTGTATTCTCTAGGGTCTTTGCTAAAAAAACATATATAATGTTTTGGGGTTCTATGTAATTTTCTAGCTAATAAATGATGATTTTTACATGTAGGAGAGAAATGTCAGAATTGGCCTGGAAGCTACAGAACGCCTGAAGGTGCTCCCCTGCATGTTGGGCCTCTGTATGTGGCCACGCTATGTAAAAGTCTCACACATGTGGTATCGCCGTACTCGGGAGTAATAGCAGAATGTGTTTTGGGGTGTAATTTGTGGCATGCATATGTGGTGTGTGAGAAATAACCTGCTAATATGACAATTTTGTGGGAAAAAAAAAAAGTAAAAAAAAAAAGTAAAAAAAAAACCTTGATTTTGCAAAGAATTGTGGGAAAAAATGACAACTTCAAAAATCTCACCATGCATCTTTCTAAATACCTTGGAATGTCTTCTTTCCAAAAAGGTATCATTTGGGGGGTATTTGTACTTTTCTGGCATGTTAGGGTCTCAAGAAATTAGATAGGCCGTCAGTACTTCAGGTGTGATCAATTTTCAGATATTCGCACCATAGCTTTTGGACTCTATAACTTTCACAAAGACCAAATAATATCCACCGATTTGGGTTAATTTTACCAAAGATATGTAGCGGTATAAATTTTGGCCAAAATATATGAAGAAAAATTACTAATTTGCAAAATATTATAACAGAAATGAAGAAAAATGCATTTTTTTACAGATTTTTCGGTATTTTTTCTTTTGCGGCGCAAAAAATAAAGAACCCAGCGGTGATTAAATACTACCAAAAGAAAGCTCCATTTGTGTGAAAAAAAGGACAAAAATTTCATATAGATACAGTGTTGCATGGCTGAGTAATTGTCATTCAAAATGTGAGAGCACCAAAAGCTGAAAATTGGTCTGGTTACTAAGGGGGTTTAAGTGCCCAGTTGTCAAGTGGTTAAAATCAATGCTCCTGAAAAAAAAATTTTTTATTGATACATGTCCCCCAGAGCAGTACCCAGACTTCCATACCCCCTTTATGGCCAATCACTTGCATATAATGCCGTAATTTTTTATTTATTCTTTTACCGACACTTTTTTATATACTATATAAATACCTGCTCTGTGCAATCATTTTGCAAAGAGCAGCCTCGTTCCTCTTCTTCTGGGGTGCCCAGCTGGCACTTCAGGCCCCTCCTCTTCATCGCTTGCCCCCACGAAAAAGACGCTTTCCCTGGGGGCACCTGTGCGGGCCAGCTCCCGAGTCCCGCTGCAGCGTATATTGACACAGACTGCAGGACTCGGCCCCGCGTCACTGGATTTGATTGACATTAACATTAAGTACCTGCTGCTTTCAATCTGTCCAATGAGGAGAGAGACAGCTGCTGGAGCCGCTGCGTTGGTGCACACCGCTGGATTGGATCGGGCTCAGGTAAGAAAAAGGGGGGGTCTGTGGGGAGCTGCAGCACAGAAGGTTTTTTTTTACCTTAATGCATATAATACATTAAGGTGAAAAACCTTGAGTCTTTACAACCACTTTAAGTAAAATCAGAACATCAGTGGCATCATGCTTGGGAAAGATGCCATAAGGTTTCTGCTTATGCATATGATCTTTTTTTTTAATAGTCATTCCCAATCTGATTGCTGAATTTAGTCGCCATGAGGAATTATCTGAGAAAAAATATAGGTATATACTGATTAGGGATGAGCCAAACACCTCCCGGTTCGGTTCGCACCAGAACATGCGAACAGGCAAAAAATTTGTGCGAACACCGTTAAAGTCTATGGGACACGAACATGAAAAGGATTATATGCAAGTTATTGCCATAAAAAGTGTATGGGGACCCGGGTACTGCCCCAGGGGACATGTATCAATGCAACAAAAAAGTTTTAAAAACAACAGTTTTTTCAGGAGCAGTAATTTTAAGAATGCTTAAAGTGAAACAATAAAAATAAAATATTCCTTTAAACATCATCCCTGGGGGGGTCCCCTTAGTCTGCCTGTAAAGTAGCGGATCTGTCTTGTCAGGGCTGGGCTCAGCCCTTCCTTCCCAGAGCTCTGTGCTCAGCTATCGGTTACTTGCCAAAGTCCTTCCACAGTGACTCACCTGGTCTTCATTTACTGCTCATCAGCTAGAGCTGCTGGTTATATAAACTCCTTGGATCAGATCTTCTGTGCCTTTGCCTTGGTCAACATATCCGGACTCTCTCTGCTGTGTTTTCCTGTGAAAGACTTTTGCTTGGCTGATTTTCCTTCAGGTTCCTGATCCTGTTTGCTGCACCCTACTTCTCTGATCTCTGGACTCCTGTTTCTCTGGCTTGTTCTGACTACCCGTCCTGGTTACCAAACTCTTTAACATTTTATTAAATAGTGTGATTTTTACTGCACTTCTGTCTCAGTCTGATTCATGGTTCCTGACATGGCTGATGTCTTTTACAATCCCGCAGCAAAATGACATTTCTAAAGTAAAAAATGTAATTTAAACTTACTCGCGGCTGTAATGTATTGCAGGCTCCCGGTATTATAGATAAAAATCAAGGAAAAAAGCGTTGTGGGTTCCCCCCAGTCCATTTGGGTCTTGTAGAGATATTAAGGGGAACACCACGCCTAAATAAAAAAAACAGCATGGAGCGCCCCCAAAATCCATACCAGGCCCTTCAGGTCTGGTATGGATTTTAAGGGGAACTCCACGCCAAGATTACAAAAAAATTGGCGTGGGGGTCCCCCCAAAATCCATACTAGACACTTATCTGAGCATGCAGCCTGAAGGACAGGATGGGGTCCCCCCCCAAAGCACCTTGTCCCCATGTTGATGGGAACAAGAGCCTCATTCCCCCAACAGTTACCCAGTGCTTGTGGGGGTCTGTGGGCGGGGGGGCTTATCAGAATCTGGAAGCCCCCTTTAACAAGTGGGCCCCTAGATCCCGGCCCCCCCCATGTGAATGGGTAGGGGTACATTATACCCCTACCCATTCACCATAAAAAAGTGTAAAAATGTAAAAATCACCAAAGACAGTTTTTGACAATTCCTTTATTAAAAAAGAAAAAAAAGTGTCTCGCAAGATCCATCCTTCTTCAATCATGGCACCGGCGGACCCAAAAAATATTAAAAAAAGAAGCTCCGCCTCAATGGGAGGCGTCCCACTGACTGCTGTCTTTTCGCGGGACGTCTCCCAGTGAGACAGAGATTTATTTATTCTATTTTTCAGGTCTGTCGGGCGGTGTGATTGAAGATGGATGTACATCGTGGGACACTTTTTTTGTTTCTTTTTTAATAATAGAATTGTCAAAAACTGTCTTTTATGATTTTTACTTTTTGACACTTTTTTTGGTGAATGGGTAGGGGTTCTGATAAGCCCCCCGCCCGCAGACCCCCACAACCACTGGGCAAGGGTTGTGGGGATGAGGCCCTTGTCCCCATCAACATAGAGACAGGGTGCTTTGGGGTGGACCCCAAAGCACTCTTCCTGACCTGCCAGGTTGCATGTTAGGATTTGGGTCTGGCATTTTTTAAAAATATTTTGGCGTGGGTTTCCCGTTAACCACTTCAATATACTGTGTTATATATACTACACTGGCTGCACTGACTGAATATAGAGTCTACACTGAATACCTTGTCTACACTAAATGCAGACTATATACTAGACTGTGCGTATATATTAAATACACTGCCTGCATACCACTAACTAACCTGTCTGCCTAATCTAGCTCAATCTATCTCCGTTCACACACTATATACGGCCGCTATGTAAGCAGCCTTATATAGTGTGAGGCGTGGACTTAGTTGCCCTGAGCCATGATTGGCCAAAGGCACCCTGCCTTTGGCCAATTATGGCTCTCGCAGCAGAGCGCACTGTGATTGGCCAAAGCATGCAGGTCAGGTGCATGCTTTGGCCAATCATCAGACGTCAATTATGGGGGGTTCCACGGCACTCAAATTACCCGCGAATGCCCCATATGTTTGGGCTCATCCCTAATACTTATGCGCAAACCACAGTAAACTAAGTGAAACAATATGTAGCAGTCAGCATTCAAATGTGTCCCCATATAAAAAGTGAATTAAATAAAGAGAAAATGCGGTGCTACCTACAACATGCTAATTAATGTTATGTGCATATAAATTTTCTTAATAAAAAAAAATCATGAATATGGTATGTGGCACAGCAATCAAGCACTATGCTGTGTTCTATCTCCTCCTCTCCTCAATTCACGGGCAATACAAAACAAATGAGATCATGGTGCAGTAATTTCATAAAAAACAATGGTTTTATTAAACTTAGTAACTTACATCTAAAACAGAGACAAACAACAGTGTCAAATTCAGGACTTCTGGTCTGGGCCGTGACTGGAAGTAACATTACCCGGCTCCTCACGACGTGTCACAAATTACGTGACTTTCTCGAGGCCCTTGAGATAGTCACGCGATTTATGATGCAATGCGTCGGGAGAAGCCGGGTGATGTTACGTCTGGTCGCAGCAAGACCGGAAGTCCTGAATTTGACGCTGCTGCTTGTCTCAGATGTAAGTTACTACATTTAATAAAACCAGTGCTTTTTATGAAATTACTGCACCATAGAGATCTCATTTATTTTGTATGGCCTGTGAATTGAGGAGAGGAGGAGATTGAACACAGCATAGTGCTTAATTGCTGTGCCACATACCATATTCCTGATTTTTTTACCATAAGGAGAGGAGAGTGGAACTTGATCTTCCAAAAAAGGATCCATTTAACAAAGTGTTGTCAGACCTGCTGTGGTCTCTGAAGAGAGGAGAGTGGAACATGCTCTGTCGTGAAGGATCCAGAGGCGTATCTAGTGAAAACGGCGCCCCTGTCAAAACATTCACCCCCTCACAGTACTGTAGTAGTATATCCTCCTCTGCCCATTTCACCCCCCACAGTAGTGTAGTGTCCTGACGTTCTTTGTTGTGGGGGAGTGCCACTGCCTCCGAGACCATCACTGAGTGCCTTGCCTTTCTTTGATCCTCCATCACACAATCCCTTCTGCCTCCATGATCCATGACTCCTGCCTCAATTATACCATTCCTCCATCACACCATCCCTCCCGCCTCCATGATCTATCCCTCCATCCCTCCTGCCTCCATGATCCATCTCCTGTCACCATCACACCATCCCTCCATGATCTATCCCTCCTGCCTCCATGATTCATCACACCATCACTCCTGCCTCCATAATCCATCCCTCCATCACACCATTCCTCCTGTCTCCATGATCCATCCCTCCATCACACCATTCCTCCCACCTCCATGATCCATCCCTCCATCTCACTATCACTCCCGCTTCAATGATCCATCCCTCCCACCTCCATGATCTATCCCTCGATCCCTCCTGCCTCCATGATCCATCCCTCCTGCCTCCATGATCCATCCCTACTGCCTCCATGATCCATCCCTCATTCCTCCATGATCCATCCCTCCTGCCTCCATCACCTCCTCTATTTATTACCTTAAGGTGTGCCTGCCCACCCTGAGCTGATCCGTTTGTGCTGTGGATGCCTGGGTTGGGCTGTCACACTGTGCCCGACTCTCTGGATCTTTAGAAAAAAACTCAGACCACTACGAGGGCTCCTCCGTTCCGCTTGCACAGCTTGTCTACTCCTGCTCCTGGTGACTGTTTTTAAATTCTGGCGCGCCTGGTGGGATGCGCCGTGAGATGACATCACTCGCCTTGCCACCTGTAGTAGCTCGCTGCCAGCTCAGCCTCTGTCAAGTCCGTCCTCATGGCTGGGCGGCCCCACCCGCTGGCCGAATATAGGAGCGGATCGGGCTGCTCTGGAAACTGCCAAAAAAATACAGGCAGCCGCGGTTGGCATTGGCAACACTGCTTTTTGCCCAGCCACTCACGAGCGCCCCTCTTCATATGGCGCCCATGGCACTTGTCATATGTGCCATACCCTGGATATGCCACTGACTATGTCAAAGCGCTGCTAGACCCGCTGGGGTCTTTCATTGAGGTGAGCTGCTAGGGCACACTCCTGGTGGATTACTGGATGGTGGAAGTAATAGTGAACTATTAAGAATTCATGTTGATTTAGCACCTGATTTTTCACATCTTAACATTCATATTGGACTAAAGCACATGCACTTTATCACTTTGGACTGTTTGTTTGACATGTCATCTCACTAAATTAACTTTTATTATGCTAGATACTGCTTGTGGACATCTTTTTTTGCATTTGGTTTATCTAGTGATTTATTTCTTTCTTTATTTATTTATTTTTGCTCACTTTTTTATCAATTATTCACATTATTTTTTGTTTCACTGCAGAGCTGATTTGCACCGTATTTGATTAAGAAAGTTTATATGCACATAACATTAATTAGCACATTGTAGGTAGCACCGCACTTTGTCTTTATTTAATGAGGAATTATCTACTTTCCATATAATTTATTAGAAATCAGAGGCACTTAGCTTGAACCTGCCCAAGGTCATGCTACAGAGACTCAAATCCAACATTGTTTTCAAATGGGTATCTTCTCATATGCGTTATCTCAGGATTCAGTTGGCTAGTGACCCTACTAGGCTATATTCATTCACCTTCTTGCCTCTTATCTCTTCCTTCTAAGATGGGTGGATGGTCCAAGCACACATTCTTGTAGATAGGTAGATGTAATTTGATTATTGTATGTGTGTCACCGGCGCAAAAACCACTACTATATTAAACGTATGTGTCAGGGTTGCTGCATTCAAAAAAAACCCTTCATTGAGATGAGCTAGAAATACTGGTTGGTGTGTGTGAATGCGCTACTCCCATAATACCCACCACCTGCAATATTCTCTTCCTGTTAATCCAAAAAAATCACTTTGATAAAATAATAAAATATAAAATCATGTGCATAATACTATAGCTCTAAATCAAACTGAAATATGACCATAATCCATCCAGTACATGAAAAAAAGTCCTTCAAACGTGCTGCAAAAAATCCTTTGGTAATTAATTGTGTTTCGCATCATAGAATGCGTAATCAGGAAGCTCTGATGACGCATTCTATGATGCGAAATGCGTAGAGGCTGCTGGGAGTTTTTTCACATCAGGTGACCGGACGTGAACGGGAACGAGGCTCGGAGCGCAAGCCGAGTGTGGAGACCGCAATACAACACCAGGCGGACCATGCAAACAGCCTAGTACCCATCCATAACTGCTGGATAAGCTTTGTGCCGGCTCGAGGGCACTTTTAAATGTGAGTTGATACTTTCTCTGTGAATTTTAAATAAATAGTTTAAGCATATTGCGCTATGATCGTTTTTGTCCCTTATGCTTTCCAATGAGGAACATTAAAGCCCAAGTTTAGCCGGTGAGGAGTGTTACTTAGGTGGAGTGGTTATCCCTTGCATGAACCAAAGGCGCATCTTTAATTAAGCATCTGGTGAGTGGCCAATCTGAATGGTGGAGGTGTTTCACTCAGTCACATATGATCACTGAAGGAACATAGGAGCACGCCAGTCACAATTAATTACCAAAGGATTTTTTGCAGCATGTTTGAAGGACTTTTTTTCATGTACTGGATGGATTATGGTCATATTTCTGTTTGATTTAGAGCTATAAGATTATGCACATGATTTTATATTTTATTATTTTATCAAAGTGATTTTTTTGGATTAACAGGAAGAGAATATTGCAGGTGGTGGGTATTATGGGAGTAGCGCATTCACACACACCAACCAGATGTAATTTGATCACACAGAATTTTTGGCCCACTATTATATTTGTTCCAAATGCTACCCATACATATTCCGCTTACCTTGCTTATTTGATCTTGTGACAACTTTTTGTACCATACCCTTATCTGTTCCCTGACCTATAATTCTGAAGGACAACATATGAAATACAATTTGGGGAATGGGTTATGTCATGCGAAGTGCACATGGCTCGCTGGCACGACAACTTAGACCCATTCTCGGTTATATGAGATATTTATGCTTATATGATGTTTAGTCTATTTATATTTACCTGCAAGTTTGACTGTAAGTTTATTCCTACTAGTAATGTTTGATGTACCTTAATATTGGGTAAGACATCTGGTTTTTTTGGGGGGTTTTTTTTCACTGTCAGCTTCCTTTCAGTTGTAAACCTTGAAAACTGATATACAGAATGCATACAAAGAGATTTCTAAGAAACTCTGCAATTTTGGTGGGGATGTTTTCCTCTTCATTATTTCATTTCTTCTATAGCTTAAATCTCTTTAAACTGCAACAGAGGTGAATAGTTAGTCTTCACATGCCTTAGGTGTATCTGGACTTGTAGTGTGTTGCTGTACTTTTAAGAAGAACGAGGGTACAAAGATAAGTTTGTTTCCAGTGTGCAGCCATGGGTATATGACTACTGACAGGAAAAGTGATAATAACATTGATTATCTCATTACAATGCCATCTGAAAGTCAGTGGGATGTACAGCATTAGGCAGCAAGCAAACATGTTGTCCCTGAAGTTGATGTGTTGAAAGCAGAAAACAATGGGCATTGCAGTTTCTTGTGTATGGGGCTGCGTATCCGCAGACTGGTTAGAGTGCCCATGCTGATCTATGTCCACTGCCTAGTATGGGCACTTGAGCATAAGAACCTGGACCATGGAGCAATGGAAGAAGGTGGCTTGGTCTGATGAATCATGTTTTCTTTTACATCATGGGGATGGCAAAGTGTGGTGCTTACCTGGGGAAGGGATGGCACCAAGATGCAGTATGCAAAGAAGGCAAACCAGCGGAGGCAGTGTGACTTTGGGCAATGTTCCCCTAGGAAACCTTGGCTTCTGCCACTCATGTGGATATTACTTGACATGTACCGCCTACCTATACATTGTTGCTGAACAAGCACACCCCTTCATATAAACAGTATTCTCTGATGGCAGTGGCCTCTTTTCTTTTTAAAGTGGTTGTAAACCCAGAAAAAAAACCCTGCAAGACAAAGGCATGATGAGTTAGTATGCATAGCATACTTGCTCATTATGAAATACTAACGTTAGATCGAAGCTCCTGTAGCAGTCCCTATACACAGCTCAGGCGACATCGCTCCCGGAGTTACTTCTGGGTATTGTGGGCTCCAGCACTGTGATTGGCCGGAGCCGCGATGACATCACTCCCGCTCATGCGTGTGGGAGCCGGAGGTAACGGGACACTAGCTGAAGCAACGGCACAAACGCTGCTTCAGTGCGCATATGCCGATGATGTCAGCACATGCTGATACAGGGGATATCTCATGCAGGTTTAGGAGATATCCGCGGTAGAGGTATGCCTTATTATAAGCTTATCTGTAGTAAAAAGTGGTCTGTAAGGGTTTACAACCACTTTAATGTGCCATGCCACACTGCAAACATGGTTCAAGAACGATTTAAGGAACATAACAACAAGTTCAAGGTGTTGGCTTGACCTTCAAATTCTCCAGATCTCAATCAAGCTTCTGTGGGATGTGCTGGAAAAACAAGTCTGATCCAAAGGGGCCCCACCGTGCACCTTACAGGGCTTAAAGGATCTGCTACTGACAGCTTGGTGGCAGATACCAGAGCAGACTTTTAGAGCTTGTGGAGTACATTCCTCGATGGGTCAGGGCTGTTTTGGCAGCAAAAGGTATATCTACTCAATATTAGGTGGGTTGTCATAAAGCCAGTGGTGTTGCTAGGGGGTGGCTTTTGGGGCTATAGCCCCAAATCTGGGGCCCAAAGTCTCTGCAGGGGTCCCTAAGGGGAGGGGAGGCTCTCTGGGGACCTGCTGTAAGTAGGGGGGCTCTCTGGGGACCCTGATGCAAAGGGACGGCTCTCTGGGGACCCTGATTTTAAGGGGGAGGCTCTCTGGGGACCCTGATTTTAAGGGGAAGGCTCTCTGGGGACCCTAATGTAAGGGGGGCTCTCTGAGGACCCTGATGCAAGGGGGAGGCTCTCTGGGGACCCTGATTTTAAGGGGAAGGCTCTCTGGGGACCCTAATGTAAGGGGGGCTCTCTGGGGACCCTGATGCAAGGGGAAGGCTCTCTGGGGACTCTGATGTAAGGAGGAGGCTCTGGGGACCCTGATGTAAGGGGGGGCTCTCTGGGGACCCAGATGTAAGAGGGGTCTCTGGGGACCCTGATGTAAGTAGGGGCCCTCTGAGGATATACACACACGTATATTACTATATATACATGTGTATGCCCAAGCGTATGACTTTCTTTACTACGCTGCTATGGGCTTTAGCCCCAGATCTTTTGTAGACCTAGCAACGCCCCTGCATAAAGCTGATTGGTGTATATCCTAGTTAGGGTGCTCACATAGTAAAGAGTTAGGGATCACAATTTGTAGGAGTGTCAGTTCTACACTGACAGATGTGAGTAAATATGGCCAATATGCTTGTTTTTACACTGTTTACACAAGGATTTTTAAATTGTTTCACTCTGGGCTATGTTCTTCCTCTCATTTATGGTATACATTCTAATGTTGATTTAGTAAAATTACTGCCAGTATACACTGAGCTAAGCTAAGACATACACACAAGCAATCAGCAATACCAATTTATCTTCTTAACTGCTATATGTACCTAATAATGGTAAATTTACATTTTGTTTACTGGTTGCTTAGCACTTGTGCTGAAGGAAAATGGAAATGATTACAGTAATAAAAAATAGGGAATCCCTTAGAAGTGAAGTGTGTAGCTTTATATAATACACTTTGATGATACTAAGTCATAACAGCTGTGTACATTCCAACCCATATCATGCTTTTCAGAGATGATGCAGGCACTTCCCCTTCTATTTCCACGTCTTATGGGAAAAAAAAATCCTATCTGTTTGCTTTCTTACATTTTTCTTCAGATTGTCCAGGGTTCTTGTAAATGAGCGGGCATAACTCCTATGACATGTATGAAGTGTTTTTGGATAGGTTTAAGTGAAACTAGTGTGAGGTCTGTTTAGTCATTAAATTACATATGTAGACAAGTAAGGCCTTATTTAATGTACCTACAACCTACAACCTACATGTCTTTCTATGCATTTGTAGAACACTGCACGTTTTCACTGCCCTGTGTTTAGGTCCAGGGGCTGGTTAGATATTCTAAACATGTCTAAATGCGCATAAACACACGTAAATGCAGGTAAATTTAAACACAGCAGAAAGTGATCTGTAAAATAACAGGATTTTTTAAATTTGACTATAAGATAATTTCCTTGGAGTTCATTAGGGACACAGGGCACGAAGTATTCTGAAACCAATGGGTTAAACTGCTGCTTACATGAGATCTGGGCACTGTCAGCCAGTAACTCCTCCCACTTTTATCCTACTTTAATTTTGTGCAAAGGCAGTAGTAGGAGTAATCACAGGAGTGGTAGGATCCGTGTCGCTTAATGAACTCCAAGAAAATGATTTTACAGTAAGTACAAATTCTGTTTTCTTAACTGTTCCTTAAGGGACACAGGGCCAGAGATAGTCTTAGATGTAAAGGATGTCCAAAAGCAGTCCAACTGAGGGGTAAGTAGCACAGCAGCAAAGCACTAAAAATCCCAGACACAACAGGGTAAAACTGAGGGATATTTTCAGCCTAAAGAACTGCCTGGAGGACCTTAACTCTTAACCTTGCATCAGCTAAGGCTTGAACATCCAAATGATAAACTTAGGGAAGGTGTGAGGAAAAGAACAGATGGTGGCCTTGTAATCTGGAAAACAGATTCCTGATGCATCTGAGGCACTTACTGATCTTGAACTACCTTGAAATGGTGAAACAAGAGGCAGGCATCCCATTGTGGGAATCCTGACAGAAAAGAGTCCGTTTGAAAGGAGCCATAGCTGAGATAAACTCGAGCTACTGGCACCACATCCAAATAACAAAGGGATATCTCCTTGGGATGTAGCAGAGAGGACAGAGGAAAAGTATAATATCTTGATTAAGGTCAAATGAAGAAAACACCTTAGGTAGAAAAGATGCCCTAGGCCTCAGGACAACCTTGTCCTGTGTAAAACAAAAAAGGGTTCTCTTTAAGAGAGAGGCACCAACTCAGAACCTTACCTTACCTTTCTCTTACCTTTCTGTAAGTGTCACGTACTTAGATCGTGAGCCTGACTTGTAGAGGAGAGCCTCTCTTGCTGCACTGGCTTGTGGGCCCCTGAGGTTGTGACAGCAGCCACAGAAGCACAGTGACGCAGGATTACCTAGGATCAGTACAGTATCAGTATGGCTGGATGCTTGTGGCTGGAGATGCAGCAGGGATCTGGGAAAACCAGGACTGTGGTAGACTGGATCGCAGAGCAAACAGGAGCTGGTGCGATTCACAGAGGCAGATCAGAGGTCAGCACAGATAACAGGATTCAGGATACACAGGAGCTGCAGATCAAACAGCAAGGAATCTTTGGTGCACACACTTTAAATAGCCCCTTTGGCGCCAATGTTGGGGACAGGCACACGTGTGCGCGTGCTGACACGCCGTTAATGTGCGCATTTGCTGTGCTATTCCAGCTGCACGGCCATGCCTTTCCTTACAGTAAGGTAAGGTTTGGTGAGAGTTGCTAGAGGGATACCTCTGATAGATTCAAAGGAAACTTTTTGAAGAGGCGACAGGATTAGGTTGAGATTCCACAGAGTCTTTTAAAAAGAATTGCTATGGGCGAGATCTGGCCGTGAAAGCACTCAAAGCTAAATGATGATCTAGATTAGAACAGAAAAAGGTACGGAAGCATCCCATGGAGTATTTACGGGAATGGAATTTCCTTGGCTCACACTATGTGATGCACACTTCCCAAATGTAATGGTAGACCTTTGCAAGAGGTGAATTTCCTAGCCTGTAGGAGTGTAGTAGGAATAATCAAATCAGACAGGCCCCTATCTATTAAGACCTGGGCTACAACACCCATACCATTACAGCTAGTGACCATAAAGCAGGGAACTAAACTCATCTTTGAGACAAACGACCAAGCAATCTGGAAGATAGTGTCTGCCAGGAGTCTTAAGTGCCACACCTGCCTGGGCCAGTTTAGTGTAATAAGTATCATCGGAATGCCCTTCATCTAAATCCTGCAGAGCATACGAAGAAGGAATATCAAAGCAGGACAGGCAAAGGTCAAGCATAACTAATCAAGCATAACTTATCTTACTGAGTCACATAGTTGTTACATAGTTTGTTTGTAAGGTTGAAAAAAGGCACAGATCTATCCAGTCTACCATGTGTGTTTGTGTGATTTTTACTCTCTAACAATTACCATAGCACTGTATATTCTGCTTCCTAAGGAAGACATCTAAAAAAAATTCTAAGTTGTCGACACTCTCAGCTTGTTCCACTTCCTGGGGAAGGGTGTTCCACATTTTTACTGCTCTAACAGTAAAGTACCCTTTCTGCAATTTAAGGTTAAAAATCCTTTCTTCTAAGCTTGTGTCCCCGTGTCTTATTCAGGAACCGTAGAGTGTTTATTACAGTTACTGGAGTCACCTTTGATATATTTGAACATTTAAATCATATTCCCCTTTAAGTGCCACTTTTACAGAGTGAATAACTGTACTCTATGTAGTCGATCCTCCTAGCTGAGTTCCTACACCCCCTTATTAATTTTGTTGCCCTTCACTGAACTCGTTCTAATTCAATGTCTTTCCTAAGGATTGATGAACAAAACTGAACTACCTAGTTAGGATGAGGCTGATCCAGTGTTGTAAAAAGGGGTAGAATAATTGATTTATCTCATGAATATATGCCCTTTTTAATGCATAAGAGCATTTTGCTATAATTGTTAGCTGTGGCTTGGCATTGCATGCTATTGCTATAGCTTTGATCTACAAGTACCACCAGATCCTTTTCCATCACTGATTTGGTAGCCCCTCCCAATGTATATTTTGCCATGTAGCTACCCAACTTTCTATTTTATCAAGGTCTTCCTGTAATGATGCTACCTCTTGTGTTAAATTTTTCTCCCAGCATAATTTGATATCACCAGCAAACACTGAAATTAAGCTCTTAATTCTATATCGTTAAAGCAGAAATTCACCTGTTTTGACAAGTTCCCCCCACTCCAACCCTCCTCCCCTCTTCTACGCAGATATGGGAGGCTTTTTGTTTTTATTCACCTTAGTTCTGCAACAGCTGGAGGGCCGTAGTTTGGAGATCCCTTGCCTAGACCAATGACGAGCACAGTCTCCTAGGATATGCATGTTACCTATCCCAGAAGGCCTTTAGTCTCTCATTCAGTATGTCGGAAGTGAGTGGGCCTAGTGGCACGTCATTACGAGGCTTTGCCGGCCGGTGGATGAGCTGGTGGCGAGCATCGCGATGATGTGGCAGCATGGGACCCAGCTTAGTCTGTTGACAGAAGGATGTCAGAGGGACAACGCTGGATCTGGTGGCTGAGTAAGTATCCAAATTGTGCTTACAACACCACCAGGTAAGCGGGAGCAGAGAAAAAAACAGGGTCAGGTAAGCTGAAGGTCCTCTTTAATAAACAAATTGAAAAGCATTGACCCCAAGACAGAACCCTGAAGAAAACCACTCACAACTATAGACCTTTCAGAGAATGAGCCATTCATGTAACCAATTTCCTATCCATGTACATACAATGTCATAAACGCCAACAGACCTTATTTATTGGAATAAATGTTTAGGTACAGCATCAAATGCTTTAGCAAAATCTATAAAAACCACTAGACTTCCACCATGCAATTTTTCACTTATGTTCTCATAAAATGACAACAGGTATGTCTGACAAGAATGGTCTTTCATAAATCCATGCTGGTCGTTACTTATGATGCCCTTTTTCACAGACAAATTTCTATATAGAGTCCCTTCCCTCAATTAGCTTACATACTATAGATGTTAGGTAGACTGGTCTGTAGTTTCCTTGTAACATCTCAGTCCTTTTTTGTAAATTGTTACCACATTTGCTCTATGTCAATCAGTTGGTACCATTTCAGTCAAAAGGGTGTCTTTAAATTTAGAAATATTGGCTTGGTTATAACTGAGCTAAGTTCCCTAAGGGCTCGTGGGTGTAATCCATCTGGACCTGGCGATTTGTTCACACATAACTTTCTCTAGTCTCTTTTGTACCTGTATTTATGTCAGCCAAAGAGGTACTTTCAGCAAAACATCCTTACTGTTAAGACCAACAAACTTGTCTTTTTCATCTGTTGAAGCTGAAGAGAAAAACAATTTAATACTTTTTTTAATACAATGCCTTTTCCTTGTTATTTGTGACCATATTCCCATGTTCTTCTGTTATGGGATATATCTGTTCTTTCATAACCTTTTTTTTCATAACTTTTTTCTATTGATCTTTTTGAAAAAATGTGGGGGCTTTGTTTTACTTGGTGTGGTAACGTGTTTCTCGCATTATATTTTTTAACAGGTAAACGTTTATTAAATAAAGCACAATGTAGATACAGAAAGCACAGTCTGTATAACATAAATTAACACATATCCAAGAAAAGCCATTAAGAAGGAGTCATACATAGATACAGCAGGTCATATTGCAGGACCCTCATAGGGGACAAACAAAGGTGGGTACATACATGCAGGTTGCCAGAAAACCATAATATGGGTAAGCTGACTCTGGAGATACTGAAAAATAAACGTAAACAATCCAAGTTGGCACCCTATCCAGCCAGTTGTGCCAAAATGTAGATTCACCCTTGGCAGTAAATTAATAAACATTAGAAATAACAGACACAATTGCCAGCCAACTCGGGGACAGAAAATTTACGAGGGGGTGGGGAAAGGGGTTAAAGAAGAGGAAGACAAAACAAAGAGGGAGGAAGAGGGAGAAAAGCAGGGACAGGAAACAGACAAAGGGAGCCAACAAGCCCCAAGGACAAAAAGGCAAAGGAAGAAGGGGAAAAAGGGAGTGAGAGAAAGGGGATAAAAAAGGAGAGAAACTGGAAGAAGGGAGGGGGAGGCAGGGATGAAAAATTAGAAAAACAAAAAAAAAAAAACAGAGGCAATATACAACATGTGTTACAAATCATCAGAAACATTTGATTCATAGGCATCAATACAGACTGACCATACTTTGACAAATTTTTTGGGCAGTTCTGACTCTCACATGTCAACCCTTAAAGCAGTAAGACTGCATGCACTGTCATTTTTCAGATAGCCACCTTGAAAGGAGTGGACTGTTTCCACCTCACAAGATTTTCTCTACGAGCATAAAAAAGGGAATAATTTTAAACATCTGGTAGTCTCTATATCTTCCATGATTCCCAGAAGTACAAGACGTGGATCAAGCCTAAGAGACAAATCACAAAGAGCATTTGGAGCATCAACCACTGACACCCAATAGGAGCTATTAAGTGGACATTGCCACACCATATGAAAGAAAGTGCCAGTAGAGGAATGGCAATGTGTACAAAGAGGGATAACTGAGGGGCACATTTTGACCAGCCTCTGCGGGGAATAGTATACCCTATGTAAAATCTTTAATTGCATAAATCTTAGCAGAGATCATGTTAGTAACGTAGGAACCTATACAGTCTTCCCTAGCCTGCACCCAAACCCTAATAGTTGTATGCATAGGGACCGTAACAGAAGGATTGGCCCTGGGTCCATGATAGACTAATTACTCAATGCAGCATAGGACCCAAGAAGAGCGGCCTCCAGAGTCACCGCTAGGTTGTGTTTAGGTTGGCTAAACCACCATCACACTGTAACAAGTACGCCCGCCCAGTTGTAAAGTTGAAAGTTTGGCAGGGTCAAGCCCCCTTGAGACAGGGGCAATTGGAGTGCTTTGTGTGGCAGTCTAGGAGTCGTCCCTGCGTATACAAATGACAAGACTGTCCAGCTTAACAAAAGCTGCTTAGGGTATGGATACTCAGGGCCGTCTTTAACACGGGGCAAACAGGGCAGCAGCCCTGGGCCCAGTCATTGTTGGGGCACCCAAAGCAGCTTCCCTCTTGAGCCCAGGCTGCTGCCCACCAGAGTTCCGCCACCTCCAGCACTGGTCATGTAGGCTGCTCGCTACTGTCCTACAGGAGAGGAGCGCTACTTCTGTATTCACAAGTGCAGGTGCTCCTCTCCCTGCGACCGTTCAGAACCCTCCCTGCCTGCTTCACACATCGATCTCTGTGAGAGCAGAGGAGGGAGGGGGCGGGGCATCTACACAGACGGAAGCTCCTCCAGAGACAGGCAGCGTGCACGGACATGATGCTGTGAGTTGTAGCTGCTCTTCTGCAGCACCACTCTGATGTTTTTTAGGTGGGTTTTGGAGGAAAGCTATGTAGGGGGGGGTAGCTCTGAACTTGAATCTGAGGGGAGGGAAGCTTTGTTTTTTTGGGGGGGCTTGGATGTACAGAACACTCCTCAACCATGCATTCTGCATATAGCCCACCCCTCAACTCTGCACATAGTGCACTCCTCAACTCTGCACTCTGCACATAGCGCACCCCTCAACTCTGCACTCTGGACATATGGCACCCCTCAATTCTGCACACAGCACACCTTTCAATCCTGCACCCTGTACATAGCGCACCCCTTAATCCTGCACTCTGCACATAGCGCACCCCTCAATTCTGCACACAGCACACCCTTCAATCCTGCACTGTGCACATAGCGCACCCCTCAATCCTGCACCCTGCACATAGTGCACCCCTTAATCCTGCACTCCGCACATAGCGCACCCCTCAATCCTGCACTCTGCACATAGCACATCCCCAATCCTGCACCCTGCAAATAGCGCACCCCTCAATCCTACACTCTGCACATAGCGCATCCCTTAATCCTGCACTCTGCACATAGCACACCCCTGCATTCGACACATATCACACCCCTGAACCCTGAACTCTGCACATAGAGCACCCCTGAACCCTGGAGTCTGCACATAGCTCACCCCTGAACCATGCACTCTGCACATAGTGTATCCCTCAATCCTACACTCTGCACATAGAGCACCCGTCTACCCTACACATAGCCTACCCCTCAACCCTGCACTCTGTGCATAGAGCACCCCTCAACCCTGCACTCTGTACATAGCGCACCCCTCAACCTTGCACTCTGTACATAATGCACCCCTCAACCCTGCACTTTGTACATAGCACACCCCTCAACCATGCACTCTGTACATAGCGCACCCCTCAACCCTGCACACTGTACATGGCGCACCCCTCAACCCTGAACTCTGTACAAAGTGCACCTTTCAATCCTGCACTATGCACATAGCACATCCCTCAACCCTGCACATAGCGCACCCCTCAACCCTGCACTCTGCACGTAGCGCACCCCCAACCCTACACTCTGAATGTAGCGCACCCCTCAACCCTGTACATAGCACACCCTTCAACTATGCACTCTTTTTATGTAGCGCATCCCTCAACCCTGCACCCTATACAGCAGGCACACCCCTCAACACTGCAATTTGTACATAGTGCACCCCTCAACTCTGCACATAGCACACCCCTCAACCCTGCACTCTGAATGTAGCGCAACCCTCAACCCTGCACTCTAGTGCACTCTTCGGTTTATAGTTCAGTCCTTATCTCCTGGTGTGTAACAATACCTCAAAGTTAGTGCAGTTTGACCACACCCACAACTTTCGGCAGAGGTAATGATGTGCAGTAACCTCTAGCAACTAATCAGTGAACAATAATGATCTGCTGTAATCTCTAGCCACCAATCAGTGAGCAAGAATGATTTGCAAACAAAGATATGGGGATCTTGCGAGCCACAAGTGGACCAATGCCTCTAAGGTGTAAGTAAACTAATTATAAGCAGCAAACACTTCACCACGTTTCATTCCGTGTCTTAAAAATATATAACCAATTGTGCCTGCGCTAAAGAATATATAGAGTAGAAAAATTGTGCAAAAATATTAATAATATTGATAATAAATTAATGTGCTAATAAAGATAAATAAATATACATATACTGTGCAATCCTTATACGTAAAAATCTTCAAAGTGCATACATAAATAAGTGCAATCCTTGTGTATAAAATTCTCAAAGTGCATCATGCATGGAAAGAAACACAAAATCTGAAGTGCAAATCCTGTGCCGATCAAGTGTCCAATCAGAATACGATCGGCTAATTAAAACCAAAAGTGCAGGTATTCAGTGTCCATAGATTAAGTGTCCATCATGCTTCTCCTGAATGGTGTCCAAATCACAACAAGCTTAATGTGCTCTCCCGTGATCCCCCACTTGTGCTTGTGCTCACCTCTAATCGTGTGACACGGTAGTTAAACAGTGTCTAACACGCTTTGGGGCCACTCCTGGGCTCACTCAGGGTACAATGATGTATATCCAATCCTCTCAGGTAAAGCCAAATATCATTCATAAAAAAGAAAAAGAAAGCTCCATGGTGTAATAAAGTAAGGGGTTTATTAAAAGAAAAAGATATTCCTCCAGGAGGGTACTCACAATCTGCGGGTGCTTCAGTGCACCAAACTATCCAGGTAAATTCGTTAACCACGGCTCGTATGGCGTGCGGTGTAGTGTGTGTTCATCTCCTTCCCTGCTGACAGCTCCGTCCTACCCCTCCTCAACGCGTATTCGGCACAGGGATCACGTGCCTTCCTCTGGGGGATCCCCAGAGAAAAAGAAAGAAAAACTCTGTAGTAGTAAGCAGTACTTAGGAGACCTAGATACCCCAAGCAAGTCAATTCCTTTGCTGATTTTTGAAGGTTCAGGATAAAACCAAATATCTGTAGATTCTGAACAGAATGTTGGCCATTGACTGGTAAAGTCTATGCTGACTATTTCTTCAGTAGGAAGTCATCCAGGGATGCCCTGTGAGCATAGCATGGCTAGAATAGGGGCTACTGAGAACAGATCTAAGTAGAAGCCTTGAAATGGTTCCTTGTCTGTAAACATGGCAACAACATATGCAATAGCAATCAGATACATTTATTTAAATTTTAAAAGATCACAGGTTGTGTAGTTGTCAGTTGACTACAAGCTTAGAATGTAAATGCAGACATTTTGTTTTATGCATTTACAGTGCCTTGAACAAAGTATTCATACCCCTTGAAATTTTCCACATTTTTTCATGCTACTAAAAATGTAAGTGTGTTTTATTGGGATTTTATGTGATAGACCAACACAAAACTAGCACATTATTGTGAAGTGGAAGGAAAACGATAAATATTTTAAAATGTTTACAAATAAATATCTAAAAAGTGTGGCTCGCATTTGTATTCAAACCCCCTGAGATAATACTTTGTAGAACCACATTTCGCTGCAATTACACCTGCAAGTCTTTTTGGGTATGACTCTACCAGCTTTGCACGTCTAGAGAGTAACATTTTTGCCCATTCTTCTTTGCAAAATAGCTCAAGATTGGATGGAGAGCTTCTGTGAATAGCAATTTTTAAATCCTGCCACAGATTCTCAATTTGATTTAGGTCTGGACTTTGACTGGGCCATTCTAAACACATGAATATGCTTTGATCTAAACCATTCCATTGTAGCTCTGGCTGTATGTTTAGGGTCATTGTCCTGCTGGAAGGTGAACCTCCACCCGAGTCTCAAGTCTTTTGCAGACTCCAACAGGTTTTCTTCTAAGATTGCCCTGTATTTGGCTCCATCCATCTTCCCATCAACTCTGACCAGCCTACCTGTCCCTGCTGAAGAAAAGCATCCCCACAACATGATGCTGCCACCACCATGTTTCACAGAGGGGATGGTGTGTTCAGGGTGATGTGCAGTGTTAGTTTCCCACCACAAATAGTGTTTTGATTTTGGACCAAAAATTTCAATTTTGCTCTTATCTGACCAGAAAACCTTCTTTCACATGTTTGCTGTGTCCCCCACATGGCTTCTCGCAAACTGAAAATGGGACTTCTTATGGCTTTCTTTCAACAATGGCTTTCTTCTTGCCACTCTTCCATAAAAGCCAGATTTGTGGAGTGCACAACTAATAGTTGTCCTGTGGACAGATTCTCCCACCTGAGCTGTGGATCTCTGAAGCTCCTCCAGAGTTACCATAGAGGTAGCCTCTTGGCTGCTTCTCTGATTAATGCTTTCCTTGCCCAGCCATGTCTTGGTAGGTTTGCAGTTGTGCCATACTCTTTCCATTTTTGGATGATGGATTGAACAGTACTCCGTGAAATGTCCAAAGCTTGGGATATTTTTTTATAACCTAAAAAAAAGAGAAATTTTGCTCCCCAGTGGGGCTTTAAAACAGCGATGTACAACATCACAGAAATTATTTCTAGATGGTATTAAAGAGAGAATTTATTAACAAGATGTCCAATAAAATCATTTGGCTGAATACAGTATGTGCATATAACAGTCTGATCCAATGATAGAGTTCATATTCCATAAAACAGTAGGAAACACATTCGACACATCATTATATTACATGGTGTTGAATAATATGCAAGCCCCGACGTTTTTCGACCTAAATACAGTCTCTTCAGAGGGCACATTTGAATCTAAAAGATATAATACATGTATTCAGAATTTATAAAACTTATCGTCATTCATCATATTAAATAAATCATAGTAGTGGATTTTACCGTTGAAGGATGAAATAAGTGTTTCAAATTCTAAGATGGTTGGAGCCATTGGAGAATCCGAAGAGGGCACGGGCCGTCCCCACCTTCTCAGGAAAGAGGAGCCAGCCCCAAGGATTTTACAAGGAGCCACACTAGGACACACCTCCCAGGGGGGCGAAAGAGTACAAACCTGCAACAAACACCCCCCTTCGCCCCCTTCGGATTCTCCAATGGCTCCGACCATCTTAGAATTTGAAACACTTATTTCATCCTTTAACGGTAAAATCCACTACTATGATTTATTAAATATGATGAATGACGTGTAATCTGAATACATGTATTATATCTTTTAGATTCAAATGTGCCCCCTGAAGAGACCGTATTTAGGTTGAAACGCGTCGGGGCTTGCATATTATACAACACCATGTAATATAATGATGTGTCGAATGTGTTTCCTACCGTTTTATGGAATATGAACTCTATCATTGGATCAGACTGTTATATGCACATACTGTATTCAACCAAATGATTTTATTGGACATCTTGTTAATAAATTGTCTCTTCAATACCATCTAGAAATAATTTCTGTGATGTTGTACATTGCTGTTTTAAAGCCCCACTGGGGAGCAAACCTTCTCTTTTTTTTTTAGATAAACCATTCTCGGGGTGCGCAGCTCCTTTGGTCTCTCTTATATGTGTCTTTCCCATTGCATTTTTTTAAAACCTGACCCTGCTTTAAACTTTTCCACAATTGTATCCCTGACCTGTCTGGTGTGTTCCTTGGCCTTCATGATGCGGTTTGTTCACAAAGGTTCTCTAATGAACCTCTGAGGGCTTCACAGAACAGCTGTATTTATACTGAGATTAAATTACACACAGGTGGACTCTATAACTAATTAGGTGACCTTCTGAAAGCAATTGATTCCACTAGATTTTATTTAGGGATATCAGAGTAGAGGGGGCTGTATATAAATGCACTCCACAGTTTTCAAATATTTATTTGTAAAACATTTTGAAAACCATTTATCATTTCCTTCCACTTCACAATTATGTGCAACTTTGTGTTGGTTTATCACATAAAATCCCAATAAAATACAGTTACGTTTTTGGTTGTAACATGAGAAAATGTGGAAAATTTCAAAGAGTATGAATACTTTTTCAAGGCACTGTATAGTGGTATGCATGCAAGGAGCTACACATTTATTGCATCAGTACCATGCCAAAATATATCCTCTGGATCAGGTCTGCAAAGTTACATTTTTACAAAAAGCTCAATAGATAGCTCTACTTCTACAGCAATAGGCTTGTCTTCTCAGTCCTACCAGGTGACAAAATCCTCTATGGATGTTTTCAATCAAAATGTTTGGCGTTTGTATGCATCCTGCATATTGTTTGTGTGCACTATATTTAATACCAGATCAGAAAAGTATAATTCTGATAATCATTAATTAGCCATCATACTTGACCAAACTGCTGACTTGACCACTCCACAAAAAACATTCTTAATGCCATTTAAATGTAGTGCAAATTTATATTTATTTTTTTGAATGATTAAAAACAAAGAAAAACTGTAAAAAGTGTTTCATGCACAGGTAATAGTTATTTCTTTTTCTTTCTTTTTTTTTTATTTGTTACATGTTCTCATCCACAAAAACTTCAAAATGTGTTAAAAGTGCTTGTTGGAAGGGGCGTGGTCTGGACATGGCCGAGTGAAGACGCGTTTGCACGGAGCTCCCGGCCTCTCCTAACCCAACTTGGCTATTTTAGCTCTTTTCTCGCAGAATGCTCTCAGCTAAGAAGCGCACATACAGAAGGAACAAGAAGAAGCCTAGTCCGGCTCCTGGGACGCCCGCGCTGGCGGACTTACAGAGACTTTTCGGCAGATCTCGCCCCGGCTCTCCAGATCTTAAAATGGCGGACCCCTGTGCTTCCTGCTCGCAAACCCCTGACCTCATGGCAACTCCGGCCTTCCTGGAGGGACCCCGCAGCCCGATGCTCTACTCCAACTCCCCCAACCTACCAGAAGCAAACTTTAATGGGACTCCCCGCCAGCCATTCATGGTTGGAGCAGACGCTGAGCTGAAGGCTCTCCTACGAGCGTTGCCGACCAGAGCGGACATCGAGGCCCTCGTGGGGAAGGTGGAGGCAGCGCATAGGAAAGAGCTGAATGCGGTGAAGCAAGAAGTACACTCGCTCACCACACGCCTGTCATCAGGCGAAACCTCGCTCGCGGTCCTGGAGCGGAGAGTGTCCTCTCTAGAGACGAGCCAGGTCGATCACAATGCCTCAGCAATAGAACTACAGCTCAGAATGAAGGAAATGGAGGATAGGAGCCGTAGGAACAACCTGCGGCTCCGAGGCCTCCCAGAAGCTACGGGACAAGCAGATCTCCAAGCCACAGTGACCGACATTTTCCGGAGGGTGGCAGGAGACCATTTACCGGAGTGGGTCGAAATTGACCGTGTACATAGAGCCCTGGGCCCCAGATCGTCGGATCCGACCAGACCCAGGGATGTGATTTGCCGCCTTCATCACTACACCCACAAGGAGGTCATTGCACGGGGAGCCTGGGAGGCGGGAGAGCTGGAATTTGATGGCGCGCAGGTGAAGCTGCTTCCGGATATCTCCAGATCGACCCTCATCCGCCGAGCCATTCTGAAACCTCTGCTGGACCTTGCCCGGCACTGCAATGCCACTTACCGATGGGGCTTCCCGCTGTCAGTTACTTTCATCAAGGAACAGAGATCCTTCCTTCTACGCTCTCCGGATTCCCTACCTGCCATGTTTGATTTTCTAAGCACAGATCCAATTGACATTCCCAACTGGCTGGACTATCTACCTAAAGCGCCTGGTCGCCCTAATACAATGCGGCACCAGGCACCAAGACCGCAGAGAACACAGAGAAGCGGACGTCGCCCCCGATCTCTCTCCCAGGAGAGCCAGCGGGAAGTGTGAGTACACTTTTGTTTTTCCTCCTCTCCTCCACACCGCAGGAGATGTTACTCCATAGGTTTATGGATTGCTGTTGAATGGCCCCCTTTTGTCATTCCCCTTGGGAGATCCTCACAGACTCCGTGTGATCATTCCCCCTCAAAGAGCCTTGTCCTGAACGGGCTCTTTTTGTCTCCTCACATCGCAGGACTCTCATGCTCAGACACGAACATATGATCCAATGTTGATGTCTAAGTGTGCCACTAATGCTTGCCTCAATCCACAGCTTTAGAGGTACTATTATCTATCCATCAGCCACGATGGGACCCCTGGAGTCTTTCCTTTAATCTTTGGTGGGCACAGGACCCTCTGGTGGCCAAGTCGTGACATTGCCTGCAGCTGTCGGCCATCGTTTTCCCTGGAGGGATTCTGTTGATCTGAGGACACACCAGAGAATGATCCAACCTGGCTTGATGAGAACTTCCCCCCTATGTGGCTGGCCTAAGCTATGGCTCGCAGGTCAGGCGTGAGGTAACCATTGTTTCACAATTGCTGGACTCCCCTTTTATGTTTGAGTTTTAAACGTTATGTTTTATTTAAGTTTGATAAGAGGGGAAATCTTGTTGGGGTTTGTCCGGCTAAGCTGATTTTTAGTATGTACTAAGTTGCATGATCACATGGGGGAACATTCTGTTCAATGAAGGGGATGCTTAGCCGTGGGGGAGGGGGGTTGGCTTAGGCTACACTATGCTCATGTTCTCTGGAAGTGACGGTTCTCCTCTCCCCGCTGGCGACGACAGCATCCAGAGAGACCGGCCGGACCTGCCAACATATATTTTGGCTGGAGGCTGGCTAGGGGGAATAACCCAATCTACACTGTTAAGGTGGAAATGCACCCTGTGTGCTCCGCAATTTTGCTATGGGTCTGTACATTTACCCTTCACGGATCACTGATCAACAACAGATGGTGGCCGCAGAGGAGGAGAGGAGACTCCTAACACGCTTTCCTGGGTGGATGAGTACTAGGGATAGCCGGGGTAACCATCTTTCTTCTGTTTTGTTTTTCTTTTTGCTATATTATTTACCAATTACAGTATGGCTTCTTAAGTGGACCAAGATGGGAGGGAGTCCCGGGACCTCACCCACAGGCGATATCCATCCACACCCCACGTAGGCCATTGCATATACCCGGGTTTTTAGGGTATTATGCACTATAAGTAAGCATTGTCTTACTAATTTAGACTTAAACTAGGTGAGACGGCTAGAGTGTGAGTAGTTGCTGTCCTAACACCTTTCTGCTCCTTCTTTTTTTTCTTTAACCCCTCACTTTCTCTCTATCTTTTTCCCCCCCGTTTTCCCCCTATTTGACTGTGACCCTTGTCAGTTTTCCCCCTCACCCTCCCGGAGGACATGGCGGTTGACACTTTCAAGGTGACATCCCTTAACGCTAAAGGCCTTAACACCCCAGAAAAGAGACGCATGCTACTTCATGATCTTAAAAAATCACGCACAGACATTGCGTTTATACAAGAGACCCATTTTAAAACAAACAAATCTCCTGTACTCCAGAATAGATCTTTCCCACATGCTTACCACTCCACAAACTGTAGCGCCAAATCTAGGGGCACTTCGATTCTAATCTCCAATAGGTTGCTTTGGCGTTTCCAGGAAATGCTGGCAGACCCCGAGGGACGTTATTTGTTTCTAAAGGGACGTTTGGGGGAGGCCCAGTTCACGCTGGCCACCCTTTATACTCCCAATGAACAGCAGGCAAACTTTATCAGGCGTACAATAAGGAAACTGATGGAATACAGGGAAGGCCAACTGATCTTGGGGGGTGACTTTAATGTACCCCTGGATCCCTCAGTGGACACATCTTCAGGCACCTCTTCTCTGTCGCAGTCACACCGAAAATGTATTAGACAATCCATGCATAATGCCCATTTACTTGATATTTGGAGGCTCCAGCATTCGGGAGAGAGGGATTATACCTTCTTCTTTTCCCCTCATAAAGTATACTCCAGAATAGATCTCTTCCTGGTGCCACATGACCAGCTACATCTAGTGGAAGCATTCACAATTGGTCAGATCACATGGTCGGACCATGCGCCAATCCACCTCACGTACACACTTACTGAGAGACCCTCACCTAGGTCTCTCTTCTGGTGACTGAATGAGAGCTTGTTGCAGATTCCGGAGGTGCTGGGAGATGTGTCCAATGCCATAGATTAATACTTTCAGGAAAATGATACCCAGGACTGCGACCCCGGTATTTTATGGGAGGCTCACAAATGTGTGTTAAGGGGGGTACTTATTAAACATGGGGCCACCATTAAAAAAGAGAGGAATGCACAGCTTACCGGGTTGCTCTCTGACCTGTCTACCCTATAATCCCAACATAAACAGTTGCCCACCCGAGATCTAGAGGTGAAGCTGGGGAACTTGCGAGCACAAATTAATGACTCCTCTATAAAGCAAAGGCTGCTTTGCAGTTCTGCCGCAAGATGTCTTACGAGTCGGGAGAGAAATGTGGTAAGCTGTTGGCTAGGTCGGTGAAGGAAATTAAAGCAACCTCGTATATCCCACAGATAACATTACCAGATGGTAAGAAGGCCACCATCCCGAAACAAATTGCAAAGGGTTTTGAAGCCTTCTACTCTGACCTATACAATCTCCCCTCCCCCCCTCTAGTCTAGCAGATATTGACAAATATTTATCAGAAGCCCAAATTCCCTCACTGACTGAAGAAACTAAGGACCTGTTAGATGAACCAATTACATTAGAAGAACTACAAATCGCAGTAAAATCTATGAAAATAGGTAAAGCACCAGGACCGGACGGTTATACAATCCAGTATTATAGGACTTTCCTAACGGTTTTAGGCCCAAGACTTGTGACATTTTTTAACACACTAGGAGCAAACTCTAGGTTCCCCAATGAAACTCTCAAAGCTCATATCTCTTTAATCCACAAGGAGGGGAAAGACCCATGCTCATGTGGGAGCTATCGTCCCATATCTCTTTTAAATGTCGACCTTAAAATATTCTCTAAAATTATAGCAACTAGATTAGCGGCACATCTCAATTCCCTAATCCACCTAGATCAAGTGGGGTTCATCCCATCCAGATAAGCCAGGGACAATACCATTAAAGTCCTTAACCTCGTCCATGTAGCAAAGACTAAGAAAATCCCCAGCATTTTTGTTAGTACAGACGCGGAGAAGGTCTTCGACAGGGTGCATTGGAACTATATGTTCTCGGTGCTCCGTCATGTCGGCCTAGGAGACAGAATGCTGAAATGGATCGGTAGCATTTATTCGACTCCATCGGCACAAGTGAAGGTCAATGGTATACTCTCAAGTCCTTTTCCCATCAGGAATGGTACAAGACAGGGGTGTCCTTTATCCCCCCTGCTTTTCACCCTTTCCCTTGAACCCTTCCTTTGTAAGATCAGATCACACCCGGACATAACAGGTCTTCAAGTAGGTAATACGCACTGCAAAATTTCAGCATATGCTGACGATCTTCTGTTCTCCCTAACAAACCCTAAAATTTCCCTCCCTAATTTAATGCGAGAGTTCAAAACATATGGAGAAATCTCGAATCTGAAAATAAACTTCACTAAGTCTGAAGCAATGGGTGTATCGGTCCCCCCTAGTATTTTAACTGATCCCCAATCAAACTTTAAATTTAAATGGCCCTCATCAGCACTTAAGTACTTGGGCACGTTTATCCCCCCAGATATAACACAGACGTTTGACCTAAACTTCCCCCCACTGTTGACAAAGATCCGGACATTGTTAGACAGATGGCACACAGGCTTCCATTCCTGGTTCGGGAGATGCAACCTGCTTAAAATGAGTATTTTACTGAAATTCATCTACCTGATTCAAGCTTTACCGATTCATATCCCACCATCTTTCTTTAGGCAGACCCAAGCACTCTTCACCAGATTCATTTGGGCACACAAAAGGCCGCAATTACGCCGCTCACAGCTGACCCTACCCAAACATTGTGGGGGACTGGCAATGCCCGATATTCGCTTATACTACATGGCCTCGCACCTAGGGCGTATACTCGATTGGAGGAGAAATGGTACTTCCAAACTGTGGATAAAACTGGAACAATCACAGTCAAGTGTGCCTCTGGGGGGGACGTTATGGTGTGTTAGCGATCTCCCAAGCTCCCTGAAAACTCACCCTCTTATAGGTACCACCCTGAGGAATAGCCACCAAACCACCGTCCACACAACTCTCACTTCAAAGATATCTCCCCTATTCCCCATTTTGGGCAACCCAAAATTTGAACCAGGCATGGAAGCAGCGGAATTAACATCTCTTAGAGAGACTGGAAGGGACTGTGCAATTAAGTTTATCAGTGGGGGGAAGTGGCCAACTTTAGAGGATCTTTGTAACCCAGTAGGTCTGTACCGACTAACCTTCTGGAAAGCATTACAACTACACCACTTTCTCCACTCACTTCCAGAACCACACAATTTTTCTTGAGAACTAACGCCATTTGAGGCACTCTGTTCTGAGGACACCCCATTGGCCCACATCTTATCACAAACGTACCTTTTACTGAATACACCAACGACGCAACCTCATTTGACTTGCCTAGCCAGTTGGGAAAAAGATCTACACCGCACCTTCTCTCCCTCACAGAAGACTCGGATCATTTCCCTCTCCCTCAAATCCTCGCTTTGCGCTAAAATACAAGAATCTAACTTTAAACTGCTCACTAGGTGGTACATGACACCTTCTAGACTAAGAAAATGTTACCCGGACTCCTCCGGGCTATGCTGGCATTGCAAAGAGGGGGAGGGAACTCTGATCCATGTCTTTTGGACATGCCCTAAGATACAGACCTTCTGGGGCGAAGTTAGGCGAATTACACAAAAATTTTGCTGATTACGTGGTGCCAGAGAACCCCGCATTCTTCCTTCTCCACCTCTCTTCGGTACCCATTAAGACATATAAAAAGTCACTTGTTCGACATCTTCTTAATGCAGCGAAGGGTTGCATTCCCATTTTTTGGAAGCAGACCCTCCCTCCTCCTATAAAATTCTGGCTTCAAAGAGTGGAGGAAATTAAGCGGATGGAGGATTTGATACTGACAGCGCAACATAAGCAAGAGACGTTTAAGCAGACTTGGGACAATTGGAATATGTTTATATTTTCTGATGAGGGTCAACGACTTTTGATCTGATTTGGTTGGTTGTGACCTCTTGGCCGGAAATTGTGAGAGTACCCATCCGCCGCCGTGTCTTCCCCCCCCCTTCTTCTCCCCTTCTACTCCTTTTGTACCTTCTGCCCCCCCCCTTACCCCTCCCCACACATCTCTTTCCTTTTTCTTTTCTCTCTTCTTCTATCTTCCTCTTTCTACATCTCTTAGCTACCCTATAGGTACTTTTGTTTTTTTTTTTCTTTTTTAAAGTAAAGTGCCATAGAATATACCTTAATGGTAGATAATGCATATGTCTGTGAACCTTATGTTTGCAAGCCTGTACTGTTCTATACTGTATACCTCTCCTATACGAATTACAACTGTAGCACGGTTTTTTCTCAAATGTAACTGTCTGTATTGGTGGGTTCCCTGCCCGTGTTTGGAATTTAATAAACTTTATATTTGAAAAAAAAAAGTGCTTGTTTTTTTTTCTTTCAAAATATTTTATTAATTTTCAAAAAGATAACAAGAAATATGCATAAATGAGAATACACAAAGATCAAACAGAGACGGACCCCTAATGGGGCTATATGGCTAGTCTGGTAACATTAGTTAAGAATAAAGCACAGAAATGAGAATTTGACCTATTCCTAAAAAACACAAAAACCATATATCTAAGTGGAAAAACCCTCTAACCCATTGCTAGCAAGGTGGCGGAGTGAGGAGAGGTTCCGCCGGCGCTCCAAAAGGGATCATGCTGTGCCTGGCCAAAACTCAACAAGCCCCCCATATCGCCCTCGGCCGAAAAGGCTTGCGGTTCAGGGGATCAATCGAGAGAGCTAACAACTGAGATAATTGCCCCCCGGGGAGGCCTCCCCTTAGAGGTCCTAGGAGCATTTAAAACTGGAGAATTTACAACGTACTGAGAAGGAATAAACAAACAGGGGAAGGAGAGAGGGAAGGGGAAGGAAGGGGAGAGAAGAGTAGAATAAAGGAATGAAGGAAAGAGAGCCTGTCAAAGGGAGGGGTCCCGGCTGCCTATGGTGTCCGTCGGAGTATCACGGTTGTACACCTGGAATCAGGGAAATACCCACAAACTTCGCCCACGGTTCCCAGGTGGCTTCAAATTTCTCTTTGGTGTTGTAGAGAATACTGGCGAGCTTCTCTTGGGACATGATCCAAGAGATTTTACAGATAGCCACCTTAACGGAGACCTTGGGTTGTTTCCAGGCTTTGGCAATAGTGAGCTTAGCACCTAGGAGAAGTTTTGGAGTTTTAGGTAAATTTGCGTTAAGGAGCGCTAAGGCCGGGGTTTTCGGAATTAGGACTGAAGTGATTTTCCTGATCAGGTGGAAAATCCGGCTCCAGAATGGCCTCAATCTCGGGCATTCCCACCATATATGGGCTAATGAGCCCCTTAGTTGACAACCCTGAAAACATCTGGAGTCTGCTGAGGGGAACATTTTGGCCAATCTATCCGGGGTTAGGTACCACCTAGTGATGACCTTGAGACTGGATTCTATCAGGGATATGTTCTTAATGCCCTTATAGGCCCTATTAAAGGAGACCCTCCATTTATCTAGGTCCCAGTGAAGGGATAGATCACTCTCCCACGCGATCATGTAAGGGGTCTTGACTGATTGATTGGAAAGTGACTGGTAGATGATGGAGATGCCCCCCCTCTGTTCTGTGGACTGCCCACACCATAATTCGTATGGCGTGAATATGCGGGGTAAGGATTTGTCTCCCCCAATGTGTCACAGAAAGTGTCTTAACTGGTTGATATGACTGATTTCTGATTGGGACTCTAAAACAAAGTTAATACTGCAGCTGCAGGAACAGATTCACAGGACTCAATCACTGTGTTTAAAATGTCCGTTCGGTGAAAAAGTTTATTACATGTTATTTTATACATAGATAAGAAAGGGGTGGTGTGAGATGTTATTAAAAACTAACAAATAGCAATATGTTATTAAAAGCTAACAAATAGAAATATATTATTAAAAACTAGCGAATAGAACAATTGCAAAAGTAAAACCTTGGAAAGGGAGGGGGGAGTAGAGAGCGTTTAGTAGGAGAAGTGTCTGTGTGTTAGGTGAAGGTTACAGAACACATTTGAACAGAGAGAACAAAATGGATTCTCTTGTGCTTAAATGAACAGTACAATGAATGTCCATGTCATTTCCCCCCTTTTGTTTATTTGACACCATTCTTCTCCGCGTTACGTTCAGCCGATTGCTGGTAACTCCTGTTACTTTGGCGCAGAGAGATGGCGTCCTGTTCAGCTCTCTCCTAGCTTTCTCACAATAATGGGTTCATCAGGGCTGGTGGTACATTTGTTGGTACAGCGGGTAGTCACACAGAGGCATAGCCTGATGAGGAAGTAAATAACAAACATGAGAAATAGGAACATCACAATGTAAGCGCCTAGTTTCTGTAACCATGTTGCTATGCCATATAAAAAATCACCAAAACCTCCTAAACCCTGAAAGGGGTTCCATCCATCTTTAGCAATATCTCTGGCCTTATTCTGTAGTTCTCTTATCTTAGCAAGATGCCCTTTAATGATGTCCTCATTATCAGAAATGTATATACAACAGTCAGTGCGAAATATCTTACACATCCCACCTTGAGCTGCAGTGAGATAATTTAGCTTTAATCTGTGCTCTAATACTACTTTTTTACGCTGAGCCATTTCTTCATTTAATAATCCTATATCAGTGGTAGTAAGGTTAATAATCTCATCTACAATTCTAGTGTAATTATTTAGTCTTTTCATTGCTTCAATTCCCCATCCTGTCCAGGAAGGGAACCATGACCATGCCATGTCACCTTCAGTGAACAGCTCTCTTTTGAACACTAAAGGGTATTCTGGACTTTGATCTGGTCGCACTGTATCTTTGCGAACAGCCAAAGCAGGTACTAACTTCCCAATGTAATATGTACCTGTAACATTAGTAGGAATCCAGGCGTAAGCTTTATTTCCACATATATAATATAACCCTCTACGTATGGACGGTATGCCTGCTCCTAAAAAACTGGAAGCAATAACATGGAATCTCAGGAAACCGATATTTTCACATATTGGGAACTGTGAGCAATTTGTACTATAAAGGGTTCTATTTAGTTCTGGATCTGGGATATAATAATATTGACCATAGTTTCCTCCATAAACTGTAATTTTTGCTCCAGTGCAATCTGAATTGCCCAACCGTCTACATTTAGTGTTAAACGGGCATGTAATGTTTAAACAAATCTGTGGAGTGTTTATCTGTTTCGAAACCATCAAAGTTACTGATCTGTGCTCATTAGCTGTGGAGACTATGTATGAGCCATTTATTCTGGTCCTGTTTAAATCAGTGAAATTGAGAGGCATTGCTATCATGGGTATTGTTCCTGTATGGGGATGTAAGTGAGAACACACCCAGCAGTTACTAGCGTTGCTATGGGTTGCATACAATTTTAACATTTGGATGAAAGGGTTATTTTTCCATGTCTCAGTTCTCACAAACAACAAAAAGAAAAGAAACATTATCATCTTTTTTTCAAAGGATATCATCACTTCAGGATTTTCTTGCAGTGACTGGCGTGAATCCAGGTGGGCTTTCCTTCCAACTTGACAGCAGAACTGGTTGTCAAAAGCACCAAATGTGGTCCGTCAAATTTTGGTTCTAGTGGCTTTCTGACGTGTCGCTTGACCACCACCCAGTCACCTGGTTGGATTCTGTGAATACCTGAAACAGAATCTGGGTCGGGGATAGATTTATAAACACCTTCATGTATTTTATTCAATGTTCTTTGCAAAATCTGAACATATTCTAACAGATTAGAGTGAGAAGCCTGCAACTGTTGGGGAAAATATAGCCCTGTTTTGGGTGGCCCTCCAAATAAAATCTCATAGGGGGACAGCCCATGTGGTTGTTTAGGGGTAGTTCGTACAGAATATAGGGCTAATGGCAAAGCTTCCACCCATCCTTTTCCTGTATCTGCTTTAATTTTTGCACATCTGTTTTTCAAAATTCCATTAAGTCTCTCAACTTTACCACTACTTTGTGGATGATAAGGTGTATGGAAAGCTTGCTGTATGTGAAGTGCTTCCATTACCTCTTTCATTACTTCCCCAGTAAAATGGGTTCCTCTGTCACTCTCAATAGTTTCAGGAACTCCATATCTACAAACTATTTCATTCAAAATTTTCTTTGCTGTTGTTTTTGCATTTGCTTTGGCTACTGGCCAGCTCTCGGGCCAACCTGAAAACATGTCAACACACACTAAAGCAAACTCATAGGTGCCTATTCTGGGCATCTGAATGTAGTCTATTTGAATTCTTTGGAAAGGGAAATCTGGCTTTGGAGAATGCCTTTGGGGAACATGAACAGGCCTCCCTGCATTGTACAGAGCACAAGTGAGACATGAAGCACAAAACCTGGCTGCAAATGCACTAAATCCAGGTGCTATCCAATAGCAGTCAGTAAGTGCCACCATCGCGCCCTTAGCAAGATGACTGACGCCATGTGCCAGCTGTGCTAAAACTGGGTACAAACTCCTGGGTAGACACCACCTGTTGTCAGCGCTCCACAGGCCCTGCTGATTTTGGGTAGCATTACATTTGATCCACTTATCCTTCTCTTCATCAGGGGCCTGGTTCTGCAACTGAATTAGAGTTTCTACATCCCACTGCTCTTGATGAGGGGAATCTGTCCCCGCTACCTGGGCGACCCCTACAGTGGGTGTGACTCCAAATGCCATAAGGGCAGCATCCTTTGCCGCTTGGTCCGCTAAAGCATTTCCTCTGGCTGTCATGTCACTTCCCCTTGCATGCCCTTTTACCTTCAAGATGGCAACTTCTGCTGGTTTCTGAAAGGCCTCAAATAGCCGCTCTATGAGTTTTGCATGTCTCACTGGCTTCCCTGCACTAGTCAGAAAGTGCCGTGCTTTCCAGATAGGCCCAAAATCGTGGGCTATTCCAAATGCATATCTGCTGTCAGTGTAAACATTTCCCCTTTGATTTTCTAGGAGATGACATGCTTTGACTACAGCATACAACTCCGCTTCCTGTGCTGACATCTGGGGTTTCAATGCTTCCTGATGTAAAATGGTGTCTGTAGTGGTTACAGCAAACCCTGTGTGTGGCTGACCATCATCAGTGTAAAATCTGGAACCATCTACGAATAAGTGTGTGTCACAATCTGATAAGGGCTCATCTTTTGCTGGTGTGACAGAGGCCCTTTCTACCTCCATAAGAGCCATACAATCATGAGAAAAACTCTCAGGTTCTACATCAGTACCATTTGTTGCATCTTCCTCATCAATTATAGGAAGAAGAGTAGCCGGATTTAAAGTAACACATCGTTTGATTGTTAAATTCGATGGAGCAAAAAGAGCAGACTGGTACTTGTCAAATCTATTGGCAGACACATGTCTAGTATTTACTTGATTCATGATTTCCTGTACTGCATGTGGCACATACAGGATCAGAGCAGAATCTAGTACAAGCTCAGTTACTTTGTCTAGCAGCAAAATGCAGGCTGCTATGGCTCGCATACAACTGGGGGAGCCTTTGATGACAGGGTCTAATGAGGCTGATACATACATCACAGGCCTCTGTTTGTCTCCATGTAGCTGGGTGAGTACACCTGCAGCAAATCCATTGACTTCATGACAGAACAACGAGAAAGTCTTAGTATAGTCAGGAAGCTTCAGACAAAATTTTAATAAGCTCCTTCATCTGCAATTCATTGTCCCATGTGAGTTTGAAAGGGTTTCTAGTGGTAGCCTCATATAGAGGAGCCATAAGTTCTGATGCATTTGGAATCCAGTCCCTACAATATCCCACTAACCCCAGGAAGGCACGTAGTTGCCGGACATTTCTTGGTTTTTCAAAGTTTTGTAGAGTTTTAACTCGATCTGGGGTTAGGTGACGGATTCCATGTGAAATACAGTGACCCAGGAAGATCACTTTCTCTTGGCAGTATTGTAGCTTATCTTTGCTAACTTTGTTGTTACTGTTATAGAGAAACAGGAGAAGGCTTACTGTTTCTCTGCTACAAATGTCCTTTGTATCAGAACAAATAAGCAAATCGTCTATGTACTGAAGCAAAACTGTGTTTGGGTGTAAGGGGGACCATTGGTCCAATACTTGCTTTAACGCAGTATTATATTCAGAGGGGCTACTCACACAGCCTTGGGGCAATCTTGTCCATGCTAGCTTTTGGGCATCATGGGTAAATGAAAAAAGGTGCCAGCAATCTGGGTGCAGGGGCACCGAAAAGAAAGCATTTGCAAGATCAATCACTGTAAAGCAGGTGCTGGAGGCAGGTATTCCACTTAGTAAAGTGCGGGGGTTGGGCACGATCGGGGTATCTGCCTCTATTATATTGTTAATGGCTCTCAAATCATGCACCATGCGATATGTCACCTGCCCACCCTTCTTGTCTGGCTTCTTTGCAATTGGGAACAGGGGTGTATTGACCTGGGACTTAATTGGTACAACAACCCCTGCTGCTTTCAGTTGAGTGATTTGATCCTTTATCCCCTCAGTCTGAGCAATACTCAGTGGGTACTTTTTAATCTGTGGGAGATGGGCTCCTGGTTTAATTTTTATCATGACTGGGGTGCAATCCAGCAGACCTACATCATATTTGCTGGTGGCCCATAATTCAGCGGGAATCACTTTTAATTCTGGTGGAAATGGCAGAGTGGAGTCTTGGATTAAAAATACTCCACAGGCAGAATTTAAAACTTCTCCTGATAGACTACTGACCACTTGGACTCCTGTAGGAGTGTAGTCTATGTTTGCTAAAATTTGGTTCAAAATGTCAGCTCCCAAAAGATTGGTAGGAACTGTGTCTGAAACTAACACTTTAGTGACAATTTCTGTTTGCTGTCCTAGCCTGAGTTTAAGTGGCTTGGACTCAACCAAATCAGTAGAGGTCCCGGTTAGGCCAACACCAGAGATAACATTTGTAGATAATAATCCTGGAGGTAAGTCCTCTATATTAAAAACACTTCGGCTTGCACCAGTATCAATTAAACAGGTTAATTCTGTTTCTCCTCCAGGATAAGGGAGTTCTTGTAAAAATACTTTTACTCTGGCCTCGGGACCATTGTCTCCCCTATTTAACATGATTGATACTGGCATGCCATTTTCCTATGCCTGATCCACTGCTTTTGGCAGAGAACTGGGATCAGCATGAGGGGCCCCTAAGCTCTTTTCTAGTCTACGGTCAGGAAGATGGCAGAATTTGGCTATGTGTCCTTCCCCATCACAATTGTAGCATATAATTGGTCCCCGATTGCCATGATTTCTGAAATTGCCTTTGCCTCTTCCTCTTCCTTTTCCTCTCTGCTTCCCCATGTACATTACCTTGGGTTTGCTGTCTTTTTGGTTAATCCTGTTTTCTATGGATAACAGGATAGGCAGGACGTCTCGAATAGACATATTGCCTGCCTCAGGCCTTGCTGTGAACAACTTTTCTTTCAACTGGGGTATTAAACCATCAAGAAACCTTTGTTTCACCAGTTGTGTAGATGGACTTGCAGTTTCTCCCGCCTTCTCTTCCTCTATTTTAATGCCTGCTTCCTCAGCCATATCACTTAACCGCCTCCAATAAGCCCCTGCTGCTTCCTCTTTCCCTTGCTTAGCATTCATAAATTCAGCATGTCTGGTTTGTCCATATATTTGGGGCAATTTTTCCTTCAATTTCTCACAAACCTCCCGTCCACTAACCATCTTACCTAGATTTTTGACGTCTACACCACATTCTTTAAGTATATAGCCAGACATGTTGCTTCCCACTGCTTTAATAAGAAGCTGATGAATGTCAGTAGCAGAAGCCTCATATGCTTCCTGTGCAGCACTAAGTTTGTTTGCAAACCCAATTGGATTCTTTCTAGGATCTCCCAATCCCTCTAATATGGCTCTCATATCTTGGGGACTAAAAGGTACATGCCATTTAATTTGAGACTTACTGTCAACAGCATCACCTTCAAAAACTAATTGGGTTCTGACAGGATAAACTGCAACAGATTTCTCTATGCCAGGGGCAGAAGGGCTGGCATCTCCCTTCCTTCTCTCTTCATCTTGCTGCCACAATTTGGAAATTATGGTTTGCTCTGGAAGTTCAGACTCTATCTCTCTTTCTCTGGCCAAAGCCTTAAGTTCAGAGAGATCTAGGTTTGCATATGTGCCTTTTGATTTATGCCAATCATCTGTTTCTAGGATATGAGCCAAAATCCTCTTTGTAGGTTGATATGGGGCTGTTAAACCTCTGCTCTCCACTATATTGCATAGCTCATCTTTTGTGTGTTCCATGTAATCTAATTCTTTTGCTTTTGTGCGTGGACCCCTTAAAGCCAAACTGGCAGCCACATAAGGTGGGGGGTCCTCCTCTACAGAGTCTTCTGGCCAAACATAGTAAATTTGGGCAGTACTTTTATTAAATATCTCCGTCAAGCCAGTTTGATTTGCTACTTTAGCTTCTGTCTCCCATGTGCAAGCTATTCTCCACGTTCCTTCACTGCACAGTAGTGGGCCATAATCGTGCAGAAAAGTTTGCCATACTTTTAAATCAAAAGTCCCTTCAGATTTTAAAGGTTTAGCTGTTCCCTTTGTCCATTCTACCCATTTATCTAGGGGCTCAGTATAGGCAGAACCGTACCTTCGGTTCATATATTCTCTAGCGCTCATCTTGCGCTGGGCATTTTCTGAAAGCCTCTCTCCCTTCATTCCCTTAATTAATTTAATGCCCATAATGACTGGCCAGTCGTCTCTCTTCTCTACTTGTGCCTATACCCTCTTGCCTCTAAAACAAATAGTACAGCAAATCTGCAGATTTACAAGAATAGTCTCCACTTATCTACGTGGATAGAAGGGGTTTATGACAATAGACAAAACACTCATTAAGAGACCCTCCTCGTCTCTTCTCTTCTCTGTGAGTTTTATCTGACCCTACCATGCGCCTCTGACCCAGGTCGCCCACAAGGAGTCAACGCAGGGAACTGCAGAGGATTTTCCCTATCCACACACAGTCCAACCCGTGAAGGGGGACACAAACACATTCACACACACACGTTACCCAACCAGAAAGGTCCGAGAGTGGTCTGGTTTCCTTGAGAACCGACAGATAGGATACATAGGAAAAGGCAGAAATATAGCAAGCTTAAGGGCAGCTTACCTAGCCGGCATTTGAGGTCTGCGTTTCCCGATGATCCCGATCGAAGCGCGGTTCCTTCTGGAGACTCTGCCAAACTCCTGTTATGACTCGCCAAGACTGATATGACTGATTTCTGATTGGGACTCTAAAACAAAGTTAATACTGCAGCTGCAGGAACAGATTCACAGGACTCAATCACTGTGTTTAAAATGTCCGTTCGGTGAAAAAGTTTATTACATGTTATTTTATACATAGATAAGAAAGGGGTGGTGTGAGATGTTATTAAAAACTAACAAATAGCAATATGTTATTAAAAGCTAACAAATAGAAATATATTATTAAAAACTAGCGAATAGAACAATTGCAAAAGTAAAACCTTGGAAAGGGAGGGGGGAGTAGAGAGCGTTTAGTAGGAGAAGTGTCTGTGTGTTAGGTGAAGGTTACAGAACACATTTGAACAGAGAGAACAAAATGGATTCTCTTGTGCTTAAATGAACAGTACAATGAATGTCCATGTCACTGGTGGAATCTGAAACGTTCAGAATTAGGAATCTCTAGATGGTTCACGCAAAAATCAAGGGAGATGGGGCCAGCGGCAGTGAAGTAGTGTCCAATCCGATACAACCCCTTGTCAAGCCACCGTCGAAATGCTTTGATATCTAGTCCCGGGTGGAAATCGGGGTTGTTAAAAATGTGTGCTAGAGGGTGGCAATTAGAAATTAAAGCTGGGTTGTTTCTTAAGTTATCCCAAATTTTGAAGGATTGAGAAAGAGTTGGGGATAGAATTGGAGGGCGTTTTCTGGGGGGACCCACAGGAGGAAGTCAACGGTATAGGATGGTACAGCCTGCCATTCTATTTGAATCCAATCTGGTTTCTCACCCTTCGAGTACACTGTCGAGATCTGGGCTAGCCTGGCTGCCTGGTAGTACCAGAATAGCTGTGGGAGACCCAATCCCCCTTGTGGTCTGGATAGGAATAGGGTACTTTGCTTAAATCTGTGTCCCTTGCCTCCCCAAATAAATTTGACTATTTTCTTTGAAGGGAGGGCAGGTGCTCTTTAACAATGCAGATCGGGAGGGCTCTGAAAAGGTAGAGGAGTCTGGGGAGCAATGTCATCTTAACTGCGTGGATTCTC
Organism: Lithobates clamitans; assembly: GCA_037952925.1. Taxonomy (NCBI): domain Eukaryota; kingdom Metazoa; phylum Chordata; class Amphibia; order Anura; family Ranidae; genus Lithobates; species Lithobates clamitans. The sequence goes on from JBBGZY010000906.1 coordinate 2,205,527, forward strand.
CGTAGCCAGGATATCTTTCCCTTTGACCAGTTTCCTAAGTCAGCCTCAAGCTTATGGTATGTATGGGGGAAGTTTGCAGAGTAAAGTAGCTCCGTCCTAGCCATGAGCTTGACCCCTAAATAGTCAATAGAGGTGTCACTCCATTTACAGTCAAAGGAACTTTGGAGAGAGGCCACCGTGTCAGGTTTGAGGGAAATATTTAAAGCTGATGACTTAGAGTAGTTTACCTTTAACCCTGAAATCCAGGAGAACTCCTTCAGGAGTTTGCAGAGGTTTGGGAGGGAGGTGGTCGGAGAGGTGATGAAGAGGAGCATGTCGTTCGCAAACAATCCACATTTGTGGACTTGGCTCCCACAGGACACCCCCTGAATGTAGGGGTTAGATCTTATTGCTATTGCAAGTGTTTCGATTGCGATGGCTAAAATTAGAGGGGAGTGGGGGAAGCCCTGCCTAGTGCCTCTAGCTATGGGAAGGGGTTTAGAGTACTGGCCCTGTAGACGAATCACCGCTCGTGGAGTAGAGTACAGAGATCGAAGGGTCCCTAGAAAACTAGTCCCAAAACCCCACTTCTCCAATAGGGAGAAAAGATATGGCCATTCAATCGAGTCGAAGGCATTGTGAAGGTCAAGCGAAAGTATCATCCCCTTCTGCTTGGGTCCTCCTTCCCAGTTTGATTGGAGAATGGAGATGATATCTATCACTCTCCTGATTTGGTCAGGCCCTTGTCTGCGGGGAATAAAACCTACCTGGTCTTTATGGACATATAGATTGGGGGGATTGTATAGTTTGGCGTAGAAATCATGAAAGGCAGCCATGATTTTAGTCGGGTTAGCTGTTGGGGGCTGACCTGCTATCCGCAGTTTAGGGAAGGTGAGAGAGCGGAATTTAGGGGTGAGTTTTGTGGCTAACATCGAGCCGAATCTGTCTTTCTGGCAGTAAAATTTGGCTCCACTCCATCTGATGTTTTTCTCTGCTTTAGCCGTTAACGCTAGATTAAGCTCGAGTATAATTGCATCTAGTCTTTCTAACAGCTCCCTAGATGGGTGTTTTTTGTAATCTGCTTTTAGGGAAAGAAAGGAATTTTCTAGCTGACGGATATCGATTAGGCGCTCTTTTTTGGTCTGAGTCGCTAACCTTATAAGTACACCTCGGATGATAGCCTTATGGGCAGCCCAGAGGACCTCAGGTGAAATGTTATTCACGTTATTTAGGAGAAAGTAATCGTTAATGGCGTTTGCTATCACCTTGGTGTGGCTTGGGTCGCTCAGGAGCGACTCATTTAGGTGCCAAAAGGAGACACCTCTCTGCCGCAATTTGCCCAGGTCTGGTCTAAAAGGTAAGAGTAAAGTAACAACATCAATGCTAGCAAAGACATGCACCTACCTGTATGTTGTACATATTCAGTCAAAGAACAAATAAGACAATGTCTTTGCAATATAATATAGACAGAAAGAATGTATCACATTTACAATTAGAAAATTGTAATTGTGATATAAATCGTAATTATTAGCCCTAATCACAGATTCTTCGAAGGAATTAGTGCAAAATAATATAACAAAGCTCTATGAAACTGTACTGCCATTGCACAGCAGCCTGAGTATATTGGACCACTTAAGCTGTAAAGAAAGACAGATGGTGTTATGCAGGTGCCGTAGCCATGGTGCTTTTCCTCACAGTGCAGCTGAACAATCCCCCCACATGTTTGGCAGGCAGTACCACACAAAACCACAAGCCAAACACTAGGCTTGTGGTAGCACCAAAGTATTCCCATTAAAAAAATCATATTCGGGTGCGCGTACATGGAGCCGGCAGAGACAGACATGTCCCGCCGAAGCTCCATATCTCCCGAGACTTTGTGGCCGTATAAGACACCTGGCTTTCTATTGAGCTCCATCCACATCACTTACCTTCTCTAAGGTACTGGGGACAGATGATGGTAATCAGCGGGAGCCACCTGAAAAATAAAACTAAAAACTCAAATGCCGCGTACATACGACCGGTTTTGCTGTCGGAGTAAAACTCCGAAGGGTTCTCCGTCAGAACTCTGACGGAATTCCGCTCAAGCGGTCTTGCATACACACGGTCACACCAAAGTCCGACTGTCCAGAATGAGGTGACGTACAACACGTACGATGGGACTAGAAAAAGGAAGTTCAATAGCCAATAGCTTCCGTCTCGTACTTGCTTCAGAGCATGCATTGTTTTTGGTCCGTCGGAAACAGCATACAGACGAGCGGTTTTCCCAATAGGAATTGGTTCCTTTGGAAATATTTCTATATCTAATATTTCTAATATTTCTAGGTCCATCAGAATTTTTGAAAAAAAAAGTCAGATGAGGCATACACACGATCGGAATAGACGATGGAAAGCTTCCATCAGACTCTTTCTGTCGGACATTCCGCTCGTGTGTACGCGGCATAAGGATGTTCTGCCCAGAGCTGTTACCAAAATGGCGCTGCTCCATCTCACACAGGCTCATCCTATGCTGCTAAGCAAAAACAGCAACCCCAGGATGAGTTTGATGAGTCAGACTGTGACAATAGCACTTCTTCACAAGCTGTGAAAGCAGATTCCCTACACCCTAATATTATAAGGCAATTTGAGAAGATGCTGCAGAAAGCATTAAGGCAGGCGTGTTGCTCTAATCTTCATATTTGCAGGATTTCTGATGCAATTGTTGATCTTCAGTCTACTATAACTGCCCTGTTCAAAGAGTTACTGCCTGTCCACGTTTAGAGCTTGATAGGATTAACAGGGCTTTAACACCATGCAAATCTGAAGGACCACCTCATGATATTATCACGAAATACCATTTTTTTCGCACCAAAGAGCAACTTCTGGCTGCAGGGAGTTGAAAAGATTCTCTCTCTTTTCAAAGGTATTCTTATCAACTCTTTGATCTTTCCCCAATTATGGTTGCTAAATGACGTGCTCTGAAACCCTTCAAATTCTTCCTATGCCCTCTTCCTATGCCCCTTTCCTATATATACAGTATCTCACAAAAGTGAGTACACCCCTCACAATTTTGTAAATATTTTATTATATCTTTTCATGTGACAAAACTGAAGAAATTACACTTTGCTACAATGTAAAGTAGTGAGTGTACAGCTTGTATAACAGTGTACATTTGCTGTCCCCTCAAAATCACTGGAAGTTCAACATAGCACCTCTTGGCAAAGAACTCTCTGAGGATCTGAAAAAAAGAATTGTTGCTCTACATAAAGATGGCCTAGCTATACGAAGATTGCAAAGACCTTGAAACTGAGCTGCAGCACGGTGGCCATATAGCAGTTTAACAGGACAGGTTCCACTCAGAACAGGCCTTGCCAGGGGCGACCAAAGAAGTTAAGTGCACATGTTCAGCATCATATCCTAAGGTTGTCTTTGGGAAATAGACGTATGAGTGCTGCCAGCATTGCTGCAGAGGTTGAAGAGGTGGGGGGTCAGCCTGTCAGTGCTCAGACCATACGCCACACACTGCATCAAATTGGTCTGCATGGCTGTTGTCCCAGAAGGAAGCCTCTTCTAAAGATGATGCACAAGAAAGCCCGCAAACAGTTTGCTAAAGACAAGCAGACTAAGGACATGGATTACTGGAACCATGTCCTGTGGTCTCATCCCAAGATAAATGTATTTGTTTCAGATTGTGTCAAGCGCGTGTGGCGGAAACCATATGAAGAGTACAAAGACAAGTGCCTACAGTCAAGCATGGTGGTGGGAGTGTCATGGTCTGGGGCTGCATGAGTGCTGCCGACATTGGGGAGCTACAGTTCATTGGGGGAATCATGAATGCCAGCATGTACTGTGACATACTGAAGTAGAGTATTTCAACATGATAACGACCCCAAACACACCTCCAAGACAATCACTGCTAAAGAAGCTGAGGGTAAAGGTGATGGACTGGCCAAGCATGTTTCCAGAATAAGGATAGAGATGGTCAGCACTCAGGATGACATACAAAATAGTATTCCTTGATTCCTTGAAGCATGTTTCCAGACCTAAACCCTATTGAGCATCTGTGGAGCATCCTCAAATGGAAGGTGGAGGAGCGCAAGGTCTCTAACATCCCCCAGCTCCTTGATGTCATCATGGAGGAGTGGAGGAGGACTCCAGTGGCAACCTGTGAAGCTCTGGTGATCTCCATGCCCAAGAGGGTTAAGGCAGTGCTAGAAAATAATGGTGGCAACACAAAATATTGACACTTTGGGCCCAATTTGGACATTTTACTAATTTTACTTAAGTGTGTACTCACTTTTGTTGCCAGTGGTTTAGACATTAATGGCTGTGTGTTGAGTTATTTTGAGGGGACAGCAAATTTACACTGTTCTACAAGCTGTACACTCACTACTTTACATTGTAGCAAAGTGTCATTTCTTCAGTGTTGTTACATGAAAAGATATAATAAAATATTTACAAAAATATGAGGGGTGTACTCACTTTTGTGAGATACTGTATACGTTTTGGCTGTCGTGGTCTCATTAGCCTGTCACTGCTCCCCCCATCTTTCTATCCTCGGGTATTCCTCCTTCCTGTACTCTTAGAGGACTTCCCTGGATAGATATTTGGCCTCTTGTTTTTCTGCATTTTGAGCACCCAGCATGCCTCACTTTTACTCGTTGTGTTCATAATTAACTTTAATGTTGATTGTTTATATGACTCTTACTTCTGCCCTTTTTTTTAAAACCTTTTCTTCACTCCTCTACTGGTTCTTACCTCTCCCCAGGGTATGTGCAGCTAAACAATTCATTAATGCAATTTATGACTGCATTTCTTTTGTGATCTTATGGCCCCCTTAAATGTACTTAGGTACTTTAAATGTACAGGGTCTTAATATACCGCAAAAGCAAACTAAAGTTTTCCGCTCCTTGGCATCAACAAAGGCTCACGTAGTGTGTCTCCAGGAGACCCACTTTACTATGATGGCGACTCCTAAATATTTTGGCTCTTTATATCCTCAAGTTCTTACGGCTTCTGCCAAGACCAAACAACGAGGAGTATTGGTGCCATTTCATTGCACAACACCCTTTTCCCTTCAGACAGAGATCAAGGACTCTGACGGCTGGTAACTCAGGGGATATCTACTGTATCTGACTCCAGTTACAGTAGTATCCTACTATGCCCCAAACATTCATTTTACCTCAAAGCCAATAAACCCAATACACTCCTTGCGCAGACCCCAAAAAGTTAAATCATTCTTCCAAACCAATACGTCTGAAACTATCTCAAGGTACATACACCAATAATCCTGTGAAATTTCCTTCCAAATGCTTCTTGCTTCCTTATATAAAAAGATCCTTTAGATTATGGGGCTATAGATTATTTTTTCACACAAATTAAACTTCTGACTATTCCCTTGGCCCATTGGGAATGCCTTGAAAATCCTATAACCACTAGTGAAATGTTGATGGCTATTAAATCCCTAAAATGGAATAAGCACCCAGGCTCAGATAGCTTTTCAGCCATGTACTATGAGAAATTTGCTCATATCTTAGCTCCATTATTTAGGTGTATTGAAGCGCTGATATGTAAGGTGAAACTTATGAGAACTGGTATATAAAATATTGTGAATAAAAATATAAATAGAAAAGTGAAAAATTGTGCAAATATCGGGGACTGGGATATAAGTAGATAATATACCAACAATCCACAACCTATAGAATGTAAGTGAAAAATTAGGAAATATCCAAATAATTAAAGCTGCTCTTATGTGAAAAAGTACTCTGATTGCCACTACAATAAAACTTATTTTAAAATATATAAGTGTGCTAATAATTAACTTCCTAATAAGATATATTCAAGCATATAATATAGTAAGAAATAATATGTAATATGTGATCCACAATCAAAATTAGAAATTAAAATAATAAAAATCCATAGCTGCCTTCATAAAGAACATCCAGGTAAAATAAAGAAATAATACCAGCAAAAAAAGGACCCTTGATAAAGTCACGTGACATGGTACGCAATGCATCGGGAGGAGCCAGTGACATCATCTGAGACACATTGTCAGCGGTGAGAGGAAGGAAAACGAAACTGTTGCTGATTGTTTCATAAGCGCTGTTTATTTGCCATCAAAATATGAGTTAATATGCTGCGGATGCAGAGTACCTTTTAAAAGTAGCTTCATTGCGCAATGATATTTTTTCCTTTTTTTCTTTGCACTATCCAATATAAATACGAAATGGGAGGATTCTAATTCACCATCATTAAGCCTCAGAATTTCAGGGCAGAGTCTCACAGCCCCATTAAATTGTTTGATTGAAGTAATCGGCAAAAGCATCTATGTTGGATGGTTTCCTCTGAACATACAAAGAACATTTGTTTGATATATATAAGGATAAGGATTGAGACATATCAACCTTTTTTTGCTGGTATTATTTTTTTATTTTACCTGGATGTTCTTTATGAAGGCAGCTATGGATTTTTATTATTTTAATTTCTAATTTTGATTGTGGATCACATATTACATATTATTTCTTACTATATTATATGCTTGAATACATCTTATTAGGAAGTTAATTATTAGCGCACTTATATATTTTAAAATAAATCTTAGCTCCATTAATGACCAAAGCCCCTAATTCCCATCTTGATGGACATTCCTTCTAACCTGAAACCTTAATAGCAATTATTTCAATGATTCCCAAACCTCACTCTGATGAAACATCTTGCTCCAACTATAGGCCTATCTCCCTACTTAACTTAGCCATTCAACTTCTAGCGAAAGTCTTAGCAACTTATCTAAATAATATATAAGGCTCTTGAATACACAGAGACGAAGTAGGCATCATCCCATTATGCCAAGATAATATTCGTACGGCAACTTTATTGATGCATGCTGCTAAATCACGACAAATTCATCTTTGTCTCCTATCCCTAGATAGCAAAAAATTATTTGATACAGTTTTGTGGTCCAAACTACTTTATGTCCTACAATGTTGGGGATTTGGCCCCCTCTTCCTCAGTTGGATCTCATAACTATACCATAAGCCCAAAGCTTATATAAAATATGCAGGGTATAAATCTAATCCCTTCAATAGCTGCAGTGGTACACGTCAGGGATGCCCACTTTCTCCACTCTTATTTGTGCTACTTTTAGAACCTCTTGCCCAATCTATGTGCTCTGATCATTCAATTAAAGGTCTTGCATTAGCTGGACATCAACATAAAATTTGTTTATTTGCCAATGACATTTTCATTTTTTGTCCTCCCTCACATCTCCGCCCCTAACATTATCGGAAGGTTATCGGAAACGCGATCATTTTCCCCACATTTCAGGCTTATCCATTAACCCCCAAAAATCTATAGCACTAAATATTTCACTTGCCCCCTTAGCTGTACAACAGGCACAAGTATCTTTTTTCTTCTCATGGTCCACTACCCACCTACCATATTTAGGAGTAACTCTTATGCCCAATCTTTCTTTTCAGCTAATTTCTCTCTTCTCCTGTGCCAAATTACCAATTTATTAGCACAATGGTCTTCTCTCCCCTTATCATTGATAGGTAAAATAATGTTATTAAAATGACTATATTACCTAAAATCCTCTATCTTTTCTGGGTTCTGCCCATCTCTGTTCCAGCATACTTTCTAAGAATATTGCAGTGTAAGATAACAGCTTTTGTTTGGGGCCTCTCAAAACTCTGTTTACATAAACATACCCTCTACCTTCCAAAACTTAAAGGCAGCCTTGGACTTCCTAATTTATCCACCTATTACCACGTGGCTCATTTGGCACAAATACCTAAACAACATGCTACTAATGAAATTCCACTATGGTTAGCTCTGGAATCTATAGATCAGTGTTTCTCAACTCCAGTCCTCAAGGCACCCCAACAGGTCATGTTTTCAGGATTTCCCTCAGATGAAATGGCTGTGGTAATTGCTAAGGCAATAAAACTGATCAAATCACCTGTGCAAAATAATGGGGAGCCTGAAAACATGACCTGTTGGTGCGCCTTGAGGACTGGAGTTGAGAAACACTGCTATAGATTGTGACCCATTATCTATATCCAATCTCTTATGGCTGTGATTTTCTGATCGTAAAAGACTCGTTAACTAAACATTTTCCTGCCATCTGGGACAGATTTAAATTGGTAAATGGCCTACAATCTCCACACATCCCACTCTTATCGTTTCTTAAAAATCCTCTTTTTTATCCTGCCTGGACTTTTCCTAAGTCCTTTAAAGCATGAATCACCTCTAAATAACCCAACTGCATTATCTAATATCCCCTACTTCCTTTAAAACATTCCCTGACCTATGCAAAAATCATGGGCTCCCAATATCAGAACTTTTTCGGTATTCACAGATAAAAAACTTTTTTATGCCCTATATTGCACTTGATAAATTTTCACACTTCGAGGATATATGCAAACATGGTACCCACACAAAAGGACTTATTTCGACTCTTTATGCCCAACTCATTACCAAGCCTAATTCTGATTCACCCTCGTATATAGCTAAGTGGGAGTCTGATCTTGGACTATCAGTGGAAACAGCCGAATGGGATGAGATTTGGAATACTACAAAATCCTCTTCCCAAAATATAGTTGCATTAGAGATTTACTATAAAGTGCTCACATGCTGGTACTTGGTCCCTGCCAGAATTGCGAAATTTGCCTTCAGTTACTCCTCATCCTGCTTTCGAGGCTATGTTGATCTTAGATCTCACCTTCATACCTGGTGGAACTGTCTGGTTCCCAAAAACTTTTGGACAGATATATTTTTTTAAGTTTTTAACAATTTTTGCAGTGTCCATCCCTCCTGATCCTCTGATAGCACTTTTAAATTTAAAATCGACTGTTCTTACCCGTAATGAAAAAATACAAGCGCGCCACCAATAAATATGTATCGTGATACAATGTATACAACAGCTATATCCACGTGATTTACCACTATTTTTGTGAAGAAATAAATGAAAAAATAAATAAAAAATTGTGATACATTGTTGTGCCTAGTGTTTATATGTCACAAATAAAGAGCAACTAAGTTACTCCATTTACTAGTAACCTAATACCAACATATTTAAATGAAATTCTTTTCAGAATTGTGAAACATTAATAAAAATTAATAAAAATTGTTATGTGCTTTTTAAAACTAGTGTTTGTGTGAAAAAAAGAAATTATGTTGATCTATGTGCTCATAATTTATTATCAGCAATCTAATTGCTTCCACTTCACACGCCAATTAAATTATTAATTGTTCCTGTGCAAAGAAATATTTATATAAATATACACCCTCGTGATATATCATAAACAATAAAGTCCGTGTGAGGATATCTTGTATTGTAGATCAACCATGAATCTTCTGCTTTGACACACACAGGTGATCTTCCCACTTTAGGTAAAGTAAAAATGCTCGCTTACCAAATCTGTTGGATCTCAGATTATAGAGATCTAAAAGGCTTGTTGCATTTGCCTGCCAGCTTCTGTGATCTCCACCTGGGTAACACTCCAGAAAGTTGTCCTCTCTTCCTTCAATGGAACAGTAAACAGATACTTCTTTAACCACTTCAGCCCCGGAAGGATTTACCCCCTTCCTGAGCACTTTTTACAATTTGGCACTGCGTTGCTTTAACTGCTAATTGCGCGGTCATGCAATGCTGTACCCAAACAAAATTTGCGTCCTTTTCTTCCCACAAATAGAGCTTTCTTTTGTTGGTATTTGATCACCTCTGCCGTTTTTATGTTTTGCGCTTTTTTTTTTTTTTTTCTCGGAAAAAGTCCGAAAATTTTGAAAAAAAATGATATTTTCTAATTTTTTTTAATATAAAAAAAATCCAATAAACTCAATTTTAGTCATACATTTAGGCCAAAATGTATTCGGCCACATGTCTTTGGTAAAAAAAATGTCAATAAGCATATATTTATTGGTTTGCGCAAAAGCTATAGCGTCTACAAACTAGGGTACATTTTCTGGAATTTACACAGCTTTTGGTTTATGACTGCCTATATAATTTCTTGAGGTGCTAAAATGGCAGGGCAGTACAAACCCCCCCCAAATGACCCCATTTTGGAAAGTAGACACCCCAAGGAAATTGCTGAGATGCATATTGAGCCCATCGAAAATTCATTTTTTTTGTCCCAAGTGATTGAATAATGATAAAAAAAAAGAAAATTTACAAAAAGTTGTCACTAGATGATATATTGCTCACACAGGCCATGGGAATATGTGGAATTACACCCCAAAATAAATTCTGCTGCTTCTCCTGAGTATGGGGACATCACATGTGTGGGACTTTTTGGGAGCCTAGCCACGTACAGGGCCCCGAAAACCAAGCACCGCCTTCAGGATTTCTAAGGGCATAAATTTTTGATTTCACTCTTCACTACCTATCACAGTTTTGAAGGCCATAAAATGCCAAGATGGCACAACCCCCCCCCCCAAATGACCCCATTTTGGAAAGTAGACACCCCAAGCTACTTGCTGAGAGGCATGTTGAGTCCATGGAATATTTATTATTTTGACACAAGTTGTGGGAAAATTACAAACTTTTTTTTTCTTTTTTTTGCACAAAGTTGTCACTAAATGATATATTGCTCAAACATGCCATGGGCATATGTGGAATTACACCCCAAAATAAATTCTGCTGCTTCTCCTGAGTATGGGGACACCACATGTGTGGGACTTTTTGGGAGCCTACCCGCGTACGGGGCCCCGAAACCCAAGCACCGCCTTCAGGATTTCTAAGGGCATAAATTTTTGATTTCACTCTTCACTACCTATCACAGTTTTGAAGTCCATAAAATGCCAAGATGGCACAAACCCCCCCAAATGACCACATTTTGGAAAGTAGACACCCCAAGCTATTTGCTGAGAGGCATGTTGAGTCCATGGAATATTTTATATTTTTCCACAAGTTGCAGGAAAATGACAAACTTTTTTTTTTTTTGCACAAAGTTGTCACTAAATGATATATTGCTCACACAAGCCATGGGCATATGTGGAATTGCACCCCAAAATACATTCTGCTGATTCTCCTGAGTATGGGGATACCACATGTGTGGGACTTTTTGGGAGCCTAGCTTCATACGGGGCCCCGAAAACCAATCACCGCCTTCAGTATTTCTAAGGGAGTAAATTTTTGATTCACTCCTCACTACCTATTACAGTTTCGAAGGCCATAAAATGCCAAAATAGCACAAACCCCCCCCAAATGACCCCATTTTAGAAAGTGGACACCCCAAGCTATTTGCTGAGAGGCATGGTGAGTATTATGCAGCTCTCATTTGTTTTTGAAAATGAAGAAAGACAAGAACATTTTTTTTTCTTTTTTCAATTTTTAAAACTTTGTGAAAAAAAGTGAGGTCTGCAAAATACTCACTATACCTCTCAGCAAATAGCTTGGGGTGTCTACTTTCCAAAATAGGGTCATTGGGGGGGGGTTTGTGCCACCTGGGCATTCCATGGCCTCCGAAACTGTGATAGGCAGTGAAGAGTGAAATCAAAATCAAAAATTTACGCCCTTAGAAAGCCTGAAGGCGGTGCTTGGATTTCGGGGTCTCGTACGCGGCTAGGCTCCCAAAAAGTGTCACACATGTGGTATCCCCGTACTCAGGAGAAGCAACAGAATGTATTTTGGGGTGTAATTTCACATATTCCCATGGCATGTTTGAGCAATATATCATTTAGTGACAACTTTGTGCAAAGAAAAATAAAAATTTGACTTTTTCCCGCAACTTGTGTCACAATATAAAATATACCATGGACTCGACATGCCTCTCAGCAAATAGCTTGGGGTGTCTACTTTCCAAAATGGGGTCATTTGGGGGGGGTTGAACTGTCCTGGCATTTTATGCACAACATTTAGAAGCTTATGTCACACATCACCCACTCTTCTAACCACTTGAAGACAAAGCCCTTTCTGACACTCTTTGTTTACATGAAAATTTTTTTTTTTTTGCAAGAAAATTACTTTGAACCCCCAAACATTATATATTTTTTTAAAGCAAATGCCCTACAGATTAAAATGGTGGGTGTTTCATTTTTTTTTCACACAGTATTTGCGCAGCGATTTTTCAAACGCATTTTTTGGGGAAAAAACACACTTTTTAAAATTTTAATGCACTAAAACACACTATATTGCCCAAATGTTTGATGAAATAAAAAAGATGATCTTAGGCCGAGTACATGGATACCAAACATGACATGCTTTAAAATTGCGCACAAACGTGCAGTGGCGACAAACTAAATAATTTTTTAAGCCTTTAAAAGCCTTTACAGGTTACCACTTTAGATTTACAGAGGAGGTCTACTGCTAAAATTACTGCCCTCGATCTGACCTTTGCGGTGATATCTCACATGCATGGTGCAATTGCTGTTTACATTTCATTTGATGCCGACCGACGCTTGCGTTCGCCTTTGCGTGAGAGCAGGGGGGGACAGGGGTGCTTTTTTTTTTTTTCTTTATTATTTTTTTGCTTTTTTATCTTATTTTCAAACTGTTCCATTCATTTTTTAATTTTTTTAACCATTTTTATTGTTATCTCAGGGAATGTAAATATCCCCTATGATAGCAATAGGTAGTGACAGGTACTCTTTTTTGAAAAAATTGGGGTCTATTAGAACCTAGATCTCTCCTCTGCCCTCAAAGCATCTGACCACACCAAGATCGGTTTGATAAAATGCTTTCCCAATTTCGCTGTTTACATCCGGTGAAATCTAAGTCATGAAATGCTCGTAGCTTCCGGTTTCTTAGGCCATAGAGATGATTGGAGCCATTCTGGTCTCTGATCAGCTCTATGGTCAGCTGGCCGAATCACCGGCTGCATTCTCAGGTTCCCTGTTGGGACAGGAGAGCCAGAGAAAAACATGGAAGACGGTGGGGGGGGGCATTCCCTCCCACTGCTTGTAAAAGCAGTCTACAGGCTAATTAGCTGCTAGGATTGCTTTTACATGAAAGCCGACCGCTGGCTGAAAATGATACCAAGATGATACCTAAACCTGGTATCTGGTATAACCACTCAAATTCCAGTAACATACCAGTACGTTGCTGGTCCTTGTTGGGCATATATTGTAAACTTTTTTTTCATGCAGCCTGTGGGCTGAATGAAAAAAAGATATTGATCGGTGGGTATGCCCACCATTAGAATACCTCCCTTCATCCACCCACTTCTAATTATGGGCATACATGCACCGTTTATATATGCCGAAGCATGGGGGCATCCTCCCGCAAAAGGTAGGAGAAAATCGCTCCTCCACACACTGCTGCCCCCACGCTTCGGCATATATGCTGAAGTATGTAACTGTGGTGGTGAAATCACCTCCGACAGCGCTGGAGTCACGGCTTTATGCATCGTGGGAGCAAACGCTGTTGCTGTCAAGATGAATAAATCCGCTCTGCAGCTGAATGGCGTACCTGCTAAGCAAATGATGGTTAACAATAAAACAAAGTAACATTACAGTATAACAGTAAGACTTACCATACCTGCAAAGCAAATACAAAAAAAAAAAATAGTAAAAAATAAAACATTTAAATGCAACCTGTGCCTAAAATATATATATGCCGAAGCATGGGGGCATCCTCCCGCAAAAGGCAGGAGCAAATCGCTCCTCCACCCACTGCTGCCCCCACGCTTCGGCATATATGCTGAAGTATGTAACTGTGGTGGTGAAATCATCTCCGACAGCGTTGGAGTCATGGCTTTATGTATCGTGGGAGAAACGCTGTTGCTGTCAAGATAAATAAATCCGCTCTGCAGCTAAATGGCGTACCTGCTAAGCAAATGATGGTTAACAACAAAACAAAGTAACATTACAGTATAACAGTAATGCCCCGTACACACGGTTGGATTTTCCGATGGAAAATGTGTGATAGGACCTTGTTGTCGGAAATTCCGACCGTGTGTGGGCTCCATCACACATTTTCCATCGGATTTTCCGACACACAAAGTTTGAGAGCAGGCTATAAAATTTTCCGAAAACAAAATTCGTTGTCGGAAATTCCGATCGTGTGTACACAAATCCGACGGACAAAGTGCCACGCATGCTCAGAATAAATAAAGAGATGAAAGCTATTGGCCACTGCCCCGTTTATAGTCCTGACATACGTGTTTTACGTCACCGCGTTCATAACGATCGGATTTTCCGACAACTTTGTGTGACCGTGTGTATGCAAGACAAGTTTGAGCCAACATCCGTCGGAAAAAATCCTAGGATTTTGTTGTCGGAATGTCCGAACAAAGTCCGACCGTGTGTACGGGGCATAAGACTTACCATACCTGCAAAGCAAATACAAAAAAAATAGTAAAAAATAAAACATTTAAACGCAACCTGTGCCTAAAATATATATATGCCGAAGCATGGGGGCATCCTCCCGCAAAAGGCAGGAGCAAATCGCTCCTCCACCCACTGCTGCCCCCACGCTTCAGCATATATGCTGAAGTATGTAACTGTGGTGGTGAAATCACCTCCGACAGCGCTGGAGTCACGGCTTTTTGTATCGTGGGAGCAAACACTGTTGCTGTCAAGATAAATAAATCCGCTCTGCAGCTGAATGGCGTACCTGAAAACAAAAAAATGGTTACCAAACATGACAAAAACATAACAACAGTAAAACATTGCAGAATAGAATACAGTAAAAAAGAGCAGAACAGGAGAGAGAGAATAGAGAGAGAACAATAAAACGACAACTATTTTTGTTTTTTATTATTTTATATTTTTTTTGTGTTTTTTTTTTTTTTTACTTTTTTTGTAACTTTAACTTTTGTAACTGGTACCAGGTTTGGGTCTCTCAAAATGCGATGGCATCTTGGGAAACCCTGTGAAAGTGTGTCCTAGTCTGTGCAGTGCTGTACCCTACGCTAATACTCAACTAGTGTATGGTAGCGTTCTGAGTAAAAACAGCGGACCACCGAGATTTGCAGGCGAAAATGCGGAGTGTTACCGCGTAATCTACTTCCATCCTCCGCCCGATGGTTGACACCAAGGAAGGAACAAAGCTTCAAGAACCACAATGTCTGCCTAATGATTACTCATCTTAAGCTGAATACATTGTGATTTCCAGTAATAGAGACAGTATTTCTGAAGGCTGTCTACATTGATGAAAAGAGCAATGTAGTCAGCTTAACTGAATCATCTGAGTTCCCAGTTGAAAAATGCTTTATACAAGCTGGACATTCACCTTTTTAAAGCTATAATTAGTAATTTAGGAAAAAATTTGTTTAGTCTTTAGATTTAGTATTTAAGCATGGAGCAATGTGAGGATATCCCCCCTCCCCCCGATGAACCTGGATGCAAGGAAATGGAGTTCACACCTGCTTGTCCCCCACCACTGC
The DNA here is from genome assembly GCA_037952925.1 of Lithobates clamitans. Classification (NCBI taxonomy): domain Eukaryota; kingdom Metazoa; phylum Chordata; class Amphibia; order Anura; family Ranidae; genus Lithobates; species Lithobates clamitans. The sequence continues at coordinate 2,220,805 of JBBGZY010000906.1, forward strand.
CGCCAAATGAAGAGCCTCCACCACCTCCCCTGCAAACGTCCAGTGACGCAGAGGTAATGGACGTTGGCTCTGGTGGTGATGGACAGTCACAAACCCCAGCTGAGGACCTGCAGCTAAACAACGGAGAACAGCTACTTACTAAAGGGTCATCTACATACAAGAGCCATCCTACAGTACTAGATCCATTGCAAAGTGACCAAAGCCCCAGAACCGCTCGCCATGCCCCACCAGTTAAGAGGTTTACCCCTGATCTTAAATTACTTAAAGATGTTAAAATTAGTGTGAGCTTTACAGAGAGTTGTAAAAGCAAAGATAGAAAGGTTCTTTACACTGGAACAGGTTCAGAGAGTCCAACAGATTTAGGTAGCAATAAAACTGTCAATGGAGACTTGCATGTTTGTCCTTTTGCTGATAGTAGCAATAGTGAAATTTTGGGTAATGATGAAATTGCAAGTAACAGAAATGAAGATCCAGAAACCGATCAGGAGAATAAAGTGGAATACGCTGTTCTGGATGATCTTGAGGATTTTACAGAGATTGTGATGGATGTGGATGAGGATGGAGCTGAATTTGTATCAGAAACTATCCTACAGAGTGATAAGAATGAAGATGAATCTCTTATTTACAATTATGAGGATGATTTTGATAATGATGTGGATGCACTGTTGGAAGAGAGTCTTCATACTCCAAAAAAGAGAAGGCTAGAAGAGAAATTCGATGAAGACAGTGACCACCATTCTGACGGGGAGACCGGTGTTCAACCAATGATAACCAGGATAAAAACTGTTCTGAAAAGTCGAGGACGTCCTCCAACTGAGCCCTTGCCTGAAGGATGGATAATGACATTCCATAATTCTGGCATTCCTGTCTACCTGCACAGAGAAACACGAGTGGTGACCTGGTCCAGACCTTACTTCTTGGGAACTGGAAGCATCAGAAGACATGATCCTCCCGTAAGCAGTATTCCTTGCTTGCACTACAAGAAAATGAAGGATAATGAAGAGAAGGAAAAGAATGAACTAATACCAGTCCCTGGCCCTGTAGAGTTTGTTGGTGAAAAATCAGAGCACAATTCTGAGGAAGCTGATCCAGCTGCTGCAGACAGCATTGTCCCTGATGGCCGAGAACGCCCAAGCGAAGTTGCACAAGGAGCCCTTGGACAAGTCAAGGCCAAAGTGGAAGTTTGCAAAGATGAATCCATTGACCTTGAAGATTTCCGAAGCTATTTGGAGAAAAGATTTGATTTTGAACAGGTTACTGTTAAGAAATTCAGGACATGGGCAGAAAGAAGGCAGTTTAATCGAGACGTAAAACGCAAGTTAGCAGAATCTGAAAGACCGATTTTACCTGCCAATCAGAAACTTATAACTTTGGCTGTTCAAGATGCACCAACAAAGAAAGAATTTGTTATCAATCCTAATGGGAAGTCTGAAGTCTGCATTCTCCATGAATATATGCAGAGAGTCCTTAAAGTTCGCCCTGTTTACAATTTTTTTGAATGTGAGAACCCAAGTGAGCCTTTTGGAGCATCTGTAATTATAGATGGTGTAACCTATGGTAGTGGGACAGCAAGCAGCAAAAAACTGGCAAAGAATAAAGCTGCTCGGGCTACATTAGAAATCCTTATTCCTGATTTTATAAAGCAGACCGCTGATGAGAAGCCTAAAGACGGCGATGAGCTGGAGTATTTCAACCACATCAGTATTGAAGATTCACGAGTGTATGAGTTGACCAATAAAGCTGGACTTTTGTCACCACATCAGATTCTACTTGAGTGCCTTAAAAGAAACCATGGAATGGGTGATACATCCATAAAGTTTGAAGTAATTCCTGGCAAGAACCAGAAGAGTGAATATGTTATGACTTGTGGAAAGCATACTGTGAAAGGCTGGTGTAAAAATAAGAGGGTTGGAAAACAGTTAGCATCACAGAAAATCCTGCAGCTCCTCCATCCTCATGTGAAAAACTGGGGATCCCTATTACGTATGTATGGGAGAGAGAGCACCAAGATGGTGAAACAGGAAAATGCAGATAAAAGTGTAATAGAACTACATCAGTATGCGAAAAAGAATAGGCCAAATCTTCATATTCTGAATAAGCTGCAGGAAGAGATGAGCAAGCTGGCAGACGAGAGGGAGGAGACGAGGAAAAAGCCAAAGATGACAATTGTTGAATCTGCACAGCCTGGCAATGAACCCCTGTGCACAGTAGACGTTTGACTGCTGTAATGATGGAGCAATAAGAAACTTGGGAGGCTTGCTTTACCAAACTGTTCAAAGGATGCTGAAGATGATTGTGATACGCAAACAGGGCTGCTTCCTTATGCATAATCAGTTTTCCTTCGTCTGCACAACACTGCAGAGATATTACCTCCCTTATGAAATTGTGTGCCATTTCACCTTGTTTGAGTTCTGTCTTGTGGTCCAAAAGAGCATTGCTGGGACATGCACATCTAATAAGATTATGCATTATGTTTAGGACATCAAGCACTTTCCCCTTTCAAGGGACAAATCTGGTAGCCATGCATTGGCCTTGTAATATGAAGCTTCTGTAAATCAATCGTTAAAACATTTGAAGGACTGCTTCATGCTAAAGTAACCACTGCAATATTTTTCATTGTGGTTACTGCACACACAAGGGATACGTAATAAATATTTGAACCATGACATAAGATCCTTGCACATAGGTGTGACCGAATTAAGTGAGACACAGAGCACAACATTCAGCACATACTTGGCTATCTGGTATTAGTGCTTTGCACACATCTCGGCTGCTTGTTCCATCCTAAACAAAATGTTGCTCTGTCGCATCTACTGCACTGAATGCTTTGTGCTGCAGATGTGCCTTCTATTAATTGGCAAGTTCATTGTAATACACTGCTGTTTTTAATTTTTTTCATGTTAAGAATACTTGCTCACTGGACGTTTTTGAAAGCACATTCCGTATGCAAATGGTATGCCATTGTCCTATGCCCTTTAATGGCTGCATCAGTCTGCAATGCAAATACTACTCTGTCACTGTAAGGGGCCTGTGCAGTCACACTGCCTTGAATTGTAGAAGTCACATGAGCAGGAAGATACATTAAGGGTGCTCAAGTTGTCTGATTATGTTCACTTTTTAAGCACACAAAGGGGGGCAAGCTCTTTCAGAATTACAAAGGTAACCCTATCAGAAAACTTTTGTTTAGTTCTGTTGAGCATCAATATGTTTTTAGAAAGCAATTAATATTCCTCAATAACCGAGGCTTTAAGTATTAGTTTTAAGACAGATGTGCTTGTATTTACGGTAATGCATTTTTCTACTTGTATTCCTAGTTTAATATTGCAAGCTGCTTATGTTGTCTTTGTTCAGTTCTATTTAACAAATTACGTCTGACCAGATTTGAATGATAGCCAGTAAGTGTTAGTGGATTCCTGTCACTATTACAAATATGAATGTTGGTGAATTTGTCGTGCATTGTACGCTTTATTCACTGACCCTTTTTTTTTGCAGTGTATGTGTTTAATAAGGCCTTATGTGAACCAAAGGCAATAGAGGCTGGGCCAAGCCATGCTCACTCTACTCTTTTGCTTCTTTGAAAAATGCAGGGTAACAAGATACTACCATTTGTTTTATTTTTCTGCATTATACAATGGGGGAGAATCATCAAGAAGCTATTAAAATGTAATTGTTTTTGTGCCTATCCAGTAAAGATTCAGTGAATGTTATGTAGCTGTTAGTTCTATGTAAATGTATTAAGGAATGTATAGGAAGTTTCACTGGCATTTCTTTTGACAAGCTATGAAAACATTTTATGTTCACCATAGTGGCAAGCAATGCTTTGTGATGGCAGTGAGGTCTTCGTGGTTTATGAACCTCTTGAGGCTTTCCAGATCTGCTCACCATTTATGTGGGTAGGGTTCTTGCAGTACCTTGTGCTTCCCAATTGTAGAGACACTAGGAAAAGTAATAGATTCTGATCTCTGTGCTATTTTTCCCTATGCCCATATGCTCATACTTAAATAAAAAAAAGTGATAGGAGATGGGAAAAAAAAAAAAAAATTCACCAATGCAAAGACCAGGATTGTCAGGATAGAAGGGACAATAATACCGGGTGTCACGCCTAAATCCACGATTGCTGCAGACACGACATCTTTTTTTGGGGGCTCGTTGGGTAGGGGTACTCGGGAGGACATAAAGAAAATGCCTCTCATGCAGCCGGCTTACTGAATTTGGTTGGGAAAGGTGAGGTGGAGCACCGTCTGGAAACAGAAGGGCTCTGACGATCTCTTCCTGGAATTTAAGGAAGGATCCAGTCCGTCTTGAAGCTCTGTATAGCACATAAGCGTTCAGCAAAGCCAATTGAAATAAATAAACATAATTAAAGAAAATTGCGCTGCGCTTAGGTATACATCAAAACATGTGTTCTCCCTATCGGTATCATATACAAAGGTGCTGTGCGCATGCGATTCAGAACAAAAATAATACCATATATCCAAAAGGATGTGCTACCAAATTCCACATCCAAAGTGCAATGTGCTTAATAACAAATGAACTCTATATGCATAAAAAATTGTGCTACTGAATGTTGCATCCAAAGTGCATTGGGCTTACTCCTAATATATCCATAAAAACTGCATAGCTCATATAATCAATTAAATCGAACTAACAAAAAAAATGTGCCAAAGAAATATATCAAAAGGCCATGCGTATTATATCCAAAGTGCAGTGTGCAAATAATATTCTACATATATCCATAAATATACTCACATTGATTAATAGTATTAAATAAATCTAAGTGAACCAAAACATGCGCTATAAATATGGTATCTTATGCTCATAAACTGCAATAAATCATATAGGTGATAGGTGAAATCAAAACCATATATAAGTGATATGCAATGCTTGAAATAACAATGTCCTTATCCGTGACAAAAATCTTCCAAGATAGTATCCCACAGCAATGTGCAGTGAAAAAGTTCCAAAGGTAAAACTGCAGTGCAGAAAAGTGTTTCACAGTGTTTCACAGAGAAATTCAATCGCTGAACCCCAGTGCCCAGATCATGTCGTGATGTGCCTTGGTGACCCCCAAAGTAGTTGCGCTTACCTTAGAGCGTGTGACACAGGGTTTAGCTGCGTCAGTACACGCTATGGAGCCACCTCTGGGCTCAGTAATAGGAAAACAGATGATCTCCAACCAGGCTCTTTAGGCTTCACAGACATCAAACCCATAAAAAAGAAGGGACTACATAGTGTAATATCGCCAGACACTTTATTAAAACCATAAGAAAACAATCCCCACACTGGGGTACTCACATTTTATAGGTGCTCAATGTGCACCAAACAATGACAGGCAGAGTAGCGCTAATTGACGTGCTGTGGGGTGTTAGAGATCCCCAGCCCAGCTCTGTGCTGATCGCTCCATCCTGGTCCCTCCCCTACGCGTCTTCGACACAGGGAATCACGTGTCTTCATCAGGGGGATATGATTGGACGGGCGCTCTGCAGTTTAAATACACTAACGGCGGCCATTTTCCCTGAGACCGCAGACTATTATGTATTAGGCTCCGCTCCTCTATGCATAGCTCAGCATTAAACATAAGACGTTCTAACACTATAGCTCTGTTAACCATACTAATCATAAAGGAACCAAATACAAACACTATCTATACCCAGGACGGAGTCTCGGAGGGGAAACTAAGACACCACAGCACTCTCATAGCCCCTATTAAATAAACAGAAATGATCTCACATATCTACTCTAAGCGATCTCATATCAAACTATATTGCAGACAACCACATATAATGTTGGGAAACCCACAGTAAATGTACTGGTTAAGTTAGCAAACACTGCTGGTAATGCAAAGATGAATGGTTAATATGCATGGTATTTTAACCAGTTTTCTCATGAATGATGCCTGTATACCGCTCTCCCTACGAGCTGTTAACTCTCTTGTTTCAAGCAAGCAGACGCATCGAGGCATATACTCATCTTATGTATATAGATTAACCAATAGACTGTGGCCCTAAATATCCACAAAGGTATAAAAATTTCTTTTTTTTAAAAACACTTAATTTTATTGAAATATAGATTAAAAATATATATTAAAAAATAGAAATTAAAAATAAAAATTAAAAAATAAAAATTAAAAAAATATTATAAACCAGTGGACACCTAAAGGAAATAAGCCATATTTATCCGATAAATGTCCTCAAAAGGGAGAATATTATTACTTTCTGACTAGAGCCTATAGACAACAGAAAAGGAGGGGGTTAAGGATGACACCCTTATATGGGACCTCTGAAGACCTTCCAATTAAATACATAATTAATCCATCTAACAAAAACATCAGAACAATCCAGCTAAGAAATTATACAATAGATTAGATAAATTCCAGAAATATATATGATGTAAATTATGTGTTCATCAGATAAAGTGGGGTACAAATGATGTATGCCAATCTCCCGGCTGATCTAAGCCCGGATAATGTGTATAGGAATTAATTGTATAACATACAGTCTGAAAATTAAAAAGCTAAACCCTGTGTCACACGCTCTAAGGTGAGCGCAACTACTTTGGGGGTCACCAAGGCACATCACGGCATGATCTGGGCACTGGGGTTCAGCGATTGAATTTCTCTGTGAAACACTTTTTTGCACTGCAGTTTTACCTTTGGAACTTTTTCACTGCACATTGCTGTGGGATACTATCTTGGAAGATTTTTGTCACGGATAAGGACATTGTTATTTCAAGCATTGCATATCACTTATATATGGTTTTGATTTCACTTATCACCTATATGATTTATTGCAGTTTATGAGCATAAGATACCATATTTATAGCGCATGTTTTGGTTCACTTAGATTTATTTAATACTATTAATCAATGTGAGTATATTTATGGATATATGTAGAATATTATTTGCACACTGCACTTTGGATATAATACGCATGGCCTTTTGATATATTTCTTTGGCACATTTTTTTTGTTAGTTCGATTTAATTGATTATATGAGCTATGCAGTTTTTATGGATATATTAGGAGTAAGCCCAATGCACTTTGGATGCAACATTCAGTAGCACAATTTTTTATGCATATAGAGTTCATTTGTTATTAAGCACATTGCACTTTGGATGTGGAATTTGGTAGCACATCCTTTTGGATATATGGTATTATTTTTGTTCTGAATCGCATGCGCACAGCACCTTTGTATATGATACCGATAGGGAGAACACATGTATTGATGTATACCTTAGCGCAGCGCAATTTTCTTTAATTATATCTATCGCACGGTCATGAAAAACGTCATCTGCGTTTGCAGCTGGGTATTTAGTTTCATAACTGTTTTTGTTGTCCAGTAGGGCATCGGATTATTGTGGCTCGCAAGATTCTCTCTATATATTTCTGTTTACTTTTTTCATACACTTGCTAGTAGCCTATGGATCCATTTGCCTTTTTCGATAACAGGGAATTAGATCTGGAGGATTTATTCTCTGATAAGAATACTAAGGATGATGACATCTCACATCTATTCAGAAAATTGGGTCATTGTATGGATAAAAAGAGCAATGTCTGGTGGGACATGTCCACAATGGAGAAATACCTGAAGGACAAGCTGATCCCTAGAAAATTAAGATGGGATGTCCCAATCAATGATGGTTTGTTAGAGAATGAGGATATAGAAGAGTGGTATGCCTTTTTTGAAAGTAAAGGGAGAGAGGTCATGGAGTTTTTGATGAAAAGAAAACAGCGAAAACTAAGATTACTAGAAAACCAAATTAAGGAGATTAGCGACAAGATTTTTCCATATAAAGAAACGCCAGAATACAACAAGCATATGGGAGAATTACAGAAGAATATGCAAAAGAAGGATTTGGAGAATAAGAATGGGAAGAAAAAGAAATACCTGAGAGATTTAGGCGATTATCAGAGCAAACGGGTTTATAGGTGGCAATCGACGTTGGAGAATAATAATACCGCTAACTCACAAGCAGAGACCACAAGAGATCAAGCTGAGGGCGCTAGAACGCCATACCCACAGAATAACCAACAGCGAGATAGAAGACCATCAAATAGAGGATATCCCCCGTATCAATATGATGATAAGCAACCGCATACACCCTACCGGCAACCCCTCAGAAGAACACAGAATGATTGTAATGAATACCAAGGACCGAATGAGAATAGATTTAATAATCCATACCAGGGTCCCTCGACCAACCAAAGAAACTGGGGCTATGGGGTGCCGTACAATAGAGGTAATAATTACAGGACCCACCAAAGGGGTAACCAATACGGAAGAGGATTTAACCCTAACCACACACTGAACAGGAGAGGAGGACAACTAAGAGAGCAACGTCCCCATGGATCACAATATAACAGGAATTATGGACATCAACAAGCGACACCAAGGAGGGATGACCGACGTCTATCGTATGAGGACCCCCCAGTACCCCCACCACCCCAAAACCAGGGTTATGGACAGCTTCCTCGATATAGGGATGACTTCCAGGGAGATGGAGTATACTACTCACCTAAACCTCAAAGAACAAGATATGATAGACATACACAGGACCAGTACGGAGTACCTGTGTATAATAGCTACCAACCGCTGACGGATAATGAAGATCGATATGCATATGAGCCTTTTTTAGGGAAGAACCAGGATGGACACGTCCGCGAAGGAAGATATTTAGGAAGAGAGGAAGAAGAGCTGGACGAAGGTTACAGCAAAAAAAGAAGACGGGAAGATTAGGTGAAGGGATCTATAATCTAAGCGGCAAGAATCTATCAAGGGAAGAAATTCTGACACTTGATAAGGGCATAAAATTTGCACCCAAAAAGGGGTTTAACAAGTTTGAAACTTATGTAGGGGTACAAAAGTTCATAAGAAAATTGAACATCAAAAAATATTATGCCTTGAATCCAGTTGAGAAAACGATTGTTAATGAGAGGTTTACGGGTTTAAGAAATAACTCGATTTTTAATCCATATGTGGCCAATAACAAATATGTGGACCTCTTTAAAAAGTTGGTCAATACAGAACTTGAACAATTACCCATAAAAAGGGTACAGGAGCATAGGGATCTCAAAAAGGGACTAGACTCATTGGAGAAAAGAACAGATATAGTTATAAGACCGGCGGACAAAGGAGGGGGCATAGTGGTGCTCTCGTTACAGCAATATAAAGATGAGATGGATAGGATCCTAAATGATAGCAGCACATATCAGGTATTAAATGCCGATCCTTCTAGGAATTTTAAGAATGAATTGGATCTGATTATAAAATATGGTGTAGATAATGAATTCCTAAACAAACAAGAAGCCAAATATTTGATTCCCACAGTCAGCCGGATTCCAGTAATATATTATCTGCCGAAGATTCATAAAGACAGTTTGAATCCACCTGGACGGCCCATTGTGAGTGGGATTGAGTCCCTGACTTCCAGATTGGGAGAGTACATTGACCTCCACCTTCAACCTCTGGTAAGAAGAACACAAGCCTTTCTTAGAGACACTAAGCATACCCTACAATTATTGGAAGAACATGTCACGGATAATAATATCATCATGGCTACAGGCGACGTATCGTCATTATATACTAATATTAACCATGAGGGCGCTTTGGAGGCCGTGGAATGGGCCCTAGATAAAGAGGAAGGAATTGATAGGGGCCTATGTGGATTTATATTGAAATGTCTGGATTTTTGCCTACATCATAATTTTTTCTGGTACGATAATAGATTTTTCCTACAGATAAGGGGTGTCACCATGGGCGCTAAGTTCGCCCCCAGCGTGGCGAATCTTTATATGGCCAAGTGGGAGGAGGAGTCGGTGCGGATTGAACAGTATGGAGATATACTATTATATAAGAGGTTCATAGACGATCTCCTGATCATGTGGAAAGAGAATTTAGAATCGCTGATGGAATTATTGGAGTCCATGAATACTAACGATCATAATATCTCCCTAACTTGGGATGTTAGTAGGGACCGTATACACTTCCTAGATCTAGAAATCTTAGCTACAACTAGTGGTATTATTACCAGGTCCTTTTTCAAAGCCACTGATCGTAACTCTTACATTCCCACCACCAGCTGCCATCACAAACCATGGCTTAGCAATATCCCCAGGGGCCAGTTTATGAGGATGAGAAGAAACTGTACACGAGAGGACGATTTTGAATCACAATCAGATAAATTAGAGAAAATGTTTTTAGATAAAGGTTACCAGAAGGAATTTTTAGAAAGAGAAAAAGATTTTGTGAAGAATTTTAAGAGGGAAGATTTATTAAAGGATAAAAATGCTGCTGTGTTCAATGATGAGTATGATGGTACATGTATAGTTTTAGACTATTGTCTACAGAGTAAAGAAGTAGAGAGGATTTAAAAAAAGTATTGGAATGTACTAAAACAGGATTGTCATTTAAGAGATTTAATACCTGATAAACCTAAGATCATCTACAAGAGAGCACCCTGTTTGCGGGATAGACTGGTGCATAATGTAGTGGAACCACCCCCACCGAAGCCTAAGATGTTCTGGGACCTAAAGGGATTCTTCGGTTGTGGGAGATGTTATAGTTGTGTAAGGGTACCCTCTAATATCAAGAGGGTTAAAGAGTTCTACAACCCCCATAGAAAACAGATACATACTATAGAGGATTTTGTTTCATGCGTCACCATTGGAGTGGTGTATGCGATTCAATGTCCTTGCAACTTATTATATATTGGTCGCACTATTAGGGCCCTGAAGGATCGTATGGAGGAGCATGTGAGGAACATACGAAAGGGGTCTGATAGTCATTTCCTGTATGTGCACTTTAAAAATGAACATAATCAGAGCATGCAGGGCATGAGGTTTTGGGGACTAGAGGTTCCGAAGCGAAACTGGAGAGGCTCCAACTATGTCAGGGATATTAGCAAGCGCGAATCCTGGTGGATTTACCAGCTCGGCTCTTTATCACCGGGTGGGTTGAATAAAGAGTTTGATCTTGCATGCTTTTTGAGCAATTTTTAATTTTCAGACTGTATGTTATACGATTAATTCCTATACACATTATCCGGGCTTAGATCAGCCGGGAGATTGGCATACATCATTAGTACCCCACTTTATCTGATGAACACATAATTTACATCATATATATTTCTGGAATTTATCTAATCTATTGTATAATTTCTTAGCTGGATTGTTCTGATGTTTTTGTTAGATGGATTAATTATGTATTTAATTGGAAGGTCTTCAGAGGTCCCATATAAGGGTGTCATCCTTAACCCCCTCCTTTTCTGTTGTCTATAGGCTCTAGTCAGAAAGTAATAATATTCTCCCTTTTGAGGACATTTATCGGATAAATATGGCTTATTTCCTTTAGGTGTCCACTGGTTTATAATATTTTTTAATTTTTATTTTTTAATTTTTATTTTTAATTTCTATTTTTTAATATATATTTCAATAAAATTAAGTGTTTTTTAAAAAAAAAGAAATTTTTATACCTTTGTGGATATTTAGGGCCACAGTCTATTGGTTAATCTATATACATAAGATGAGTATATGCCTGGATGCCTCTGCTTGCTTGAAACAAGAGAGTTAACAGCTCGTAGGAAGAGCGGTATACAGGCATCATTCATGAGAAAACTGGTTAAAATACCATGCATATTAAACATTCATCTTTACATTACCAGCAGTGTTTGCTAACTTAACCAGTACATTTACTGTGGGTTTCCCAACATTATATGTGGTTGTCTGCAATATAGTTAGATATGAGATCGCTTAGAGTAGATATGTGAGATCGTTTTTGTTTATTTAATAGGGGCTATGAGAGTGCTGTGGTGTCTTAGTTTCCCCCCCGAGACTCCGTCCTGGGTATAGATAGTGTTTGTATTTGGTTCCCTTATGATTAGTATGGTTAACAGAGCTATAGTGTTAGAACGTCTTATGTTTAATGCTGAGCTATGCATAGAGGAGTGGAGCCTAATACATAATAGTCTGCGGTCTCAGGGAAAATGGCCGCCGTTAGTGTATTTAAACTGCAGAGCGCCCGTCCAATCATATCCCCCTGATGAAGACACGTGATTCCCTGTGTCGAAGACGCGTAGGGGAGGGGCCAGGATGGAGCGATCAGCACAGAGCTGGGCTGGGGATCTCTAACACCCCACAGCACATCAATTAGCCCTACTCTGCCTGTCATTGTTTGGTGCACATTGAGCACCTATAAAATGTGAGTACCCCAGTGTGGGGATTGTTTTCTTATGGTTTTAATAAAGTGTCTGGCGATATTACACTATGTAGTCCCTTCTTTTTTATGGGTTTGATGTCTGTGGAGCCTAAAGAGCCTGGTTGGAGATCATCTGTTTTCCTGTTACTGAGCCCAGAGGTGGCTCCATAGCGTGTACTGACGCAGCTAAACCCTGTGTCACACGCTCTAAGGTGAGCGCAACTACTTTGGGGGTCACCAAGGCACATCACGGCATGATCTGGGCACTGGGGTTCAGCGATTGAATTTCTCTGTGAAACACTGTGAAACACTTTTTTGCACTGCAGTTTTACCTTTGGAACTTTTTCACTGCACATTGATGTGGGATACTATCTTGGAAGATTTTTGTCAGGGATAAGTACTTGGTTATTTCAAGCATTGCATATCACTTATATATGGTTTTGATTTCACCTATCACCTATATGATTTATTGCAGTTTATGAGCATAAGATACCATATTTATAGCGCATGTTTTGATTCACTTAGATTTATTTAATACTATTAATCAATGTGAGTATATTTATGGATATATGTAGAATATTATTTGCACACTGCACTTTGGATATAATACGCATGGCCTTTTGATATATTTCTTTGGCACATTTTTTTTGTTAGTTCGATTTAATTGATTATATGAGCTATGCAGTTTTTATGGATATATTAGGAGTAAGCCCAATGCACTTTGGATGCAACATTCAGTAGCACAATTTTTTATGCATATAGAGTTCATTTGTTATTAAGCACATTGCACTTTGGATGTGGAATTTGGTAGCACATCCTTTTGGATATATGGTATTATTTTTGTTCTGAATCGCATGCGCACAGCACCTTTGTATATGATACCGATAGGGAGAACAGATGTATTGATGTATACCTAAGCGCAGCGCAATTTTCTTTAATTATATCCATCGCACGGTCATGAAAAACGTCATCTGCGTTTGCAGCTGGGTATTTAGTTTCATAACTGTTTTTGTTGTCCAGTAGGGCATCGGATTATTGTGGCTCGCAAGATTCTCTCTATATATTTCTGAAATAAATAAACAGACACTTTTTTGTACCAGCGTCTGAGCTTACGGGCAACTAGGTACGGCACCAACAACTGGTCGTTGAGGTCCACCCCTCCCATATTTTGGTTATATTCGTGGACACAGAGGGGTTTCCCCACAACACCAGTCGCAGTAGTAATTTGGACCGTCATGTCTGCATGAAGGGAGGTAAGAACGAAAACATTCTTATTGTCCCTCCACTTCATAGCGAGCAAGTTATTACACTGCAAGCAGGCTCTCTCCTCCAGCCTAAGACGGGAATCTACAAGCCGCTGGGGAAAGCCCCGGCGATTAGGTCGCACGGTGCCACATGCTCCAATCTGATGATCAAAAAGGTGACTAAAAAGTAGCACGCTCGTGTAATAATTGTCCACGTACAAGTGGTACCCCTTTCGGAATAAGTGTGACACCAAGTCTCACACTATCTTGCCAGCACTTCCTATGTAGTCAGGGCAGTTTGTCGGCTCTACGTGACTATCTTTGCCCTCGTAAACCATAAAACTACATGTATAGCCTGTGGCCCTGTCACAGAGCTTATACATCTTGACCCCGTATCTGGCACACTTGCTGGGAAGGTACTGTTTGAATGACAAGCTGCCAGAAAATTTAATCAGGGACTCATCAACGCAGACAACTTGATGGGGAGATAACAAGTCTGCAATACGTTGAACTGGTTTACGAGGGGCCGAATTTTGTAGAGCCGATTATATTCAGGGTCTCCACGAGGATGACAGAGTTCATTGTTGTTGAAGTGCATGAACTGCAAAATCTGCTGGTATCGTGCCCTGGTCATGGAGGCAGAGAACACGGGCATATGGTAAATTGGGTCAGTGGACCAATATGACCGCAACTCACTCTTTTTATTTATGCCCATGTTGAGGGAACGGCCCAGAAAGATCTTAAATTCGGGGACCGTAATTGGTCTCCAATCTCTGGCAAGGGAGGACTGGGGAATAGTGGTGATGTGTTGACCAGCATATAAATTGCTTTGGTCCACAATAGATCTATAGAGATCTTCGGTGAAAAACAGTGAATAAAAATCAAGTGGCGTAAAATCAACTGTTTCCACCTGAATTCCGGGTTGGCCAGTGAATGGGGAAGTAGGGGTGCTGCAGAAGTGGTGGGTACCCAATTCGGATTGGCGAATGCAGCAGGAAGGGCACTATGGGCACGATGGGCCTGTGTTCGTCTTCTTGGTGGCAGTGGGACACTACTTGTGCTTGCCACCTCGCCAGCTTGAACTGCACTTATGGGACTCGCCACATCACCACGTGATACTGCAGTGCTGGATGTACGACCAGGGTGTACTAGGCCGCTGGTGCTTGCCAGTTCACCATAAGGAATAGCGGCGCTAGTACTGCTCTGCTCCATACAAGAGCCCTGCGGTTCTGGCACTTCAAGGACAGAAGTAAAAGATTGGGGTCTGGTACGCCTGACCTTGGCAGGGACCACAACTCCGTCGTCAGAGCTATCTGTCATGGAGCCGCTGTCGTCTACAGGATCCTATTCTGAGCCAGAATCTGACAGATGAGTGACTTCCTCTTCACTATCTGTAATGCTCAGAAACATGTAGGCCTCTTCACTAGTGTACCTTCGATTTGCCATTTTGGGCTCTAAATTTAGGGGTACACTAGTGAGACTCACAGGCAAAAAAAGCTCCTGACTGTTAGCGACTGATTCAAAACGCTACCAAAAAACTGTTAGCGATCGCAGGGATCAGGCCTGACTCTACGTGCGTGGGTGTTAGCAGCACTGGCGCTAACCTGACGCTGCCTGGGGCGATGCAGACCTTATCTGACCCTAAAAACGTAACTTATATCACCACCGGGCAATTAGGGGGTTAAAACTTTATAAGGTAATAAACGGCAGGTGCCCTAAAACTATAATAAACTATAATAAACAATCTAACTAACAAGCGTCACCCGTAACACTTATATGGTGATCACTGGTGAAAGGGTTAACTAGGGGGCAATCAGGGGGTTAAAACCTTTAGTAGGTATTATATGGGGGTCCCGGACGCTATAAAACGCTGACGGCGAACCTATATACTTACCTCCCTAACTAGCGTCACCTGTGTCACTAATACAGCGATCAGAAAAACGATCGCTTAGTGACACTGGCGACGGGGGGTGATCAAGGGGTTAACCTTTATTAGGGGGGGTTAGGGGGGTACCCTAGACCTAAAGTGGGGTACCCAAGACCTAAAGGGGGCTAACCCTAACTGCCCTAACACTTATAACTGTCACAAACTGACACCAATGCAAAAAAAAAACTGCTTTTGGTGTCACTGTGACAGGGGGGTGATCGGGGGGTGACTGGGGGGTGAAAAGTGTGCCTGCGTGTTCTACTGTAAGTTTAGTGTTGTGCAAATTCACATTGATGTCTTCTCTCCTCGGCGCCAGAACGAAAAGACCGGCTCGAGGAGAGATGACATCACTTCCTCTGCCTCTGTTTACATTACAGAGGCAGAGGAAGGATTTCATTCGCCGGGAGCGATCGCGAGGGGGTGGCCACGAATGGATGGCCTCCCCCTCACCTCTGATCGCCCGGGAACAAATGCTGGCCGTCTCTGGCACTGGGGGGGATCTGATCAGACCCCCCGCCCGCAGGAGCCAGATCACGTACCAGGTACGTGATTTTGCCTGCCCGTGCCATTCTGCCGCAGTATATCTGCGTGAGATGGTAGGCAAGTGGTTAAGGTTCAGGTGTTGATTTCCACAACTGCGGGAGGGAAGATCAATTATCTTCCCTGGATCCTCCACATATCCAGACCCCTCAATGAAGACAAAATGGGGGAGACTCCATAGTGTAGATCAGGGGTCTCAAACTGGCGGCCCTCCAGCTGTTGTGAAACTACAAGTCCCATCATGCCTCTGCCTTTGGAAGTCATACTTGTAACTGTCAGCCTTGCAATGCCTCATGGGACTTGTAGTTTCACAACAGCTGGAGGGCCGCCAGTTTGAGACCCCTGGTGTAGATGTATAAAATTTATTATAAAAAGTTACTTATCACTCCACAGCAATTGCGCACAGCATTAAAAACACAGCATTCCGGGAACTGCAAGCCAAAAAGTAAATTCAAATTGCACAGCAAAATACACTGCAAATTGTGCACAGCAAAGGGAACCGGATAACAGGCAGCAGAGGGTTGAGCCTTGTTACTGCATGGGGAAAAAATGAATAAAACGTGATGGCATTACAGCCACTTGCTCCATCCGACGCACGTTTCCCCTCAACAGGCTTCTACTGGGAACGGAGGCATGGATAGACTGTGGCTCAGCACGTTTATATATTCAGATGGCAGGAGAGACACCGGAAGTAGCATTTAAGCTTTTCATCCAGTTGTCATTTAGCACACTGTTATTTTTCTGCCTACCTTATTCAAAAATAACTAAAAAAATACTTAAAAATATCCAAAAATATCCTCTTTCATCCTCACATAGGAACGCGACCGAAAAAGAGGAATAAGACCTAAAAAAATATTCCAAAATACACTTTTCTAGGATTGCATCCAAAAATGTATTTACTGGATATCTTCAATTTTCCTTTTTAGCTTTACATTTCCAGTTTATTATATATACATATACCTGAAAAACACCTGAATTTTCGTTACAAAGACCCACTTCAGACAATATATATTCATGACATATCAGATATATAATAAGGGTTTCATGTTGAAGGTTGCGCAGCAGTTCAACCCCACTTATCCTGAATCCATAACATATATATATATAAACTTATTCATAAAATATGATTTTTTTTTTTTTTAAAGTAGAAAAGTAAAAAATATTTGCCAACATTAAAAAAAGCAACACTGTTGCGATCTCAATGTTATCAGTTAATAATCACAAAAATCTAATTAATAAAGTCTACCAGAGAGTAAATACCTTAATACAGGATATATGACAAAAAAAAGAGGTTCTTTATTTATCTATTATCAATGTAGCAATTAATGTCCCATTCTACATTGAGTCCTAGGGGATTGTAACACTGGAGGTCATACATCCACCTAGTTTCACAACGAGAGATAAACCTTCTTAAATTGCTTCCTCTCCAGTGGGGGGTATACTTTTCTATTGCTATTACTTTAAGAAGAGTTGTTTTTCTATTATAGTGTGTTCTAAAATCTTTTAACACACTGTGTCCTAAAAAACCTCTTCTAATATTGCTCAGATGTTCTCCTATTCTGATATTAAGAGCGCGGGTTGTCCTCACAATATACTGTAACCCACATGGGCAAATGAGCAAATAGACCACTACCACTGTTCCACACGTGATAAATTCTTTAATATCCTATACTTTACTCGTAACATTAGAAGCAAAGGTGGAAGTTTTTATCGTTTGGGAGGTTTTACAAACCTTACACCTTTTGCATGGATAGAAGCCCCTAAGATCACCAAACATGCTGATCCTAGAGGGTTGATCAATTGCACTGGGTGCCAGTTTGTCTTTTAAGGTCTTATTTCTCCTATAGACAATATTGGGTCTGCTAGGTAAGAGAGGACCTAGAATTGAATCTCCCTTAAGAACATTCCAATGTTTCTTCATTATTCTATTCACCCACCAATGCTGTGAGGAAAAGGTGGTGATAAAGGCCCATTCATAGCCATTCTTTTTACCATCTTCTAAGTTTTTATTTTTGGGCCTCAGGAGTTGCTCTCTTTCCATATTTGCTGTTTTAAGAAGCTCTTCTTCCAATATTTTAGGATCATATCCCTTATCTTCAAAACGTTTTTTTAAAACCTGGGCTTGTATATAAAAATCCTCGATATGTGAACAATTTCTTCTTATGCGTTGAAATTGGCTTTTTGGTATGGCTTTAAGCCAATTAGGATGATGACAGCTCCCGATAGGAATGTATCCATTCCAATCGGTCACTTTAAAAAACGTTTTTGTAACTAATTGCCCCGTGTTTTTAGTGATCGTGAGGTCAAGAAAGTTAATAGATGTTTTACTATACTCATACGTAAAACCAATGCCCCATAGCTTAGAATTAACTTTATTCATAAAGGACTTCAATGTTTCCGCATCCCCTTTCCAGAGGAAGGAGGCATTTTCAAAGAATCTACGCCAAAACAATAGGCGAGTATGTTCCCCTGTGAAAATATGGTCATTTTTCCATAATGCCATAAAAAGATTGGCAAGGCTGGGGGCAAATCGCTGTTCTTACCCGTAACCAGTTCAAACCCTTATTACAGGTTACTACAGCTGTGAAACAAACTCTTGCTAAAGCCTGGAAATCCCCAAACCTCGTATTAACTTAAACCAAGCACAGAATCTATCAAGCTATGATTCATGCCAAAATAGAGGCTATAACTCAAGACAAAATAAGTAACTCTGAGAAAAGTGACACACATTTTGTCTCCAATTTTGATGAATCCTTGTTGATGTCCTGGTAACTTTTACCCACATTCTAATTTTCTCTATAAACATCATATGATTAACACCACACATTAACCCAGGGATTCCCCCTCTCCCTCTTCTTACTCTATTCCTTCCCTTTCTATTGTCATTTCTATTAAATCTTTCTATTACCCTTATCCCCCTTCTCTTCTTTATTTTCTTCAAGTTCAAGCAGCGGTACCTTTAATCACTCTCTTTGGTTTTATTACATTTTTGACATAAGCTCCTGCATATATCATAAAAACAATAAACCCCCAACACTGTTTTTTGGGGAATATTCTTGATAATCGTAGCTTACTATTAGCCTGAGACTTCATTTTATTTTCTATTGTTTATGTTTGTTTTAGCCTCACTTTAATAAATATAGGGAATTGTCTTTTAAGTTTTTATTTCTATGATAAGCTTATGTGACATACACCATTGTCAGTTATGTCAGTTATATTACGGAACTATAACCCTCTATTGTATCCTGACATGCTATTTTCCTATGCCACTCTTGAACTTTTCTTTGTAGTTTGTTAAATTTAATAAAAACAAATTTGACAAGAAAAAAATCATATGCATTATTTTTTCTTCTGGCTTTACCTCCTCTAGTTCTTATTTCTTTTACTATTACTCCTTTCTGTTACTCTTCTCGGTAGATACCTATTAAAAGGATTATCTTCCTGCATGTAAATTACATAAAGCACCCCGAAATTCGACTTTTATTGCTGAATGCTAACAACCCATAGACGTCATAAGCAATTTCTTCAGGGACAAAATCAAACGTCCTTTTTCATGTGTCTGTTTTGTATCGCTTGCTGTATTGTATATTGCCTATTTGATCATTATCACCTGATGCTGTTATATTATTTTTTTCTGTTATGTGTCGCATTGCGGAATTTCCTGAACGCTAAATAAAGAATTAAAAAAAAAAATCCTGTTCGGCTACCAGAAAAAAAAACAGGTATTCAGGAAGCGGCAATATCACCTTCTGAATGCCTGTCAGCTGTGCCTGCACCACTCTCTAAAAACCAGGCCAGAGACAAATGCAGGAGTAAACAAGAGTTGACCTCTTATCAGGCTTGAATACAGCTTGGTTGGGCCGGACTCAAATGATGGCTAAGTATCTGCCTGTATTTCTCAGCATTGGGGACACCATTGATCCTGACCAAATCTCCAAATCCATTTGTAAAATGCAGCCCTAAACTTACAAGGAACCTCCACAATGCTTCACTGTTGCCTTCAGACACTTATTATTGTACCGCTCTCTAGCCCTTTGGTGAACAAACTGCCTCCTGCTACAGCCAAACATTTAAAATTTTGACTCATCAGTCCAAAGCACCTGCTGCCATTTTTTTGCCCTCCAGTTCCTATGTTTTTGTGCATAGTTGAGTTGCTTAGCCTTGTTTCCACATTGGAGGTATGGCTTTTGGCTGCAACTCTTCCATGAAGACCATTTATGACCAGACTTCTCTAGACAGTAGATGGGTGTACCTGGGTCCCACTGGTTTCTACCAGTTCTATGCTATTGGCACTGCTGGACATCTTCCAATGTTGAAAGGAAGTAAGCACAATGTGTCTTTCATATGCTGCATTAAATTGCCTTGGTCGACCTCTGTGTTAGGTACCTGGTAGTAGAGCCTGACTTGTAGGAGAAGACCTCTCATACAACGCTGGTTCAGGAGCCACTGGAGTGGGGACAGTGGTCTCCTGAGCACAGTGGGGTAGGAGTGCCTGTAGAGCGGAGTCTCTGGAGCAGATGAGATGAGAGATCCCTCAGGGATGGCTGGACTGCAGATCAGGCAGGCACTGGATGCAGCACACTGGAACACTTGTAGGTGCAGAGATCACTGGAGCTGGAGCTGAAGGTGCAACAGCAAGGGACAACAGCAGGCACAAGCAGGGTCAGACAGTCCGGGTCAGCACGGGTATAAACAGGTACAAACAGCAGGCAGAGGCAGAGTCGGTAGGCAGGCAGAGGTTGGCAACGATATCAGGCAGGTAGCAGAAGAGTAGTCAGGCAAGCCGGGTCGGATCGGAGCAGGACGGATAGTCAAACAAGCCGGGTCAAATGGGTAACAGCAATCAGGTTCAAGTTTTACACAAATCACTAGCTGAGACGAAGCAGCAATGTGCCAGAGGCACAGGGGGACTTTTATATGCACTTTGGCGCCAAACCGGCGCTACCGCGAACGCGCGCACGCCCGTACGCGCGCACGAGCACACGCGCGCGCGCCCGAGCGCCGCGTACCCGCGCGCGCCCTAGCGCCGCGCTGACGCCCGGGAACACCAGGATCTTGCCGGGAAGTGTGCAATGGAGCGCGCCGGCGCATAGGCGCGCGCCGACGCCCATGTCTGATGCCGGTGATACCCTGACATTGCCCCCCCCCAAGGGGCAACCTCCGGGTGCCCAAAAGTCTTTTTTCAGGATGGTTAGCAAAATAGGCTCGAACTAAACGTCTAGCATGCACATTGCTATCAGGTTCCCATGAATTATTTTCTGGGCCGTAGCCCTTCCATTTGATTAGGAACTGGATCTGCCCTTGTCTTTTCCTGCAATCGAGGATAGCTTCAACTTCAAATTCCTCGTTACCGTCAACCAAAATAGGTTCAGGAGGTCTAGTCCCTCTACCAGGAAAGGGATCAGGTACAGCAGGCTTGAGCAAGGACACATGAAACACAGGATGAATTTTAAGAGAGTCAGGCAAAGTCAGTTCATACGAGACTTCATTAATTTTCCTCCTAACCGGAAAAGGTCCCATAAACCTAGGTGCCAACTTTTTAGAAGGACAAGCTAGTTTGATATTATTTGTAGAAAGCCATACCTGATCGCCCAGCTGAAGCTTCAATTCCCCTCTTCTCCTTCGGTCAAAGATCCTCTTGCTGTCCGCTTGAGCCTTGGACACTGTTTCCTGCAACATCTGGTTGTTACGATTGATGAAGTCTACCGTACTTTGCACTGCTGGAACTGAGGACTCTGGAAGGAAATCGGGTAAAAAGGTTAGATGGAACCCATAATTAGCGAAGAAGGGGGATTGACCAGTGGCTGAGTGCTTGGCGTTATTGTAGGCAAATTCTGCCAAGGGCAGCAAGGATACCCAATCATTTTGAGAAAAGGAAGTAAAACATCTAATATACTGTTCAAGAGTCTGATTGGTCCTCTCCGTCTGGCCGTTGGTCTGAGGGTGGTAGGCCGATGACAAAGCCAGCTTGATTTTTAAAGACTCACACAGGGCTCTCCAGAAGCGTGAGGTAAATTGTACCCCTCTGTCAGAGGTTATATTTACGGGGATTCCGTGGAGTCTAACGATCTCCTTGATGAAGACGTGAGCAGTTTCCATAGCTGACGGAGTACCTCTTAATGGAAGAAAATGGGCCATTTTGGTAAAACGATCAACTACCACAAAAATTGCAGAACATCCCTCAGAACATGGCAGCTCTACAATAAAGTCCATGGATATCATTTTCCAAGGCCTATCGGGTACCGGTAAGGGTTTTAACAGGCCCCAAGCTCGACTCCTGGAAGTTTTATTCTGGGTACAGATAGGACACGAACTAACATATTTCTCACAAAAGTCCTTTAAATTGGGCCACCAGAAGGTACGCTGTACCAACTCCATGGTTTTACGAACCCCAAAGTGACCTGCCAGCGGGTGATCGTGAAGAAGTGCTAAGACCTTGACCCGAACCTCCTCAGGGACAAAAATTTGGCTCCCCTTCCAGAATAGTCCGTCCCTGTTACTTAAAGTAATCCCTGTGGGTCTGGCTGATTCAGAGGAAGCTTCCTTAATCTGGGAGAGGAGATCAGTTTGAATGAGCAGAAAATTATTTGCCGGTAAAATGGTATCCGGAGCAGATGAGTCTTTTGGGTTGTCATGCATACGTGATAATGCATCTGGTTTGACATTTTTTGAACCTGGCCGATAAGTAATGTGGAAGGAGAAGCGTGAGAAAAACAGCGCCCAGCGGGCTTGTCGGGGTCTTAGCCTTTTAGCGGAACGTAGATATTCTAGATTTTTGTGGTCAGTATAAATTAGTACTGGATGCATAGCCCCCTCCAGCAGGTACCTCCACTCCTCTAGTGCAGTTTTGATGGCAAGAAGCTCCCGGTCACCAACATCATAGTTCCTTTCCGCGGAGGAAAGTTTTCGGGAGAAAAACCCCACAGGATGCATATCGTCTTTACTGCCCCTTCGTTGTGAGAGTATAGCTCCGACCGCTATTTCAGAAGCGTCCACTTCCAAAATAAATGGCAGGGATGGTTCAGGATGACTGAGGATAGGTGCTGAGGTGAATAGTCTCTTGAGGTTCTCAAAAGCCTCTTGGGCTAGGTGATTCCAGGAGAAACGGGTATTTTGTTTGGTTAGTTGAGTGATTGGTGCGATTATCGCAGAAAAACCCCTGATAAATTTTCTGTAGAAATTTGCAAACCCGATGAATCGTTGCACCCCCTTCTTGTCCAAGGGTACCGGCCAGTCCAGAACAGCAGACACCTTCTGTGGATCCATCCTGATGCCAGTGGAGGAGATAATCAAGCCCAAGAACTGAATGCTTTCTTGCTCAAACTCGCATTTCTCCGCTTTTGCATAAAGTCTGTGTAAGCGGAGACGACCCAACACTTGGCAAACATGTTTTCGATGGAGATCCAAGGATTCTGAGAAGATCAAAATATCATCTAGATATGCAATCACAAATAGATCTAGGAAGTCTCTCAGCACGTCATTAATCAGGTGTTGAAAAGTCGCAGGGGCATTGCAGAGTCCAAAAGGCATGACTAAATATTCATAATGCCCGAATCGGGTCCGAAAAGCTGTTTTCCACTCATGCCCAGCCCGAATACGGATCAGATTATAGGCCCCTCTCAGATCAAGCTTAGTAAAAATGACGGCAGTCCTTAATTTCTGAAACAGTTCGGGTATCAAAGGTAGGGGATACCGATTCTTGACCGTGATCTTATTCAGTTCTCGGTAGTCAATGCACGGGCGGAGAGATTTGTCTTTTTTAGCAACAAAGAATATACCCGCCCCTGCTGGAGAAGTGGAATGGCGAATGAACCCCTTGGCCAAGTTTTCATCTATGTAAGACTTCAGCACTTCTTGTTCTTTCTCGGATAGAGGGAAGATGCGTCCGAAGGGAATTTCGGATCCCGGCAGCAACTCGATGGGGCAATCGTAGGGGCGATGAGGTGGAAGAGAGTCGGCCCCCTTCTTGCTGAAGACATCAATGTAATCATGATACTGTTTGGGAATGGCCTGACAATTTTTCTGGTCGGTGTCCAGGCACAGCAGGGTAGCCTGGGAATCCAGATCCTTCGCCAGACAGTGATCCTGGCAGTAAGATGACAGGAATTTCACTACTCCAGAGACCCAATGGATGTGTGGGTTGTGAGCCCGGAGCCAGGGAATGCCCAGGATAATGGGGAACATAGGAGAGGTAATGGCGTCCAGGATCAGCAATTCCTTATGTTGAGAGTCAATTGTAGTGGGTAATGGCAGAGTCTCTTGCGTCACTTGTCCAGATCTGATACGAGAGCCGTCGGCAAGGAAGACAGAAAGTCCATGGGTCTTGGTCTGTAAAGGAATGTTATGCTGCTTAGCAAAGCTTAAGTCTATAAAGCAGCTGCATGCCCCGGAGTCAATAATTGCGTTGACTTGGAGTGTCCTTTCTTGAAGCTGTAACGAGAGAAGAATGGCAAGATGGGTAGAATTGGTAGATAAAGCAGAAAAACTGGTAGGTATAGGAGATGGACACTTACTCATTCTAACTGGGCAATTATGGACAAAATGCCCAGTTCCACCACAGTAAAGGCACAGATTTAATTGCCGACGTCGGGCACGTTCTTCAGAAGACAGAGCGGGTCGCATCACCCCTAGTTGCATGGGTTCAGAGGTATCTGGTGTGGTATTGACTGGATTAGGACTGAATGCAGAGGAGTAGCGTGATGCGGGCATCGGAGCTCGGGCTGTCATCCAGGTCGGGCGATTTGGTTGAACTGTTCGTTCAGATCGTCGTTCTCGGAGGCGACGATCGATCTGAATGGTTAGGGTGATCAAGGCCTCTAAAGTATTTGGAACACCTACACGAGCAAGTTCGTCTTTCAAACAGTCCAATGCGGAACTGGTGACGCAAGGCCGCGTCATTCCACTGTGTGTCCGCGCTCCAACGTCTGAATTCAGTAACATAGTCCTCCGCGGGTCTGCGGCCTTGTTGGAGCGCGAACAGAGCAGATTCAGCTGAAGCAGTCTGCTGAGGGTCCTCATATAATTGTGCCATGGCTTGGAAGAAGGCGGATAAGGATTGGGTTAGAGCCGAGTCCCCTTCAAGTAAACGATGGGCCCAGGTCTGAGGTTCCCCTTGCAGGAGGGAAATGACAAATCCAACCTTAGTGGCTTCCAGTGAAAAAGTTCTAGGCTGTAGGGCAAAAAAGAGCTGGCAAGCATTGCGGAAGGTCCGAAACTTAGCCCGGTCCCCAGAGAATCTTTCTGGAATGGGGACCCGTGGTTCAGGCGGGAGCATCACAACTGCGGGCCCTGAAGCAGTCTGTGTTGGAGCAGCAGCAGAAGAAGAGGCAGAAGGGTTGGACCCCGCCATGTTCTGAACTTGTCCTTCCAGTCTGCTGTAATTGTCCTGAAGAGCTTGTACTGCTTGGGTGAGAGCCGCCAGGTGTGTG
Source organism: Lithobates clamitans (assembly GCA_037952925.1). Taxonomy (NCBI): domain Eukaryota; kingdom Metazoa; phylum Chordata; class Amphibia; order Anura; family Ranidae; genus Lithobates; species Lithobates clamitans. Next base: position 2,246,134 of record JBBGZY010000906.1, read on the forward strand.
CAAATCTCCTTCATTGGAGAGGTATCTCCTGCAGGCTCAGACATGGCTGCTTCGTACTGTTAGGTACCTGGTAGTAGAGCCTGACTTGTAGGAGAAGACCTCTCATACAACGCTGGTTCAGGAGCCACTGGAGTGGGGACAGTGGTCTCCTGAGCACAGTGGGGTAGGAGTGCCTGTAGAGCGGAGTCTCTGGAGCAGATGAGATGAGAGATCCCTCAGGGATGGCTGGACTGCAGATCAGGCAGGCACTGGATGCAGCACACTGGAACACTTGTAGGTGCAGAGATCACTGGAGCTGGAGCTGAAGGTGCAACAGCAAGGGACAACAGCAGGCACAAGCAGGGTCAGACAGTCCGGGTCAGCACGGGTATAAACAGGTACAAACAGCAGGCAGAGGCAGAGTCGGTAGGCAGGCAGAGGTTGGCAACGATATCAGGCAGGTAGCAGAAGAGTAGTCAGGCAAGCCGGGTCGGATCGGAGCAGGACGGATAGTCAAACAAGCCGGGTCAAATGGGTAACAGCAATCAGGTTCAAGTTTTACACAAATCACTAGCTGAGACGAAGCAGCAATGTGCCAGAGGCACAGGGGGACTTTTATATGCACTTTGGCGCCAAACCGGCGCTACCGCGAACGCGCGCACGCCCGTACGCGCGCACGAGCACACGCGCGCGCGCCCGAGCGCCGCGTACCCGCGCGCGCCCTAGCGCCGCGCTGACGCCCGGGAACACCAGGATCTTGCCGGGAAGTGTGCAATGGAGCGCGCCGGCGCATAGGCGCGCGCCGACGCCCATGTCTGATGCCGGTGATACCCTGACACTCTGTGTCTACAATCCTCAACATTGCCCTTTTCTTTGGGCTTCTTCAGAAGAGCTTGAACAGCATATCTTAAAACCCAAGTCTGCTTCGAAATCTTTGCCTGAGAGAGACCTTGTTGGTGCAGTATAACTACTTTGTGTCTTGTTGCTGTGCTCAGTCTTGTCTTGGTGTATGACTTGTGACATGAAATTGTCTTCCACAACCCCATCTTAGTAGAATTTGGCTGTTCCTCACCCAGTTTTAAGTCTCCTGCACAGCTATTTCTGTTTCAAGTGATAACTGTGTATTAACTGACATATTAAATTGATGATCAATAGCACCTGCTTGGTATAATTGGAGTTTCATACAGGCACTGCAGTCTTGTATATTATAGTAAGACAGTATAACTGTTTGTATTGTCCATTGTCTAGGTCAGAATTATCTGTATTATAAGGACTACACACTTTTGAAAAAGCATTATGCTTATAATACTATGGGAAATGGGAACAAATAATCCCATGAGAAGAGATTGTTCTGCATGTAGACCACAAACATGTGTTTACAGGCAGTGTGCTGAGAACTGTTAATAGATTTACTGCAATATTAATAAAATCATGTATAAGTTACTATGTCCAACTTCTGAGACCTTAATAGAAACATTTGCTGTGTGCCTGAAATTCATTTACCATTTAGCAGCACTTATGCTGTCTGTTTTTTAATTATCAACTGTTTTTTGTAAAAGAGATCTCTGTTCACAACTGCTGTCATTGTGGTATTTGCAAATATTTGTGAAGATTTGCAGTTTTAAAACACTCATGGCTTCCATTTATTTTAAAGGCATCCAGAAATAATTCATAAGTATTGTTTTTATTTTTTGCGCTATAAACAAAAGAAGAAGGACAATTTTGAAAAAAACACAATATCTTTTACTTTTTGCTATAATAAATATCCCAAATTAAAAAAATATATATATTTTTTTCCCTCAGTTTAGGGCGATATGTATTCTTCTACATATTTTTGGTAAAAAATATTTGCAATAAGCGTATATTGTTTGGTTTGCGCAAAAGTTATAGTGTCTACAAAATAGGGGATAGATTTATGGCATTTTTATTATTTTTTTTTTACTAGTAATGGCGGTGATCTGCGATTTTTTTATCGGCACTGCGATGTTGCGGCAGACAAATTGGACACATTTTGGGACTATTGACAATTATACAGCGATCAGTGCTATAAAAAATGCACGGATTACTGTATAAATTTCACTGTCAGAAAAGGGGGGGTGATCAAGGGGTTAACTGTGTTCCCTAGGTGTGTTCTAACTGTAGGGGGGATAGGACTGACTAGGGGAGGAGAAAAATCGGTGTTCATACTTAGTATGGATACACAATCTCTCTCCTCTACCCTGAGAGAACCAGGATTTGTGTATTTACACACACAGATCCCGATGCTCGCTCTGTCACGAGCAATCGCGGATGCCTGGCGATCATCGCGCCCGTCGGGCACTCACATCGGCTCTGGGCACACGCTGCAGACTGATTCTAAGTCAGATGAATGTGATGGGTGTGTGAGAATTGAATCGTTTATGTGCCATGTGGGGTCTTGAACTTTTGGGATTAAAGAAGTAAAGGTTGAAATTATCGCACAATGATCTGTCCAAGTATAAGGTTTAATATAAGAGTTGAGCAATTCTGGTGACATACTTATAGATATTAGGATATGGTCAATACGGGAAAAAGATTTATGTGGGTGGGAGTAAAAAGAGAATTGACGTTTTGAAGAATTTATTTCACGCCAGGAATCTAGCAGTGAATGTTGTTGAAGAAGTCTTTGAAACATACGAGATTGAGAGCTGGATACGGTTGGAGTGGGGGATTTATCTAGATAGGGGTATAGAACTTGATTTGAATCACCACATATCAAAAGTGTGCCCATTTTATGCGAATCTATTACTTGTAGCAAGTGAGAGAGGAATGATGTTGGTCTTTTATTAGGTGCATAATAGGAAACAATTGTGAGTGGGATATCACATAGGTGTCCCAAAAGTATGAGATAGCGGCCTTCTGGATCTTTGATCTCTGTTATTAGGGGTAAAAGGTGTAGTTCGGTGAAATGCTATTAATACTCCTCTGCGTTTTGATTTAGCTGAAGCAGTATAAACGTGGGGGTAGCATGTCCCAAAATATTTAGGGGTTGAAGTTTCAGTAAAATGCATCTCTTGGAGGCACACTATATAAGCTTTTGAGGAGGATAAAGATCTGAATACTTTAGTTGGCTTATGAGGAATGTTTAGACCTTGGACATTTAAGGTTAGGACATTTAAAGGAGCCATATATAATTTTTACATAAGATATATCAATATATTTCTGTTATCAGGTGCGGAATCAAAGAAACCCCATGGAAAGATTGGATAAAAGAAAAAAGGAGAAGTAGATTATGAGAGAAGAAAGAAATAATAAGAGTCATATGTTTAAAATAAGTTATAATTACTGATATATGTATAAAAATAAAACGATGGTGTACTGAACACGCAAATCTGCTAACTCAGAGGCACAAAGTCTATCCGAGGAGGCCCCTCACACTGTAACCCAAGTGGAGGAGAGTCCTAGGACAGAAAAATGGGGGCAGCAGTGACCAATTCTTGGGTCCCCCGTGGCCAAATTTTATGAAAAAATAAAAAAATTCAATGTAGACATCCGATTTTGGCTATATTCCTTAAAAAATAAGCAAACATAAGAGTCAGATTAAATAGTATTCCTTTTAACAAATCCTTAATTAATTATATATGAATATTTGAATGTAAAGGTATATACTTTAACTTATAACATATTAAGAACTTAAAATATTTAAAATTAAAGATAAGGCAGGTGAACCATTAAGTTAAATGAGCTTCAGAGAGAAATGCAAAATGCGTTCAGTCCATTGTGTCTGGTGGGTCTAGGTCTGGGGAATTGAATTGACCCCTTTTTGATGCACTTTGTCTGCTTCTGTCAGTTCAGTTGTGGAGAATTAGATGTTGTACGTCGACGAGGGCTAGTGGAGGGCCCATTGTATAGATAAAGGTTTTGCAAAGTGTTCTGTAATTGTTCGAAGGATCTGCTTGAATATTTGGTGCCTTGAAATGTAAAACGAATAGAAAATGGGAATCCCCATTGATAAGGGATATGGTGGTGTTGGAGATTTTGGAGCAAAGGTTTCATCGCGCGCCATTTAGCAACTGTTATTGGTGATAGGTCAGCAAAAATCTGGTATGAATGACCTTGAAAAGTAAGAGATTCTTTGTTCCTGGCGGCTGTCATAAGTTGCTCTTTTGTGCGAAAAAAGTGGAACTTTACAATTATGTCACGAGGGGGACCTTCAGCTTTGCGTGGCGCCAAAGCTCTATGGATTCTGTCCATTTCCAATCTTTCAATTGGGATTGATGGTGTTAATTCCTGAAAAAGAGCAGCCATAGTCGATTGAAGGTCAATGATTGACTCAGGCATACCTCGTATGCGGAGGTTTGAACGTCGTGCCCTATTCTCAAAATCTTCTAAACGCGCTTGCAGCGTTAAATTTTCATCTTTAAGAGACTCCAATTCATTGTCATGTGATAGTACATTAGTTTCAATGTCATTCATTCTGTTTTCCAATTCAGCTGTGCCTTGGCCTAAATGACATATTTCTTTTGTCAGTTTCTCTGTAATTTGGTCAGAGGTCTGCTTTAAGAGCCCTTGCACACTGGGGCTGTTTGCAGGCGCTATTGCGCTAATAATAGCGCCTGCAAACCGACCTGAAAGTGCCGCTGCTGTGTATCCAGTGTGAAAGCCCCGAGGGCTTTCACACTGGAGCGGTGCGCTGGCAGGACGGTAAAAATAGTCCTGCCAGCAGCATCTTCGGAGCGGTGAAGGAGCGGAGTGTATACCGCTCCTTTACCGCTCCTGCCCATTGAAATCAATGGGACGGCGCGGCTATACCGCCGGCAAAGCGCCTCTGCAGAGGCGCTTTGCGGTGGTATTTAACCCTTTCTCGGCCGCTAGCGGGGGATAAAACCGCCCTGCTAGCGGCCGAATACCGACGGTAAAACGGCGCTAATAATAGCGGCATTTTACCGCCAACGCTGCTCCCCGCCCCAGTGTGCAAGGGCTCTAAAGCTTTCTGTAGCATTTTCTCTATTTGTTTTAATATATTTGGGTGTAATGTATCTACTTTTTGTGGCTGGGAGCTGGCACTGTATTCACTATCTGTGTCATACAGTTCCTGAGGTAAATGCAGCTGTTTCTTGTCAGCGCAGGCCTTAGCTGTGTGAGAAGAATGTGACTGAGCCATATTACAGGAGCCTCTGAGCCTTTTTTCCTTGTGGCTTTTCACTTTTGTTTTGCCTCGGGCAGCTTCCAAAACCATTCTATTTGGTTTACAGGGTACTAAGGAGGATATTAGTATGCTTTTTGTTTCGTTACCCTGCCATTCGGGTGTCTGTGGTAGCCGCGAAGTCCCGGGAATAACAGAGCCTCAGTGGGACATGTCCATCGCTGTCTGCTCCGCGCATGCACCTCCGATATTTTGCTTTTTCTATCATCACCACAAGTTTCAGGTCCTAATCTCTTGCCCATTCTTGATAGGTTTCTCTGGCCTTATGATTAACCCTAAGAAATGTTTAGAGCTCAATATTTCACTTTCCAACACAGAACAAATTCCGGCGAAGGTAGCACTCCCATTTACCTGGGCAGAGAAATCTATTCCATATCTTGGAATTCATCTGACAGCTTCTTATACAGACTTATTTTCAGCCAATTATCCTCCTTTTTTGAGACAGATCACAAACTTATTAAAACAATGGTCACAACTTCCACTATCCTGGATGGGAAAGATTAATGCAACTAAAATGACTATTCTGCCTAAATTACTATATTTGTTCAGAGATCTACCTATTCCAATTCCTTCATATTTATATGGGGTTCTTCCAAGCCACGTATACCTATACACACGTTACATCGCCCCAAAACTAAAGGAGGCCTGGGGTATCCTAACTTTACTACTTATTATAAAGCTGGCTTTCCAAGTATCACGCAAAACAAGAAATCCCATTATGGCTATTAATTGAAGCATCAGAATGTGACCCATTATCAGTTTCAAACTTGTTATGGCTTGAACCCAAAGACTGATCCAAACTCCATAACCCCATAATGAAACACTTTTTATCACTTTTCGATAAAATAAAAACTAAACACCAGATACAATCACCACACAATCCCCTCTTATCCTTTCTTAAAAATCCGGCTTTTTATCCGGCATGGATCTACCCTAAATCCTTTAAAGCTTGGATAACATCAGGTATTCAGACACTTCACGATTTCATCACATCTAAATCTTTTCTTCCATTCCCAATGCTTAGAGAAAATTATGATTTGCCACAATCAGAAGTGTTCAGATATCTCCAAATTAATTTTTTTTACACCACTTCTAAATGTGGAAGCATTCTTGTCTCAACTATCCAATTTTGAATCAATTTGTAAAAATGACCCACTTGCCAAAGGAATAATATCATCTATTTACATTCAACTACTACTAAGCACAGACCTCGGCAAACCAACCTATGTTAGGAAATGGGAGGAGGACCTGGAGCAAACCCTGGAGGACACAGATTGGTCTGGTATATGGCTAACAACTAAATCGTCCTCACCCAATGTTATGGCAATGGAAGCAAATTACAAAGTCCTATCCCGATGGTACCTTGTACCTGCCAGAGTGGCTAAATATTCACCTACTTCTTCAGCCCTTTGTTTTCGAGGCTGTCCTGACTTAGGCACACATTTACACATATGGTGGATGTGTCCGATAGCTCAAATCTTTTGGAAAGAAATTTTTGTAATTGCATCAAAAATGTTCAAAAAATTGATACAACCTGACCCATTCACGGCATTGCTTACCTTGAAACCAGATGGGTTAACATTTTCTCAATTCAAACTTTTGGTTCAATTACTAACTGCTGCAAAGCAAACAGTAGCCAAAGCAGGGAAAGCTCCCATATTGGTGCTGGCCAAAACAATACATAGAATGAATAACACAATGTCACACACCAACATGGAGGCTATTGATGGTAATCAAATCCCAAAATTTGAAAAATTATGGCAACCATGGATAAAGTATCACTTTCCTTCAAATTTCAATGACTCGGTCCTTTTGCCATGGTAACAGGTTAATTGACTCACAGAAGTACCCATTTAATCATCTCTTGGAAAAGCACATAGTACGATAAACTGATATTTGGATCAACCTTGTGGACTTTATCTTTGTCTTTCTATATATTTTCTTCTCTTTCTTTTCCTCCACTTTAATATCATAGCTCTTTACTAAAGTACACCTGATCCGCATATACATAACCCATATGTAATAATTATAGGTGGTACAGATATATACAATACCTCTAAGATGGGAGTGTATTACTTTCCACCATTTATTTTAGGTCATGTGTACCTGATTACTACTGATGAGAAATCTTATGTTAATCATTTACATAACTATTATTGTGTAACAAAGAGCTTAACCCTATATATACTTGTATAAGTAATTAATGCATTTTCAATTTGTTGTATGATCAATATAAAAAACTTTTGACAAGGAAAAACAGCTTGCTTCTCGGCTGTGCCAAAACGTCACATATAAAATATGTATTTTGACCGCATCACTTCTAGGAAACGGCACGATCTGCAACATACGGTAATCTGACATCAGACATTCAATTATCCTGCCAAATACGTCTTTTACATCTGACTATTTAAGAAATGCTATTTGGTCCATTGTTGATGTGAAATTTATGTTGGAAAGGCAGTAAGTGTTTCATTCATCATCTCCTGTCACACTTACAGAATACACTGAGGCAGCTAATGTACTAAAGTTTACAATAGGTGAAAGGGTGACATGTTAGAAAATGGTGCATTCAGAGTCATGTTGGCATCATTTTCTAACAATATGTCTCCCTTATTTATATATTTAAAATTGTAATAATAAACACTGCTTGCACATCAAAACAGATGACTTACCCAAATTTGGCAACTTTGGAGTGTGTGGATAGAATAGAAATGAAGGATATTTTGGCAGTCATATAATTTGACAAGTTCAATAGTTTATGTGGAAACTAGCTGTAATACATTGGTTTAAGGTTTCAGGGGTAGGTATAGCAAACAATCCCAGTCCTAGCCTTATATCTGAGCACCGTACAAGTTAAATCCTCTGAAGAAATGGGTACCAGCCACTTTATGTACCTTTCAATGTGATTATTGGGAGAAAAGGTAAAGTAGTCAAGGTAACTGCACTTGTCTGGCAGCCAAAATGCTGGAAGGCCGAGTAATAACTTAAAGTGAACTTGTCCAAAAAAAAATATAGGGGCTGCCATTCCTGAAATACCTTTGAAATTCTAGTTGCCTTGCTTTAAAGTGATTGTAAATGTAATTAAAAAAATCGAAAATAACAAACAGGTTTATACTTACCTGCTCAGCTCAATGGAATTGCAAAGAGCGTCCCAAACTCCTTCTTCTTGGGTCCCCCACCCATGCTTCTGGTTCCTTCCCCAGGAGTGTCCCCATAGAAAGCCATTTTCTACTAGAGCACTCATGTGGGCTCGCTCCCCAGCCTCTCTGCCCGCATCTATTGACACAGACAGTGGGGCTCGGCCTTGCCCTTTGGTCCCTCACCACTGGCTTTGATTGACAGCAGCAGGAGCCATTGGCAAAGCCTGTGTGATCAGGAAGTGAGGAGAGAGAAGAGCTGCAGAAAAATGGCGGGGGGGGGGGGGGGGGGGGTTACCACTACCTAAACATTTTTTATCTTAATGCAAGGAATGTATTAAGATAAAAAATGTTTAGGCTTTAGAACCACTTTAATAGTGTCCCATTGACTTAAATACTTTCAGTTACTGATCTTGAACAAGAATCCTTATGAAAATACATTTTATAGTGCATTTCCATTTTTGCAGTAAAATTTGAGTAAACCCCATTAAATGTTTGTTATGTGTTCCAATGCACACAGCATACCTTAAGGAAAGTAAAAAATATTTCTTACCTTGTAGATGTTAAACCTGGTACGCACTTTTTGTTTTTTTCCATTCAACCCACGGCTGGAGCCACTAACCATGCAAGGTTAGTTCAGCAATCTCCCCCACTGAGCTGTTGTGTTCTGACATTATTATTATTTATTTATTATTATTATTATTATACAGGATTTATATAGTGCCGACAGTTTACGCAGTGCTTTACAACAACATTAGGGCAGACAGTACAAGTACAATACAATTCAATACAGGAGGAATCAGAGGGCCCTGCTCGTTAGAGCTTACAATCTAGGAGGGAGGGTCAAGTTATACAAAAGGGTAATAGCTGTGGGGGATGAGCTAATGGAGAAAATAATGCAGTTGTTAGATGGAGGCAGGATAGGCCTCTCTGAAGAGGAAAGTCTTCAGGGATCGCCTAAAAGTGGATAAATTTGGAGACAGTCTGACAGATTGGGGTAGGGAATTCCAGAGGATGGGCGAGGCTCGGGAGAAGTCCTGGAGGCGGATATGGGAGGAGGTGATGAGGGAGCTAGAGAGCAGGAGATCTTGGGAGGAACGGAGATGGCGTTTAGGTTGGTATTTTGAGACTAGGTTAGTGATGTAGCTGGGGGCACAGTTGTGGATGGCTTTGTAACTTATTGTTAGTATTTTGAATTTAATTCGTTGGGCGAGTGGCAGCCAATGGAGGGATTGGCAGAGAGGGGTAGCAGACACTGATCGGTTTGTAAGGTGGATGAGTCTGGCAGCAGCATTCATGATGGACTGAAGGGGGGATAGTCTATTTAAAGGTAAGCCAATGAGGAGTGAGTTGCAGTAGTCAAGGCGAGAGATAATCAGGGAGTGAATCAGGAGCTTTGTAGTTTCACTGGTTAGAAAGGGACGTAGTTTAGAGATGTTGCGGAGGTTGAGGCGGCAAGCTTTGGAAAGTGATTGGATGTGGGGCTGAAAGGAGAGTTCAGAATCTAGGATAACACCTAGCACCCTGACATGTGTGGACGGGTGGATGGTTTTGCCATTGCTCTTGACAGAGAAGTCAGGGGAAGTGGCACGTGGGGGGGGAAATATTATAAGCTCAGTTTTGGACAAGTTGAGTTTGAGGAAGTGGTGTGACATCCATACAGATATGTCTGTTAGTAAGTTAGTGATGCGTGAAGAGACTGATGGAGTGAGTTGAGGGGTGGAGAGATAGATTTGTGTGTCATCAGCATAGAAATGATATTGAAAGCCATGAGAGGCTATCAGCTGACCCAGGGAAGAGGTGTAGATTGAAAATAAAAGAGGTCCAAGAACAGAACCTTGGGAGACCCCGACAGAGAAGGGAAGAGGAGTGGAGGAAGTAGAATTGTAAGTGACACTGAAGGTGCGTTGGGATAGGTAGGGTGAGAGCCACTGAAGAGCACAGTCACGGAGACCGATGGAGTGAAGTTTTTTGAGGAGGAGGGGGTGGTCAACCGTGTCAAAGGCAGCTGAAAGATCCAGAAGTAGGAGTACAGAATAGTGTCCGTTGGTTTTTGCAGTTAGTAGGTCATTTGTGAGTTTTAAAAGAGCAGTTTCTGTGGAGTGTTGAGAGCGAAATCCAGATTGAAGGGGATCAAGAAGGTTGTTTTTAATGAGGTGGTCACTCAGTTGGTTGTAAACCAGGCGTTCAAGGAGTCAAGAGGAAAAGGGGAGCAAGGAGATAGGGCGTAGGTTGTTAAGATTGGTAGGGTCCAAGGATGGTTTTTTGAGTATGGGAGTGACCAGTGCATGTTTTAGAGCATCGGGGAAGATGCCAGAGGTGAGGGAGAGATTGAAGATGTGGGTTAGAGAGTGTAGGATGGGGTCAGAGGGTGACCGTAGCATTTGAGAGGGAACAGGGTCCAGGGGACAGGTAGTTAGGTGGGCGATAGAAAGTAGTTTAGCAACTTCGTCTGGAGTAGTAGATTTGAATAGAGGTAGTGTCAGTTGTATCTGTTGACATGGGGTCTTAGCTGGGGGAGATACCTGTAGAGTGGAGATTTCATCACGGATTGTATCAATCTTGTTTTTGAAGTGATTAGCGATTTCCTGGGCAGTGAGTAAATCAGTGGGGGGAGGCGGTGGAGGACAAAGTAGAGAGTTGAAGGTAGAGAAGAGTTTACGGGGATTGGATGAGAAGGTATTAATAAGAGTTGTAAAATAGGTTTGCTTGGCAGTGTGGAGGAAAGAATAGTATTTTTGGAGGGCAGATTTGTATTGGTTGAAGTCTTTGAGAGACTTAGTCTTGTGCCACAGACGCTCAAGAGCGCGACTACGTTTTTTGAGATGGGGGTGGCCCCCTACCAGAACACTTCGATCAGTGCTCTCTGCCATTGGCTAAGAGTGCTGATTGGGAGTCGGTCGGATGCTGGTTTTCCAACATGCAAGTTCTGTACGCAACAGACCCCACATACACAAGAGCCGAATGTCGGATGTTTTTTTTTAAACCGGCCGTTGTCTCCCGACATTCGACCCGTGTGTACCAGGCTTTAATCATGAGATGGTCTCATTGCCATGTGCAAGCATTGCTGAACAATTTCAGAGTCAGTCTGTCCCAAGCACAGCCTAAGATGCCCTTCTCATTTACATACAATTCAGGATGTTACCTTCAAATCTTTAACCCTTTCTTAGGACAGACAGTCCTGATACTGACATAGACAAACACACTCTTAGATTCCTGCATTAAACTCTATTCATGGCAATGAAGATCATAGCTCGCAACTCGATTCAAGCATCAGTTCCCAGACTGGCTGCTTGGATCGCTGAAATTAACAATAACCTACCGTACAAAAAGATTATCTACACCAGTGTTTCTCAACTCCAGCCCTCAAGGCGCCCCAACAGGTCATGTTTTCAGGCTTCCCATTATTTTGCACAGGTGATTTGATCACTTTCACTGCCTTAGTAATTACCACAGCTGTTTCATCTGAGGGAAATCCTGAAAACATATCCTGTTGGGGCGCCTTGAGGACAGGAGTTGAGAAACACTGATCTACACCAATAGAGGATGTCAGGGCAAATACAATAAAGTTTGGGACAGATGGTTGCAGTCCCCATCTACCTGTGTCTCTTAACTATGTACTATGCACTGTTGGCGAATATGAGTTAGCCAGTCACTGTTCATTCGGCTTTTATACAATATGGTCTACAATGAAAATGGTAAATAATCATCACCAGTGGATTTTATTTCTTTTTTCTCCTTTTTCCCCATTTTTATTTACTTTTTTGTTGTCAATTTATCTTTATCTATATTATTATTAAATTCTATTGTTGTTTTCTTTTCCCTTTATTGGGTCATGTCTTTCCATTATCATTGATATACATGATTACTCTGTATACTTTTGCATAAAACTCAATAAAGTTTTCTTAAAAAAAAAAAATACTATGGATTACTGGAGATACAATCAGCTGTCTGGGTTTATCAAATCTCTTGCAAAATCCCTACCCACACTCGCAGATCTATCACCAGTGGAAAACATACAGGCTGACATCCAGCCCCCGCAGAAGACCATCTCGCAATTTTACAGGGCCCTACTAGCGCTAGAACCTGTGACATGTCCAAAATTTATAGCAAAATGGGAAGAAGACATTCAACAACCTCTGTCAGACGCCAAACGTTCTACAATTCTACAAATGGCGCACACCTCCTTCATCTCCTCAAGACTTGCTAAGACTAACTACAAAATCTTGACCTGATGGCACTACACGCCCGCATTTCCTTATAAAGCCTTCCCAGACATCACTGAGCTCTGCTGGAGAGGATGCCGAGCAGTGGCCACGCACGCCCACATATGGTGGCAGTGTCCTCTCATCCGCCCGTTTTGGGCCTCTGTGCTACATTGGATAGAGGTAATTCAGGGTTTCCCTGTCCCTAATGATCCCTGGGTTATGTTGTTTCATTGCTCAGATGAACCAGCGGGCCGATAAAAAAAATCTATCACACCACATTTACTGAACGCTGCAAAAACGCTCATACCGAAATACTGGAAACAACCTACTATCTCCACGATCCGACAATGGTTTCATGTAGTGGATCATATTTACTGATCTAACCTATGATCTCAGAAATCTTTCTCACTTTTCTAAAAAAATTTTAACCTGCTGGTTCGCCTTCAAGTACTCTGCAACTTTCTCTGAAGTAATTTCTAACCCTGACTGAGAATGCTTTCACAATCAACATTTGTCATACTCCACACGCTCTCTATCTTACCTAATGGTATATAAATAAGAGGCTTACCCCCCCCCTCCCCCTTTTCTTTACAATACACTGCACTTCTTCTCTCCTGTTATTACTTATGGTGTATTATTGGTATAGCTGAGTGTTCATTTGGACATGTTTAAGCTTTCTATATTAAATATATAAGTTCAATGTATTGCTTTCCTTGCACCATGGAACATGTGTCCCAATGCTATACTGTTCACTGTTTAAAATGCCTCCTTTTTCTCAATAAAAATATATTGAACAAAAAAAAAAATTGAGGTGGGAAATTAGAATGCCTATTGCATAAGTTGTGCTAATTTGGGTACGGTCGGGATGGTGATGGTGAATGATAATTGTTGGCAGGTACAGTTAGCTTGTCTGTCACTAGATGGCTATGTTGCCATTATGTATAGAAAGGGAGAAGTTAGGTGATAGCTCCCTTGATAGAGAATTCCCTCCTCTAGTTATGTCAGGGGTGTGTTGAGTGCCCATATAAAGGACAGCTGTGGGAGGGGCCCAGTAGCCCAGGGCATGGGAGGAAGATACCCCAGAGCTGCTAAGATGTAGTCTCCTGAAGAGCTGAACTAAAGGGCCCTTTGCAGGGTTAAAGTCCCAGAGATGAGTGTAAAGAACACAGTAGGAACAGCTGTAGTTGCCCTGTCTCACCTTGCCTTCTCCTGCAGGTCCTGTAGGTCCTGTGAATTACATAGTGATCAAACCAGGAAGGTGGACAGGAAGGTTGGGTAGGACCTACTGGAACAAGATACTTGTTGCTAAAGTTCAAACTGCACATATATCTTATATGGTGGTTTAGTTCAACAATCGCAACAGTGACATTAATTAGGGATTCCCAGACTTGTCATATGAATGTGCAGACCGCAAAACAGATGATCCTCACTGCCAGTTTGGCCACTGTATTGGTAGAAAATGAAATTTTTATGAGCCGTGTGTTTCTGAAGTCAGAGATCATGCCCAATAGTATATCAGAATTCCTTGAGTTTCTTTGGCTCTAAACAGACAGATATGCTGCCCACATGTGTAGCGAATTGGTCAGTTCTGCTGTCAGGAGAAAATAAAACCCAAGTTAGACACCACTCACAGGGGCAAGCAGACTCACTGTCAATGGGGTTAGTACCCAGTCAGTAAATCTCTCAGGGTTGAATCCCTCACAGTGGGAGATACTAAGTCTCCATGTGAACCACTTGTGCAGCCAACATTTCTCAAGTCCGCTCCTGCTCCGGCAGTGCTGGTCAGTGCATGCGCAGTTTGTGTTAGCCCACTGTGTGGCTTAGTAAGCTTTACAGTATGTCACTAAAAGTATGCCGGACTCTTTAGCGTGGAAGCTACAGTCTACACATTTCGCCCGCTTCCTGTAACTGCAGGCTTCCTCAGAATGTCCTGAGAAGCACAGCTCATAATTATTTAATTTTGTACCAATACAGTGGCCAAATTGTCAGTGCGTATCATCTGTTTTGTGGTCTGCACATTAATACGACATGGTATAATAATGGAATTTTGAATTTCCCCCCTCACTATGGTGTCATCTTGATTTGATGATACCTTATTTTTTCTGTGCATGAAGTTAAAAACCTTCAGTGTTCAGCTCCCCCCTCAGCCCCCCCAATACTTAACTGAGCCCAATCTTGATCCAGCGATGTGCATGAGAGCAGCAGCTCTCCCGGGTCTCTCCCTCTTCATTGGCTGAGACACAGTAGATGGCAGAACAACAGCATAAAAGGCTGCCCCTTCCGTAAAACCACCCTGCAAAGCTCCCTTGATCAATTCTACCCATTCCTTTATTTCTATAGACAGTGCACATCCAGTTGGTCTAAGCCTAGCACAGTCGCCACGTTAGGTCACCTTGCTACTGTTTATGCTGATCTGGACGACAAGTGTCATTTTATGCCTAGTCCTTATTACTAATAACATTGTATGCTAAATTGTGTTATCACCATTGTTAACCCGTTGCTTTTGCTTACTTCATACTAACCATATCAGGTGACAATATATTAAGTTTGCATTTACTAACTGGTACAGTGCCTGTTTTCTGGGAACTAATTGTCAGAAACTATGAACCAGACAGAGACAGAAGTACAGTAAAATCACACTTGTTTATTAATAAAAATAAAAAGGTAAATATAATAAGTGTAGTCAAAGCATAGTCAGAGTCCAGTAACCGGATCAGGTAGTCAGCCAAGCCAGAGTTCAGTAACCAGATCGGGTAATCAGCCAGGCCAGAAGTCAGGGATCCAAGTAGAGGAACAGCAAGCAGGATAAGGAGCCAGAAGGGATGTCAGCAAAGCAAGTCTTTAAACAGGAACGCAGCAGATGGTTTCTTGTGCTGTGACCAAGGCGAAGGCAGGAATGAAGTGAGCTGGAGATCTTTAAGTAGGCGGAACTGACGAGCAGATCCACAACAGCTGGTTAACTGTGGAGAGAGATGAGAGCTGGCAATTAGCCGACAGCTGAGCGGCCAGCTCAGAAAAGGAAGGGCTGAGCCAGCCATAACACTAAGTAATACTTTTAGTGATTTTCTGTGATATTATGCGCTTTGTACACTCAACCTAGTGTGTCAAAGGGGCTAAAGTTCTTAAAAAGGTTTAGAGGAAAGAACAGAGGATCCATCCTAATCATTGGCTCCTACGGGCGGTAGTGCTACACATGGCAACATAATTTCCTGCTGGTTATACAAAAATGTTTCCGTGTCAAATATATGGTGTAGTTATTTTCTCTAGTTCTTCTAATAATTGAACAAACAATGAATAAAAAAAACAATACAAACTGGATGAAGGATAAGGGCCAAAAGTTTGGTATGCTTGAAAGTTCCAAATTTACAAAATTGAAGGGAGTATCTCAACACATCCTGAAAAAATGACTACACATTAATTCTCTAATATCACCATTCCAAATCCTGCTCATGAGAGCTTACAATCTTTAAGGGAGGCAGCGGTGATACAAAAGGTAATAACACTGGGGGGTTGCTGGAGAAAGCAAACGTTTTTAGGTAGAGGTGAGGTAGGTTTCCCTGAAGAGATGAGTTTTTAAGTCAGACAGTGTAGGAAATAGCCCATTCAGGGCCACTTAAAGGAAAACTATAATGCATCTGATACATTTTGCTTTACTGTTTTTTGAATATTTATACATTTATAAACTGTCCTGTTATAGTTCTTTTTAATACGTTTATAGAAGTGTAAGCAAATAACCCTCTTGTCTTCCATTGTACTGTCTCCCATTATTTACAAATAAACATTTAATAAAAGGCACTTCCATGGTATTTTGCAGGGCATAATGAGCTTTTCAATTAGGCAACCCCTCACTGTCTTCCTCCTTTTTTATTTTCTCTGTAAACTTTGAGTGTTATATTTTATACACACTTTTGAAAACAGAGAACGTTAATTGCTTACATTCTTTACTTTCCTTCTTTAAAACACTTGTTCATACATTTCTTATCTAGATAACGTGTCATATCTTTTACATAAAAGGACCCTTATTTTATATAATTTTGAATGCATTTAAATTTAGCATGTAGTCATTACAATGCCAGTACAAACATATGAATTTCATATTGTACAGGAAAAATAACATACAGACTTTTGAAGTATGTTTACAAATACTTTTCTATCTACTGCTATGAGGTAAATTAAGAACATTTGGAGTCTGCTCTGGAAAATCATGCATATAATATTATTAAAATATAATATGATATTACATTTTAAAAATGCTCCCTACGCACCCTCACATTTCCTACCCTTACATTTTCCACCCAAAAGCTCTCCGGTGCTCACTTAGTAGAGGGCAGTCTAGCTGTAGGTGGCACTGGAACAGCTTAATTTAAAGGCAGGAGGTGGTTTTGATGCAAAGTTTTTTAAAAGCCATATGTTCCTGTCAGGGTTGATTTGATATACAGGGCATCACTAAGCAGTATAGTCAGTGTTTATCTGGCGCTCCAGATGGAGTAATACTTAGGGGTATAGTCTGTGGCTGTAATAGCTGGATGGTGATGTTTCCATAGAAAGGGGTATTAAGGGTTAAAAAGGAAGGTAGCCATCCTTCAGAGTGTGTCCAGAACTCTGCGAGACATGTAAGGAAAAAACACTTACAACATGATAGAAGATGCATCCTCGTCAAAGTAAAGTGCAGTCCTGGCATTCCACATGGCTCTGTGGGTCCCACCGCTGTTCCGGATAGCTGGAAAGGATTGAGCAGCTGGCTGGAATGGATCACAGTGTTTCTTCCAGGAGCAAAGGAACCAAGCAGCTCCACACTGACCAGCATGGACCATGGAATCTTGTCTGATTGGACCTAGGCAGGACTGGAATCTTGTCAATCAGGGCTGCAGTGGTGAAAGTCTACGCGCTCAGAGCTGGCTGCTCCTTCTATTGGCCTCCAATTGGGCCCAATAGGGGTGTAAGGCCATTAGGGGTGTACTCATTTTTGTCACCAGCGTTTTAGACAATAATGGCTGTGTGATGAGTTATTTTAAGTGCACAGCAAATTTACACGGTTATACAAGCTGTAAACGTACTACTTTATATTTTAGCAGAGTGTCATTTCTTCAGTGTTGTCACATGAAAAGATAATAAAATATTTACAAAAAGAGGTTTCTTTCAAGATATTACGAGCTTTTATCAATGCAGGAGGTGTAGGGTTTTCTCCCTGAATGGCTGTAGACATAGAAGAACAAATAAGTTAATTTCATCCAGCACCTCCATTGAATACAAAATTAAACCATTTATTACTTGTTCCACTGAGGGGGTGGTTTTCCTGCTCCAATGTCTTTGTGGGCTCCAATATGTGGGCAGGACTAAATGCCCCCTCTTGGTGAGACCTAATGAACAAATCACCAATATCAAAAATGGTTTTCTTAAACATTCAGTCTCTAAGCACTATCTAACAGCCCATGATAAAAATCCTGCCAAAACTATTTTTCTTGGGATTGATAAGTGCTGTCCCAACTTGAGAGAGAGTTCTTTGGTGCAAGGTATCTCTAGGTTAGAAATGTCATGGATACATAGAATTAAGAGCTATGTGCCCTTTGGGCTTAATGTCGATGTGGATGTGAACGCCTTCATTGACAATTCCTAATGGTGTGTCACTCAAATATTGTATGATATTATTGTGTTGGTATTTTCCATATAACCAAGGTTGTGAACTCGATGTGAGTCCTGGGTAGCCTTTACTGACTTATAATTTTTTAGAATTTTCATATTTTTACATATTTTTTCACATATTTTTTGATACACATTTTTATATATATATTATCTGAATTCAATAAATTTGGTATATTTATATATATACTTCTTAATTTTTTTCTAAATGTGTATATTCACCAATATAATTTTTGGACATATCTTTATAGGTATATACTTAATTTTATTTGCATATGTACATATATATCTAATAAGTTTAGTTTGCCATCTTAGGTGGTTTCGCCAATGTGCTTATAATACACCATTTGATACGTTCCATGTTTCCACCACTAGGGGCATGGATGGACTAATTCCTATATCCCCTAGGGTACGAATTGTTATCCACTTTCGGGAGATTTGTTCTCTACTTTTAATTCCTTAGCTGCCCTTTCGTCCCGTGTACCTCAACATCTTGATACAGCCTGATTAATTTTGGTGACAACTTAATTACGCTTCTTTTTTATATATTTTTAATTATATATTTTTTTTAATTCCCCTGTGCCTTCCTAAATTCGAGACATATCGTGTTTTTTTTTTCTAATAAAGTTTTTTACTTTTCAATGTACGGTTTCTAATACTCCCCTTTGGAGGATTAGTTCCTGCCTCGCAGAACTCAGATCGAGGTGTGGTTCCATTCCTTCGCTATATAGCGCGATGACTTGGCTGTTCCCCGAGATGACATCAGTATATGACGAAACACACGTAGGGAGGTTGACCTGCTGACGTCATCGCGCCTATCTAGTGGACAGGTGATCGCAAGCCGGCCGGCTGTCTTTTTTCTGATCGTTATTTCTACATTTCTGTAAGTGCAATCATATTAGTTTTAAATAAATCTGTGATACATTTTTACACTATGGAGAGCTTTTCTGGGTAACGTCTGATCCACCCTCCTGGTGTTTGATGCTCGAGTCTCCCCGGACATTTTGGTGTCTTGTTCCAGCTGCCCTTCCTGTGGATATATAACATCTCCATGGTTAGAGGCCCTGGCTGGTCAATTTAGCTGCAGGCTTATCAAAGCTTGCCTTTTGGTAAGCGTGCATTCTATGTGGTGGAGGTGCACTGTCTTCCAGAGGTGTAATTCACAAGAACCTACACTGATGTGTTTTTTATGGATTGTTGATCAATTTTTTCACATGTATTGTGTGTTGCATTTCACTTATTTTCACGGTTGGGATTAGTTTCTTTTGGTTTTTATATTTTTATTTATTTAGTTATATCGCTGTCACATTGAATCCTAAGTTTATAAACATACAGGTCCACTCATGCACATAGCCTACACACCTCTCAATTGGGTGCTGACTCAGCTCACAGGATGTACTAGAAACAACAGAGAACATCTGGACAGCCGCACGCCAATGCGATAAACTTTATTGCACAAATGGAGCCATGAACATTAGGCTGTCATTGACACAGAGCGGAACAATAAGGTTGACACGTTTCATGCTATGTGCGTTTAGTCATAACCTACTTGGTATGATTACAAATCAATCTTTTATAGCACTTGTATCACTGTTGTTAATTAGCATGCAATCAGCTAAAGTTTCCACCTCAAAAAATCTATATACAGTATTTACAAAACATATAATAATCAAAACAATAAAAACAACTAGCAAAAGATTAGTTATAAAAGATGATTTGTAATCATGCCGAGAAGGTTATGATTAAGCATAGATAGCGTGAAATGCGCCAACATTATTGTTCCCCTCTGTGTCAATGATAGCCTAATGAACAGGTCTCCATTTGTGCAACAAAGTGGATCGCATTGGAGCGTGGCTATCTGGATGTTTTGTTGTTTCAAGCTTATAAACATTCTGGTAATCAAGGGGTTAAAACAGCTCAAGGCTGCAGTAGCCCCGAGCTTGGTATTGATTTTTACAGCTGGCTTTCAAGTAAAAAGTGATGACTTTTAAAAGTGAGCCCAGAAGCAAGATGGATTTTATCACTTCCAGGTTCATAACTGTCATTCCCTGCCTACTGTAGCCAGGGAAGTAGCTAATCAAGCATAATCAATTAGCAGAAGGTGAGGGCAGGGGATATATTGGGGGTCTGATAGATCCTGAATTTGCCATAAAAAGTGGTTGTTAGCCCACTTGGGATAGTAATAAAGTTAAATAAAAAGTGTTAGAAAAATACATATTAATAAATTAAATAAGAGTAATTAAAAAAATGTAAAAGCACCGCCATACACACCCAAATGTGAATGCGCCGAACATGTGAGGTATCACAGCATATGTCTGAGTGAGAACAATAATTTTGGGGACATAATTTATCTATGGACAATTTTGGGTACCATTGTTTTTTATGATTTCACGGGCATGCACAATTTTAGTGATTCAGATGTTTGGCATCTGTTTACTTGATGCAACCCTTTCTTTATTATTGTATGTAAAACATGGGTGTTATATAGTGTTTGTTTACAGTACAATATATTTTGGTGTATTTTTTGCATAAAAAATACAATTGATAAACAGTTAACAGATACATTTAGTCTAACATAACTGCTAACATTTTTTTGCTAACATTTTTTTCTACATGGGTTTCAGAAAATATGTAATTGTTTGGAGGTTTAACTTTGATTAAAAAATGCATATTTCATCATGTATGTGAAATATTTTAACATTTATGGTGCCTTGAAAAAGTATTCATACCCCTTGAAATTCTCCACATTTTGTCATGTTACAATCAAAAACGTAAATGTATTTTATTGGGATTTTATGTGATACACCAACACAAAGTGGCACATAATTGTGAAGTGGAAGGAAAATGATAAATGGTTTTCAAAATTATTTACAAATAAATATCTGAAAAGTGTGGCGTGCATTTGTATTCAGCCCCCTTTACTCTGCTACCCCTAACTAAAATGTAGTGGAACTAATTGCCTTCAGAAGTCACCTAATTAGTAAATAGAGTCCACATGTGTGTAATTTAATCTCAGTATAAATACAGCTGTTCTGTGAAGCCCTCAGAAGTTTGTTACAGAATCTTAGTGAACAAACAGCATCATGAAGGCCAAGGAATGCACCAGACAGGTCAGGGATAACGTTGTGGACTAGTTTAAAGCAGGGTTAGGTTATAAAAAAAATATCCCAAGCTTGGAACATTTCACAGGGCACTGTTCAATCCATCATTCGAAAATGGAAAGAGTATGGCACAACTGCAAATCTACCAAGGCAAGGCCGTCCACCTAAACTGACAGGCCGGGCAAGGACAGCATTAATCAGAGAAGCAGCCAAGAGGCCCATGATATCTCTGGAGGAGCTGCAGAGATCCACAGCTCAGGTGGGAGAATCTGTCCATAGGACAACTATTAGTCATGCACTCCACAAATCTGACCTTTATGGAAGAGTGGCAAAAAGAAAGCCATTGTTGAAAGCCATAAAAAGACCCATTTGAAATTTGCGAGAAGCAATGCGGGGGACACAACAAACATGTGGCAGAAAATGTTCTGGTCAGATGAGACCAATATTGAACTTTTAAAAACAAAACGCAATATGTTGCGGAAAACTAACACTGCACATCAACCTGAACACACCACCCCCACAATGAAACATGGTGGTGGCAGCATCATGTTATGGGGGCGCTTTTCTTCAGCAGGGACAGGGAAGAGAGTCAGAGTTAATGGGAAGATGGTTGGAGCCAAATACAGGGCAATCTTAAAAGAAAACCTGTTAGAGTCTGCAAAAGACTTGAGACTGGGGTGGAGGTTCACCTTCCAGCAGGACAACGACCCTAAACATACAGCCAGAGCTACAATGGAATGGTTTAGATCAAAGCATATTCATGTGTTAGAATGGCCCAGTCAAAGTCCAGACTTAAATCCAATTAATAATCTGTGGTAAGACTTGAAAACTGCTGTTCACTGATGCTCTCCATTCAATCTGACAGAACTTGAGCTATTTTGCAAAGAAGAATAGGAAAAAATGTCACTCTCTAAATGTGCAAAGCAGTGAAATGTGGTTCTACAAAGTACTAACTCAGGGGGGGCTGAATACAAATGCACGACACACTTTTCAGATATTTATTTGTAAAAAAATTTGAAAACCATTTATCATTTTCCTTCCACTTCACAATAATGTGCCACTTTGTGTTGGTGTATCACATAAAATCCCAATAAAATACATTTACATTTTTGTTTGTAACATGACAAAATGTGTAAAATTTCAAGGGGTATGAATACCTTTCAAGGCACTGTATCTTGTAGAGATTGAAGTTGAATCCCAGGCATAAATAAAAAACAGTTTTTTGAAAACAGTTTTTCATTAAATATGTCAATTCACAATATCCTATCCTTTTTTTTTATCTTAGCGGTCACGTGATCACAGATAAACAAAATGTAATTATGCGGTGATTAAAAAAAAAATTATATAGTGATGAAGCTTAGGGATACCCTTTAGACTTTTGATGATATGTTAACTTTCCATCTACTTTATGTCTACTTTATGTTTGAAACACATGAACTAGTATTCTTACCAGTTTTAAGGGGACAGACTAAAAGCACTAAAGATAGAAATAAAATGCACAAGATCTTAGGGAGGCAAATGGCGTCCTACACTCCCACCCTAACAAAATAGCACAACTTTTTCACGACTTTTATTCTGCATTGTATAATGACCCGAATGTTCCACATAACCCACCTACTCCTGACTTATCTCAGGCCATCTATACCTATTTAGCGGAAGCGGACACTCCTACGCTCACCTCCTCTGCCCTGGAGACTCTTAACGCCTCCATTACAGAGGAGGAGCTAACAGACACAATTAAACTATTGCCAAATAATAAGGCCCCTGGGCCTGATGGACTACCATACCTCTATTATAAGATGTTTCTACCACATTTACTCCCCCATATGACAAATCTCTTTAATTCATTTCTCTCTAACACACTCATCCCCAGAGATATGCAAAACTCCTACCTGACACTAATCAAAAAGCCAGGGAAAGATCACACCCTTCTGTCCAATTATAGACCGATAGCACTTCTTACTACAGACTTAAAATTTTTTACGAAACTACTGGCAAATAGATTAAACAACTTCATGCCATCCCTGGTCCATAGGGATCAGGTGGGCTTTATCCCTTGTCGACAGGCTGGGGATAACACCCGGAGGGTTATTGACCTAGTTGAGGTTGCGAACAGGAACACAATGGAGGCAATATTGCTCAGTCTGGATGCCGAAAAAGCCTTTGATAGGCTGGGCTGGCCTTTCCTGTTTCGCGACTCTCAAACGGGCTGGTATTGAGGGCCCGTTCCTCCGAGCTATCACCCACCTATACTCGACTCCAACATCCCAGGTTCGCACTAATTTTGCCACTTCCCCTACTTTTATGATCTCTAATGAGACCCGCCAAGGCTGTCCACTTTCCCCTCTTTTATATGCCCTATGCATTAAACCGCTAGCAGCCCATATCAGAAATAACCCAAGTATCCATGGTATACCAGTCCGTACTAGAGATTTTAAGATCTCCTTATTTGCGGACGATGTCCTCCTCACTCTCACCCAACCTCACATATCTCTCCCGAACCTACAAGTGGAGCTGGAGAGATATAGCACCCTCTCAGGTTATAAAATTAACAGTTCCAAGACAGAGGTTCTCCCTCTTAATTTATCTCCCCATACATTTTCAATGCTTTCACAAACTTTTTCATACTCTTGGCGGTCCTCCTCCTTAAAATACCTGGGGGTACATATTACACCCACATATGATACTCTATACAAGGCCAACTTTCCACAAATGTTCGCCTCTATCAGAGCCTCCCTAAATAAATGGGAATCTTTGAAACTGTCCCTTTTTGGTAGACTTGCAACCTTGAAGATGACGATACTACCTAGACTTCTATATCTGTTTGAGACGCTCCCTATCCCCATTCCGAGTTCACACCTAAAAAAACTTCAGGGTGACCTGATAAACTTCTTCTGGAATTATAAAAAACACTGCGTTGCTAGATCGGTTCTATATGCCCCACATAACCAAGGTGGACTGGCGTTCCCCAACATAGCTAAGTACTACCTAGCAGCTCAACTAAGACCTATAGCCTCCTGGTGCACCCTACATGCTTACAATAGGTGGACACAGATAGAAAAGTTATGGCTAGCCCCCATACACCCAAACTCCATGCTTTGGAGCTCTGATATACCTCCGGGCGGCGTACAATTGCTAGGACCAATGGCTCTCTTACGTACATTATGGCGACGTGCCAAATTGAAATACCCGCTCACCACCACGTCTTCCCCAGTCACTTCATTCCTATTTACACCCAATATCCCCAACAGCTTAACCTCACAGATGTCCCATTTCTGGATGAATAAGGTCATATTTCGTTATGGACAATTAATTGACCCTAAAACCAGAATGCTACGATCCTTCCAAGAACTGCAAAAGACTTTTGATATTCCCAAACAGGCCTTTTTCAGTTACCTACAAATACGCCATTATGCACAGTCACTGAGGTCGAAATTTAAGATTTTCTCCCCTGACAGACTTTGAAAAGCTATGTTTAGAGGGTTCGTCCCCTAAGGGCATGATTTCCCGCTCCTATCAAATACTGGTCACTGATTTCTCACCAGATGGCCCGCAACATCCATATATGGCTAAGTGGGAGCAGGCGCTGGGTACAGACTTATCCTTAAAGACCTGGCAATTCATATGGAACCAGGCTACTAAAAGCTCCATATGCACGCTTTATAAAGAGAATCAATACAAAATTCTATTCCATTGGTATCAGACCCCTGACCTGCTCCACTCCATATACCCCACAGCTGATTCTCGCTGTTGGAGATGTTATAAGGATAGGGGAATATTATTCCATGTCTATTGGACCTGCCCTCTAATCATCCCCTACTGGAGTATGGTTCAATCCCTACTCCAGTCCATCTTTGATACAGAAGTGCTCCTTGATCCGAGGATTTTTCTCTTAGGCCTCCCACCTACCACCTTCTCAAAAACATCCAAAAAACTTTTAGCTCATGTGTTTACTGCAGCACGCTGTCTGGTGGCTCTGAAATGGAAAAAAAGAGAGACTCCCTCATTGACTGAGCTACACTCCAGGATTAGGAATGTTAAGAGAATGGAATATCTTACGGCCTCATTAAATGATACTCTTGAGAAGCATAACCGTATTTGGGAACCCTGGGTTCTGTTTGAGACTCCTGTGACCTAATGATATATGTCATTTATGTATTTATGACCCGTCCCCCACGGACCCGCCCCGGGTCTGGAGATGGGTGGCTATCCCCCCCCCTTTTTTCCTCCTTTCTCTACTCTTTTCCTTCTTCTTTTTTTCTTTTTGTGACGTTATATATATATATATGTAAAGCGTACTAATGGATATGCTATATGAGATGTATAACAATCTAGTAAAATCACTCCGTTTCATCACTAACTGTTTATATTGACAGGCTTAACCGCCCAATGTTTGGATGACCGTGTGCCAAATTGAAATGTGACACTACGATCTCTTTCTATCCTTGTACCCAATGCTATAATGCTGTATTTGTTATTTTTCTTTTCTGTGGAAAAAATAATAAAAATTGTCAATTATAAAAAAAAAAATGCACAAGATAGAAACTGTCCAAGCAGGTTTATTCTGCCCTGATAGGGCTTCATTAATTAGAAAGTGGAAAGCTTTTCATGGATACAGTCCAATATGAAATTGATGCTTCGTTAATTTCAAAAATCCTGTTTACTTTAGAAAGAACAAAAACGTATTGCATAAAGATAGTCACCTACCACACATTTGTTTTAGAAACTGGAGAGATTATGCAAAGTTCGATTTACCTCTACAAACATAAATTATTCACAAAAATTTAAAGTGCATATGGGCATGGAGACTTAAAAGAAAATTATGTGAATTAAATAATTATTTATACTCAAGGTGGATGCAGCATCGGCTCAATGCTGTATCTGTCCCCCGCTGCCTCTAAGACCGAGGACTGAGTGATCAAAGACCGCTGATCACTCAGTTCTTGGTCTTCAGTGAGCAGAGAGCCGGTGACTGTCAGTTTAAACTAGGCAATGGGGGGGGCCAGAGGTAGAGATAGTCAGCGCGGAACATATTCCAGAGGGTAGTATTGGGGGCATTAGTGGTAGGTTGGCTAAAGCACATAAACCCAAGGTAAGTATAGTAACAAGTCCTAGTTGCAATCTCGGAACACCCAATAAGAGGATAGTATGCGACCAGTCTAAACTACGTGGCATGTTCAACAATGCCAGGAGCCTGATGGACAAGATGGGTGAACTAGAGATACTGTTGTACAAGGAGGATTTGGATTTTGTGGGAATTTTAGAGACCTGGTCCAACAGCTCTCATGATTGGCTGGCAACCATTCAAGGGTATACCCTTTATTGCAGGGATAGAGAGGGTAAAAAAGGGGGAGGGTATGCCTATATATCAAGACTAATGTACAAGTGAATGTGAGAGATGACTTCACTAAGGTGGCTAGGGAGGAGGTGGAATCCTTATGGGTAGAGCTCCAAAGGGATGAAACTAAGGGGAAAATAATACTGGGAGTATGCTATAGGCCCCCTAACCTGAGGGAGGAAGGGGAGACAGATCTCCTATCACAATTTGGATTAGCAGCAAGGATGGGAAGTGTTATCATAATGGGGGATTTTAATTATCCAGGCATAGACTGGGCAGAGGGAACCACACATTCGTCTATGGCTCGCCAGTTCCTAAATGTCTTGCAGGACAATTTCATGGTTCAGATGGTAGACGCACCAACTAGAAATAAAGCGTTACTGGATCTACTGATTACCAACAATACAGACCTGATCACGGATGTGGAAATGAGGGGCAATTTAGGAAACTTCGATCACAGGTCAATTGGCTTCAGTATAAATCACACAAATAGGAAACATAAGGGGAATACAAAGACACCGAATTTCAAAAAAGCCAACTTCCCTAAACTATGAACCTTGCTTGGCATGAATTGGGATAAAATCTTAGGAACAAAGAACACGGAGGAGAGATGGGTTTGCTTTAAGAGCATATTAAATAAGGGCATTAGCCAATGCATCCCATTGGGTAATACATTTAAAAGAGCGAACAAAAGTCCTGGATGACTAAACTCCAATGTAAAAATGCATATAAAGGCAAAGGAGAAGGCCTTTAAAAAATACAAGGATGAGGGATCAGCATCAGCATTTAGAATTTATAAAGAATGCAAGAAAAAATGTAAGGGCGCAATCAGGGCAGCTAGGATAGAACAGGAAAGGCACATAGCGGAAGAGAGTAAAAAAAAGTCCCAAGAAATTCTTTAAGTATGTAAAAAGTAAAAAAGGGAGGACAGACCATATTGGCCCCATAAAGAATGAGGGAGGACATCTGGTTACAGATGGGGTGATGGCAAAGGTATTGAATTTATTCTTCTCCTCAGTTTTAACGAGGCAATCTGGGGGCTTCAGTAACCAAAACTGCAGTGTTTATCCTTATGACACATCACAGGAAGCACCTCCATGGTTAACAGAGGACAGAATTAAAATTAGACTTGAGAAAATTAACATTAATAAATCACTGGGACCAGATGGCTTGCATCCAAGGGTACTTAGGGAACTCAGTGAAGCAATTGCCAGACCATTGTTCTACTGACTGAAATGGTACCAGGTGATTGGAGAAAAGCCAATGTAGCACCAATATTTAAAACGGGCCCAAAATATATCCCTGGGAATTACAGACCAGTTAGCTTAACATCAATGGTATGCAAGTTCTTGGAGGGGATGACAAGGGACTATATACAAGATTTTAGTAATGAGAACGGTATCATTAGCAGTAATCAGCATGGATTCATGAAGAATCGTTCTTGCCAAACCAATCTATTAACCTTCTATGAGGAGGTGAGTTGCCATCTAGATAAAGGAAGGCCAGTAGACGTGGTGTATCTGGATATTGCAAAAGCATTTGACACAGTTCCTCATAAACGTTTACTGTACAAAATAAGGTCTGTAGGCATGGACCATATGGTGAGTTCACAGATTGAAAACTGGCTACAAGGGTGAGTTCAGAGGGTGGTGATAAATGGGGAGTACATGGAATGGTCAGAGGTGGGTAGTGGGGTCCCCCAGGGTTCTGTGCTGGGACCAATCCTATTTATTTTGTTCATAAACGACCTGGAGGATGCGGTAAATAGTTCAATCTCTGTATTTGCAGACAATACTAAGCTAAGCAGTGCATTAACTTCTCCGCAGGATGTGGAAACCTTGCAAAAAGATTTGAACAAATGAATAGGGTGGGAAACTACATGGCAAATGAGGTTTAATGTAGAAAAATGTAAAATAATGCATTTGGGTGGCAAAAATATGAATGCAGTCTATATACTGGGGAGAGAACATCTGGGGGAATCTAGGATGGAAAAGGACCGGGGGATCCTGGTAGATGATAGGCTCAACAATGGCATGCAATGCCAAGCTGCTGCCATTAAAGCCAACAGAATATTGGCATGCATTTAAAAGGGGATCAACTCCAGAGATAAAACGATAATCTCACAAGCAGGAAATTATGTTTCTGGGGGTCGGTCAGTACACACTGTGTGTACAGAACAACTCCAGGTAGCCATATTGCATTGCATTCTAAGAAAATTACAGTGGCTGCAGATTGAAAAGGAAAGGTTATTTTTAATAACATTCAATTACAATATGATTAGTGTTGCAATTATATGCACTATATTATTTTTTTCTTTATTTGCTATTTTTTTCCCCCATGAAAGTGGCGTTACTCTTTAACCGCTTGCCGACCAGCCGCCTCAGTTGTACTGTGGCAGAATGGCACGGGCAGGCGAATTGCCGTCATGTTATGTTGCTCCTTCTGGTGGCCACTAGGTTTCGGTTATCACCGGGCTCCCGTGATCGCTCGTAACACGGCAAGAACCGGGATCTCTGTGTGTAAACACAGAGATCCCGGTTCTCTGAGGGGAGAAGTGACAGATCGTCTGTTCATACAAAGTATGAACAGCGATCTGTCATCTCCCCTAGTCAGTCCCCTCCCCCCTTCAGTTAGAACACACACACTAGGGAACACAATTAACCCCTTGATCGCCCCCTAGTGTTAACCCCTTCACTGCCAGTGACATTTTTACAGTAATCAATGCATTTTTATAGCACTGATCGCTGTATTAATGCCAATGGTCCCAAAAATGTGTCAAAATTGTCCGATGTGTCCACCATAATGTCACAGTCATGATAAAAAATCGCAGATCTCCACCATTACTAGTAAGAAAAATAAAATAAAAATGCTATAAATCAATCCCCTATTTTGTAGACGCTATAACTTTTGTGCAAACCAATCATTATACGCTTATTGTAATTTTTTTTACCAAAAAGATGTAGAAGAATACATATCGGCCTAAACTGAGAAAAAATGTGCTTTTTGAAAAAAAAATGGGGATATTTATTATAGCAAAAGTAAAAAATATTATGTTTTTTTTTTTCCAAAATTGTTGCTCTTTTTTTTGTTTATAGCACAAAAAATAAAAAATGCAGGGATGATCAAATACCACCAAAAGAAAGCTCTAAAAAAAAGGACCTCAATTTTGTTTGGGTACAACGTCGCATGACCGCGCAATTGTCAGTAAAAGCAACGCAGTGCCGAATCGCAAAAAGTGCTCTGGTCAAGAAGGGGGTAAAATCTTCCGGGGCTTAAGTGGTTAAAGTCGTGATCACTCCAGAGCCTAGCCTGGCTGAGTGTTGATAACTGAGAGCGGAGTTTAGCCCGATGTCGGCTGAATATGGGTCACAGGAGTGCAGAACTAAGTGCACTCCTGTGACACACAGGAGACATAGAGCCAAAGAAGCTTTGGCCCTACTTCTCCTTTAACCACTTCAGCCCCGGAAGGATTTCCCCCCTTAATGACGAGGGCATTTTATTTTCCCACAAATAGATCTTTCTTTTCATGGTATTTGATCACCTCTGCAGTATAAACAGAAAAAGCCTGACAATTTTGAAAAAAAAAACCCAATATTTTATACTTTTTGCTATAATAAATATCCATTTTTTTTTTTAAATCTAATTTCTTCATCAGTTTAGGTCATTATGTATTCTTCTACATATTGTTAGTAAAAAAAAAATCTCAAGCGTATAATCATTGGTTTGCACAAAAGTTATAGCGTTTACAAAACAGGGGATAGATATATGGCATTTTTATTATTCTTTTTTTTTTTTACTATTAATGGCGGTGATCAGCGATTTTTAGTGGGACTGCGACATTGCGACAGAACGGACACTTTTGACACTTTTTTGGGACCAGTGACATTATTACCATGGTCATAGCTAAAAATAGCCACTGATCACTGTATAAATGACACTGGCAGGGAAGGGGTAAACACTAGGGGACGATCAAGGGGTTAAATGTGTCCTAGGGAGGTGCTTTCTAACTGCGGGGGAGTAGACTGGCTGGGAGTTGAGAGAGATCGCTGTTCCTGATCACTAGGAACAGACAATCTCTCTCTACTCTCCTGTCAGAACGGGGATCTGCTTGGGGATCTGCTTTGTTTACACTGGCAGATCCTCGTTATGACTCTGTGTGAAGAGATTGCGTGTGGCCGGCAGACATCATGGCCGCCAGCGACGCCACATGGGTTCACGTGCCTGCTATAGCTATTGCACGCAGCGCCGTACCGTTATGGCTATTTGCGCAATAGAGCCGCCCTGCCGCAGTATATCTGTGGCAGCTGGTCGGCAAGTGGTTAAAATAGGCATTGTTTGTATCATTATATCATTTCTAGCAGACATAGGGGTTGGTTTACTAAAACTGGAGAGTGCAATATCAGGTGAAACTCTGCATAGAAACCAATCAGTTTCCTTTTTTTTTTTTATCTGTCAAAGCTTAGTTGAACAAGCTGAAGTTGGAAGCTGATTGGCTACCATGCAAAGTTGCACCAGATTTTGCACTCCAGTTTTAGTAAATAAACCCCATAATGTCATGACAATGTCTACGTAAATCTCCTGTATGATGAAGGCAATGTACTTAGTTGGACAATAGATACTACAATAGCATGCACAATTTGTACCACTGTGGATCCTTAGTAATAGAGCATACTGTATCATTGGTTTCCTATGCTAAAACTGATAATAGCTAAAAAAGCAGGTTATGGCTGTCACATTATGCAAAGGTGAAACAATTAAACTACAATGTTTTTCTTTTAAAATACTAGTCACAAAATGTGGTGAGCAGTACATCTACAAAGATGTGTAATAAAAACAAAACAGGCACATACATCAAAATAATAATTTGATGGAATTTAGATAACACTTGTTAGAAGTGAAGTGCTCTGCGTTATCTGCCACTTTGTAAATCTTAAGATTTTCTTAGGTCACATGCTTATATTAGGTAATCATGTGCAATATGTGAGTTTTAGTCTATTATTATACCCATATTTTATTAGTGCTGTCCATTCTTCCATTGTACATGTCTCTATCACCTCAGAGGGGAAAAAAAGCAAAAGCCATCCAGGACACGTAGATTGTTTGCAGGTTTTACATACAGACATGTCTTCTTATAATTAACCACCTCAATACAGGGCACTTTCCACTTTCCTGCCCAGACCAATTTTCAGTTTTTAGCACTGTCGCTTTTTAAATGACAATTGTGCGGTCATGATACACTATACCCATACAAAATTTTTAGCATTTGTTCCCACAAATAGAGCTTTCTTTTGGTGGTATTTGATCACCTCCTGGGGTTTTTATTCTTTGCTAAATAAAAAAAGATTGAAAATTTTGAAAAAAAATGTTTTTTTTCGTTTCTGTTATAAAATTTTACTAAATAAGTAAGTTTTCTCCTTCACTGATGAGACTGCACTGACAGGCACTAATGAGGTGTCACTGATGATGGCCACTAATATGCAGCACTGATGGGTACTGATAGGTGGCACTGATGGGCACTGATAGGTGGCACTGATGGGCACTGATAGGCGGCACTAATGGGCACTGATATGCAGCACTTATGGGCATTGATAAGTGGCACTGATGGGCACTCATAGGTGGCACTGATGTGCATTGATAGGCGACACTGATGGGCACTGAAAGGCTGCATTTATGAGTGGCACTGATAGGTGGCACTGGGCACTGATAGGTGACACTGATAGACACAGATAGATGGCACTGATGGGCATCACTGATGATGCACTGGCAAGCATTACTGATGGACACTGATTGGCATCATTTGTGGACACAGATTGGCATCCCTGGTGGCCATGGGTGGCATACTTGGAGGTCATCAGTGGTGGGCATCCCTGGTGGTCCTGGTGGCATCCCTGGAGGTCCTATGTGGGTATCCTTGGGGGGGCTGCGCTGATAATCAATCAGGTCAGACCCCCCTGTCAGGAGAGCAGCTGATTGGCTCTCCTATAGTCTTGTCTGTCAGACACGATAGAGGAAAAGCCGATACATGGCTCTTCCTGCTTACACCGTGATTGGACACAAGCGATCACTTGGTATAGAGCCTCTTTACCGAGATTGGTGTTGCAGTGTGTCAGACTGACACACCGCATCACCGATCGCCGCACTGTGCGCCGGGTCGTTATCCTGAAAGACAGTCAGGATAATGGAACCACCGCCCAGGCGTCATTTTGCTATAAGCCAGACGGGAAGTGGTTAATAGGCCTGTGTGTCCTGTGTGTATGTGTGTTTAAATGTAAAAATCTGTTTTGTATTTACATATATATTTCTTTCAGTCACATAGCAAAGAAAGGAGAAAAATAAGACTTTTCAGATCATCATACAATACAGCACATACGAGTTACCTCTTGTTATCTCCTCCTGTAACAGGAACAGAAAACATCATATACAAAAAAAATTTGAAAACTGTGTGCAAAACCCTAGACTCCTGTGAGTACATTTAATATGTCTATGTGAAAAACATGAACAGCCTGCAAGCATTAAATAGGTGTTCAAATTTGCATGCATGTATAATTTGCAGGAAATAAAAAAAGATAAAAAAATAAAGATAATTTTCTTGCATTTATGTAAAAATACAATACAAGAATATAAATAATTCACAATGTAGCACCCTCCTAGATAGGCTGCTAGGATGTCATACAAGCTTAGTTCGTTTTGGCTCCTCTGTAATCATTGGGACTGCTATTGATTTCTTTGGACTGTTCTATGTCTCACAGGTTGCAGGTTTGACTGCTTCCCCCTGCCTTCTGGATGTTTCGAGAACATAGGGCTGGGAAAGTCAAATGGGCAGCTTGAATATTTTGCTTCAGCCAACCCCAGGGAAGGTGTGTCCAGTAGGTGACTGTAATGAGTGGGGTCTGGGGCAGCTGGGGTTTCTTGTCAGCTTGAGAAGTCCACAGTCTCAGGGGCTGTAGCCCTTTAGAGGCAGTTCTGGAGTTTGCTGATGTTCACTGAGGTCCCAGTTGTGGCGAATCTGAGAGGCCTATTCTCAAGTTTCTTTGGTGCCAGCTACAGGACTTCACCTTAGGATCTGGTTTGGAGACCGCACAGAGGAAGTGCCCAGTGGAGGTTGGAAAGTGTATAGCTGTCTTTTGGCATTGTGAGTATTAAACTCTTCCTTGCTGAACAGTGTCTGGTGGAAGATGGAATTGAGCACCTATCCTCCAGTCAAACAGAGCCTGGAGGAAGCTAGGAATTGTGCAGGTGTTCTGTGACATAGAGATGTCTGTGGAAACTGAGAAGTGTTCAGCTGTTCTGTGACACTGTGAGTGCTGACCTGAGCTCAAATCCTGGTGACTGTGTCCTGTTTTTGTAGTGATAACTGCCAGTGGTAGCTCTCACTGGGATGGCTCTTACAGGGTCTCAGTCCTGACCCTAGCATAGTGAAGTAAAAAAGAGGAATTTGGGTACCCATCAGATAAGCAATTTAAACAAAAGCAAGGGGGAGGGGAAGTGGGACTTTGTATGAAACTGCGCCGGGTAGAGGTCGCACGTTTCCATCCCTATCACACAATATCTAGAAAACCCGCAAGCAAAAGCCAGTGGGTGGGGGAGGAGGAAGTGGACCGTCCGACCTTTGCCTGCCCGGGAGCTGCGATGGCTGGCCGGTGGACCGTCCGACCTTTGCCTGCCCGGGAGCTGCGATGGGCACTGCTGGCTTTTGGGCCCCCCCCTTCCTCCCTCGCCCGCCTCCCCTGGCGGGCTTGTGTGTGGTTGGGGGCGGGGCCTGCCGCCACTGCCCATCGACGTCACGTCACCAGCGGTGGACGTGTGCCGCGCCTCCTGGCGCCGCCGCGCCCTTCACGCTGTGTTTGCTATGCTCGCGCTTCCCGCCCTGGCCCCTCCCACTTTTGGCCGTGCGGACGTGACGTTGGCGGGCCTCCTCGCGGCGGCGCCTATATATGGGCGTTCTGTTCACCTGGGGCGGTGCGGCGCTCGAGGTACACTACAGCCACACTTCATCATAGTGGTGGCCGCTTCACACCACCCTGTCACACAGGTAAGGTCACTCCTTACCCTGTTTGCGCACATGTCATCCTCTAGCTTTCCCATTCCTCTTTCCCCCACTCCATTCCTCACTCTACCCATTCACTCACTCACTCTTACTTCACGTTCACCTTCCTTCCTTTCCCCCCCCCCCTCCCTTCCCTCCCCCCCTTACCCTCACTCTCCTCACCTTCCTCTCTTTCCCCCCCCCCCCCCCGCTGCACACACACTCATCACCTGCATCATCACTCATTTTCCACTCTCAACTCTAGGGTGCCTCGTGGCTCTGCATCGCCCTGGCGGGGGGAATTGCCTGTTTTGGTCGCCGCGGCGGGGGGGCTCGCCTCAGCTCCCGACCTGGCACTAGTCTCGGATGGTTGCCTTACCTAGCCATTCACCATTTACCCACAATTGTCGTGAGTACTATTCAATTTTTGGGGGATTTTTTAGCCCTCTGTACCCATTGCTACCTTGGCCCTTGATACTATTATTTCTATTTCCAGAAACATGACATGTCTGCTCCTGATGAGTGGTCTTGAACCACGAAACGCGTCGAGCTACCGGTTATCACTTACTGTCCCAACCCATGCTATACAGAGTTTTACCCCTTAACAGGAATTTGAGGCCAGCTATCAGGCAGGCATTACCTTGTTTTAACTATTTACGCATTCTGACACCTGGTGATCCCTGGTCTATCTTCAACAATATTGCTTATACCCATGTTATTACCCATGTTACCTGTATACCTTTTATATCCTTGATAGTCATACTAATGGTCCTATGTTGATCTCTGGTTATCACTGCTAACATTTAACATTTTACCAAGTGTTATATTGATATTGTCTGATACCATTGTTTGTATGAACATGCAAATTAAGAATTTTATTGACCCACCGTTTGTGTCGGCTTGCAAACCATTGGCTTCATACAAAGTCCCACTTCCTCCTCCCCCACCCACTGGCTTTTGCTTGCGGGTTTTCTAGATAAGCAATTTAGTTTTTATTCTCACCCCCATAAATCCCATTCGCGGCTTGACTATTTTTTTGTCAATGCCCCAACTTTGCGAACCTGTACAGGATCGGATATCCAAGCAATCTCTTGGTCAGACCATGCCCTGATCAAAATCTCCCTAGCACTCTCTCTGGGATCCTCCCGAGTCTGTCACTGGCATCTCAACAAATTCCTGCTTAAATATGGAACTTGAGCAAACTCTGAAGCACTACTTTGCTGACAACAGCTCCCTGAGGTCTCTCCCACCTCCTTATGGGAGGGACACAAAGCAGTTTTTCAAGGCCAGTGTATAGCGCTCTCCACTGCCCTAAAGCGTAATGCTAATAATGTGAGACGGTTGCTGCTAGACCAGCTCCGGCAATTGGAGGCCCGCTTGCTGTCCTCCCCCTCTCTCCATACGCTCAGGGCATTGGTTAGCACTAGGGCCAGTCTACGGGATTTGGAACTTGGGAAGACGGAGAAAGCCATTCTCCGCCTGCGCCAAACCTTTTACGACAAAGCCAATAAATCGCACACCCTTTTAGCGAGACAACTTCATGAACAGGCAGCGACCACCTCACCCACCTATATTAAGGATGCGAACGGCTCCCTCCAATCTCATCCATCTGAAATCGCCCAACTTTTCCACGACTATTACTCCACTTTATATAATGATTTGAGTGTCCCGCATAAACCCCCCTCTCCCACACTAGCCCGAGCCATTGACTCTGATCTAGCAGATTGCGACCTCCCCGCTCTCTCTCCTTCTGCCCTGACCAGCCTTATCTCCCCTATTTCAGAAGAGGAAATAGCTGAAACAATTAAATCCCTCCCAAATAACAAAGCCCCAGGACCAGATGGCCTGCCATACCTCTACTACAAAACTTTCCTACCGTTTCTCCTCCCCCAAATTACCACGCTGTTCAACTCCTTCTTAGCCAACACACCCATTCCGAGAGATATGCAGACCTCCTTCCTTACAATGATCCCCAAACCAGGAAAGGACCATACACTGTGCTCTAACTACAGGCCGATTGCTCTCCAGAACACGGACCTAAAAATTTTTACTAAATTATTGGCGAACAGGTTAAATAACTTCATGCCTCTACTGATACACAAGGATCAAGTGGGGTTTATCCCCCTTCGTGAAGAGGGAGACAACACCAGGAGAGTAATCGACCTTGTGGAGGTAGCGAACAGGAACAGGTCGGAGGCATTGCTTCTAAGCCTAGATGCGGAAAAGGCCTTCGATAGGCTGGGCTGGCCCTTCCTTTTTGCTACCCTTCGGAGAGCAGGTATAAAGGTCCCTTTTCTTCAAGCTATCACCCATCTATATTCATCTCCTTTGACCCTAGTCAGGACTCAGTTTGCCTCCTCTCCCACCCTATCACTAACAGTACCCAACAGGGCTGCCCATTCTCCCCTCTCCTTTACGCCTTATGCATTGAACCCCTTGCAGCCCACATTAGACAAAATCCAAATATCCATTGCATCCCAGTCCATACAAGAGACTTTAAAATTTCCCTATTTGCGGACGATGTCCTGTTAACCCTGACCCAACCACAAGTCTCCTTACCGAATTTACATGTAGAATTGGATCGATACAGCGCTCTTTCAGGCTACAAAATTAACAACTCCAAGGCCGAAGCCCTCCCCCTCAATATGACCCCACACACACTGTCGGCCCTTTCCCAATCATTTAATTACTCATGGAAATCATCCACCCTAAAATACCTCGGAGTTCACCTTACACCCTCCTTTGAAGCCTTATATAAGGCCAACTTCCCTCAACTTTATGCAGCTATCAGGGCTTCCTTAGCTAAATGGAAAACCTTAAAATGATCCCTCTTCGGTCATCTGGCGACCATTAAGATGGCGATCTTACCCAAACTCCTCTACCTTTTCGAGACGCTCCCTATTCCAATCCCAGCTGCACACTTTAGAACACTCCAGAGTGACTTGCTCAAATTTTTCTGGAACTACAAGAGGCATTGAGTTGATAGATCCGTATTATATGCTCCCGTAACCAAGGCGACCTCGCATTCCCCAATATAGCCAAGTACTACTTGGCAGCCCAACTACGCCCGATTGCCTCCTGGTGTACCCACCACGCTTACAATCGATGGACTCAAATTGAAAAGTTGTGGCTAGCCCCTACCCACCCAAACTCCATGTTATGGAGTACAGATGTTAATCTCGGTAGGTCCCAACTGCTATGACCAATGGCGCTTGTACGAACGCTGTGGCGACGCGCTAAGTCGATATACCCGCTTACCTCCACAGTCTCCCTAGCCACCTCCTTTCTGTTTACTCCCAACGTCCCAGACAGTTTGACCTCACAGATGTCTCAATACTGGATGAATAGGGCCTTGTTTCAGTATGGTCAGTTGGTGGATGCCAGAACCAGAACACTAAGATCATTCCAAGATTTGAAAGATGCCTTCGATCTGCCCAGACAGGCTTTCTTTAGCTACCTACAAATCTGCCACTTTGCACAGTCTTTTACATCGAACTTACAATTCTCCCCCTTAACTGAGTTTGAGAAAATATGCTTAGAGGGCTTGTTTCCCAGGGGTATGATATCGTGCACCTACCAACTCCTGGTCACAGATGTGTCACCAGCGGGTCCTCGGCATACCTACATGTGCAAATGGGAGCAGGACTTGGGGAAGGTCATACCCTTAAAGACATGGCAGCTTATCTGGTCACGGGCCTCTAAGAGTTTGATATGTACCTTATATAATGAGAATCAATATAAGGTCTTGCTTCACTGGTACCAAATCCCTGACCTGCTCCACTCTATATACCCCTCAGCCGATACCCGCTGCTGGCGCAAAGAGGTGGGCGCGATATATCATATCTTCTGGTCTTGCCCACAGATCACCCCTTATTGGCAGATGGTACAATCTCTTCTCCAATCCATCTTTGATACACGGGTGCCACTTGACCCTAAATTGTTCCTTTTAGGCCTCCCCCCTCCTTCATTCTCTAAAACCTCCAAAAAACTCCTAGCCCAGGTGCTAACAGATGGGCGTTGCTTAATAGCCCTGAAATGGAAACAGAGGGAACCCCACTCTCTGACAGAATTACATACCAGGATTAGGGATGTCAAACGGATGGAATATTTGACAGCCTCCCTAAACAACACTCTCGACAAACACAACCGAGTGTGGGAGTTGTGGGATAGGCTG
Source organism: Lithobates clamitans (assembly GCA_037952925.1). Lineage (NCBI taxonomy): Eukaryota > Metazoa > Chordata > Amphibia > Anura > Ranidae > Lithobates > Lithobates clamitans. Next base: position 2,284,901 of record JBBGZY010000906.1, read on the forward strand.
GAGGCTCCCAAGATCAGCTGACTAAGGGTGGATTCCTCCAGGCGGTGGGAAGGCCCAGGGCCGGGTGGGCGTCCTCTCTTCTTCTACCTCTTATCTACTTATAATCTCTTCTCCTCGCCTTTTTTTTTTACCCCCTTTAGCTTTCTCGTCTCTACCTATCCTCTCTACTCTCCTTTCTTTCTTCCCTTTTACCACAGATGTACAACTAAACAACTTAGGAAAAGTGGTAACACAAAGTCATTGACTTATACCTCATTGTGTTTCTTGCGGATTCGCAATGTTTTTCTGTTTATTCAGGTTCGACATGCCTTAATTTCGTTCCTCTTCAGGCGATAATATGCTTAAGTAGCCCGTCTGCTGGTTTCCACTTAACATACTGTGAGATCTTCCCTGCTTATCCTTCCTTTTGTTGTTTGTCTTTTCATGTTGGAAAAATGGAAACTCAATAATTGTCAGTTTTCAAAAAGAGGAATTTGGGACTTTAAATGAAACTAATGACATTGTGGAGGAAATTAATGGAAAAACATATTTATTAACATGCAAAGATGTAAATATTATAATAAAACATTACTAGATCTACTGATTACCAACAATACAGACCTGATAACAGATGTGGAAATACGGGGCAATTTAGGTAACAGCGATCACAGGTCAATTAGTTTTAGTATAAATCACACAAATAGGAGACATGAAGGGAACACAAAGACACTGAATTTCAAAAGAGCCAACTTCCCTAAACTACAAACCTTGCTAAAAGGCATAAATTGGGATAAAATATTAGGAACAAAGAATACAGAGGAGAGATGGGTTTGCATATTAAATAAGGGCATTAGCCAATGTATCCCATTGGGTAATAAATTTAAAAGAGCGAACAAACATCCTGGATGGCTTAACTCCAATGTAAAAATGCATATAAAAGCAAAGGAGAAGGCCTTCAAAAAATACAAGGTTGAGGGATCATCCACAGCATTCAGACTTTATAAAGAATGCAATAAGAAATGTAAGGGTGCAATTAGGATGGCTAAGATAGAACATGAAAGACACATAGCGGCGGAGAGCAAAAAAAATCCCAAGAAATTCTTTAAGTATGTAAACAGTAAAAAAGGGAGGACAGACCATATTGGCCCCATAAAGAATGAGGAAGGACATCTGGTTACAAAGGATGGGGAGATGGCAGAGGTATTGAATTTATTCTTCTTCTCAGTCTTCACGAGTGAATCGGGGGGCTTCAGTAACCAAAACTGCAGTGTTTATCCTCATGACACAACACAGGAAGCACCTACATGGTTAACAGAGGACGGAATTAAAATTAGACTTGAGAAACTTAACATTAATAAATCACCGGGACCAGATGGCTTGCATCCAAGGGTACTTAGGGAACTCAGTCAGGTGATTGCCAGACCGTTGTTCCTAATTTTTACAGTCTATTGACTGGAATGGTACCAGCTGATTGGAGAAAAGCCAATGTAGCACCAATATTTAAAAAGGGCCCAAAAAACATCTCTGGGAATTACAGACCAGTTAGCCTAACATCAATAGTATGTAAACTCTTGGAGGGGATGATAAGGGACTATATACAAGATTTTAGTAATAAGAATGATATCATTAGCAGTAATCAGCATGGATTCATGAATTTATAGAATCTATTTACCTAATTTCCAATACCATGTGTTGCCAAGTCGATATATTTTTATGCATCCTTGATGTTTAGTGTACATGCAGATGTATGTGTTTACACACATGATTTACACTTCTTACCTGTTTTGTACCATTGATACGTATTCTTACATCTTTTTTTTTTTTTACCACTTCAGAAAACACTGTCTGGAGGCTTATTCAGCTTAGCGTTCATTTTCAGGCTTGTTCTCAGGTTCACATCATTGTGGCAAAATTTAATTTCCCTTTTTGTTTCCCTCCTCTTCCCTTTCTTTTCTTTTTTTAAATTTTATCTTTCTTGAGCATTAAACAGAGATTAAATAGGGTAAAGGTTAAACATTAATTAACAAACAGGTACTGTGGTCAAATAGGGGCGCTGTGCGAGTTCAGTAATCAGCCCAAAAGCCAATAATAAAAAGGAATAAAGAACCTCCCGCAGCCGCTTCTACAGCCACTTCCAGTATTATCCAGGTTAATATATGTATCTTAATTCCTTCATTCTTTCCCCTTTCCCTCTCTCCCCCCCCCTTCCAACCCCCCCCCCCTACTCAAAATACTCATAGTTGGACTTCCAGCCCAATTAATTTAACAAACTAAGCTGCTATTAGCTATTATTTATCTAATAGAAACAGGCACTCTATAGATTATAGTCTAGTAATACTTTTCCCTCTGTTTTCCCTCTTTTATATTCTATACTTGCTATTAAGAGCCTCCCACCTTCTCTAACCATGGCTTCCACATTTTATCAAATTCATTAAGATTACCTCTCCTAATGTACTCTGTTCTTTCCCTACAAAGGGTTACATTTAATGTAGCGATCCAGTCTCTTACTGTAGGGGGGTTCCTTTGATTACCATCTTAATGCAGTAATTTTCCTTGCTCGGAATAAACATCTCAGGATTGCCAGTGTAGTACTCTTCCTCTCCCCCTGTGTCCATCTATACCCCAGGATGCATACTTTAGCCTTTTTCTCCAATATATTACCAAATATATCTCTCATGCTATTAATCACCCCCTCCCAGTATCGAAACCGCTTGGGAAAACTCCACATCATGTGAATGAGGTCTCCTGTCCCCCGGCATCTAGGGCAACTATCATCAGGTCTTCTTCCAAACTTGAAGAGATGTTTAGGTGTATAATAAGCTCCGTTTAACAACATCAGATGTGATATCTTCTGTGGGGGGGAGACTGATAGCAATAGTCCCATCTCTAAAGCCGCGTACACGCGGTCGGACTTTTCGGCTACAAAAGTCAGACGGACGCTGACGGACTAAGTCCGGCGGACAATCCGATCGTGTGTGGGCTTCCCCGGACTTTTCCAGCCACAAATCTGACGGACTTTAGATTTGGAACATGCTTCAAATCTTTACGTTGTAACTCCGCCGGACCCAGAAATCCACTCGTCTGTATGCTAGTCCGACGGACGACAAAAACTGACGCTAGGGCAGCTATTGGCTACTGGCTATCAACTTCTTTATTTTAGTCCGGTGTACGTCATCACGTACGAATCCGTTGGACTTTTGTGTGATCGTGTGTAGGCAAGTCTGGTCGTTAGAAAGTCTGTTGAAAGTCCACCAAAAGTCAGTCGAAAGTCTGACGAAAGTCTGTCGGACGGGCCGTCGGACTTTTGTAGCTGAAAAGTCCGACTGTATGTACGCGCCATTAGATTCTCTTCCACTGCGCCTGTGTCATAACCCCCACATCCTCTTCCCATCTGACTCTTATATCATGGAGTAGGACCTCACTATTAACTTCGTTACTCAATTGATTATAAATCTTGGATATTAACCCCTTAGTGGGGACTACCTGCAGTATACTTTGAAATAGGGTCGTTTCATTTCACACTAAGCTATGGTTCTTAAATTGAGCTTTGAGAGCGTGTTCTAACTGAAGGTACACATAGAAAGAGCCCTGCGACAGATTAAATTCACTTTCCAACTCTGAGAATTTCTTAAGAATTTTACCTATATAAAGTTGTCTTAACCTTTTAATACCTTGTTCTTCCCACTCTCTTACTTTTCCTATCTTATGGATTTCCTGCAGATTTCGGTTGTTCCAAATGGGAGTATATTCAGTGCACCCATTATATCCCAACTGGTTTTTAACTGTTTTCCATACTTTAATTAACATTTTAATTGTAGGATAAGCATCGTAAAACGAGTTTGCTTCTAGGGCTTCAATTATTGTGTTATGTAGAGCACCTATTAATAAGATTCTACCATTTGGGGTGCCTCCTTCCGGTGCCCCACACCACATTAACTGCTGCAGTTGGGATGATAAAAAATAGCGCTGAGGGTGTGGGAGAGCAAAACCACCATCCCGCGCCGGGAGCTGGAGTACATGTATATGTAATCTGGCTTGTCTCCCTTTCCATATGAATTCCCTGAACAGGCTCCCAATTTTATTGAACCACTTCTTGCATATTCACACAGGAGAGTTGTGCAAAACATACAACAATTGTGGCATCCAGATCATTTTTATCAAACTGCATCTTCCCGCCACTGATAAAAGAAAAGGTTTCCATATGCCTATCTTTTGTTTAAATTTCGACAAGAGTGGGAGAAGATTTTTACTAATGTATTGGTTAGGATCCTTTGTCATGACAATTCCCAAGTATTTCAATGCATCCACTATTACCAACTGGCATTCCTTGCACTGTTGTCTCATTTATGGGATCTATGGGTAATAACTCGGACTTCTCCCAGTTTATCTCGAGTCCTGAGAAACTTCCAAATAACTCCACTATTCTCATTGACTTTAACAGGGATTTACTCGTATCTCCCCAAAAAAGCAAGATATCATCCGCATACAGCGCGATTCTATCTTCGCCCATCCTTCTCTGGAAACCAATTATCTCAGGGCTCGCTCTTATGGAAATAGCCAGGGGCTCCATCACCAAGGCAAAATGCAGTGGAGATAATGGGCACCCCTGTCTAGTTCCCCTCTCTAGTTCAAACCAATCCGATAAGTGTTTATTAATTTTTAATCTCGCCTTGGGTCTATCATACAGCATTTTAAACCAATTAATAAAAGAGGGGCCAAAACCAAATTTCCCCAGCACTCGCCAAATATATCCCCATTCCACACTGTCGAATGCTTTAGTCACGACTAGCGTCAATATCGCTCTTGAACCCTCGTTATCCGTTGGGGACTGTAAGTTTAAAAAGGCCCTTCTGGTATTCAAGCTTGTGCATCTATTGGCTATAAAACCCGCCTGTTCTGTGTGGACCAGTTTGTAGATAACCTTATTTCGTCTAGATGCCAAAACCTTGGCTAGAATCTTGGCATCAAAACATAGAAGAGAGATTGGCCTATAAGCAGCCACATCAAGGGGATCCTTCCCCTCTTTCTGAATTACTATGATAGTTGCCTCCAACATTGAAAGTGGCAAATGACCCCCCTTAGTTGCCCCTCCCAGTGCTTTTAACAGCTCTGGAACTAATACATCGCGATACTGTTTATAGGCTTCAATTGTGAGTCCGTCTGGGCCGGGAGATTTTTGGTTTGCCATACTGGCTATCGCTTGCTGAAGTTCAGCAAGTGTGATTGGCATTTCTAATAGATCCCTTTCTGCTTGCGAGATGGCCGGTATAGCCAGGTCTTCCAAAAAATTGTCCATTACCTCCTCCATTCCTTTTTTCTGAGTGGAATAAAGATTTCTAAAGTAGTCCCTGAATAATTGCACTATCTTTGAGGTCTTTACTAATATATCTCCATCTGGGGACCTAATAGCCAGGACAGTCGACGGGGAGAATTGGACTTCCCCAACTGCGCCAGCAACTTTCCCACTCTTTCGCCCTCAACCCAAGAGACCTGTCGCTGAAGGAGGCACCTAGTCTCTACTTTCTGCATGACAACTACCTTATACTCTGTTTATCTAGTCAAGATTTTTCTCTCTCAGGAGTCGGATCCATTATATAATTGTTTTCTGCCTCAAACACCTCTTTTTGTATTTTTTCTTTCCCACTCCTAGCCTCTTTATTAAATTTGGCCACCTGCTAAATTAGTACTCCCCTAAGGAAAGCCTTCAGGGCATCCTACATCACAATAGGTGACACTGTTCCTTCATTGATTTCTATAAATTCGCTCAATTTGGGGAGAACCCCGTTCATTTTTTTATTAATTCAAACCAGTACGGGTTATTTTCCACTCCTTCTGGAGTCTATTCGCTCCTAATTTCAATGTTACGACAACTGGGGAGTGATCTGATATACCTCTTGGCCAATATAAAATTTTATCGGTAATCTGTAAAGCTCTATCATTTCCGAGAACCAAGTCTATCCTAGATAGCGCAGAGTGCGAGGCTGAGTAGCATGAATACTGCAAGACCCCCGGGTTCCTCACCCTCCAAAAATCTAATAGCCCTACTTCATCCAAGTATTGACACAAGCGACTCCTTTCCATAGACTCTGAAAGAGACCGTCTATCCAACCTTCTATCCAATATCTCATTAAAATCACCCACTGCTATAACTGGCACCCCTTCTTTATCTAGCAGAAATTTGTTCAATCTAAACATAACGTCCAAATTAAAGGGGGGAGGGGAATATATATATTTGCCACAACATACATACTACTATCAATTGAACAATAAAGAAAAATGTAGCGGCCCATCTCATCAATACTGGACTGCCTGCAGGAAAAATTCACCCCTGTTTTCACCATAACACTTACCCCCCTACTATAGGAGGAGTGAACCGCGTGGAATTGGCAGTAGTATTTCTTCGACTGTAATTGCTGATGTGAATATTTAGTTAAATGAGTTTCCTGCAGGCAGATCAGTTCCACACCGCAACTCTCCATCATGGACAAAACTGCCATCCTTTTGAGCGGAGTCCCTAATCCCCTGACATTCCAGGATCCTATTTTTAACATTTTAGCTTGCATCTAAGTACCAGAGGAAAACAAGTACTGATCTAAAGGATATATCTATCTAAAACAAAATTCATTAAGATATTATACTTTAACACCCCTCTACTATGCAATATTTTAACCCGTGAGTTCCAAATCGCCTCTCCTACTTCTATGTAGTTTTTTAAACCGTGCATTCCAAGGCCCCTCCATTTCCAAAATCCTTGGTAATTTTAAATGGCGTGTCCAACATAACCAGTGTAGGTTTCAAATATTTTCCTATAATCCTGACTTTGTGTACACTCCTAACTCCATCAGAAGTGATCCCCTCCAGTGTTCTAATGTTCCTACTTACTGTGAGTACTTTTAAACCAAGCTTCCCTGTTGTCAGTGTCTCAACAATACCTATAATACCTCCCCCCTCCCCCCAACCCGACTCCCCCCACCTAGCTGAAAGACCCTCCCTTCCCCTACCCCCCTCCCTACCCCCACCTTCCCACCTAACCAGGTAAACCCCCGGTGTTTTTAAAGTGACCAGTTCCCCTCCTACCTGTTCCACACATTCACTCCCATAATTCATACCCGCCCACCACTCCTCATACAGCAACTGTGCGTGACTGCCTCCCCCCTGCCCCCCCCAAAAAAACAAAAAAAAACCCTCCTCAAGCAATTAATACATCCTAATGTATCCAATACATGTTTCACCTCTCCCTCCCTTATACTGAATAATTTAAAATTTCTCCCTATTTTCCTATAACCACTTCTCCACCCCTGCTGGGGAATCAAAAATCGGGGTCCCCCCCCCCAGAGCCATTACATGTAACCTTGCAGGGTAGAGAAGGGCGTATGTCAACTTATATTTTTGTAAAATGCGTTTGGGCTGTATGAACTCCGCTCTACGTCTTTGCAGGTCCGGCGAGAAATCAGAGTAGAACAATATTTTAACACCGTTGAAAAAGATATTTCCCGCCTCCCTTGTTTTTTGCAGCAACCTCACTTTGTCCTTATAATTAAGAAACGTCATTAGTAATGGTCTAGGATATCCTCCTGCTGGAGGGGCCCTAAACGGGACTCTGTGTGCTCTTACAATCGAAAACATTGATGAGAAAGATTCTCTTCCAAAGAGCTCTACCAGCCACTTTTCCAGGAACTCCGTGGGGCTAGAGCCCTCACTTTTTTCAGGCAAGCCCACCAGCCTCACATTGTCCCTTCGGCTCCTATTCTCCATTTCCTCCGTTTTGGAAGCCTGCATGGACATCTGTTCCTTCATCCTTTTCATATCTTTTAATAGTGGGGAAACATCATCTTCTAACTGGCTGACCCTTCCTACCAGGACTGTTGTTCTCTCTGCCGTTTTTTGTAAGTCCTGTCTAACCAGTATCAGATCCTCGTTTACTCCCTTCATCTGTTCACAGAGCTCTTTAAGTGAGTTGTTGCATACATTCACTGCCAGAAATACATCTATTAAGGTTGGCTCTTTCATTGGGGACATTGTTAGCAGAGTTGGATCAATTGTTACATCTACAGCTACATTTTGATCACTAAGCCCTTGTCCCTTATTACTATCTATTTTAGTTGACTGGGCTGGCGGTACCGCAGCAGGTAGCCGGGTCTGGGCCTGAATCTGGCCCTGACTTCGTCTATCTGATGCGCCCCCTTGTTGTAATTTGGACTGAGATCCCTTCTTTGGTGGGGTCGAAGCAGGGGCGTGAGCAAATTGCTCCAGTTTCGCTGCTGTTGCTGCTGCTAGCGTTTGCTGCGTAGCTTTTTCCTTGGCTGAGCGTAAATTCTGTATCATATATACTTTAACAAGAGACTTAACAAGAGACTTTGCTGTTACACCTTTGTAGTTACAGTAATTAACGGTGCCTCCCCAGTTAACTTCTCAGCTGGTGCGGCTTCAGAGCCAACCTTTTGATGTTTTGATATTTTGGTGTTCATCTAAAAGCAGCTTAATTTAAAGTGTCAACTAATAATATCTATCAAAAAAAAAAATCCACTGAGTGGATTGAAGTTTGCCTGTGTACCTTGGTATCCTAACTATTGCACAATGATTGGTTTTTTCTCTTATCTGCCTGTTTATGATTCTCACATTGGTTGTGAATAGAAGCAAAAAACACATTGGTACTATCAATGAGCACCTTAATTAAGCAAGTGTTTTTAAACAGCTTTGCTAGTGATCAAAAGCTCTATACCAATCAGGATTCTACACCTGTATAATTGAACCTTCTGAATACATCCCTATATATTTATTTTTATGTGGATTTTTTATGTGAATTTTTTACACATTTGGTGTCACTAATTTTTTATAATTTTACACTATTTTGATTGCTGGATTTTTTAGGAATTTTTACTCACCGCTGGATTTATTTGACTATTTATATTTATTCTTATATATTCATTTTCATGCACATTGTGAAGCGCTTCAAATATCATTATTTATTCTTTTTAAGTGACTCACTCTCTTTTGATAGCAGCCTCACTTGGTTTTATGTGTAATTATCAGCTATTTAGCATCACAGCGCTTTGTGTTTTATATATATTTTTTTACACCACACATGTGCTTGATTTAAAGTCCCAAATTCCCCTTTTTAATTAGCATAGTAAAGTATATCCTCCTGATTCAGTGTTCCTGGAATATCCCATATCACCCTGCACCTTCTCCTTTCTGTTCAGCTTTAACAGCAATAAAGCCTAAAAAGACAACCCCTAGACTGTTTACTGGAGACAGAGTGAATGGACTGTTGCTGGGGAGACTGGTGGCCTCTGTACTGTTTAGAAAAAAAAACAGTTAATATCAGTGGCCCCCGCTGGGGTAGTGCTACAACAAAATAATAATAATTTTCAAAAAAGAATGATCTCTTAAATATAAAATAGCACCTCATCCAATTACACCTCTTCTCAAAAATAAAATGTTGGAAAATCTCTGTTTTTTTCCTTGCAAAATGTGCAACACATCCCAAACTTTAAGAACTTCCTCCTTTTCCTTCCATTCTACAGGAAAAAAGTTACACCATTCGGGACTTTATTACATGTCAAACAAAAGAGTAATTTATTTCCATTGTTGTATGTGTGGTCTTTAATATGTGGAGAGGACCATACGGCCATTAAATGTTCGCATCGGCAAACATTTGGCTAACTTCAGGAAAGGGCTCCCTTCAAATAGTTTATCTAAACATTTTGCTCAGTGCCACAACAGAAATCCCTCTCAGTTGCAAGTTGTGGGCATTGAGAAATATACCCCCCCCCCATTGGAGGGGTAGTAACCTTAAAATACATATTTCTTGCTGGGAGACACGGTGGATTTTTGACATAAAATCTTACCAGCCCTGGGGTCTCAACGTAGAGTGGGATGTTAACTCATTCATAAATAATAATTATATTTTATATGAGATCCCTTTGTGGTACATATATATATTGTTTTTATAAACCACTCAATGCTTCAATTAATTTTTATTTAATATATTTTCTTGGGTTGTGTTATATAGTCATTGAATGGTGACAGCATTATTATATATTTCAGATGTTTTTAATTAGATTTTTATGAGTTTAGATATTTTTCATATATAATGCATATACAGTAGGTTGTCCAGTTTTTGATGTGACTACCAGATGGAGATGCAAAGAAAAAAAATGTGGCGGCACATCCAGCAAAAAATCTTCATGTTTTATTATAGATCCAAAAAAAAGGAAGACATGACATACACTCACAGCTCAAAGAACAATTCAGCCAACGCTTTTCACACACCTGTGCTTAGTCATCGCTGATGGAGATATTTCATGCAGACTATTTTTTCAATATATTTCATGTTTATTTTATTTTTCTATTAAAACATTTTTCGCTCTTCAGATATTTTTTATACCATATATACAGTATATTTTTTTTCTCTTTTTGATCATGCCCCGTTGGTAGCCAGTCCAGAGGGTTTACATCTCCTTTGTGTGAGGTGTCTTCGTAGGGGCATTGTTTTTGTTTACTGCATATGCTTTCAGTGTAATTCCTGGAGGGTGCATATCTCTGCATGAGATGTTTCCTTAGTGGCATATGTCCCTATTGTGGGGTCACCAGTACGGTATTTGTACATTGAAAGCATATCCCCTTTCAAGCGTCTCTTCTCCAGAGAGAATAAGTTCAGTGCTTGTAACCTTTCCTCATAACTAAGGTCCTCCAGTCCCTTTATTAGCTTTGTTGCCCTTCCCTGGACTCTCTCCAGTTCCAGCACATCCTTCCTGAGGACTGGTGCCCAGAACTGAATGGCATACTCCAGGTGCGGCCGGACCAGAGTCTTGTAGAGTGGGAGAATTATCGTTTTATCTCTGGAGTTAATCCCCTTTTTAATGCATACCAATATTCTGTTTGTTTTGCTTGCAGCAACTTGGTATTGCATCCCACTGCCGAGCCTATCATCCACTAGGTCCCCTAGGTACTTTTCCATCCTATATTCCCCCAGAGGTTCTCCCCCTAGTGAGTAGATTGCGTTCATATTTTTTCCATCCAAATGCATTATTTTACATTTTTCTACATTAAACCTCATTTGCCATGTAGTTGCCCACCACAATAACATCACTACCCTCTGAACTCGCCCCTGTAGCCAGTTTTCAATCCACGTACTCACCCTATGGTCCATGCCAACAGACCTTAGTTTGCACAGTAAACATTTAGGGGGAACTGTATCAAATGCCTTTGCAAAATCCAGATACACCACGTCTACAGGCCATCCTTTATCTAGATGGCAGCTCACCTCCTCATAGAAGGTTAATAGGTTGGAGTGGCAAGAACGATTCTTCATGAATCCATGCTGATTACTGCTAATGATACCATTTTCATTACTAAAATCTTGTATATAGTCCCCTATCATCCCCTCCAAGAGCTTGCATACTATTGATGTTAGGCAACTGGTCTGTAATTCTTATGCCGCGTACACACGAGCGGAATGTCCGACAGAAAAAGTCGGACGGAAGCTTTTCATCGTCTATTCTGATCATGTGTGTGCCTCATCGGACTTTTTTTCCGAAAATTCTGACGGACCTAGAAATAGAGCATGCTTTAAATATTTCCGACGGAACCAATTCCTATCAGGAAAACCGCTCGTCTGTATGCTGTTCTAACGGACCAAAAACTACGCTTGCTCTGAAGCAAGTACGAGACGGAAGCTATTGGCTACTGGCTATTGGCTACTGGCTATTGAACTTCCTTTTTCTAGTCCCGTCGTACGTGTTGTACGTCACCGCATTCTGGACAGTCGGGCTTTGGGCAGACTTTGATCGTGTGTAGGCAAGACCGCTTGAATTGAATTCCGTCGGAGTTCCGTCGGAGAAACCTTTGGAGTTTATTCCGACGGCTAAACCGGTGATGTGTACGCGGCATTAGGGATGTATCTTGACCCTTTTTTAAATATTGGAGCTACATTGACTTTTCTCCCTCAGACCCTTAGCTGCAAGCCATCTGGTCCTGGTGACTTATTAATGGTAAGTTTTTCAAGTCTATTTTTAAATCTATCCTCTGTTAGCCATGAGGGTGCTTCCTGTGATGTGTCATGAGGATAAACATTGCAGTTTTGGTTACTGAATCCCCCCATTTCCCTCATGAAGACTGAGGAGAAGAATAAATTCAATACCTTCACCATCTCTCCATCCTTAGTAACCAGATTCCCTTTATCATTCTTTATGGGGACAATATGATCTGACCTCCCTTTCTTACTATTTATATACTCCAGCGGCCATATTATCTGAGATATTGCAGACCGAAGACCGCGGCCATTTTTCCTGTGTTTTTAACAGCGTGGAACGGCCGGAATTTTGATAGACCGAAGCCCGCGCCTATCTATCCAAGCCGAAGCTTCATCACAAAGGGCCACAAAGTGACACCACGCGGGCAAATGAGCCATTTTATGTTTGTGTCACCAGTGTTCGGGTCAAATTAAATGTATTATTTTGTATTACACTAATTTATGACCAAGTACTATTACCTATTTATACCGCACAGTATATCCGGTTACATTTAGTTGCCTGACGGTACAGCAAAAATACACTACCAATACTACAACCGTATATGTTTAATACATTTATATTAAAAGGTATATATTTAATATTAAAAATGTTAAAAATAATATGTTAAAAATAATAAATGTAAAACTATTAGGTATAGACAACAGAAAAATAATTTAGTTGAGATAAAAAGATATAAAAAGTATAAAAATAAAATAAAAATTGATAAAAAAAGGGGGGAGTGGGATAGAGGGTATATAAACCTTTAATATGGGGGTAGATATTATTAAATCTGTATTCTAGAAACCAAGAGGGGCTTTTATTGTATAAACGAGGGGGAATATTGTGCTAGAAAAATCTATAAATAAACGAATTGTGTTGGATTTCATGGGGCCTGCATTTTATTTTGTGTATTAATGCTCCAACAATTACAGAAAAGATAAAAAGGTCGAATGTTAAAAACTTCTATAGTGTACATGGGGAAAAAAAGGGGAAGTATATTTCCAATCTGGTGGTGCATATAGGCGCATATAGATGCATGCTGGTTTTCAATCCTAAAAGTCAATATTTTAAATATTTTACATATAAAGATGGGGGAAATGATATTTCTAAGAGCAATTAATATGCTTATTTTAGTAATTGGTAAGGAAACAATTAAGGTCAACATCTATATTCATTCCTGATGGTTGGAGTGTATCCAGCTGGAAAATCCATCTAGTTTCATTTTGTGACACTTTTACTTTTTTATTGTCACCCCCCCTGTGTCCCTTGATTTTATCAATGGCATAAAAAATCATACCCTTGGGGTCTCTGTTGTGGTGTTCTCTAAAGTGTCTGGATACACTATGTTTTTTAAAACCATTCTTTATGTTTGTGATGTGTTCCCTAATTCTTATATGTAGTTTCCTAGTAGTACGTCCCAAGTACTGTTTACGGCACGGGCATTCTAATACATAAATGACGTGCGTATTGTTGCACGTTATTAGGTCCCTGATTGTGTATTCTTTTCCATTTGCTGTTGACTTAAACTTAGTTGTTTTTTTTGTTTGTTTTTTTGCTCACTCTGCAAGGCAGACATTTCCCACATTTATAAAAGCCTTTTAGGTTTGTTTCAGGGGATCAAGTGCATTATGCACTAGTTTATTTCTAAGGGTTGAGGCCTTTCTATAAATGAAGATAGGTTTCCTTGGTAGTACTGATTTTAAAACTTGATCAGATTGTAAAATGGGACAATGTTTCTTAACAATAGATTCCATAGTTTTATATTGTCTGTTATATCCAGTTAGAAAGGCAAAGCCCAGTTGTTTATTTCTTTCTTGTTTATGGGGATTCTGTGTGCCTTCCATTAGCCTATCTCTGTCCATATTTTTTATTTTTTCTTTCAGTAGTGTAAGGTCCTTCATTTTGTATCCCTTGTCCACAAACCGCTTGATTAGGATATCTGTTTGCTCTTCAAAGTTGGTTATATTACTGCAATTTCTGCGTATTCGCATAAATTGTCCCTTTGGGATATTCCCAATCCACTTTGGGTGATGGCAGCTACTAGTGGGAATGTAACCATTCCTGTCTGTGCCTTTAAAGTGCGTTTTTGTGCTAAGGTGTCCGTTTTCTTTGTATATCTGGAGGTCAAGGTAATTTATGTTCTGTTTACTCCAGTTCCCAAAGAAAGATAGACCATAGATGTTGTGGTTTATTTCGTCAAAGAATACTTGTAACTCGTCCTCAGTGCCTCCCCAGATTATTACGATATCGTCTATGTACCGTCGGTATAATTTCAGATGGGGTCTGTTGGTACTGTAGATTTGTTCTTCTTCCCATTTGTTAAGGAGCAGATTGGCTACACTCGGGGCATACTTAGCCCCCATAGCTACCCCTTTCACTTGGGTGTAGAAGTCTCCCTTATGCCAGAAATAGTTGTGACTCGTGGCTAGCTTTAACCCTTTTAATAAGTATTTTATTTGCTCCTCTTTCAAATCCATTTGTTGGTATAATGCCCATTCTGCTCCACTGAGGCCATCTGCTTGTACGATATTGGTGTATAATGAATTGATGTCGATCGTCACAAGTATATCTTCTTCTTTGATGTCGAAGTTTCTTAACTCGGTAATCAACTGTTTGCTATCTTTTAGGTAGGATTTACCTCTAACCACCAGTGGCTGTAGATATCCATCTAGATAGGCCCCCAACCTTGAAAATAGGCCATCAATGCCACTTATTATGGGTCTTCCTGGGGGGTTGGCTTGATTTTTGTGGATTTTAGGGACATAGAAGATGACGGGAGTTTTAGCTGCTTCGGGGACCAGATATCTTGCTTCTTTTTTATTTAAAATTCCTTTTTTTTCCTCCTTATGTATATAGGCTTTCAATTTCTTGTTATATTCCACCTTTGGATTGCCCCTCAGTTTTTTGTATGTATTTGGAATGCTTAATAGTTTCCCCATTTCCAGTTAGTAATCCTTTTTATTTAATATGACTAGGCCGCCCCCTTTGTCCGCTGGACGTATAACGATATTCTTTTTCTTTTCTATTTCTTTGATGGTCTTCCAAACATTCGATTTTATTTTCTTTGGTTTCATCCTTCTTATGTCTTGTTCCACCATTTTCTTAAAAGTTATAAGGCTTTCGTTTTGTTGAGTGTTAGGATTAAATCTGGAGTTATTCTTCAGCTGCGAGTGCTTATAGACTGGGTCGTCCTTTTCTTTATGTAGTTCTTGTTCCCCTTTTATTGCAAAAAATTTTCTGATATTTAACTTCCTAATGAATTTCTACAGGTCTATGAATACTTCGAAGGAATCCAAGGATAACAAGAAATACAGACATGAGAACGAGGAACAGAGTACAAGAGGGCACCCAATGGGAAGAAAGAATGAATCAGGGATACAGAATGCTGAGAGGAGGAAGAGAAAACGGGCAAGAGGAAAGAGAGGAGGGGCAAAGAAAAAGAAGAAGAGAGTATTAGTTGGAGGTATCTTCAATCCTAGCGAGGCCACTTTCAACAAGGATGAAATGAGGGTACTTGATTTGGGGCTAAAATACGCACCGGAAAAAAGTTTAGACCCCTTCGAAGTATTCATAGACCTGCAGAAATTCATTAGGAAGTTAAATATCAGAAAATTTTTTGCAATAAAAGAGGAACAAGAACTACATAAAGAAAAGGACGACCCAGTCTATAAGCACTCGCAACTGAAGAATAACTCCACATTTATTCCTAACACTCAACAAAACGAAAGCCTCATAACTTTTAAGAAAATGGTGGAACAAGACATAAGAAGGATGGAACCAAAGAAAATATAATCCAATGTTTGGAAGACCATCAAAGAAATAGAAAAGAAAAAGAATATCGTTATACGTCCAGCGGACAAAGTGGGCGGCCTAGTCATATTAAATAAAAAGGATTACGAACTGGAAATGGGGAAACTATTAAGCATTCCAAATACATACAAAAAACTGAGGGGCAATCCAAAGGTGGAATACAACAAGAAATTGAAAGCCTATATACATAAGGGGGAGAAAAAAGGAATTTTAAATAAAAAAGAAGAGGCGGCTCTCTAATTAGGCAAATTAGGCGGTTGCCTAAGGCCTCAAACTCACAAGGGCCTCACAACCACCTAATTGAAAAGCCGCCTCTACTGACAACAATGCCGCTGCAGCAGCGATGCATTCCGGCGAGCAGAGGGTTTATGTCTGTGAGCTCCGTGGAGAGAGAGGATGGAGCCGCGGCTGTGTCTTGGGGAGGAGGTGGGGCCAGCGCTGTGCTGTCCAGGGGAGGAGAAGGGGAGGCAACTCATTCCAGCAGCTGGAGCAAAATAATACAAATAAATATTCCCGCTGCTACGAAGAATCATATCG
This sequence comes from Lithobates clamitans, assembly GCA_037952925.1. Lineage (NCBI taxonomy): Eukaryota > Metazoa > Chordata > Amphibia > Anura > Ranidae > Lithobates > Lithobates clamitans. The sequence continues at coordinate 2,301,244 of JBBGZY010000906.1, forward strand.
CCCCCCCGTCACCCCCCACTGAAATGATGTGCAGATCGATCCCTGCACACCCGGAGGAGGCAGCCAGCGTCTGACATAAGCAGAGGGGAAGAGGAGGGTCCCGCTGGTCGAGAAAGCCTCGCCAGGGCTGTATGGAGCTGAAGGAAGGGGGAGGTAGAAGAGAAGAGCTGAAGAGGTGTCCGGGCCGCACCTCTCTGGAACTGTCAATCAAGGGGGGAGATCCAGGGCTTCAGCTGCAGGGAGAGGCACAGCATAGCTACTATGTCACAACCCCTTCTGCAGCCAGCGACCACCAGCATGAGAGAGAGCCAGCCCCCATCCCTATTCCTCCAGCATCCCTTAGCCACAGCCACTGGTCTTTATATCAACCCCTGCCCCATCCCCCTACTCCCTTCCTCCTGGTTATCAATGCCATAGTCAGGGCAGCTCAGTCCTGTGCAAGTGTGCCAACCTGTGATTGACAGCCCCTGACCCCTCCCTCCACCCTGCCCTTACCCATACCTCCCAACTTTTTGAGATGGGAATGAGGGACACCTATTAGCAAAAGTATGCAGGCATAGGACACACCCCTTGCCATGCCCCCTTAAAGGAGAATTGTGCAAAAAAACAAGATTGGTTAAACCCACAAGTGCTTTTTTTAACCATTACTATTCCTTTATATTGGCTTTTGGAATTTACAAATGCAACAATTTAGAAATCAGATGAAAGGTTTAGCGCTGGAAAACACTTTTTGATAGATAAAAAGTGCATTTTATATACAACTATATAGATCAAAATGAGGGACGAATGAGGGACAGAGGGACATTACTCCAAATCAGGAACAGTCCCTCGAAATCAGGGACAGTTGGGAGCTATTCCTTACCCTCACCTTTTTAGGGCTCCACTGCGGGGTCGGGAGGTCCCAGCCCAGTCCAGTGCTGATCCTCAGCCATGGTGGGCCAGGCGCTCTGCATCCTGCTGATTGGCTTCTCTGCTGCTACCTCCCTCACTGACACCAGTACCGAGATAGAGAACACTGACACCATTTTTTTTTATCGCTTGAATTATTGTTCCCATTATGAGCGTGAGTGGGGCCTCATGTCTAGGTTCTGCCTAAGGCCTCACAAAGCCTAGAGCCGCCTCTGAGTCCTCCAGATATACAAAGAAAACGGACACCTTAGCACAAAAACGCACTTTAAAGGCACAGACAGGAATGGTTACATTCCCACTAGTAGCTGCCATCACCCAAAGTGGATTGGGAATATCCCAAAGGGACAATTTATGCGAATACGCAGAAATTGCAGTAATATAACCGACTTTGAGGAGCAAACAGATATCCTAATCAAGCGGTTTGTGGACAAGGGATACAAAATGAAGGACCTTACACTACTGAAAGAAAAAAGAAAAAATATGGACAGAAATAGGCTAATGGAAGGCACACAGAATCCCCATAAACAAGAAAGAAATAAACAACTGGGCTTTGCCTTTCTAACTGGATACAACAGACAATATAAAACTATGGAATCTATTGTTAAGAAACATTGGCCCATTTTACAATCGGATCAAGTTTTAAAATCAGTACTACCAAGGAAACCTATCTTCATTTATAGAAAGGCCTCAACCCTTAGAAATAAACTAGTGCATAATGCACTTGATCCCCGAAACAAATTAAAATAGGCAACAACCTAAAAGGCTTTTATAAATGTGGGAAATGTCTGCCTTGCAGAGTGAGCAAAAAAACAAACAAAAAAAAAACAACTAAGTTTAAGTCAACAGCAAATGGAAAAGAATACACAATCAGGGACCTAATAACGTGCAACAATATGCACGTCACTTATGTATTAGAATGCCCGTGCCGTAAACAGTACGTGGGACGTACTACTAAGAAACTACATATAAGAATTAGGGAACACATCACAAACATAAAGAATGGTTTTAAAAAACATAGTGTATCCAGACACTTTAGAGAACACCACAACAGAGACCCCAAGGGTATGATTTTTTATGCCATTGATAAAATCAAGGGACACTGGCGGGGTGACACTAAAAAAGTAAAAGTTTCATGAAACGAAACTAGATGGATTTTCCAGCTGGATACACTCCAACCATCAGGAATGAATATAGATGTTGACCTTAATTGTTTCCTTACCAATTACTAAAATAAGCATACTAATTGCTCTTAGAAATATCATTTCCCCCATCTTTATATGTAAAATATTTAAAATATTGACTTTTAGGATTGAAAACCAGCATGCATCTATATGCGCCTATATGCACCACCAGATTGGAAATATACTTCCCCTTTTTTTCCCCATGTACACTATAGAAGTTTTTAACATTCGACCTACTTTTTTATCTTTTTTGTAATTGTTGGAGCATTAATACACAAATTATAAAATGCAGGCCCCATGAAATCCAACACAATTCGTTTAATATAGCTTTTTCTCGCACAATATTCCCCCTCGTTTATACAATAAAAGCCCCTCTTGGTTTCTAGAATACAGATTTAATACAATCTACCCCATAATAAAGGTTTATATACCCTCTATCCCACTCCCCCCTTTTTTTATCAATTTTTATTTTATTTTTATACTTTTTATATCAACTAAATTCTTTTTCTGTTGTCTATACCTAATAGTTTTACATTTATTATTTTTTTTTTTTCAAATATAAAGTTTATTAATCTCCAAACATGGGCGGAGAACCCACCGAAATAAGCAATTATACAGAGATGAGAAAGAAAAAGCCATATTACAATTGTGGTATATAGGAGAAAAATATGCATTTCGAGCATCAAATATGTTTACAAAACTTAAAGTACATAAACAAATGGCTTGTCAAGCATTAAGGTACATTCCATGGGAATTCTCAGCTCGTATTGGGCTTTAAGTCCTCTATGTATGGTGGTCCGCCCCCAATTTCCACTTTACTCTAAAAAGAAACTAAAGCATCCGAAGGGTAGTAAAAAGATGTAGGAAGAGAGAAAAAGGAGAGGTGTGTAAGTGAAAGCACGAGGGGAGAAAGGAGGGAAGGGAGGGGGGGGGGGAGGGGAGGAGGGGGTTGGAAGAAAGACATGACGGTGGATAGGTCCAACACTAGAGGCCGGCCAAGAAGACGAGGTTCACCTATCAGCTCAATAGTCGTTGGCCTTCATCCGAAAATATGAACATATTCCAATTGTCCCATGTCTGTTTAAACGTCTCTTGTTTATGTTGTTCTGTCAAAATCAAATCCTCCATCCTCTTAATTTCCTCTACTCTTTGGAGCCATAGTTTTATAGGGGGAGGGAGGGTTTGCTTCCAGAAAATGGGGATGCATCCCTTCGCTGCATTAAGTAGATGTCGTACTAGTGATTTTTTATATGTCTTAATGGATATCGAGGAGAGGTGGAGAAGAAAAAAGGCGGGGTCTTCTGGGACTATGTACTCAGTAAATTTTTGTGTAATTCTCCTAACTTCACCCCAGAAGGGCTGTATTTTAGGGCATGTCCAAAAGACGTGGATCAAAGTTCCCTCCTCCTCTTCACATCGCCAGCACAACCCAGAAGAGTCCGGGAAGCATTTTTTTTTTTTTTTTTTTTTTTTTTTTTAAGTTTTCAAAAGGTTTATTGAAGATCAGTAGCATACAATGTAAGAGAAAAAATTTCCATATACATAGAAAATTGGCATAGAAAGTATCCTGTAACAGTTATTGCCATGTCTATACAGAACATAAAGCACCTATAAATTTTGGTGGTACCAAATTTGCCAGCCTTTGTTTTGAACAGTAAGGTATGCGTCAAGCGGCAGTGACAAACCAATAGGTGAATGGTACGGTCGGGAGGCCACCCACCCAGTAGGTGATCCAAGAAGATACTAGCCTAATACTATCCGGTGTTGTGACCGCACTTTCTCCCCTGGGTTCCCAGAAGCCCCACCCCAATGGGCTCTTACTGTGGGGACATCTGGGGCGGCCCCTGGGGTAAGAAATCTATGAACCAACTCCCTGTAATATAGGAGACGGATCTCCCTGGGGGGTAGAACTCCCACCCCGACCGTCCATTCCCTGCTTAGGAAACATCAAAATACATTAAACAAAAAAGAAAAGAACTAATACTTCAGGAGTGCTTGTACACAGAAGACTGTTCGTCTGATGAGGAACGGGCAGAGTGTCCCGATAGAGAAGAGAAGAAACGTGGGAAAATGAGGGTAAAGTTAGAGAAGTAGAGGTCAGAGAGGAGGGGAGAGGTTCCGAGATGTATTCTCCACACCAGGCAGGATTGAGATACCACAATGCGTGGCCCATGGTTCCCAAGTAGTGGTAAACCTCTCCATCTTATCCGTAAGTTTTGCTACTATCAGCTCTTGTGCCATTATCCAAGAGATTTTCCTTTTGCAAGCCTGAAAGGAGACCGAAGGCTTCTTCCAGGCTTTTGCCAAAGTAATCTTGGCTCCCACAAGTATGAAGAAGGAAAGGGCTTGTAGACGTTTAGGCAGATTAGGAATGTGTTGATTCAGCAGTGCTATCATCGGACTGGGGGCGATTATTTCACCCGTCAATGTACTAATGGTGCGGAAAATTCTCTTCCAGAAGGATCTGATGCGTGGACAAGTCCACCATATATGAAACATAGAGCCTTCTAGCTCACATCTTCTAAAACAGATTGGGGATGTCCCCGAGTAAATTGTTGCCAGTCTGGAGGGAACGTAGTACCATCTATTCATTACTTTTAAACTGGCTTCCATTAAGGATACATTGCATATACCTTTGGTTGAGCGTAGGGAAGCTCTAAACCAATCAGATGCGTTCCAGGAGCAGCCCGTGTCCTCTTCCCAGGCCCGTGCATAAGATGGTTTTTCCAAGTTCGATTGAAGTGCTGCATAAATTAGAGAGATTCCCCCCCTCTGGTTCGTGGAGTCAGAGCACCATTGCTCGTAAGGAGTAATATAGGGAGGGTCCTTCCTAGTGGACCAAATAGTGTGTAAATAGTGGGAAATTTGTGTGAATCTGAATTTTTCAGAATCCGGCATGTCTAGATTTTTCTTACAGTGGGCCAAGGTAATCGGACCCTTTGAGGACAGGAAGTGCCCTATGCGGTAAAGGCCCTTGTCTGTCCACCAGCGAAACGCCTTTATATTAAGTCCCGGTGGGAACTTTGGATTATGAAATAGGTGAGCCAAGGGTTTCAGACTGGAAATCAAAGAGTGATTTGTATAAAGCTTAGTGCCTAAAGCTATCGAGTGTGACAGGGTGGGGGCCAATATGGCTGGCCTACTTCTGGTGTCTGACCACAGGAGGTAATCAATAGTGTTAAGAGGGATCGCTTTCCTCTCCATTGAAACCCAATCCGGTTTGTAGTTTCTGGAGTAAATGACTGACAGTTGTGCTAATTGTGCCGCCTGGTAGTAACCCCACAGGTCTGGTAGACCCAGTCCCCCCTGTGATTTTAAGCGTACTAAAGTGCGAGAAGGACATCTGTAACCCTTGCCCCCCCAAACAAAGCGTGTTATGTCAGACTGGAAGCTGCCTAGGAAGTCCTTCCGGATGGGAATCGGAAGGGAACGAAAAAGATATAATAGGCGTGGGAGGAGTGTCATCTTAACCGCATGTATCCTACCTAGCCAGGATAGACCACCCCCTGACCACTTTGCCAACTCAGCTCTGCATTTATTAATCATAGGCGGGTAATTAGCTTTGAAAAGATTGTTCATATGTGATGTTAGTTTGATCCCTAGATAAGGGAGAGCATCTGGGACCCAGGAGAAGTCGAAGTTATGTGAGAGGAGTGTGAGAGAGTCATTGGGGACGGTGATATTTAGCGCCATGGATTTTGTCGTATTGACTTCCAGTCCCGAAATCGCGGAGAACTCTTTCAGCGTCCTATAAATCATAGGCGTAGAGATTAATGGGGAGGTAACATACAGAAGAAGGTCATCTGCATAGAGTGCACACTTGTGTTCCTGGCCCCCGCACATCACCCCCTTTATGTCAGGATTCGATCTGATCGCTATGGCCAGCGTTTCGATGGCCATAGCGAATAGGAGGGGGGAGAGAGGGCATCCCTGTCTGGTACCCCTGTTGATATTAAAAGAAGATGAGTATCTGCCCATCAGACGTACTTGTGCTGAAGGGTTAGAGTAAAGTGTATTAATTAAATTCAGAAAGTGAGGACCGAAACTCCATCTCCGTAGGATACCAGACAGGTAGGCCCAGTCCACCGAGTCAAAAGCCTTGTTCAAGTCAATCGATAGGAGAAAGCCTTTCTGGGGGGGTCCCCCGTCCCACTGTGATCGCAGAAGAGAGATAATGTCTATGGAGCGGCGAATCTGGTCGGGGCCTTGCCTCCCAGGGATAAAACCCACCTGATCTCCATGTATATATAGTGAAATGAAGCTCGCTATTCTGTTTGCCAGGATCTTAGTCATGATTTTGATATCATTATTTATTAACGAGATGGGTCGATAGTTGCCCACCTCGCTGGCGTCCTTGCCCGGCTTCGGTATAACTGATATATATGCCGAGTTAAGGTCAGCTTCAAGAAGAGACCCTTCCCGTAGCGCATTAAAGAGTTTCGTCAGATGGGGAGCTAGAGAAGCGCCAAACTTCTTATAGTAACCATTTGAAAAGCCGTCTGGGCCTGGTGAGGATCCTACCTTTAATGATTTGATTGTATCTAGTATTTCCTGATTGGAGAAAGGTGCCTCCATGAGGTCCCTGTGTTCGGGTGACAAGGTAGGTAGTGTCAGGGAGTCCAAGAAAGTATGCTGAGTGCTTTGGGTGTGGGAGGATTTCGGTTTGTAGAGTTCGGCATAAAATTTATGGAAGGCTGTCATGATCTTTTCGGGATTTTGAGTAAGGTCCCCCGAAGATACTTTAATTTTCGGGAATGCTAAGGAGCGGGGTCTAGGGCTCAGTTTGACTGCTAGCTTCGATCCTATTTTATCTTTTTGCGTGTAAAGTTTAGCCCCCGTCCATCTAAGGTGTTGTTCAGCAGCCGTGGTCAACTGAAGGTTTAGGAGGGTTCTGGCCTTATCCAAGTCTGCCAGAGATTCAGGCGAGGGATAATGTTTGTGTGCCTTCGAAGCTTTATGGTATTCCTCTGTCAGTCTGATTGTGTCTATTCTGTGTTCGGTTTTAAGTTTGGAAGACATCTGGATTAACTTCCCTCTAATTACTGACTTGTGTGCCGCCCATACTGTTACCGGGGAGACCTCACCGGTTGCATTAATTTGGAAGTATTCTTTGATGGCCTCTTCCAATAAGGAGCATTGTACCGGGTCACTCAAGAGAGATTCCTGCAGGCGCCAGCGAGGCGGGCCCCCTGCCCCCCCAGACCTCTGCATGAGGAGAGTCACCATCGAATGATCTGACAAGGGGGTATCTACTATCCTAGATCTTCTGATTAGGGGAATAGAAGCTGATCGAGAGAAAATGTGGTCTATCCTGGCGTAGGAATTATGCGGTGCTGAAAAATGGGTATAATCTCTCTTACGTGGGTTAGTTTCCCTCCAGACATCAATCAGTCCCTCCTCATAAAGCAACTTCGCAATTTTAACACTTTGTTTGGAGGGGCGTCTAGAAGTCGGCCTATTCCCAGCAGATTTGTCAATAGAAGAGTCGAATGCAGTGTTCGAGTCTCCCCCAACAATGATCCTGCCTCGTAGGTGGGGTTTTATTTTGTGTAGTAGTGTTTCAAAGAAGTTTTTTTGTCCTTTATTAGGAGAGTAGTAGGAGACAAACGTGTAGAGTTCACCGTCTATATGGCCAGACACCAGAATATATCGGCCTTGAGGGTCAGTTATTATAGCTGATTGTGAGATGTTGATGTGTTTGGCAAAGCAGATGGCTACTCCTTTAGTTTTATTTTCTCCGGAAGCTAAAAAAAATTGTGGGAAGCGTTGGTGGAGAAATGAGGGCTTATAAGTGGAAGGGAAATGGGTCTCCTGAAGGAGTAATACATCTGCATGCATGGTGTGATATAATTGGAACAGTTTCCTGCGTTTAACGGGGGAGTTGAGTCCCTGTGTGTTATGGGATAATATGTAAAGGGAGGGGGAAGGACCTTGTGTGTCAGCCATGAACCAGAGGGGATGCTCCTATAATGAGAATTTTTGACTTACCCCATGCGGGCAGAGATATCAAGTCAAGCAGCCACACGAACCCATGGAAAAGATAATCTGGACCTGCGATGAGAGGACATGAGATCATCCGGAACCTTGGAGAGCACAGATGAGCCAAGAGAAGTAAAGAGAAGGGGGGGAGAAGATGAGAAAAGAAGAGAGGCAAAAAAAATATTATGTTAGGCAGAGATATATGTATAGCAATCCAGTACATTCCCTGATAACAACAAGCTTTAGGGTCCTTGGACCCCTTCCCACCCCTGGGTTGAAGTGGGCTAGCCACCTCAACCCTCAGATCCTGAGAGGACCAGAAACCCCTATTATGGGGATCTGGAAAGGAAACCAGGTACACCTACTGTGGACCTGGGATCCGCTGGAGGCGTGCTGGGTCCACCACAGCCCCGACGCCTATAATATAAATGTACAACTAAAGGCCAAACAGAGGCCTATGCTATGTAGTGCCCTAAACAACCTAATAACAGGTAAAGTGCAACTGAAAAATATTTGAGTCACCGGGTTTGAATAAAAAGGAAAAAAGGTGAACAATAAAATAAAAAAAAAAAAAAAAAAAATTAAAAAAAAAAAAAAAAAAAATAAAAATAGAAAAAAAAAAGGGGGGGGGGAGAAACCCCCCCCCCCACTACAAAAAACCTGCCAGATCCGTGACCCGGTCCCCAGCTCTCAAGGCCGGGAACCCGGAAGCACCGACCTACCAAAAGCTAGTCATAGACGAGTGGGTCCTATGTGATTCACCCCTCTCGCCCCTCGCGAAGTGTCCCTCGCCAGCCGCGAGAAGGGGGAACCAGAAACTCCAGGGGAGATGAGGGATAAGTATCTGAAAAATAAATAAAAACAGAAATCAACTTAGATCTCCCATGACCTGTTTGGGAGTCCCTTAATGTGTAGAAGAACTATGCCTACCCTAGAGCGTCTAACCACGCTAGAGAGGCCTAAATGCATAAACTAGGATTTCAGAAAATGGAAGGAAAGTGAACTAGGGGGGACTGTAAGAGAGTACTGCCCCCAACCCTTCCCCTCAGCAATGTCCGACCTCAGTGGGTGAAGGTGACAACCATTCTGATATGAACTTGGATGAAGTCCCCCGCTTGGATAGAGATGGTGAAGATCACTATTCAAAGGGGGCCCCCAAATGAGGGGCTAGTCCCGGAAGTCCTGAGGGACATCTGTGGCCAGACTGAGGGGAACAAAGGCAAGTCTCCATACAATAAGAAAGGTGATGAATACAGCCTGAGACTCATGTCGGGGCATTTTCTTTTGATCGCTTGTAGCTTGATTGAAGCCAAGTGGGTTGCAGCGGGCTAGCTGGTGGAGGCCTTTTGGATGATGATGAAGATCCCTTTGTTGACTTGGAGCTGGAGGATTCCTGCTCAATTAGGCCCAGGTGCAGAAACAGGCGTTCCCCTTCAGCAAACGATGAGAAGGCATGGCTCTTATTTCTGTAGGAGAAATTTAAACGAAGCGGAAAAGACCATCTGTATGTAATGTCTTTTTCCATCAAAACCTGTAAGAGTGGTTTCAGTGCTCGCCTCTTCTGTACTGTGTATGGCGATAAATCCGCAAACACCTGGATTTTATGCCCAAGAAGCATGAGATTATCAGATAGCCTAGACCTTTTCATGACCTCCTCCTTCACCGAATAAAAATGTGGTTTCACTATGATGTCTCGAGGGAGGCCATCCGAGCGGGGGGGTTGAAGAGCTCTGTGGGCCCTGTCTAGTTCCAAACGGTGTTCAGGTATACCTGGGATAAGAGCCTGGAGCAGGGATTTTACAGCAGCCTGCACGTCCTTTTCAGACTCAGGGAGCCCCCTGAGTCTAAAGTTATAACGTCTGGACCTGTTCTCAAGGTCATCGATCTTTGCCAACGCCACTTCTAGCTGGTCTTGGACGTCCTGAATTCTGGCTGAATTCTGGTTAATCCTTGCGACTGATTGATCAGCCTTCTTTTCTATAGTGTCCATTCGCAAACCTATTTGCTGCAGGTCAGCATGGATGGATGATGTAATTTGGGCTGCATTTGCTGCTAAACTTTTAGAGAGCAAATGAGAGAACGCTGTCATCATGGAGGGGAAATCATTAGGGGCTGGGATGGAAGCCATTTCCTCGCTCACTGACAGGAGCATGCCTGTGTGCGGATCAAGCTGGGGTGTGGAGGGGAGACCGTTATTCAGTCTGTTTAAAAGGGACTCCGTGGAAGCAGGGGAAGTTGCCCATTCCCGTGGGGGAGAGGAGATACCTGGAGATTGCGGAGGTGGCAAGTCTTGATCTGCAATAGATGCCTCAGCTTCCTCCGCGCTGAGCAGGCCTCTGGCCGCCATCTTAGCATAGCTGAGGGGAGCGGCCGCCGCGGCCATCCGTTCGCTCAGGTTCCTCCTCGCTTGCGCCGATGTCATCAGATGATTCCCTGATGTCTCCCCCACCCGATCCACCCGGTGACAGGATCGTGGGTTCGTTTTGCGGGCTCCGGCGGCGATCACAGGGCTGTGGTGGAGCGGAGCTCTAGCAGGCCGCGGCCATCTTGCGAGCTACCGCGCATGCCGGGAAGCATTTTTTTAATCTAGATGGTGTCATGTACCACCTAGTGAGCAGTTTAAAGTTGGATTCTTGTATCTTGGTGCATAGCGAGGATTTGAGGGAGAGGGTAATGATCCGAGTCCTCTGTGAGGGTGAAAAGGTACAGTGTAGGTCTTTTTCCCAGCTGGTAAGGCAAGTCAGATGCGGTTGCTTCGTTGGTGTGTTTAGGAGGGAGTATGTTTGTGATAAAATATGGGCCAATGGGGTGTCCTCAGAACATAGAGCCTCAAATGGCGTTAGTTCTCGGGTAAAATTATGTGGTTCTGGAAGTGAGTGGAGAAAGTGATGCAGTTGTAGTGCTTTCCAGAAGGAGAGCCGGTATAAACCTGTTGGGTTAGAGAGTTCAGCTAGAGTTGGCCATTTCCCACCGCTAATAAATTTGATTGCGCAGTCCCTCCCTGTTTCTCCAAGAGGTGTTAATTCCCTTGTTTCCATACCTGGTTCAAATCTTGGGTTGCCCAAAACTGGAAATAGGGGTGAGGTCTTTGATGTGAGAGCTGTGTGGAAAGCAGTTTGGTGACTGTTCCTCAGGGTGGTTCCTATAATAGGGTGAGATTTCAGAGTGTTTGGGAGATCGCCTACACACCACAACGCCCCTCCCAGAGGTACACTCGACTGTGATTGTTCGAGGTTGATCCATAATTTGGAGATACTATTTCTCCTCCAGTCAAGTATACGGCCCAGGTGCGAGGCCATGTAGTACAAGCGGATATCGGGCATTGCCAACCCCCCATGTTGTTTGGGTAGGGTTAGCTGAAGGCGGCGTAAGCGAGGTCTTTTGTGTGCCCATATGAATCTTGTAAAGAGTGCGTGGGTCTGTTTAAAGAAAGAGGACGGGATGTGGATTGGTAGGGCTTAAATCAGGTAAATGAATTTTGGTAAAATACTCATTTTAAGCAAATTGCATCTCCCGAACCAAGAGCGGAAGCCCGAATGCCATCTATCTAACAATGCCCGGGTCTTTGCTAATAGTGGGGGAAAGTTTAGATCAAATGTTCTTGTTACATCTGGGGGGATAAATGTACCCAGATATTTCAATGCTGATGAGGTCCATTTGAATTTAAAGTTTGACTGGAGGTCAGTTAGTATGTTGGGGGGGACTAAAACTCCCATAGCTTCAGATTTAGTGAAGTTTATTTTTAAATTTGAGATTTCCCCATATGTTTTGAATTCTCGCATTAGATTGGGGAGGGAAATTTTAGGGTTTGTTAGGGAGAACAGAAGATCATCAGCGTAGGCTGAGATCTTGTAGTGTGTGTTACCTACCTGAAGTCCTGATATGTCCGGGTTCGACCTAACCCTACACAGGAAGGGCTCAAGGGAAAGGGCAAATAGCAATGGAGACAAAGGGCACCCTTGTCTCGTGCCATTCCTAATGGGAAAAGGTCGTGAGAGTACACCATTGGCCTTCACTTGTGCTGATGGAATCGAGTAGATACTACCAATCCATTTCATCATTCTGTCTCCTAAGCCGACTTGACGGAGCACTGAGAACATATAGTTCCAGTGCACCCTGTCAAAGGCTTTCTCTGCGTCGGTGCTAACGAAAATGCTGGGAGTCTTCCTAGTCCTAGCTACATGGACAAGGTTAAGGACTTTAATGGTATTATCCCTGGCCTCTCTGGTAGGGATAAATCCCACTTGATCTAGGTGGATCAGGGAATTGAGATGTGTCGCTAATCTAGTGGCTATGATTTTAGAAAATAATTTAAGGTCTATGTTTAGTAGAGATATGGGACGATAACTCCCGCACGAGCATGGATCTTTCCCCTCTTTGTAAATTAGAGAAATATGAGCTTTAAGAGTATCGTTAGGAAAGTTAGAGCTTGTCCCTAGTGTGTTGAAAAATGTCACGAGTCGTGGGCCTAATACTGGTAAGAAAGTCTTGTAGTATTGGACTGTGTAGCCGTCCGGGCCTGGTGCTTTACCTATTTTCATGGATTTGACTGCCGTTTGTAATTCTTGTAATGTGATTGGTTCCTCTAACAGGGACCGAGTTTCCTCTGGTAGTGAGGGCATTCGGGCCTCCGAAATGTATTTGTCAATCTCCGCTGGACTGGAGGGGGGAGAGGGGAGATTGTATAGGTCAGCATAAAAGGTTTCGAAGCCCTGTGCGATTTGCCTTGGCAAGGTGGCCTTTCTACCGTTTGGTAATGTTATCTGCGGAATGTACGAGGCTGTCTTAATTTCTTTTACCGATCTGGCTAACAGCTTCCCACATTTCTCTCCCGACTCATAGGACATCTTGCGGCAAAACTGCAGAGCAGCTTTTGCTTTATAGAGAAGCAGATCTGTAATCTGTGTGCGCAAGGTCCCCAGTTTCAATTCAAGGTCTCGATTAGGCAACTGTTTATGTTGCAATTCCAATGTAGATAGGTCAGAGAGTAACTTGGTAAGCTGTGCGTTCCTCTCTTTTTTAATAGTGGCCCCATGTTTGATAAGTATGCCCCGTATTACGCACTTGTGTGCTTCCCATAAAATACCGGGGTCGCAGTCCTGGGAGTCGTTTTCCTGAAAATATGTATCTATGGCTTTGGACACATCTTCCAGCACCCCCGGGGTCTGCAGTAAGCTCTCATTTAGGCGCCAGAAAAGGGACCTCGGAGATGGACTCTCGGTGAGTGTGTATGTAAGGTGGATTGGCGCATGGTCTGACCATGTAATCTGACCAATTGTGGAAGTTTCCACCAGGTGTAGTTGGTCATGCGGCAGCAGGAATAGATCTATTCTGGAGTATATTTTGTGAGGGGAGGAGAAAAAGGTGTAATCCCTCTCTCCCGAATGTTGGAGTCTCCAAATATCTATTAGATGGGCCTCGTGCATAGATTGTTTGACACATTTTCGGTGAGACTGTGACAGCGAGGAAGTGCCAGAAGACGTGTCCACTGAAGGATCTAAAGGTGCATTAAAATCTCCCCCCAGGATCAGCTGACCTGTTCTGTATTCCATCAGTTTCTTGATTGTTTTCCTAATAAAACTTGCCTGCTGCTCATTGGGGGCATAGAGAGTGGCCAGCGTAAACTGAGCTTCTCCCACCTGTCCCTTAAGGAATAGGTAGCGGCCCTCGGGGTCCGCTAGCATCTCCTGGAGTCGCCAAGGCAGCCTGCTAGAGACTAAGATCGATACCCCCCTGGATTTGGCATTGCAGTTTGTAGAGTGGTAGACATGTGGGAAGGTCCTATTCTGGAGTGCAGGGGATTTATTTGTTTTGAAATGGGTCTCTTGAATAAACGCAATGTCTGTATGCGCTTTTTTAAGGTCATGTAGTAACATGCGCCTCTTTTCGGGTGTGTTAAGGCCTTTAGCATTAAGACAGGTTACCTTGAAGGTGTCCACCGCCATGTCTTCGGGGGGGGTAAAGGGAAAGATTAGCAGGGGTCACACACAGATAGGGAGGGGTGGTGGGGGGATAAAGTAAGGGGGTGGAAAGAAAAGAAGGAGGAAAAAAAAAAAAAGGAAGGTGTTATAACAGCGACTACTTAAATTTCAGCTGTCTACACCTAATTATAAATCTAAATCAGTAAGACAAAGCCTACCTAAAGAGCATAGTACCCCAAACCTAGGGTATATGCAGTGGCCTATGTGGGGTGTGGGTGAACATTGCCCGCGAGAGAGGTCCCGGGACCTCCTCCCATCCTGGTCCACTTAAGAAGCAAAACTGAAATTAACAACTATCAAAACAGAATAAAGAAAAGAAAAGTGGTCAATGTAGCTGTCCCAGTATTAGTTTACTCAGGGAAGCCGCTTAGGGGTTCCCTCCCTTCCTCCGTGATCACCATCTGGAGACAACTGGTGAACCACTACATATACAGCTAGAGACCCGTTCATAATTGTAGAGCCCTCAAGATCTTTTTCCGCTTCAGCAATGTAGGTTGGGGTGCTACCACCAAACGGTCATCGACCCAGCTATACAGTGGTAGGTCTGGACGGACCCGACACTTGCTGAAGTCACCCATCGGTAGAGTAAAGTCGTCCCTCTCCCCCCAGGAGACACCAACATATCGCATCCCAAACCGCCCCTCCCCCCCCCCAACCCTCCTCACATGGGCAAGCCTCCCCCCCTTGTGAGTATGATGTGCTCACACTTGGCTGTACATTTTGCAACATAGCGAGATATGAATTAGTATTACATGCCTTCCCTAGAATTCAGACCTTCATGAGAACATGGAACAAAAAACATGAAACATAATGCTTAATATACTAACATAAAGGCAAAGTCCAGCGGATGTAAAGCTCTGTTTCTCTCTCATCTTACTTGCTGGCAGGGAAGCGAGGCATCTGCTTATGGGGAGAGTTTTAATGTAAGTAGGATGGATTAGTCTCTGGTATGCCCTGCAATCAACTGGGCTCTTCATAGAGGCCGGGGGTTGGCAGCTGCAGGCCAGGTAATGGCATGGTCACCGGGATATCTTGCAGAGAGCATGAGGGGGGTGTGGGAAGAGAGTCCCTCGGGAAGTCTATCGTGGATGGTAAGCGGGGGCTGCCATGGGTTACAAGTGAGGTGGATGACACAGTTTGGCCCGTGTGGGTCAAGATTCGTTGGGGGTGGAACGAACACCCGGGATCAGTGGGGGTCACTCCAGTGGGGCGGTGAGACGGTGAGAAGGGAACCTCCACGGCAGTCTAGATGTCGTGGGACAACAACTCCTTTTGTGAGGCAGAGAGATGGGCAAATCAGTCTACTTACATTTCCCGCTGACTCTCCCGGGAGGGAGATCGGAGGCGACGACCATTCCTCTGTGTTCTTTGCGGTCTCGGAGCCCGTTGTTGCATCGCATTGGGGCGACCCGGCACTCTAGGCAGATAGTCCAGCCAGTTGGGTATGTCGATTGGATCTGTACCAAGGAAGTTAAACAAGGCTGGGAGGGAGTCCGGGGAGCGCAGGAGGAAGGACCTCTGTTCCCTGACGAATGTGACAGACAGTGGAAAGCCCCATCTGTAAGTGGCATTGCAGCGCCGTGCCAGGTCTAGTAGCGGCTTCAAGATGGCTCGGCGGATAAGGGTTGCTCTTGAAATATCTGGCAATATCTTCACCTGCGCGCCATCGAACTCCAACTCTCCCGTCTCCCACGCTCCTCGCGCAATAGCCTCCTTGTGGGTGTAGTGGTGGAGGCGGCATATGATATCCCTGGGTCTAGTCGGATCCGATGATCTGGGGCCCAAGGCTCTATGTACCCGGTCAATTTCGACCCGCTCCGGTAAATGGTCTCCCGCCACTCTCCGAAAGATATCCGTTACTGTGGCCTGGAGATCTGCATGGCCTGTGGCTTCCGGAAGGCCTCGGAGCCGCAGATTGTTCCTGCGGCTCCTATCCTCCATTTCTTCCATGCGTAACTGGAGTTCTATTGCTGAGGTGTTTTGGTCCACTTGAGCTGTCTCTAGAGAAGACACTCTCCTCTCCAGGACCGCGAGCGAGGTCTCTCCTGAGGACAGGCGCGTGTTGAGCGAGTGCACCTCCCGCTTCACCGCGTTAAGTTCCTTCCTATGGGCTTCTTCTACCCTCCCCACGAGGGCCTCGATGTCTGCCCTGGTCGGCAGCGCTCGCAGGATAGCCTTCAGCTCCGCATCCGCTCCCACCATGAACGGCTGGCAGGGCGAGCTGTCCGGGAGTGTCTCAGTTAGGCTGGGAGTGGTAGAGAAGAGTCTCGGGCTGCGGGGCTCCTCTAGGAAGGCTGGAGCCGCCATGTGGTCAGGAGTCTGCGAGCGGGATGTACCCGGATCCGCCATTTTGAGATCCGGAGAGTCGGGGCAAGATCTGCCAAAAAGTCTCTGTAAGTCCCCCAATGCAGGCGTGATCGGAGCCGGGCTGGGTTTCTTCTTATTCCGTCTGTATGTGCGCTTCTTAGCGGAGAGCATTCTGTGAAAATAGAGCTAGAATTGCCAAGATGGGTTAGGAGAGGCCGGGAGCTCCGTGCAAGCGTGACTTCACTCGGCCATGTCCAGACCACGCCCCACATTTATTATTTTTAACATATTATTTTTAACATTTTTAATATTAAATATATACCTTTTAATATAAATGTATTAAATATATAAGGTTGTAGTATTGGTAGTGTATTTTTGCTGTACCGTCAGGCAACTAAATGTAACCGGATATACTGTGCGGTATAAATAGGTAATAGTACTTGGTCATAAATTAGTGTAATACAAAATAATACATTTAATTTGACCCGAACACTGGTGACACAAACATAAAATGGCTCATTTGCCCGCGTGGTGTCACTTTGCGGCCCTTTGTGATGAAGCTTCAGGTTGGATAGATAGGCGCGGGCTTCGGTCTATCAAAATTCCGGCCGTTCCACGCTGTTAAAAACACAGGGAAAATGGCCGTGGTCTTCGGTCTGCAATATCTCAGATAATATGGCCGCTGGAGCAGTGTGGAACGCAAACACATACAGACAAAATGGCCGCTGAAACTCAAGCACATTATACACCGCACAGTACAAAAGGGAGAGGAGATGACGCAAGGGTCAAGCTCCCATAGACGTCCTCTGACGTAGGGCGTGGCCTATTCCGACGCCTTGCACCATCTCCTCGTATCTGATGCTTCTTGGATAACTTACTGCTTTTTTGAAACCACTATAATATGAGTACCACTTGTCATCTGACCTAAATAAAAGTGTTAATGGTTTTACACTATGGAATTCTCCTCTCTCCTTCATGTTCAAATGACATCCCGATCCTGATCCTGCCAAGAATTGCCGCACAGTGGCACACACTGTGACTGCACGTTACCCCTGTAGGGGCTAAAAAGCTGGTGAGTGTCTGCACGATCACAGCGCGAGACACAAGCACTCGGTCACCACAATTTAGCAGCAGACACAAGTGGAATATGCCTGCCTTGGTTTAAATGGAAACACCAGGAAATTTCATAGAGACTGTTGATTTTCACCTACTGTGCACTGAGCACATATCACGGCTGGCTTAACCAGCATATTATTAAAAAGTGACCACAACAACACCATTTACATAGACCGTTTAAATATCACCTGATCACATAATATTATTTTAAGTTTTATGTTATTATCATCACAAGTTGCATGTCACGTGTTATATATTTGATCTTGTTTATTTTATTTATATAATTTTTTTTTTCTTTTCTACGAATCATAGCACATGTCACTTTAACACCTTTTTCGTGTTTACAGTCAATTACTAGGGAGGTTTTTGCCTTTGGTAATAGTATTTTAGGATGGAGCCACACTCACCCCTCATTTCACATTTAAAGAATTTCTTGGGACTTTTTTTTACTCTCCTCCGCTATGTGCCCTTCCTGTTCTATCTTAGCTGCCCTGATTGCGCCCTTACATTTCTTGTTGCATTCTTTGTAAAGTTGGAATGCTGATGATGATTCCTCAGCCTTGTATTTTTTGAAGTCCTTCTCCTTTGCTTTTATATGCATTTTTACATTGGAGTTAAGCCACCCAGGACTTTTATTAGCTCTTTTAAATGTACCCATTGGGATGCACTGGCTAATACCCTTATTTAATATGCTCTTAAAGCATACCCATTTTTCCTCCGTGTTCTTTGTTCCCAAGATTTTATCCCATTTAGTATCTTCTAGCAAGGATCGTAGTTTAGGGAAGTTGGCTCTTTTGAAATTCAATGTCTTTGTATTCTCCTTATGTTTCCTATTTGTGTGATTTATATTGAAACAAATTGACCTGTGATCGTTGTTTCCTAAATTGCCCTGTATTTCCACATCTGTGATCAGGTCTGTATTGTTGGTAATCAGGAGGTCTAGTAACTTGTTTCTTGTTGGTGCATTTACCATCTGACCCATGAAATTGTCCTGCAAGACATTTAGGAAGTCGCGAGCTTTAGATGAATGTGCAGTTCCTTCCACCCAATCTATGTCTGGATAATTAAAATCCCCCATTATAATGACACTTCCCATCCTTGCCGCTAATCCAAATTGTGATAGGAGGTCCCGCCTCCCATTTATTCCTCTGATTAGGAAGCCTATAGTATACGCCCAGTATTACTTTCCCCTTATTTTCTTTCTTTTGTAGCTCTACCCATAAGGATTCCACCTCCTCCCTAGCTCCATTAATGATGTCATCTCTCACATTCACTTGTACATCATTTTTGATATACAGGTATACCCCATCCCCCTTTTTTACCCTCTCTATTCCTGCAATATAGGGAATTCCCTTGAATGGTTGCCAGCCAATCATGAGAGCTGTTGAACCAAGTCTCTGAAATTCCTACAAAATCGAAATCCTCCTCCTACAACAATAGCTTTAGTTCTCCCATCTTGTCAGCCAGACTCCTGGCATTGGTGAACATGCCACGTAGTTTAGACTAGATGCATACTATATCCTTTATTTTATGTGGGACATCATCACTACCGGTGAGACGGGTGACACCGGGGCTTGTTTTTTCAATCACTCCTTTTTAATTTATCGCCTTTTGTAAGTGTAATCTTATATTTTGAAAAAGCCCAGTTTTAACAGTATTACACTATAAGGCTTCTCCTTGTATGTATACTACAATATGCTTGAGTGGTAAGCAGCTCTGTGTTACCAAAGGACAGCTGAGCTTTATTCACCAAAAATAGTATCACTCCAGGAAATCTATATCACTGGAATAGCCATTAGAGATGGAATATGTGCTTGCTTGATCTCTGTAGTTTGAGATCCATGTTGTCTGGTAAGAGGCTACCATTTTGCATAAAGGAGCACATTCGAGCACTGGAGCACTTTGAAGTAGAAAATTATTTCTTTTAACAGCACAGAGCACATTTACCACTTTCACACCTACAGTATCTCACAAAAGTGAGTATACCCCTCACATTTTTGTAATTATTTTATTATATCTTTTCATGTGACAACACTGAAGAAATTACACTTTGCTACAATGTAAAGTAGTGAGCAGTGGTGGCTTGTGCTCAAAATTTTTTTCCGGGGGGGGGAACAAACTGAAAAAAACCCATCAATTGCAGCCTCACTGTGCCCATTAAATACAGCCACTGTGCCATCAATTACAGCGACTGTGCCCATCAAATGCAGCCACTGTGCCCATCAAATGCAGCCACTGTGTCCCATCAAATGCAGCCATTGTGCCCCATCAAATGCAGCCACTGTGGAGGCACATGCGCGGCTCTTCAAGGTGGTGGACATGTGATTTCGTTGAGCTCTGGACCCGCTCTGCTCTCCGTGACCCGTGCACAGCTACAGCGGCATACATTTGCCACGGGGGTATGACATATAGACCCCTAGAGCCTCCTAGCACCCCATGGTAAAGATTGGGGACCAACGACTTTACTATCGGACCCCGCAAGCGCCGCAACCTGTAGTCACAATGGACCGCTACTTGATTAGGGCTCAATCTCCGGTCTCGATTACACAAGGAGACCTAGGGAAGTACGTTAGCACCCTGATGGCGGACGGCATCTCCCAGAAAGCCTCTCAGTCCGTTTTAACCCCTGAACTTCTCGATGTCAAATTACAGGCTCCAGCACAGCAGCTCACAAGGGGAATAGCCCAAGAGGTGGGGAAGATTTCTAGGGAACTCAGAGGGGATATTGACCAGCTTGGTGAGTGCACAGCCACTTTAGAAACCAAGTTTGATGAGACATTACAGTATGTTCAGGTCCTGGAAGAGGAAAATGCCCCTCTTAAAAACTTAATGTCTCTGCTACAACTTCAGCAAGAAGACCTGGAAAACAGGGAGAGGTGCCAAAATCTCAGGATCCGCAGGGTCTCAGAGCATGTGGCTGACAATAACATCGGACCGTACTTATTAGGCCTGTTCAACCATCTTGCTCCTGACATAGTGGACTTAGAATGGTGCCTTGATCGGGCCCACAGGTCTCTGGCTCCCAAACCTCCTGCAGGCTCCAGACCGCGAGATATTGTGGTGCGGTTCCACTATTACGAGAATAAAGAGGCGCTGACCCTGGCTACCCTCAACCGAGGGGACAAAATTCAAAATATTTAGTGACCTCTCTCCAATCATCCTGGCTAAAAGGCGCTCACTACGTCCCATCACCTCTCACCTTTAACTACGCAAGATCCCTTACTTCTGGGGCTTCCCGTTTCACGTCTGTGCAACGAAGGATGGCACCCAACAGTTTTATTTTCCTTGGGATCACAGATCCCCACAACCCCTTCTCCCGGGTTTGATTTGTTCCGATTCACCTTGTTGCCAATGATGGAAGAATAACTGCTCTGTTTCTTTTTTTTTGCCCTCTTCTACCATTGGGGTGCTTCCCTTTTTGTTTTCTACCTCCTTCTGTTGGAATCTCTGATTTTCTATATAAGGTTGACTATGGAGTCTTCTCTCTGACAGAATACTTCCAGCTCAATGTAGGCACTGTCTTCAGTCGATCCACTCTATGCGAAGCTCACACGGCATATTTCAGGGGGCAATGTATTTCAGTAAGCTCCCGCAGAAAGATACCGCTATCCTGAAATCGTCCTTACTGGCCGAACTGCAAACAGCTTAATGCTCCCTAGTTCACTCTCACAGGGTGGCCTCGCTACGAAACAGGCTAAAGTCCCTGGAGATGTCAGCTATAGACAAATCCCTCCTATGGGCTAAACAAAAGTTCTATGAGTTCTCCAACAAGCCACATAGAATGTAAGTCTCCAGACTCAACCCTAGGCCCTTCCACTCCTTCCGGATCACCTTACACAACCCGATGGGACCCCCACCCACTGCCCACAAACCATGACTTGGGTCTTTGGTGAGTTTTATGCCAAATTTTACAATTGCTTAACCCCAGAACTCCATCCCCCATTTGATCAGGAGACGTTGAATCAGACATAAAACTACCAAAACTGACCAAACCGGACCTACACATCTTAAACGCCCCCATTACTGGAGAAGAATTAGCTAATACTATTAAACACCTACCTCTACACAAATCACCTGGCCCAGACAGTCTCCCCTATTCCTACTATAGGACATTTTCACAGATTTTGTCACCTTACCTATTATCTCTATACAACTCCCTTCTACAGGGCAAGGCCCACCACCAATCTTTTCTTCATTCCTATATCTGGGTAATTCCTAAACCAGATAAAGACCCCCCTATTCCAGACAACCACTGATTAATTGCACTCCTAAATTCGGATTACAAACTCTTCACCAAAATTCTGGCCAATCGCCTATCCCAATTCCTAAACAAATTAATTGATACAGACCAAGTAGGCTTTGTCCCTACTGGACACACTGGGGACAACACTAGGTGCACCATTGATATTATCGGTATGCTGAACAGAGTACGCAGACCTGCACTGATCCTCAGCCTAGATTCCCAAAAGGCGTTTGATAGACTAAACTGGCCCTACATGTTTGCTACCCTTTCCAAATTAGTGATCCACAGTACATTCATATCTGCTTCATCAGCCCTCTATTCCAACCCCTCATCTCAGGTCCAAATGGCCTCATTTACGTCCCAGACCTTCCCTATGTCAAACGGTACCAGACAGGGTTGCCCTCTATCCCCGCTCCTATTCATTCTATGTTTATTCTGCTGACCCTCACATTTCCCGTCCATCCCTACACACCCACCTTTCTCGGTTTAGCTCCCTGTCTGGTTACAAAATCAACACCTCTAAGACGGAAGCCTTGCATTTACATATCCCCCCGGAAGATCTAACAGCCCTAAAAAACTCATACCCACACCACTGGTGCATTGCATCTCTTAAATATCTAGGCCTACAAATTACCCCTACCTACTCCTCCTTGTACTCAACCAACTACACACCACTGTTTAAGGACATCAATGCCATGTTAACTTGCTGGAATCTACTTCCAATATGATGGTTAGGCAGAAACAATTCATTCAAAATGTCGGTCATGCCTAAACTACTATACTTTTTTGAGACCCTGCCAGTTCCCCAACCCATGTCTCAACTGAAACTGATCAAACGATGGTTCCTAAGATTCATATGGGGAATAAAGCACACAGAATAGCAAGCTCAGTGATCTTCTCTCCCAGAAACCGAGGGGGTCTGGGGGCCCCAGACATTCACAAATATTACCTGGCCTCACATCTTCGTGCAGTAATATCCTGGTCTAGCCTATCGCCGCCAAATAGGTGACTGGAGATGGGTTCTCTGTTTCCTACTTATCCCTGCTCCCTAATCTGGTCACCTCCACTGCACCAGGATCCCAAACTTCAAAGTCTATGCCTGGGCCTTATGCTGTTCTCATTAAAGATATGGCGTACTAGTGCTACAAGGCTCTCTCTCTCTTCGTCATGCCCCTCCCTCTCCAATGTTCTCTACAACCCTTTAATCCCAGACAGCCTATCCCACATTTGAATGCTTCCCTGGGCTCAAGCAGGTGTGTTCCAGCTCCACCAATTTGCTCATCCAATTACCCGAAAGCTTCGGACCTTTGCGGATCTCCAATCTAAGCACCATATACCCAACAAGTTGTTTTACTCATATCTCCAAGTGGGTCATTACCTATCAACTCTCTCTCTGACCCATACTCTACCTAAACCAACGGCCTTTGAGCTCCTTTGTTCCCAAGGCCCCCATCAAATGCAGCTAATATCTACCATACCAGAACAGCTGAAGCTGACATTATATGTCTGGCTGAGAGCTGACACTGCATTTTGTTTAATAGCCAAGAGTCTGAAAATTTTGTTTTGCAATATGGTCAAGTTGCTATTAAAGCGATAGAAAAGTCCGCTTTGTGATTTTTACTTACAGGTAAGCTTATAATAAAGCTTACCTGTAGTTAAAATAAATATATTTCTTAAACATGCACTGTTTAGGAGATATTTGCTCTTTTGGCAGCTGGTGGCATCACTGGCTCATGCACTTTGAAGGAATGGCATGGTATGCAGTGGCCCTGTGCACAGAAGTGACATCATCGCAGCTCGGTCATTCAAGCTGCGGGAGCCTGCAAACCTGAAAGGAAGACTGGGAGAAGATGGAAGGCCCTGTCAGCAGTGACAGTGCACAGCTGGAGGGCTTTGTTCTAAGGTAAGTATTTCATAATGTGCTAGTATAAGATGCATATTAGCAGATTATGCCATTGCCTTGCAGGGGATTTTTTTTTTATTCTGTGGTTTACTACCATTTTTTTTTTTTTTTTCCAAAATCTTTTTATTGGTTTTTAAAAAGAGAAACAAAAACAGATAAAGAGAACAAACAGTTAAACATACATTGGTCTAATATGATGTCTATGTGATCCTTGCAGGAATCACGCTGTCACCTTATTCATGAAAAATATATTATGAAATCAGTCATGGCGGTACAGTTTACTGGGTCATGAGGTGGTGCTATGTGCAGTTGTACATGGTAAAATAGCATATTGTAGATTATTGTGTACACCTGGCACCCGCTTGGGAGCTACTTTGTGATTGGGGTCTACTGAGAGGCCTCTGAAGCGGTGGAGGGATCTGCCAGCCACTTAGACCAGACTTTGTTAT
Organism: Lithobates clamitans; assembly: GCA_037952925.1. NCBI lineage: Eukaryota > Metazoa > Chordata > Amphibia > Anura > Ranidae > Lithobates > Lithobates clamitans. The sequence goes on from JBBGZY010000906.1 coordinate 2,325,312, forward strand.
ATTTGTTGGGGCAGCCTCTGTTGTCATATGTGTCTTTATACAGAGGTAAGCTATTGTTGATTAATTGTTTCCACAGGGAGAGAGGAGGGGGGGTTGGTTTGCGCCAACTAAGGGCTATAGCTTTACGGGCATAGAACAGGAGCAATCCCACCAGTGTGCGTCCCGCCACCGTAGGAATTAGTTGTTCTACCAGGCCTAGTTTGCAGATTGACATTGATGGTTGTAGTGGCACAAAGGTGATTTGTGTGATAAAGTCCAATATCTCCCTCCAGTATCCGACAATTGCCGGACAGGTCCAGAAGATGTGGGTGAAGTCCCCAGGAGTCCCACCACATCTCCAACATCCGGGAGGGGAGTTGGGGTTCATTTTGTGTAGTCTGTGAGGGGTAAAATATGCCCGATGGACTATCTTGAATTGGATCAGGCGATCTCTCAGAGAGACCAGGGAGCTAAATGGGAAATCCCATATGTCATCCCAGTCATCGTTGTCAAAATTGGGGATGTCATGGGACCATTTAGATCTTAGCTTTTCCATAGTCGGGAGGGAGGTGACAGTCAGGTGTGAATATAATTGAGAAGTGGGTTTTTTCGCACAATCTGATCTAAGAAGGTCCTCCAGTGAAGATTGGACTAGTTGAGGAGGGGAGTTGGAGAATTGGTGACTGAAGGCATGGGAAAGTTGAAGGAATCTGAAAAAATAGGACTGTGGTATATTAAAATCGGAGTTTAGTTTGGAGAGCGGGACTAGGGATTGATTGGAGATAATCTGTGCCACCGTTTTAATGTTAAATTTGGTCCAGGCATGAGGCTCAGGTAGTTTATAGATGTGCTCCAGGGTTGGGTTTATCCAAAGGGGAGCATTGGGTGAGATTGCCTGTTGGGGGTATTTTTCTAATTTGAGACCTTCCCCCCATGCACGCAGTGTAGTGCGCATGGAGGGTGTCAGTGGATAAGGGGCTCGAGGGCCTCGAAAAAGCAAAAATTTGAGCGCCTCTAGGGATCCCAGCACTGCCGTCTCGACCTGGGTAGCTGGGTTGGAGGTGTCCGGATTGAGCCACCAAGCAGCTGTTACTAGCTGGGCGGCCAGATAGTACTTGTATAGATCCGGACACGCCAAGCCACCTTGGGAGGTCGGGCGTATCAGTGTTGACCAGCTGTATCTGGGGGATTGGGACCCCCATAGGAAAGAGGCGAGGAGGCGATGTAGTTGTTTGAAAAAGGATTTAGGAATCCACTGTGGAGAGTGGCGAAATAAGTATGTAAATTTGGGGAGTATTTTCATTTTAAACAAATTAATGCGTCCCAATAGTGAAAAAGGCAACGATTCCCACACCTTCAGCCGTTGCCGAGTCTCCTGAACCACCGGGGACAAGTTGAGGGGTAAGAACTCAGAAGCCTGCCTGGAGACCACCACCCCTAAGTATTTAAAATTCTCGACCCATTGTAGAGGGATGTCCGTGGGAGCTGTGTCACGGGCTGCAGGATCCACGGGGAACAGGAGAGATTTTGTCCAGTTAACCCTGAGGCCCGTGACAGAGGAGAAGGAGTTGAGGACCTGTAGGGCTCCCTCGAGTGATGGACCCGCGTCATTGAGGAAGAGTAGGAGGTCATCCGCATACAGGGCGACCCTCTCCTCCAGCCAGCCAACCCGCAGTCCCCTAATGTGAGGAGAGGTGCGAAGGGCCTCAGCAAGTGGCTCCATCGCGATGGCAAATAAGGCTGGAGAGAGAGGGCAGCCCTGCCGCGTGCCCCTGGACAGATGGAAGGACCGTGACAGGCCCCCTCCCAGCTTAATAACCGAGGTGGGGTCACGGTAGAGGACCTTCATCCATTCAATGAAGATCAGGGGGAACCCCATCCTGCGGAGGACCTCCCAGAGAAAAGGCCACTCGACTGTGTCGAAGGCCTTCTCAATGTCCAGGGAGGCCACCACTCTAGATCCTTCATTGAGATGTTGTGCGTGTATGTTGGTGAACAGACGCCTCAAGTTAACGTCTGTCGCTCTATTGGCCATAAAACCAGTCTGGTCAGTCTCAATGATAGATGGTAGTAGGGGCTGTAGTCTCGTGGTTAGTAACTTGGTGAGGATCTTGAAGTCTGTATTAAGTAGGGCGATTGGTCTGTAGGAGGCACAGGATGTGGGGTCTTTAGACACTTTATGAATGAGAATGACATGGGCATGGCCCATGGAAGCTGGGAGGGCACCATCAGTCAAACATTGGGAATAGAGCTGGGCCAATTTGGGGGCCAATAGGTCCCCATGAGTTTTGTAGAACTCAATGGGTAGTCCATCTGGGCCCAGAGACTTTCCCGCGGGAAAGGACCTAATCGCTTTCAGTACCTCCTCCGGGGTAATCGGCCTCACTAGGGATTCTCTCTCCCCATCAGACAACCAGCCAAGTGCCAAGGGGTCCAGCCAAGGTGCGAGGTCCCGCGACTGGAAGTCCGATGGTAGCACTGAAGTATAGAGAGAGCTGTAGTACTGACGGAAGGCTTCAAGTATGTCTGGCAGGGAAGAGGCCGATCCTCCCGAAGGGGACACCACACTAGAGATCACCGTCAGCGGTCTGTCATGTTGTGCAAGCATCGCCAGAAGGCGACCGTTGCGGTCTCCTTGTTCAAAGAACCGTTGTTTGTTGCGGTAAAGGTCAAGTCTGGTAACTTCGGTGAGGTGGAGGTGTAGCTCACGTTTTGCTGCATTGAGGGAGTCAAAGTGTGCATCAGTGGGGTCAGCTGCATAGATGTCTGATTGGGATTGCGCAGTGGTCTGTAGGGCAGTAGTGGTAGCCGCTTGTTCTCTCCGGATCCCAGAAATAGAAGAAATGTATTGCCCTCTAGTAAAAGCCTTAAAGGCATCCCAGGTCACCGCTGTGGAGGAGGATCCCGTATTAAGATCCCAGTATTCCACTAAGCGTGGTGGAATGGTGTCTGCCAGGTCAGCATGAGAGATCCAATGGGTCCCCAGGCGCCAAAGGGAGGAGGAACGGGAGGACGGGGAATGAACGGTAAGGAGTAGGGGGCAGTGATCTGAGAGTCCGCTGGGCAAATATGAGGCATCAAGTACATCTGTCAGCATAGTCGGGTTGGCAAAGGCGAGATCGATGCGGGAGGAAGTTTTATGTGTATTGGAGAAACAGGAGTATGCTCTGGTCGTGGGATGTTTCCATCTCCACACCTCAGATACACCCAGCGCCTCCGCCCATGAGACCAAGTCAGTAGAGAATTGTTTGGGGGGGGTAGGTCTGTCCAGGTTCGGGGCCAGAATGGCGTTGAAATCACCCATTAATAATAGTCTAGCAGGGCAGTATGGAGTGATTTTCTCTAGAATGGTGTATAAGGTGGAGGAGGAAAAAGGAGGGGGGATGTATACACCTACTACAATATACCGGACACCCCAGACAGTGAACACTATTAGTACATATTTACCCTGGGGGTCAGTGTGAACATGTTCCATCACACATGGGAAGGATTTACTAATCAGGATTGTGACCCCTCTGGCATATGTGGAATAGGAAGCATGGAAGGCTCTCTGGATCCATGGCTTTTTCAGCGCCAGTAGTTTGCTGCCCATAAGGTGCATTTCCTGTAAAATTACTATGTGCGGGGAGTGCAATTTGAGGTACTTGAAGAGTACCGCTCTCTTAAATTTAGAATTGAGCCCCCGGACATTCCAGGACAGCGCACTGAAGGTGGGGGCGTCACGTCCTGTCATTGTGCGGAGGTCTGGCGGGGGAAGAAAGGAGGAGTGAAGCAGGTGCACGTGCACAGCTCAGGAGCAGCAAGGACCCAGGGAGCCTGTACCAGGTGGAATTATGACCTATGGAAGACCAAATAGACAAACGAACATGAATAGATATAACACTGATAAACAATACCCGTGATGACACTGAGGTGTCAAACCTGCCCTCATCTGATGACATCCCCAGAAAATTTGGGGCGTGATCAGATCTGGCCTATACCCAAAACTCAAAAACAGTAAACCCTTAAACTTTAATTAGCAACAGTTCAGTGTTGTGTTCCAACACTTGTGGAAGCTCTTAGGTAGGGGAAGCAGGTTCCAGACAGTAGCACAGTCAAAAAAAAAAAAAAAAAAAAGGAGAAAAGAGGAAAAACAAAATTGGTGGTTGCCGTTGGAGCTCCGCAGACAGGAGCGGATGGTAGTCTATGTAACAAAGGGCGTTGAACAACCAATTGGGGTAATGGTGAATTAGAGCAGTGAGAAAAGACTTAGGGATGGATGGTGCATAATACTGTGAGTCAACATGGGACAGGAGGTAGTCCTGTTCAGGGGGATTGTGATAGTTAGCTGCTCCCAGTATGTTGTAATCAACTATGGTTCCATGGTAGTATGTTGTCAGCGGGTATCTAGCCATGCAGCAGCAGCCTCCGGGGTGTCGAAGAAACGCGTGTTGTCACCATCAGTGATACGCAGCCTGCTGGGATATAATAGACCAAAGCGTATTCCCTTTTCTCTGAGCCGACGTCTCACATCCATAAAGGACTTGCGGCGTTGCTGTACTTCCTGAGAGAAGTCCGGGAAAAAGAGCAGTTTGGTATTTTCGTATTTAATTTCAGGCATGGTGCGCGCTGCTGCCAGAATGCGATCCCGGTCGCGGTAATTTAATAGCCGCAGCAGGAAGGGGCGAGGAGGGGCCCCTGGTCTTGGAGGGAGCGGTGGGACCCTGTGGGCTCTTTCCACCACGAAGGTGGGAGGCATATCACCCAGGCTGAACAGAGTGGACAGTAGTTGTTCAGTAAACTCAGCTGGTCTGGGACCCTCAGCTCTCTCAGGTAATCCAAGTATGCTGATGTTATTCCGCCTGAGGCGGTTCTTAGTGTCTATAGCACGCTCCTGGAGCACCTTCACTTGGAGCTGCAGGGCCCTCACCTCCCTAGAATCTGCCCGGACTGTATCCTCCACCGTGGAGACTCTGTCCTCCACCTCTGTGATACGGGACCGGAATTTGTCCATATCCTGGCGGATGAGACCGACATCTATGGTCAGGAAGTCGATTTTGGTTGTCAGAGTTTCCTTGCACGCTGTAATGGCCGCCAGGATTTCTGCCCCCGTGGGGGCCACCGCCGCCCCTGGCTCCGCCTGCGAATTCGCCGCCATAGTGGCAGCGGGCCGCCTCGTAGAGGATTTGGTCACCGGTGGGGGGGTACGAGAGGCCTCCAGACCAGATTTTGTGTAGCGGGTCCTAGGGTGACCCACCTGAGGTCCGCCCCACGATGAAGGAGGTTCCTAAGGGGATGATGATGCCGCCGCTCGTCCCGTGGATCGGGGCACCCGAGCGCGGAGGATGTATGTGGCCTCGTAGGCCGCAAGATGGCAGCGGGTCACTGCTGTGTGGAGCCAGCCGCGGGCTGTGTATCAACACCACCGGCCGGGATCCGCAATTTGGACTGGGATTGATGCAGGGGGTGCCCAGGAAACTATAGGGCTGATCTGGAGTCTCACCGGAATGTTCACTGCTGAGGATGGCTGTAGATTGAGTCAGGATGTGCAGAGCTCCACAGCAGCACGTCTGGCTTGTCTCACACGCCCCGTGCTGTTTTGCTGGGGCACAGATGATCGCACAGGGATGGCAGTGCTATATCGCTGGGGCACAGATGATGACAAAGGGATGGCAGTGCTGTATTGCTGGGGCACAGAGAAGTCAATGCTGTATTGCTGGGGCACAGATGATGGCACAGGGAAGACAGTACAGTATTGCTGGGGCACAGATGATGGCACAGGGAAGACAGTACAGTATTGCTGGGGCACAGATGATGGCACAGGGAAGACAGTACAGTATTGCTGGGGCACAGTACCTGAGTGTGGAGGATGTGTCTGTTGTAGTAGGCCACAAGATGGCGGCGGATCTCTGAGGTATAATGTTGGCCACGGCCCAATGGGGACACAAATCGGCCATAATTTACGCTGGGTCTGGTGGGGATGCTGTCCGGTGATTGTTAGGGAGAGTTTGGAGGCTCTCCAGGTTGTATTTCATGCAGGATGGCGATGGATTTGATCAGCAGGCCGCGGGCGCCCGGAATCAGCCTGTATGGATTCTCAGGTGGCCATTCAGGCCCCCCACACAGTCCAGCTGCCTCCCAGTGATAACCTCCAGCTATGTGTGCTATTCAGCTGCCTCTCACCCCGCGGATCGCGGCACTCCAGCCCGGGGATGACGGAGGCTCCGTAGGCCTCAAGATGGCAGCAGGTCTCTGAGGTATAATGTCAGCCACGGCCCGATGGAGACACAATCGGCCACAATTTCCGCTGGGGCTGGTGAGGATGATGTCTGGTAACTGTTAGGGAGCATTTGGAGGCTCTCCAGGTTGTATTACATGCAGGATGGCGACGGATTAGATCAGGATCGGCGGAGCTCCAGAGCAACACGTCTTTCTCCCACTACATCCGGACATGCCCCCTGTTTACTACCATTTTAAGGTTTGGCACTAGCTTGGGGAAGGTGTAGCTTCCTTTAAGACCAATCTATCATGGCCACTTGTGGTGTAAAGGTGCTATGTATGTTGGCTTAGGTATCCAGGAGTTTGTGTGTGTTTTTATCAAGTTTCTTTTACTTCTCAGGTGAGTTTCCTTAATTGTATCAATTATCTGCTGCCTGGAAGATGTATCTACCTCACACACAGTACCATGCAAAAGTTTTAGGCAAAGGGTGGTCAAAATTACTGTAAATTTAAAATGCTTCAGAAAGTGTTAAAAGTTTATTTTTATCAAATAAAATGGAAAGTAAATGAACAGAAGAGGAATCCAAATCAAATCAATATTTGGGATGACCACCCTTTGCCTTCAAAACAGCTTCAATTCATCTAGGTGCACAAAGTGCTTATGCACACAATTTTTAAAGGAACTCGGCAGGTAGGTTGTTCCAAACATCTTGGAGAACTAACCACAGATCTTCTCTGGATGTAGGCTGCCTCAAATCCTTCTGTTTCTTCATGTAATCCCAGACAGACTCAATAATGTTGAGATCAGGGCTCTGTGGGGGCCAAACCACCACTTCTAGGACTCCTTGTTCTTCTTTATGTTGAAGATAGTTCTTAATGACCTTGGCTGTATGTTTGGGGCTGTCTGCTGCAGAATAAATTTGGGGCCAATTACACACCTCCCTGATGGTATGACATGATGGATAACTATCTACCCGTATTCCTCAGCATTGAGGACACCATTGATCCTGACCAAATCTCCAACTCCAATTGCAGAAATGCAGCCCCAACTTTGCATGAACCTTCAACATGCTTCACTGTTGCCTGCAGACACTCATTATTGTAACACTCTAGCCCTTCATGAGCAAACTGGCTTTTGCTACTGCCAAATATTTAAAATTTTGACTCATCAGTCCAGAGCATCTGCTACCATTTTTCTGCACCCCAGTTCCTATGTTTTTGTGCATAGGACAGGGTAACAGGGCTAACAAACTCAACTATGCATGAAAACATAGGAACTGGGGTGCAGAAAAATGTCATCAGGTGCTCTGGACTGCTGAGTGAAAATGTGAAATATTTGGCTGTAGCAAAAGGCAGTTTGTTCATGAAGGGCTGTTTTGAGGGCAAAGGGCGGTCACACAAAATATTGATTTAACTTGGATTTCCCTTCTGTTCATTTACTTTCCATTTTCTCAATTGACAAAAAAAACTATTAACACTTCTATTTCAGAAAGCATTCTTAATATACAGCATTTTTTCACACCTGTCTAAAACTTCTGCACAGTACTGTATATATTAAGGTCACCCAGTGCCCAGGGCAAAAATGCTCCTTTGTTGCCCGAGATTTCATCTGTAATCTATAGAGGAGTCCCTCCTTTAAGGTTGCATGTGGTTCCAAATGTCCCTAACCCCCCCCAAAAAAACCAATGAGTATGAGAGTTATTATCTGTGCAAGAAATATGGAGTTTGTAAAGTGAATACTTTGAAAGACAGAAAATATACCTCTTTCCAGTCTTGATGTACTTCTAAATCTTTTGATATAAGGTCATTTATAACATGCACCACAAAGAATGTTGCCATTTGATCCAATGTCTGTGTGGTCTACAATATGTGGGCCACATGGAACGCATGTTTCAGACTAGGATCAGTGAACACATTGCAAACATTAGAAAAGGGTTCCCTAACCATAGTGTTTGAAAACACTATGCATTATATCTATTATATAACAGATATCTGGAAGGAACCCTCTTCATGGCCATAGACAACTTTACCCCCAGTTGGAGGGGAAGTCACACTAGAAGGGAAATATCGAGATTAGAAACATGGTAGATTTATAGATTTATAGATACATTAAAGACATACTGTACATCCCATATGGGCTTAATGTTGAATGGGATGTAAACGTTTTCACTAATAATAGTTATTTTTGATCATCTAAATATGATTCTTTGTCTTAACCACTTGCTTACTGGGCACTTAAACCCCCTTCCTGCCCGGACCAATTTTCAGCTGTCAGCGCTGTCACTCTTTGAATGACAATTGCGTGGTCATGCTACAGTTTACCCACATGAAATTTATATCATTTTTTTTCACACAGATAGAGCTTTCTTTTGGTGGTATTTAATTGCTGCTGGGTTTTTTATTTTTTGCTAAATAAAACAAAAAGGGACCGAAATTTTGAAAAAAAAAAAAAAAAACTGTTTCATAGTTTGTTAAAAAATTTTGAAAACAGGTAATTTTTCTCCTTCACTGATGTGCGCTGATGAGGCTGCACCGATGGGCACTGATAGGCGGCACTGATAAGGTGGCACTGATAAGCACTGATGAGGTGGCACTGATAAGCAGCACTGATAGGTGACACTGATAGGCAGCACTGATCTGTGGCACTGATTATTGGTCATTGATAGGCATTGATTGGCAGCACTGGTGGGCATTGATGGGTGGCACTGTGGGCACTGGTAGGTGGCACTGGTGGGTACTGATAGGTGGCACTGGTAGGTGGCACAGTGGGTATTGGCAGGTGACACTGGTGGGTACAGCTGCGGCTTTCTGAGTGAGGGTGATCAGCTTTTTTTTCCCCTCACGCTGACAGCGTGAGGAAAAAGAAAATACAGATTACCGAGCTTTTGTTCACATCATGTGAACAGCCGTCATTGGCTGACAGCTGATCACGTGGTAAGGGCCCGGGATTGACTCGGATCTGTGATCAGCCGTGTCTCATAGACTCCATGGACGCCTTCCCGGCAACTAAGGCCCGCACTGCAGCCGTTTTTCGACTATAGCACGGGTGGCAAGTAGTTCATCATTTGTATTTTTATTTGTTTTGAATCTCTATGCTTTTCCCCGCTGCATATTGTTTCTGTTTGATGCCTGCAAATTGTGTTAGCTGCTGTTTGTATTTATGTTGTGCCCCAACGCAGGTATTTTTTTCTTTTTAATATATATATACCGTATCTTTATAGACCTGCAAGTAGGGAGTCATACACACAACCTGACTGGCTCTGTGCCGAGAAATGTTAACAGAGCTGCACATACACAGCTCCATTTACATTCTGGGGAGGATTGCAAACAGAGGTTGCCTGTTCGCCTTTTTTAGTTCCACTGTAATAAAAAATGTTTTTTATTATTGTATGAATTTTTGTTTTATATATAACTGGGGTTTAGCTTTATTATAAATACCACAGCCATGTAAACAACACATACACAGACATCTTCCATTGTGTTTTGGCTATAAAGACAAAAGAAAATAGTGTTTGTAATTATAGAAACTGGCCAGATGTTTTATATCTAATCTGCACTAAACAATGACAGCTGCCTCCTGTACTGTGCCAAAAGGGAAATCCTTCTCCAATGGAAGTCCTCAATACCACCCTAACCTTCGGCATGGGAGACAATGATAACCAATTTACAAATTGACATTTGCATGCAAAAATTGTATGCAAAAATTTTGCATAATTTGGGCACAATGGCTTGAGTGGATAGTCCCCCTTCCCCCCCTCCCGCAACTTGTATCCACTAGCTCTGTATATCAAGGTCATCTAATCTATTTATTTCTACTGTTTCATTATTTAAATTTAAGTTGACACTAAATTGTATTACACTATGTTCTGTATAATGTGTTAAACAACCAGACCAGAATCCAATTGTTAAAACTGTGTACTTGTTTATTTGTGTAAACAGTTAAGAAAATTGCATTATAAAAATAAACAACAGCTGGAATTTGACTGGTTACTACTAGCAATTCTCTTTTCCCCTTTTTATAAATAATACCTTACAAAGTTTATAAAAGTTTCAGTAAGTAGTACCTCATGAACTGTATCTGCAGTCCTTAACAATATGCTGGCCAATATGTTGCTCTCAGCAACAGGAAGGCTCCATGCTACACGTTTTGGAGTTGTTCAGTACTACTGTACATACAGTACCTTCTGGAAAGAGGTGGAAGATAAATCTTTCAAGCTAACCAATGTCAACTCGGGTATAGATAAATAAATTCAGCGCTAGCAAATATGTGAATAAGTGCAAAAAACAATAATTGACGCAATATCCGGCTAACGTTCCAACCAGTGACGCTGTTTCCTGTCTTCTGTGGAACGCACGCTATCACAGCGGCAATCGTAGAAACATTCTGAATGCCTGTTTGCAGCCTCTATTCTGTGAGTAGCGCTATTATGCGCGCCTGATTAATTTCCCTACGGTACTTCACCATGTTCTTTTCCTTCTATTTTTTGGGTGGAATATGATGTCCTCTATCCTCAAGCCTTTTTGCCATTGGCAACGATCCAGGTCCCATCCTATTTGCTTGTAGAAACTGCAACATTTCAGGTGACTGAGTGTATTCTATATAGGCTGAAGAGCTGAAAGCCTGCTATCGCTTACCAGTGGGATTTCTCTTAGGGAATGTGCACATCCATCCCGGATTATATCACTTTATGTGTGTTCGATATATTATTTTAATCACTTATTGCTAATGCTGACGCTATATCTTCTAGTTGCTTGCGTTTTTTTCATATATACAGACATATATATTTTTATATATTATATATTATATATTTTTTATTTCACTTGTTCTAGTATAGCAGGAAAAGAGGGGGGGACGAGAGCGCCCCCCCTCCTGAAATGTACCAGGCCACATGCCCTCAACATTGGGAAGGTGCTTTGGGGTAGCGACCCCTAAAGCACCTTGTCCCCATGTTGATGAAGACAAGGGCCTCATCCCCACAACCCTTGGCTGGTGGTTGTGGGGGTCTGCGGGCAGCAGGCTTATCGCAATCTGGAAACCCCCTTTAACAAGGGGACCCCCAGATCCTGCCCCCCCTGAGTGAAATGGTAATGGGGTTCAAAAGTACCCCTACCATTTCACAAAGTGTCAAAAATATTAAAAATGACAAGAGACAGTTTTTGACAATTCCTTTATTTAAAGTCTTCTTCTTTCCATCTTCTTCGGGTCTTCTTCCTTCCTTCCTCTTCCTATGACAATAACTTGCATATAAGCCTTTAAAATTAGCACTTTTGATTATTCATGTTCGAGTCCCATAGACTTTAACGGTGTTCGCGTGTTCAAACAAATTTTTTGCCTGTTCGCATGTTCTGGTGCAGGGAGGTGTTCGGCTCATCCCTACTATGCATTAAGGTGAAAAAACTTCTGACACTGACCGGGCCCCCAGCCCCCCTCCCGTTTTACTCACCTGAGCCCTTTGTTCCCTCGGCGGAGACGCGCTGGACCTCTCTGCCCGGGGTTCTCGGCTCTTGATTGGAAAGATTGATATCAACGCAGCCATTGGCTCCCACTGTTGTCAATCAAATCCAATGACGCATGCGCCGGGGGCAGGGCTGAGTCCGGCATTCTGTGTTTATGCACACAAATGCTGGACTCAGGAGCGTGCCCGCAAGGTAACCTCCAGGGAGAGTGCTTCTCCCAGGGAGTTTACCAATGCGGGGAGGAGCCGCGAGTGCCGTCAGGATTCCCAGAAGAGGATGATTGGGGCCACACTGTGCAAAACTAACTGCACAGTGGAGGTAAGTATAATATGTTTGTTATTTAAAAAAAAAAAGTGAAGGTTTACAACCACTTTAAAAAGCACTGTTTGTCTACGCAATGGTTCAGAAAGTAATGCAGCCAATGGAAAGGGAAAAAGTTAAGTTGCAGTGTTGGAGAGAGTAGGTGCAGAGGCACAAAGAATGAGCAGAGAGAAGTATTGGGGGGGGCAACCTGATACAAAATGAGAGATGCAAGAAACTAGGTACCATCTCAACAATAATGTGCAATTGGTTTCAATAGCTGAGATATTAATGGAACACCTAGTTGTGGAGTACCACATCTCTTCCCAGTTCCCATCTTTGAAGTGTATGCCAAGATCAGTTTCTCAGCTAGGGACATAGGTAGAGGGAGAAGCAAACAATGTGGATTTCATAGAGCTGTAGACCAAGGAGATAACATGGGAGGGTTGAGGATCAAGAGATGCCAAGATTGACCCAATAGCTACATTATCAAGAGTACCTAATATAGATGGTTGGCATACCCAGAAAATGTAGTTCAACATCTGGATCACAGTAAAGTGGAACATCATGGGGTTGACTTGGTTAAATTGATGATAGGCAACTCCTATCCTCATATTGATTAGTGGTTCCAAATTAATAATAACTACTGCAGTAGGGAACAGACACAAAAGATATGCTCAGCATCTTTCCAAATAACTGTTCTGCTTTATTATGACGCAATTGAAGGTTTTTATACACATGATTACGTAGGTATCACATTGATATTACAATTGTATGTTTATGGTAACAAGGGGCTTTACATAGGCAAACTAATTCTAATTAGGACTCAAAAGAATGTAAACATGTAATGAAAACATTATTAGTGCCGTGTGCACAGTGAGGGCAGTGTGCAATACATACAAAATAGAATACAATTATATAGAGAACTTACAAATTTCCATTACAGGGTAGATTAGAAGGGGTTGGATCTGCGGAGTTTGAACCATGCTGGAGGACTCTTGAAGAGAATGGTCCCGCTTGAGAGCAGAGGATTCCCCACAGCGCAGAGTCTAAGGGCCAGCTGGTATTTACAAAAGCTCCTGTTGATGGAGATAGGCTTCGCTGCATGCTCTCCTCAGTTTGTGACCCTCTGGATGTCTATAGGTTCATTAATGCTGCCATCAGTAAATTGATTAGTTATAGGGTTTCAAATGACATCAATTTGTGTACGTTTTGGTTCCATCTTTTCAGGTCATTCATTTTCTCTAAGGTTTTGAAATGTATTCTACTGATCAGTTCAGTAATAATCTCTTGTAGCAATGTTTTAAAAACCGGCAGCCACAGTCACTGTGAAATATGTCTATGCTGCTCTATCAGCTTCTTCTTCTAATTTTTAGAATCTAACCTACTACTGTCAGTGTTATCTCTTTTGTAGTGTGCAGTATCCAACAGTGAATGAGTTAACAATATTGCTCTGAAAGTTCAGGATCTGCTCATAACTGCTTTCTGGCCAGCCTGACTGGCCCACTGCCTTTTACAAAGCCCCCAAGATGTGATGGGAAATGAGCCAAACAGTGCTTTGAACTATTACACATGGTGTTTAATGTCAACCCCTTCTATTTGATAACTAGATAAAGCAGAGACTCTTTTTTGACACAAAATTAGAATGAAGAACTGAGACAGTGAAGCAGGGTGAAATGCAAGGCATTTTTATGTTCTGAAACAAATACTTTGTCAGTTAAGAATAAATATAAATTCTGCAACTTTACTATACTATATTATTATGCTTTGGCATATGAAGATTTCTTATGTATATGTTTCTTTTTTTAGAATAAACTTTCCTCTGAATTATACTCCTGAAGAAGCGGTCTCCCGCGAAACATGTAAAGTTCTTTACTGAGAAGAGAGTAGTCTATACCGTACCACGAAAGTCCAAGCTTGCCTCAAACTACCTAGTTGTTTTTTAAAAATAAATATAAATTCTTATTAGAATATTAAAAACTGCCAGGTAACTTCAGGTATACTCTCCAACTACCTACTGTATAATGCATTTTTGGTAAATACGCTGGAATGTATTTTACAGCATATTTTTCCATCTTAATAGCTGCTATAGGGTGTAGCCATGGGGCAGTTTGTACACCAGCCTTAGCATGCTTCCACCTGGGTTGGTAGGAGGACTCCAATTACATTTGGCTCACATGACTCTATTCAACAGGCTGATCAAGAGACTAGGAAAATAGAGTGTCCATACCCAAGCCTCCTGGGTAGAAGGGAGGGAAGCCTTAAAGATATGTTGATATAGAGTAAGTGCCCCCTCCCAGTTCACAACCCTTGGGGAGTATGCATAAATGTGGAGAATGTGGCATATGCCAATATGTTGAAAAGAATGATACTTTTTGAACAACAGATGGAATTAATCAGTTTTACATTGTCTTCTGTTATTTTCTCTATTGAAAACAAAGTGTATCAAATCAAATGTTCCTCTGAACTTCTATATATTGGCAAGATGAAACTAATAACATATGCTTTTATAAATGAACATCTATGTGATATAGCAAGGTGGTGCTGTTATTATATTGTGGGAAAAAGAATGTCAATGGATTAATGAACGTAACACCTGAACTCCAATAGGGATTGAATATAAATAACTGAAGCTAAGGGTATAACTTGTTGCAGAGTACAATTGCTGGGTGCAGCGGAGTTAATTCAGATTAGACGTTGTGGAGTAACAGGAACTGGCTTCTTTATTGGAACATAACCACACTAGCAAAAATGTCACTTCACATGGTAAGAAGAACACAGACAGGAAAAAGAAACCAACAAGTACAACACACCATAGAAAAATGCATAGCATATCATATCACTGAGCATTAGCGACATCTAGTGTCCTGTTTTTGAACTGCAGTCAATAGACTAAGCTGAAAGTTGTTGTATCTCCAACATAATTGTAAAAGTGGTCTGATGGTTATATGTTTGGTAGATGCAATGAATACAGAATTTCTGCGTTTTACCAGGGGTTGTTAGGTTAATAATCTTCACTGTATAAGCAAGGTACGAGGATGTCTTTGCAAACCCTGACAAAACTCCATGAGAAGTAATACATGTCAAGGTCTTCTGAGGAAATATAGCTGCGAGAGTGTGATATGGCAACCATGTTTGCTATTGGATATCATGTTTTGAAATGGCATTTACTAGTGATATCATGGATATTATATTGCAGGAACCTCCCCCATATGAACTGTCTGGATAGGATGTGAGCGTTGCGTGATTTATGTGGATAAGACCACTAGAGTAGACTTTCAGCGGTTCACGTTTGTGGATTAATAAAAGACGGAATGTGAATTAATTGCAGTAACTACTATCATTTATGCTTTTTGCCATGGAATAAGGCTGATTGTTCTGACCCCTGCTTGTACCATGTGTGGGTTCTATTGGGATTCCATAAAGCTGGATCCTTGATGTACATTGATAATAATGTACTGCCTGCTCTGAGGTAATTTGGAACTATTACTGACTACATATTGGCCAGAATAGAGTATATCTCAGAAAGTTACCAATAGTCGTTTTGGTCATTGAGTTTATCAACTGGATAACATCTACAGTGATTGCTATGCACAACATACTGTATATAAATTGCCAAGCTTTTTCTACCCTGTTACCACTTAAAGCCAGATTGGTGTATGCTCATATGTGTTACATCAGCTTTGGACTTATTTATTGAAGATAATACATGTAATTTAGCATCGGAAGGAATTTATATTGTTCCTGGGAGCTATTGTTTTGAGATTGTCTATTTTAAATTGGGTTGCAGTAGTATCCTAGATTGGTTTTAATGACTAACGCAGTGGACCAAGGTAAACTAAAAATGTTCATGTTGCCTTGCTGTAGACCAGTAGCCTCCAAATTGTGGCACTTTGCTGGCTTTTATCCGACTCTTGGGGCATTGTTTCTTCCACTGATATGAGGCACCATTCCCTTTACTGACACCAACAGTGGGGCATTATTCTTCCTGCTAAACCCAAAGATGGGGCATTATTCAATTCACTGACATCAATGATGGGGCACCATTCCTTCCATTGACATAAACAATGGGGAATGATTCCTCCCAATGATATTACTGATGGGGCACGGTTCCACCCATTGACAACAATGGGGCACTATTCCTCCTCCTACTGACCACAGGTGCTATGTCATTTTTTTACTCCCACTGACCACAATCCAGCCCCCCAAAAGTCTGAAGGACTATAAAGGTCCTATGCTTACATAGTTTGGAGACTCCCTGCTGTAGACTATTATACATTGCTGTACTGAATTGGGTAACATGCTTAACATGTCAGTTTTTATATTTGATAGCATGATTGCTGTACAAGTTTTCTCCAGCAATAGAACATCCACTAGATCATTTTCTAATGCACAAAGACCTATTAGAAAAGGTTAAGAATGTACTGCAAGTTCCATCTGCCACCACAATTGGTCTACGTAGTTCTTAATGGAACAGCTGTGTGAGTGTTAAATAGTTTGTCTACACCCTCTAATTGCCACTTTTGACGGTAAAGAAAGTTCAAATATAATAGCCTGACTGGATGGATTACCAGGTGAAAATAAATGGAAAAAAGCCTAAAAAAAAAGCTGAATGCAGGCACCATGTTGAGGAATTTGTAAATTTCAATACATTCTGAGTTTAGATGTGCTTTACATATCCACCCTAAAGAAAATCTGTATCATGCAGAGGCTGCCAATGCTGATCCCTCCCTGAAAATGTTTGTTCAAAGTGGAGGTAAATTAGGTATCTGGCGCTCCAGGTGGCAATGCCCTTAGTTTATAATAAAGTACATTTGATTAGTCAGTCTTTAGGTAAAAACAAAGTTGAACCACGGTAAGGGGGTGATTTAAGAACATGCAGCCGTCCTCAGTAACTCTGCAAAAACATATAAAAGAAACAAGGGGGGGGGGCTCCTATAAGTGTAGTATTAAAACAGTATCATTTATTGTACAAGATTAGATAGTCAGCACAACATCACACCAGAACCTCTTCCAGCTACACGGATCGCACAAGGAGCCTGTGGGACGCAATAGAACTGGCAGGACTACATACTTATTACTCCCACTTATATTTTTTAAGTGTTTTTTTTTATCTTGTGCAATAAATTATACTGTTTTAATACTATACTTAGAGGCACCCCCCCCCCCCTTGTGTCTTGCAAATGTTTGTTGTCTGCCTATCATGGTCATGTTGATCCTATAGTTTAAATACTTTTTGATTTTGGTTGCTGAGTGCTTACTTTGGAAGTCCTTGTATTTTTATCAGTATATAATTCTTATAAGTTTATGGTGAACTGAAACCAAAGCTCTAAAGGCATTTTTGTCTGTTCTTCAAACTGGTGCTTTGGATATAGGTCAGGTCAAAAGTTAAAAAGGATTTATTTGCATGTTTTAACCAAGATGCCCAATCCTCAACCCCTTCCCGCTGACCGCCTCCCAGTCCTTTAAGAGTTCTAAAAGCCGGAGGCGGAGGTGGGCATTTGGGTCATGTGACTGCTGTGATTGGCTGTCAAAGTGGTCACATGATTGGAAAGCTCTCAGGAGCTTACCGATCCCTGCTGGCTACCGTGCTGGAAGCGTACTCAGCATGGTTAAGTTGTAAACACGGGGCCAAGGGGTTAAAGCAGAACTCCCCCCTAAAGGAAATTCCCGTTTATGCCCCCTTCCCCCCTCCAAGATGGCTGTATAAGCAATTATTTCTCACAGTTCTCGGCTGCATTCCTGCAATTGGGAACTACCATGAAAGCTGGGATTGGGTCCAGCTATCACATGGTACAGAAAAGCAGTGCTTGGTGCTGTACCATGTGATCATTGTGACCAATTACACCAGATTTCAATGGCTGTACAAATAACAGCCAAATTTATTACTAGACACGTGATCGCTGTGATTGGTCACAGCGTTTACATGGTATCAGGGTGGAGCACTGCTGCTCGGTACCCGGATCCACTGTACACTGTATCCGGTGAACAGAGGTCACAGCCGCCCCAGGGCAAGCACGAGGCACACTTTTGGATGGAGGTATTTGTACAGCCTCCTAGATTGACGGTTGTCCCACCTGGCAGATTATATGCAATGGCAGGATGGGAAGCCGCCTGGTTGTTTATATGCAGTGGCCGGGCGGAAAGTGGTTAATCCCCTAGCAGCCTGAGTGCATATAGCTCTTGGTCCCATTCTCATCAGTAGTCTCATTGCAGGTTAAAAGCCTATTTTTTTTATATTTGCTTTAGTCCACTCCAGACTAAAGCCCACTTTATGGGTGTTTCTGTGAGGGGAGGTACAGCCAGCACTGAGTGCCCTTATTGTAGTTATACTATTATAGCTTTCTTTTTATAGCTTATTTTTTCTACAATTTCAGCACTGCAGGGCTGTGTGATAGAGCTTCCGTCTGCTAGTATACATATGGGGAACCGGCAGCTCTATTACACTGCCCAAACACTGCTGCTTGTTCAGTCATATTAGTGAAATAATAGTGAAAGACTTAACTTCATCTCAAAAATGTTGGTTTTCTCTTTACATTCTGTGGTCTCCAGTGGGGACATAGACAACAATAAAAACCTGAAAGAGCATCTAATCCTCCTCCACTCTATCCAAAATAAAAAATTATAAGAAAAAAATTTTGTCTTATACATATACCTTAAAGATGAACAGATGGACTCTTGGCAGATATAAAAGCCATTGCAGATTGAACCCACAGTGCTAAGTGAACTTTTACTATTATAAATAAACAATCAGGGCTGTTGGACCCAATGCTCAGCAACGCTGTCAGTTCATTAATTATATTTAAGTATCACTTAGTGCTACAGGGCTGTATGAACTATCTGCCAGGGCTGTGTATGTTTACAAGCAGCTGCAACAGACTGATCTGCTGTGCATGGCAGCATTGGTCTCTAGAGTGGACTCTGCTCCCAAAGCAGTGCTGTCACTCACAATTCTGTCTCCTTTCTAGCAGTCCATCTGGGTCACGCCCAGGTTGTGCCTTGCATGTGTCCAGTGAGCTGCACTGCGGTGTGATCTGTCACTGGCTGTGTCTACTGTACACAGCTGATGACAGATCCCTGTACTGGCCCGCTGCCGGTAAAATGTGAACACTGTGATCAATCACAGCAAATCACATGACAATTGTAAACATTGAATGGCTTCCCTTAATGCCATTCTTTGTGTACAATTGTGTTGGTAGCTGTGATTGGTCAAAGTGATCACATGGTACAGACATGGCCAATCATGGCCCATCTATATTATGTGATTAGCTGTGGCCAATCACAGCTAATCACAACAATACACACTAAATAAATCAATTTCATTCAGTAAAGAAAGGTTGCTGTATTGCTCTGGTTACATTGTGTTTAAAAAAATTGTAAAAAAAGAAGAAAATTTAATAATGTAAAAACATTTTTTTTTACATACTGTCACCAATATGGTGGAACCCAAGAGCCACCATGCAGTAAACAACTTGTCACACATAGAAATATACTTTAGGACCTCTGTGTGGCAACTCCTCTTTAGCGGGACCTAGCTGCTTTGGTTCTGGAAAAAAAAGCTCTGCTTCCATTAACCAGTTAGTGCTTCCTTTTCTGTTTCATATTTAAAGTCTTTTATTTTGTTTAAAAATAACAAACATGTTATACTTACCTGCTCTGTGCAGTGGCTTTGCACAGAGCAGCCCAGATCCTTCTCTTCTCATTCACTCCTGGCCCCTCCCTCCTGCCCCCACAGCAAACAGCTTGCTATGCGGGCACCCGAGCTGAGCTGCTGCTCTGTGTGTCCATTCAGACACAGAGCTGTGGCTTGGCCCCACCCACTCTCTCTCCTTATTGGCTCACTGACTTTGACAGCAGCGGAAGCCAATGGCACTCGCTGCTGTATCTCAGCCAATCAGGAGGGAAAGTCCCAGACAGCCGAGGTCCTTGTGCAACATCGCTTAATTGACACGTGGCTCAGGTAAGTATTAGGGGGGCTGAGAAGGGCTGCTACACACAGAAAGTTTTTTTTTTATCTTAATGCATAGAACACATTAAGATAAAAAAAAAACTTTTGCCTTTAGAACCACTTTAAGTCACAATTATGGAATGGTGGAGGCAGGCACAGATACAACATAGCTCCCATCTGCTGCCAACCACATTAAAAGGAAACCATTACTGTTTTGTGCTTTACATTTTTTTTTACGTATAAACATTTAATACATGACTAATGCTTTCCAAAGCACTTTTGGTTAGCCAAAAAGATAGCATAGCAGAAGTAGTTCCCTTTCAGACCCAGCTGTCTTTCAGTGAAAGTTTATCATTTAGCCATTGCTCTGGCACATCGAGTTCTCTGTAAAGTTTAACTTGATCTACTGCTCTTTATAAACAGGCTTTTTTCAGCATGTTGTAGCTATAGGTTGGGAGGACAAAGCAGGGAGCCCAGAGCACCACCTCCTGGCCATATAAAATAACACATAAAATTCTCATGCCATATTATACATTTCTAGGTTTAAAAAAAAAAAGAAAAAAATATTACCATTTAAAATTTTTTAGTCCTAACCATAATGCCATATCATAAAACCCACTATACATATATTTGTAAGGTTAAATTAAGACACTAGTCCATCTAGCTCTGGTACAATGTTTTTGTTGACATAAAAGGACAAAAAGGAAACCAAATAACAAATTCCATGCAGGGCATATGGGCATGGAGCATAAGACCGAAGATCATTCAAATATTCAAAATAAAATGTGTTACAAAGGTATAAAATATAGACTAACACTGATCCTCAGGCCGAGGCTAGGGGTCCGTGCAGTATGTACGAGCCTATAGACCCAGGGGCTAAGGTAGGTAAGGGGGAGCGGAGCTGTCTGCAATAATGGGGAAAAATAAAGAGAAAAAAAAAGGGACACACACACACACACACACAACAGGGGGGGGGGGGGGGTGAGTGGAGAGCAGAGCAGCAGGCAAGAGGCCCAGAAATGGAATGAGTAAGGGGGGGGGCAAAGAGGAAGACGGAAGGAAAAATAAAGGTCCCTCAGGCTGGAGATGGGGTCAAATTAGTTTCAGAGTTCTAGACTGTTCGGGTGCAAAGTGGGGCATGCATAGGACCACCACGGGGCCCATACCTTAAGAAATTTGGCATGGGATACTGGACATATTTTCTTGAATCATGAGGGTCGTCAAGGTATTTTTAACCTCCAGAAATGAAACAGAGGACTTTTACCAGGCCCTTGCTATTGTGCGTTTAGCTGTGATGAATAGGTATGTGGTTCGTTTCTGCTGGCGAGAGAAGAGGCCTGGGATCGGGCAATGGAGCATTGCAAATTTGGGGTCCTTGTAAAATGGTACGTGAAAGAGGGAGGATAGGAGACCGAAGACCCTTGACCAGAATCCCACAAGACGGGAGCAATACCACCATATAAGTATTCCATCTCCTTGCTGACTACACCCCCGGAACCAACCATCACGGCAGGATAGATTTGACTTGGCGATGTGGGCTGGGACCCAGTATCAGCGCAGGAGAACCTTATAGGCTGTCTCCAACATGGCTGTTAAAAAGAGCATTTTGCTATGCTGGACCAGGCCTTTTCCAGTCTGCAGGGTGCCATGCTGGAGGGTGTGTTCAAAGGCAGTAATTTGATATAGGAAGGAGTCAAGACGTCGGAGGGATGTTATCCAGTGTCGCAGCTGAATGCAACAAAAGAATGTGGCTGGTGGAGCAGGAATGAGTTTGCCAGAGTACTGTATTGTGTCCCATAGTTTCAAACTATGTGTCATGAGGGGGCTAACAAAAGGAGGCCGCATTTTAGGGGGTAGCCATAGTAAGGCAGAGACAGGGACTGGCACGCAGTTAGGCACCTCCAGGAGAACCCAGAGGGGGGTGTCAGACGTAGCATGGAGCATGGAGAGTTGGGAAATTTGGGCTGCTTGATAGTATTTTGCAATGTCTGGATCGCCCAGCCCGCCCCGCAACCTATGAGCACAGTCCATCTAGTTCAACCTGTGTGAGTGTCAGTTTATGTCAATAATAAATCCCATATCCCTGTATTTTGTGATTGTTAAGATGCTCATCTAATAGTTTTTTTTTAAACTATTGACACTCCCTGCTGAAATCACTGCTTGTGGAAGGGAGTTACGCATCCTTACCGCTCTGACAGTAAAGAACCCCCTACACAGTTTAAGGTTAAACCACTTCTCTTACAGTTTAATAAATGGCCACATGTCTTTTTAAACTCCCTGCCACTGAAAAGTTTTTTCCTTATGCTAGAATCACCAATAAGGTATTTGTATATCACTATATATGTTTATAGCAGAAGTATGTATTTTTATATTTGTAAAAAATTGTTAGTAGGCAATAGTTAAGATCTAAACAGCTCTGTCAGAGCGTGGCCAGGATCGGCATGTGAGCAGCTGCTTTTCACAGAGCTCCTGCTGGTTACCCCGATTTGATCCTGTTCCTGATGCAGCAGCATTGTTCACCCGGACACCTGATGGCTCCAGCACCTTTAGTGGCCCTTCTGACACACCAGGCTCAGTCAGCTCTATGATGGTCACTCAGAAAAGCAAGGAGGACACGCCATGCATGGAGCTCCAACATGGTGCCGCAGCGAGCCTCCCACAACGCGGACCGCGTGGCACAGAGAAGCCCAAGGAATCAGTGAGTTAAACGACCGAGGCTCCTAAGTCCACTTCTGGGGATCACCCTAAAGATATGCGCTATTATGTGCAGAAACTGGCCGGCCTGTCTGTTCTTATGGACACGGCTGAGGCGAGGGAAGTGCCTGAGAGAGAGGCCGCAGAGTGGGAGGAGATGGAGGGGGATCTGACAATGCACGCTAATGCAGACCTGTCAGTGACACAGGCAGCAGAGACAGAGGAAGGTGAAGATAGTGGGGAAGAGGAGGCTACACAGCCGACCCTAGCAGAGATCCTGAGAGCAGTTAGTGCACTGCCTTGGTGAACACATTACAAGAGCGCTTTGGTGGGTTAAAGGAGCAACCATCTTTCCACAAAGACTGGGGGTCTCTTCCCTCCACCTTCTCAGGGAGACCCACAATATGCACATTGTTGCACCACTGTCTATTTTCAAGGTCATCAGCATGCAGATGAACACTTTTAACCATCCTGGTGTTGGACTGTAACTCTCTAATCAGTGAGGGAAGCTTGTCCTCTATATCACTGATCCTGCTTTCAGCAGCAGTAGTTCTTTCTCTGATAAGACAAGATCTGCAAAAGATCAGAAAAAAATTTTTGTGCTTCTCGAAATCCCATTAATCATTGTCACGTATAGACTTGTGCCTTTGTTCAGTTACAGCCACCCGGTATGTGTCAGAGATTAAATATGCTCTTAGAGGGATCTCTGATCATTTATCATTTTCATTTCTGGAAGTTCGTCCCCCTTCAACTTCGACCAGGGCCCCCTGGAAATTGAATGCCTTTTGGCTCAATTTATTTTCATCCCAAGCCCAGATAGAAACGAAGATTACTGACTTTTGGCAAAATCATGTAGGTCATCCGGATGTGGGGATGGTATGAGAGACTTCTAAGGCCTTTCTTCTGGGACTTTTTATTGGGGAGATTACTGCAATTAAGCAGGCATCTAATGCACAAAGAGAGGGGGTGGAGCAGTTGGTAGATAAACGTAGGGAAGCATGGTTATCGGCCAAGGAAGCACTGTGTGGTATTACCTCCTCTCCAGCAGAGTGGAAACACTTTTTTAACAAGCAGGCATTCTAAGAGGAGGGTGAATATACTGGTCGCCTTTTAGCCAAAATTGCCCACCAGGTGTCCCTCTCCATTGGTGCCTTGAGGACGCACATCGGAACAATCACAAACTCTCCAGACACTATTATGTCTGTACTTGTGTCATATTACACCAACTTATATCAGTCTAAATGAACTTATACAGAAGAATCATTGCACACATATCTTGGAGAGGTTGATTTACCCACTTTTGTCTGATACAGCTAGACACCAACTGGATGCTCCTCTCACCTTGGAGGAGCTGCAGGTGGTGACCGGGATGTTCCCTAACTCAAACGCACCAGAGGAAGATGGCATTCCAGCCAAGGTGTTTAACCACTGGGCACTTCAACCCCCTTCCTAACCAGACCAATTTTCAGCTTTCGGTGCTCTCACACTTTGAATGACAATTACTCATGCAACACTGTACCCATATGAAATTTTTGTCCTTTTTTTCACACAAATATAGCTTTCTTTTGGTGGTATTTAATCATCACTGGGTTTTTAAATCAAATCACTGCGTTATAAATCAAAAAATTTGGTAAAAAAAAATAAAATAAATTAATTTGTTTCTGTAAAAATTTATTGCAGAGTATTGGAGTGTTGCAGAGTAATGCAGAGTATTGACACTGAGCAGCGCTGTGGGCACTACACATGCAGCCCACAGTGCTGCTGCAATCTCTCCCCTCACTCTGTACCGATCGGTACAGAGAGGGGAGGGAAGAACCGGCGTCATTACGTGACGCCGGTTTGTTTACAAGTGAGCGATCCGTCATTTGTTGGAACGATCAAGTGGTAAACGGCCGCTATTTACCCTGATCTGTCACGGATGTTCCCGGGTGCGCGCGGGAGCACCATTCTGGAAGGACGGACGTCCACCCAGAATAAGCCAACCGCGCTGTAGCCGTCTTTCGGCTATGGCCCGGTCGGCAAGTGGTTAAACAATATGCTGAGTAAGATACTACAAGTATGGTCCAGAGGCAGAATCATCCCCTATGACACTTTAAAAAATGATTTCCAACTCCCCCCAAAAATGTTCTTCCGTTATCTGCAACTGCGGCATGCAGCACAGGCCCAATATCCAGTGGGTGTCACTTTGCAGTCACATGGGGTTGAGAGGCTTCTAATCTCAAAAAATATAGATCGAATCCTATCCTCCCTATATACTCAGATACTGAGTGAGGAGCAGACTGGAGAAACGGGACTGTATGATAAATGGAAGGCGGATATACCTGACCTTGCTCCCGATGATTGGGAGGAGGGTTTGCAACAGTAAATCCCCCTTATGATTTCGGCAAGGGATAGATATATTCAGCTCAAATTCATTCATAGAACATACTACACGCCGCAGAGACTGTCTAGAATATACCCAACACAAACGGACAGATGTCCGAAATGCACTAGGGAACTGGGTACCTTTATTCATGTGGTCTGGTCGTGCCCGGTTATACAAAAGTTTTGGTCAGATGTGGTGGAGGTTATTAACTCAGTGGGTAACCTGAATGTACAAAGGAACTCGATTGTTTTGCTTCTTGGAGTATGTGACAACCTTATACTTAGTGTGCACAAAAGATTGTTTGTTTTTTATACCTCATTTTATGCCAGGAAAACTATTCTCCTTAAATGGAAGCAACCTGATCCTCCCACGGTATCCCAATGGAAGGCCCTGATAGACTCCATATTACCACTTTATAAACTTACATATATTAACCGTAAATGCCCCAAGAAGTTCTCCAAGATTTGGGGAGCATGGTCCAAACAATAGAGATGCCCTTGAGTAACTTGTGGAACACGGGATGTACTTGTCCCGGGAATGCCCTCTCCCCCTTCCCTCTCTCCCCCCCCCCTCCCTTGTCCCTCTTCCTCCCCTTCCTATGGGTTTCCCCTGTCCCTTCCTCTGCGCCCCCCCCCCCCACCAGTGCTCTGATCCTTCAGAATTTACTAAGAGAATACCCTGACAGCTAGATATTACAAAAATTGTTTGAGAGTTTACAAATGCTGTAGAGGTTAGCACTGACAACTCTGTATAGCTGATGGAATCTGGTTTACCCCTGATGTGATTGTCTATAGAAAAATATTACTAGGAATACAAGGCTTATAAAAAGGTCTGTAACTTTATGACTTGACAATATGTGTTTGACTAGATATATATTTTGATATGTAGCAACATTATGTTCTTTGTACATATGTTTTGTATGTTTGAATTCTCTCCTTCAGGAGACAAATAAAAACTTTTCTGTTAAAAACAAAAAAACAATATGCTGAGCTTCTGTTACCTAAACTGTTAGAAGTGTTCAACGAGGCTAAAAAAGTATGTGTCTTCCACCTTCTATGACCAAAGCCAATATAGTCTTGCTATTGAAACCTGGCAAAGTCCCCTTAGACCCTGGCTAATATAGGCCTATATCCCTTTTACGAACCAATGTGAAGATACTGGCAAAGGTTTTGGCCATACAAATAAAGTAATATCCTCCATTATCCACTCTGATCAAGTGGGGTTTATGCCTCAGAAGTCTTTTCGTTAATATACAATCCAGGGCTGATAATATAGACGATATGGGCATTGAGAGATAGCAAAGCCCCAAGGCCTTTGACAGTATTGAGTGGTCTTATTTATGGGCCATCTTGCACAAATTTGGATTTGGGAAGGCTTTATTTCGTGGGTCAAACTATTATATAACTCCCCTAAAACTGCTATTAGAGAAGCAGGAAGAGTATTTCCGCACTTTAGCTTATATAGGTGCACTAGGCAGGGGTGCCCACTGTCTCATTTTCTTTTTGCTCTAGCCATAAAACCACTCATGCTCATATTCGTTCCAACTCTAATATCCAAGGTTTGTGGTTTGGGGAGCTTCATGGAAAAACTGATGCTATATGGGGACACCATGCTACTTTTGGGAGACGCATCGTCATTCCTGTAGGAGGCTGTGGAGATTGTCCACACATTAGGCCACTACTCAGGATTAGTGATAAGCTGGACTAAGTCTTCCCTTATGTTATTAGATGGTAAACCGGACCCTCAGATGGTGACCTTACTTGATAGCCCGGTATCCACTGAATTACGGTATTTAGGCATACAAGTTACACCAAACCCCCTAAAGTATATTACATTAAAATTAACTCCTTTGCTAAACCATTGCCACGATCAGATTAAGATATGGTCCAGATTGAAACTTTCTCCGGTGGATAGAATCAACTTGATCCTAATGCCACAGATTCTATATGTGCTCCACAATTCTCTGATGGTTATTCCGCTGAAGCAGTTTTGTATCATTAATTCCATTTTCAGGTCCCTTATTTGGCACAATACAACTGCCAGAGTGAGACTGGAACAATTTCAGTGCCCTAAGGAAGCAGGTGGGATGGCACTTCCAAACCCATGGTTATACTATCTAGCCTCTCAACTACAGCATATAGCTAGGGCCATAAGCCCAGGGGGATCTCCAGAGTTGAATTTAGTTGATTCTACTGCGCAGCTGCTCAGCTTTACAATTGGGGGGGGGGGGGTTGCTGAAGGCCAAGAAGCACTGCATTTTTCTAAGTCAAACAAGCTATATACCACTTATGACCTGATGCAAAAAATATGGAACAAGGTCAGAACATTACAGCATGTAGAGGGGTTTACCAGGTTTAGCCCTATATGGGATAACAAGGGGTATTTGGAGTTGAAAAAAATTGCAATATGGCTTAAAATGGAAACTATACGGGGTTAAAAAAAATGCGACAATTGACAGAACCCCCCACACAGTGAAGGAGTGGCTGACTCAGATGGGGGACACTATTAGGTTGTAAAAATGTATCTACCAACACAGGGGCAGTGGTAGAAAATTCAAAAAAGTTTGGGCACCATGGCTGTATGTTCCTGGCTTAGCTCTGGTAGATCTAATCATGGACCGCCTATGATTAGAATGGTATCGTAATCGGCTGTGTGGGTTTTATATACTGGATTTTAATGTTTACTTGTTGATTTATGTTTGGATGCTTATTGTAGAATCTGAGTTCCATGAGGGTGATGTGTGCATAGGTGATGGCTATGTTCATGTATGTAAAAAAGGTACTGGAATTGTGTACTGCTTTCTTTTTTAATTACCTTTTAAATAGTTTTTTCTTGAGATAAAAAAAAACAAAAACACAGCTTTGTCATTATCAACTACAGAATTGTTTACTGTTGGACAGGAATCATTCATACATATCACTCCTACAAAGCTATACTGCCTGTTTGTCATGCATCTTGGAAAAAAAATTACCTATCAATGTGTGGTAAATGAAACAAAGGTGGTGTGAAACCAGACTTTATGTAGAGTTAGGAGGTATCAGATAGCATCTGCAGTACAGCTAACAATTGAAGAACAACACTGATGGCACCATTGCAATGGAAATGTATAGAACATATATTTTTGGGAAAAAAATATACTTATATGATGTTACTCTTGCCCATTTGTGCTCTTTAATGCCCCCTTCATCTTCTTACCTATAATACCAAAACTCACACACAGACTTTGAGCTAACCCCAGCTGTGCTGTTTTAACATTTTTAGTACAGGTGACCTGTTCAAGGAGGAAGAAGGTAAGTCCATTCAGTTCTAAGGAAACCAGCCAAGTATTGTATACGAATTAGTGAGCAGGTTGCTGACACTATGGAAATTGTGAATGCTACTGTAGAGTCCGAAGTAGTATATACACAGGCAGGAGTTTGCGTCGTAAATCTAGTGTTGTATTCTGAAATATGAGATGGATGAGGGAAAGCACATGAAAATACTTTATTGAAGCTATAGTTATCCCTTTAATTATCAGTGGTTGTAATAATGTGCTCGTGCCATGGTTTACCTAACATTTTTACAAAGTATTCCTATAATTAAAGCAATTTATGTGCGCTTGAAATTAAACTGGGTATTTTTTACCTTCATTAACTGATTAATTTTATTTTCTTTCACTTTTAGACTATTTTTTTATCCACAAGGAAAGCCAAATACTGTGTAACAATAGCAGCACCATGAGCAAGAAAGCACAATTAAAACCAGTTTGTTGGCTCAATCCCTTAGTTGAAAAAGCTGCTCAGAGGGCGATGAAACCATATAAGTACATGTTGTGATACAGTCTGAACTGTGGTCTTTGCTCTAGAAAAACACAAACAGACTTTACAATAGATCACACATAGAGGTTTGAAAATGTCATCAATAACCATCATATTCCATGTGGCTCAGAGTTGTCATATATTTTCCATTTTCTATCCAATGAAAGGAAAGAAGAAAATCTACTGTTTATAACAGGGCCTATTCACACCTTCACAAAGAATTTACCGGTATTGGAAAAAAGTCAGGGATGTTTTTAGAGTTATTCCAAGACATCATGGAGTGAACAAAGCAAAGGCAGGCCATAGATGGTGCAAATGTCTGCTGCAACCATGGGTTGCAGGAAAGAAATTTGCATGGTTCCTCCCATCAACACAGACAGTGCTGACAGGGGAATCGCTCCTGCCGAGCAACTGTTTGCTCCTGGCGGGGGTAGCCGTCCCTACGAGAAGACGGAGATTATTGCTATGGATAAATAATGTTGCGTTAGGTGTAACCAGAAACCAAAACAAAAGAAGTGAGTCTATGAGTCACCAAAGTGACATAGATGTGAACAAGTATCTTGATTGTTGATACACCAACAGAAATCTTCCACCATGTGATAAACCACCACCAATGAAGGATGTACTCTTACCAGAGAGAAATGGCCACCTGTTACAGGGGGGTCAAAGAAGGCTTTGGGATCTCAAAGGATAAAAATGCCACAATAGTGGCATGGAGTCCCCAGGAGAAGAAGTTGTAGTGACAAAACCGGTCAGGCTGACCACCTGTTACCCCTTGTAACAGGTGGTCATTGCTCTCTGGTAAGAGTACATTGTTCATTGGTGGTGGTTTATCACATGGTGGAAGATTCCTGTTGGTGTTTCAACAATCAAGATACGTGTTCACATCTATGTCACTTTGGTGACTCAGACTCACTTTTTTTGTTTTGGTTTCTGGTTACACTTAGTGGAACATTATTTATCCATTTCTATTTTTGTGACGATATATCACTAGAGTGTTGCAGCTTTATTTACATTGTTATCACAAGCGCAGTTTATTTTTTGTTTTAAAAAATAAATCGCAAGTGAATCTGGCAGGTTGGTTGTACTCAAGTTGATCAGTTCAGCCTACCCATGTTTGAATTTCGCCTGGCTCCTTGGACCTCTATGGCTGGAATAAGTAATGTGGTCAGAAATGCGAGTTGTTTTTAAGAGCACACCTGTCTTGAAAGGAACACAAAACCATTACTGACCTCCGGACCATGCTAATTTCCTGGCTGTCATGCTACTACAATGGCTGCAATGCTTTAAGTTACAACCCTAAAAATACCCCTGACTACTATGAACAACTCTGAAAAGAATGCCGATTTCAGAAGCAAATCAGTAATAGAAGCCTTTTTTTCTCTTAATACAGGTTTCCTTTAACCACTTCAGCCATGAAAGGTTTTACCACCTTAATGACCAGAGCATTTTTTGTGGTATTGGCACTGCGTCACTTTAACTGACAATTGCGAGGTCATGCGATGCTGTACCCAAACAAAATTGACGTCCTTTTTTCCCCACACATAGAGCTTTCTTTTGGTGGTATTTGATCACCTCTTTTTTTGTTTATAGTGCAAAAAAAAATGCAGACCGACAATTTTGAAAAAAAAAAAAAATATATTTTTTACTTTTTGCTATAATAAATATCCCCAAAAAATATATAAAAAACCTAAATTTATTCCTGATTTTAGGCGGTGATCTGAGATTTTTATCAGTACTGCGACATTGCGGCGGACAGATCGGACACTTTTGACACTATTTTGGGAGCAATGACATACAGCGATCGGTGCTAAAAATAGCCACTGATTACTGTGCAAATGTCAGTGGCGGGGAAGGGGTTAAACACTAGGGGGCTTAGTGGCTAACCCCTTCCCTGGTGGTTAACTGTGTTCCCTCAGTGTGTTCTAACTGTAGGGGGATGGGCTACAACTGTTTGGCCTTTTTCTAGATTATAGCAGAGTTCTCCTTTACACAAGTTTAACAAAAAGACCCTTTCTCTTGCTAGCCAATTACAAGCATATGTATCGTTTGGAAACCATCACTGTATTATTTGGCTTCAATATGAAAGCTGACAGAAATAAAAATAGGCCTCTTTGAATGTTACATGTCAGTCCTCTGAAGGTAGGATTCTCACCTGAGAAACCTTCATTACTTTCCTTTTATATATATATATGGCAAAGTCATGAGACAAATAGATTAAGGCCGTAGTAATAAACGGTTGCTGGACCAGCTTCAATGGATAGGAAAGGATTGCAGAACTGATAAACTGAAGAAGGACTTTTGCTTAACAGTGGATATTCAGGTCCCACTGCTCCCAGGATGGTCCAGCTGTCTGGATTTATTGGACTTTGTCCAAATGACATAGAAGGAAACTAAAACTCACCAAAACAATCAGCATTGGCTCCCCCTTTCTCCAAGAATCCAAACCAACACATTACAATTCTCTTTCATAGAGGTGAAAAATCCTCTGTTATGCAAAAGCTATAAGCCAATCTCCCTGATTAGTTTGGGAATAAAAACATATATATTTAGGAATATATATATATATATATATATATATATATATATATATATTTGGGAATAAATATATATAAATATACAGTGGAACCTTGGTTTACAAGTAACGGTTAACAAGCGTTTTGAAAGACGAGCAACTTTAAAAAAAAAAAAAAAATCCTGACTTGGTTTGCGAATGTTGTCTCGCAAAACGAGCAGGATTCAAGCCAATGGGGTGTGCAGTACTGCATTTGGGCAGAGGTTCGGGGGCACCAGTGACACTCGGAGCTGTTTGGAAATACTCAGTTCCCGAGAACTAAGGGTTCCCGAATTCAGCCGAGCTGTCCTCGAGGATTTCCGAGGCTCTCTGGCGCCCCCCACCTCTGGCCACATGCGGTATTGCATGCAACAGAAGTCAATGTGGAGCGAATGTGGAATGAATTATCTTAGTTTCTCCGTTTTTATTCTGGTGGCATACAGAGCCAAAATAGAGAATGGAGTTAGACTGCGCTAAGGTGATATTAATTAGTAAATCCTGTCCTGGTTCTATCCAATTGATAAATCGCAACATAAAACAGTGAAAGAAAGACAGCACTGTGCCCAGGAGTACAGTCGTGCTAAAAAGATTGCATACCCTGGCAGAAATAGTGAAATTTTGGCATTAAATACTGAAAGGATGACTGATCATGCCAAAAAAATGGTCTTTTATTTAAGGACAGCAATCACATGAAGCCATTTATTATCACAGTTTTTGGATCCTTTTTAAATCATAAATAACAGAAATCACCCAAATGGCCCTGATAAGAAGTTAACATACCCTGGAATGTTTGGCCTTGGTACAGACACAGAAGGTGGCGCACACACAGGTTAAAATGGCAATTAAAGGTTAATTTCCCACATTTGTGGCTTTTTAAATCACAATTAGTGTCTGTGTATAGTCAGTTTGTTAGGTGTCACACGGATGCACTAAGCAGGCTAGACACTGAGCCATGAGGAGGTACAAAATAACAGTCAAAAGACCTGCGTAACAAGGTAATGAAACTTTACAAAGATGCAAAAGGATATAAAAAGATATCCAAAGCCTTGAATATGCCAGTCAGTACAGTTTAATCACCAAAAGCCAAGGTCAGGTAGACCAAGAAAGATTAAACTTTATGTTAAACTAATCAATCCTAAAAAAGCAAAAAACGCAATCCTATAATCTCTCTCCAATAGTTTCTAATGTGATAAAAATTCTATCTATATGATATAAAAAAAAATTTAAACTAAAATAAGTGTATTGTGATGTGTGACCACACCAAGTGTTAAAGAGTGGGTAACTAAACACACATAAACATCCACTGAGTCTGTGTATATCTATATTCAACCAAAGAACAAACACAAAATTCAAAGTCCATAAAAGTGTCCCAAAATATAGCACCAACATTTTTTTTTGGGTGTCAAAAAATGGAAAAAAAAATATTAAGTAACAAAAAAATATATAAACGAGTAACAAAAGAAAAAGTTCAGCCGAACTTTGTTCACTTCCACAAGTGTAAATAGATTCTTCATGTAATGTATCCCCTACCGCTTATGATCTAAATCACACATTGACGTTAGTGGCTGGTGATAAGAAACCAGCAAACACGTATTCTCCCTGAGGCTCGGTTCACACTGGATGCCGATGTGGCTCCCAACAGAGGGTCCTGCGTGTCCTGGTTCACCGTTTCAGGCCTGATTTCAGCCTGAATTTCTCCATAGAGAGCTGGTCACATTATCCTGCTATTGGGAATTGGATGCGGGGATCCTTCATGCAATTCGCAATAGTGTGAACCCGGCCTTAGCGGGGTGTAATAGTGTGCAGATCCGTGATGGACGGTCTTAGATCTCCTAAGTTTCAGACAAGCTTGACATCCAACAGGTGATTTCTTTTCAACAAAGGTGTAATGGTCTGCAACATTAAAAACAGCCACTCCCGACCTTCGCATTTATACAATCGATCTCTAATAAAATCGGGAATAAAAGAAAAGCATAGCAAAGCATAAAATCCTGTTAAAGGTCCCTTATTTATTTAAACCACGTAGCACTCACATTTAAAAATGTCTACTGACGCTGGTAAAACAGGCAAAGGTTATATATGTCGAACTCGGATCT
Source organism: Lithobates clamitans (assembly GCA_037952925.1). Taxonomy (NCBI): domain Eukaryota; kingdom Metazoa; phylum Chordata; class Amphibia; order Anura; family Ranidae; genus Lithobates; species Lithobates clamitans. The sequence goes on from JBBGZY010000906.1 coordinate 2,358,700, forward strand.
CACGAGTGGACATCCAATGTAGCGTGATAACAATGTCTCCAACAGAGCCAAAAGTATGAAGATTGTGCCTGTGTCCAAATATATATGGGCCTAATTGTGTGTTTATTCCAGTCTGATGTTTGTACCACTAAGTGGCCAATATTCTAATATTTGCACTTTATCCAAGTCCTGAACAAGCGGAGTCTGTAAATTGCATTCACATAGGTTTATAGGCTCCATCATCCATCTATTGCACACTTTATATCTTATTTCTGTTCTGTTGTGAACAGTAACTTTCTGTACATATACATTTTCATGGATACAAGTCATTGTAAATTGTATTTGGATTAGTTTATAAAGCTTTGAAACATTTTATATAGCAATTTCCTCAGTGCTACATTTAAAGTCCCTGGTTCCTATACAATTACTTTGTCTGAAGAATGGTAGCATCCGAGGAATTGAACTAGTTTTGCAATTATGCTATTCCACTCCTTCCTACTATATGTTACAAAAGTGGCAGACACCTTGAGCTGATTTGATTATATTGCTGATCTATGTACACTTCAGAATGTCTCATTTTTGTACTAAAGGCTGGGAAAGTTTTTCCTGAGAAAAATTCAACAAGATTTTAAAAGGTGATAACAGAGAAGAAGTTGAGGTCATCACATTAATGTTCAGATTGAAAAACTCCTAGAAAGGAAATCTGTTCTTTTTTGGCTGGATTTATTTTTATATAAATTATTTTTTAAGAGGAAAACAAAAGTAACATCTGTTCAATTTGTGAACGTACATGAAGATAGTAACGCACAAATATATTTGTCAGATTACCAATCAAAATGTTAACAGTATTTTTTGATGTATATTGACACTCAAACTGTTCTTTTTCGGGTTTATGTATTCAAATTTTTCCCAGTACTCATAAGATGTCCACAATTTAGACAGTATCAGGAAAAACATTAACATATAACAAAATCCTTTTGGAGAGAAGTAAAGTAGCTGCTACATACTGGGTTTGCCTGTTAACCACTTTACTACCGTGCTACAGCCGAAAGATGGCTACAGCGGTGCTCTCTCATTTTGGGAGAGCGTCCAAGGATGTCCTTCCCAGAACTTGCCTCCCGCACACCCCCTGGGGTGCACATAAGGCTTGCTCTGTGATTGTTGTGTTCTTCGGACACAGCTGGTCACAAATTGAGGTAAAGAGCTAATCACAACAGTCCTTTATCTTGTGATCAGCTGTGTCCAATTGCAGCTAAATTACATGTAAACAGACCTGCCCATTATCAGCAGTCTGTTCCTCACACACACTGTGACTATGTGAGGAAAGGATTGCCGATAAGCTGCAAGCCTGTTAGTAGATTGTTTACACTGATAATGAGAGCACTGATCATCAGTGCCCTGATAAGTGCAGCTTATCAGTGCAGGTTATCTCTGCAGCTCATCAGTGTCCATCAGTGCAGCCTCAGCAGTGTGGCTTATCAGTACCACCTCAGGAGTGCACATAAGTGAAGAAGAAAAATTACTTACTTGTAAAATTGTTAAATGGCATTTGAGAAAGGAGGCTACGCCTCCGAAACATGTCATGTGACTTAGGCAACCCGTATGTCGCTTCTCCATACCACAGGTCGCATCGGAACTGGTCTTTCTCAATCAGTCCAGGAGGCTGTCTAACAGAGCCGCTCTAAGTAGCCGACAGTGGGTCTCTCCTACATCCGCTCCTCTGAAAATCCTGTCAGGACGGCTGTGCAGCAACATCACACACACACACACACACACACACACACACACACACACACACGACTCTGCTGCACTCGGATGGATTGTTTGTTGTGCAGCTTCTTGTAGACACAATACAGCTCTCTGTGGCGATTCATGGATGCAGTTTTACACCGGGATCATGTAAGCGTAACATTTTTGCTTTAGGGTAATTTATTAAAAGTTTTATTGCACTAGGTTGTGCTTCCCTCTCTTTTGTTTTAGTACATAACTTCAAATAGGTGTTTAATTTAATGTCTTACCTTCTGGAGTTGGATATTGCTTCTCCTACTATCAGGGCTCATTGTGTTCTCTGTAAAGGATTTACACTGCTGATTTTCTGAATACCCAGTCCATTGTCTGAAGATGCGCTATATTATTAATACTTCATCATTGGTTGCAAAAGAACCCACCCTCAAACAGATTACTTGGTAGAACCAGTTTGGTTACAGTTACAGCTTCAAAGTCTTCTGCAGTTAGTTTCTACAGGCTTTGTATATCTGAAGCCTGCAGTTTTGCGTGTTCTTACAACGTATATAAAATTGGTGTAGCTCTCAGGTTGGGTGAAGACTATTGGTTAACAACAATTTTTAAGTCGTGCCACAGATATTTATTTTGATTAAATCCTGGACTTTTTCAAGACATTCAGCACCTTGGCTTCACTGTAGAGTCATCATCAATGAAAGCATGAAACTTTGCCAGCCTCAGGTCTCTTTTGAAATTGAAATTGCTCTGTATTTAGCTCCGTTCTGCTTGCTTTCAATCCAGACCAGGTCTCCAGAACCCCCACCCCCCATTTTTTCTAGAAGCCAACTCTAGTAATGCTTCTCTAAAACTTTGTCCAGAAACCATTTTAACTTCTCCTTGTTGTCCATTAAAGGAAAAGTTCATCTTTTTACAAAACATTTTTGCAGGTAAAAAAAAAATTGCATTTATTATTTTTTGTTGCAGGAGTCTGTAAAACACTGCACCAGCGATCAGCAGATCGCTGCCATGCACGACTCCTGCAGCCTGTCAGTGTATCTGCTTGCTTGTACCTCGTACGGGCAAGCCAATACACTCTGACTTGAAGAATCGATGAACTACCACAGGACCGTGGTAGTTCATTGACAACTACAAGCCAACAGCCAGTAAAGGCTGTTGAGACTAGTTTTCCATTAACACAGCACTGTGAATGTGTGACGCGGCCAGGCAGGCAGAGCCTATAATTACACATAGTTTACAATGTAATTGCCAATAGGTTACACCAAAATCTTTTTAAACCTGAATTTGAATTTTGGAGTTGGTTCCCCTTCCCATTGCAAAGAATGAATTGCTCATTTTGCCTGCAAGATAAATAAGGTGATACACTTACCTTAATATCTCACTCCCAACTGGTTTCTTCGGCTTTAGGCAACTAGTTATTCTGGTACCTGAGTTTTGTATCAAAGCAATACACGTGTATACCAAGAAGGGAGGGACCTCTGTGTCCCGTGATGTACTTAAAAGAAAAGGATTTTACAGGTAAATCCTATTTTCTTATCGTACATCATGGGACCTAGAGCCATAGTAGTTACTATGTGGGATGTCCTATAGCAACGCCAACTGTAGGGAGAGAGACACAACAAAAGTAGGGCACTAAGAGACTAGAGGACTCATATTGCAGCCTGCAGTACACTGCGCCCAAAGGCGGTATCCTTATGACCTTTTACAGTACATCTACTTGATAGAATCTGGTAAATGTATGGACTGAAGACCAAGTTGCGGCCTTGCAGATCTGAGCCATTGAGGCCTGGTGATGCACTGCCCAAGAAGCACTAACAGCCCTGGTGGAGTGCACTTTAATATGAAAAAGGAGAAATTCTCCTCTTTAAACCATAAGCTTGAACAATCACTTGACGAATGAATTTAGAAATAGTAGGTTTCGACGCTGCCTGTCCTCTTTTAGGACCATCTGGCAACACAAATAAAACATCCGTTTTACGAATGTGAGCGGTCACTTTTAAATACACCTTGACTGCTCTCACCACATCAAGAGAATCTAGTGACCTTTCTTCCGCAGAACGAGGTTCTGGGAAAAAATTAAGGCAGAACAATATCCTGGTTTAAATAAAAACCCGACACTACCTTCGGTAGGAAATTAGGATGAGGCCGCAATACAACCTTATCCTTATGAATAATCAAATATGGCTCTTTACAAGAAAGAGCAGCCAACTCTGATACTCTTCTTGCAGAAGATATGGAAACCAAGAAAATTATTTTCCTCCTCAAGAGGACCAAGGGAATATCCCGTATTGACTCAAAAGGCTGTTTTTGTAAAGCAGACAGGACTACATTTAAGTCCCAGGGGTTCAGGGGTGTGACCTAACTGGGGGATTAATCCACATTACCCCCAGAATAAAGTTACGAACCATAGAGTGTGAAGCAAGAGGTCGTTGAAAAAAACACAGATAAGGCTGACACCTGGCCCTTGATAGTACTCAAGGCCAGCTTCATTTCTAATCCCATCTGTAGGAATTCAAGGAACCTACCTATGACATATTTCCTGGGGTGCCAACCCCTGGATTCACACCAGGAGACATATGCCTTCCAGACTCTATAGTATATGACTCTGGAAGCCGGCTTTCTAGCATTAACCAAAGTAGAAACTACTAAAGCTGACAGCCCATGGTCCTTTAGAATGTGGGTCTTAATAGCCAAACCATTAAATTTAGCATTTGTAAGGTAGGATGGAATACTGGACCTTGCGAACCCCTGGATTCACACCAGGAGACATATGCCTTCCAGACTCTATAGTATATGACTCTGGAAGCCGGCTTTCTAGCATTAACCAAAGTAGAAACTACTAAAGCTGACAGCCCATGGTCCTTTAGAATGTGGGTCTCAATAGCCAAACCATTAAATTTAGCATTTGTAAGGTAGGATGGAATACTGGACCTTGCGAACGAAGGTCTGGCCACAGTGGTAGGGTCCACGGGTCCCCTACCGCCATCTTTATGATCTCGGCAAACCAAGATCTCCTAGGCCACACTGGGGCAACAAGAATCACCTCCTTCCCTTCTTGCTTGATCCTGCGAAGAAGCAGCAGAACAGAAGGGAACGCATAGATCAGTGAAAACTGATCCCACGGAAAAACCAAGGCATCTGTTCCGTATGCCATCGGATCCCTTGTCCTTTGTCCTTGACACAAAAGTTGTCGATTTTGTTGTTGAACCTGGACAAAAACAGATCCACGTCCAGAACTCCCCATTTTTGGCATATTGACAGAAAGATGTCGGAGTGAAGGGACCATTCTCCCGTGAACAATTGTTGGCGACTCAAGTAGTCCGCCTGCCAATTCTCTATCCCTGGAATGAAAATTGCTGATAGGCAAGGAATGTTGTTTTCTGCCCAAGAATATGATTCACCTCTCTCTGGGCCTCACAACTTCTCGTGCCCCCTTGGTAATTGATATAGGACACAGCTGTGGCATTGTCGGATTGGACCCTGACAGGACAATTCCGTAGTCTGAGCGTCCAGGCCTCGAGGGCCAGGCGTACTGCCCGAATCTCTAGAATATCGATAGGCAAGGTCATCTCTGATTTGGACCATTTCCCTTGGACAGAGGCTTCTTCCAGGACTGCTCCCCAGCCCAGAAGGCTGGCATCTGTTGTTACCACCTTCCAGGTAAGCGGTAGAAAGGATTTTCTTTTTTGAAGATTTTTGGATATGGATGGAGAAGCCACCATCTTTCCCAATAACTTCATGCAAAGTCGAATAGAAGGATTCTTCTTTGTTTTGACCAACTGAATCAGTTCCTTTAAGGAATCGATTCTTTCCTGGGGCAAAAATACCTTCTTCTGAAGTGGATCCATGATCAGCCCCAAGTACTGCAATCTCCTTGATGGTTTAAAGGAGGATTTTTCTAGGTTGAGAATCCAACCTAGGTATTCCAGGTAGCTGACTGCGGTGACCAAACTTTGGTTTAAGCTGGCTACCGAATAAGATCTATCAAGAGTAGATCGTCTAAGTAGGCTAGTATAGTTATAACTTGAGCCCTTAACCTGGCTAAAGGAGGAGCCAGGACCTTTGTAAACACTCAAGGTGCAGTAGCTAGCCCGAAAAGGCAAAGCTACAAACTGGAAATGAAGATTTTCTACCTCGAAGCGTAGAAATTTCTGGTGAGCGGGGAAAATCGGCACATGGAGAGAAGCATCCTTGATGTCGATTGACGCCAGAAGTTCTCTCCCCTGTATGCGAAAAGAACGGATATTCAAAAACTGGTTTAGATCTTTGAGATCTAAAATGGGTCTGACATCCCCGTTTGGTTTTGGAACCGTGAAAAGGTTTGAATAAAACCCTAATCCTTGCTCTTCCAGGGGGATCACTGAGATCACTGAGACAAGAGATGAGCCAAAGCTAGAAAGAGAGACTTCTTTTTCACTGGATCTCTGGGAATGTTTGATCTGAGAAAACGAGGAGACGAGAACTCTCGGAACTCTAGTTTGTAACCTAGAGAAATTGAGGAAGCCACCCATCTGTCTTGACATTGTTCCTGCCAGACCCTTGAAAACTGTAGAAGCCTTCCCCCCACTCGAGTGAGCAGGGGCCCTCCTTCATAAGGAGGCTGATGGCCCTGGCACTGGAGAAGAAGCATGTTTAAAAGAAAAATGCTTAAAGGGGTTGTAAAGGTAAAAAATTTTTCACCTTAATGCATTCTATGCATTAAGGTGAAAAAACTTCTGACAGAACCGCCGCCCCCAGCCCCCCCGTTTTACTTACCTGACGCCTCGAAAGTCAGCTTCGCGTTCCCGACATCTGTTCCTCCGCTCACCCTGGCCGCTGATTGGCTGCAGTGGATGGATTGAAAGCAGCGCAGCCATTGGCTCGCGCTGCTGTCAATCACATCCGATTACGCGGCGCGTCGGGGGGCGGGGCCGAGTGATACAGCGAGCGGCTATAGCCGCCGGCTGTATCACGGGAGCGCGCCCGCAAGCACTCACCACCGTGCGAGGGAGCTCGCATGAAGGTGGTAAATGCTTGCGGGGAGGAGCTGAAACAGCCGCCGAGGGACCCCAGAAGACCAGGTTCGGGGCCACTCTGTGCAGAACGAGCTGCACAGTGAAGGTAAGTATAACATGTTTGTTATTTTAAAAAAAAAAAAAAAACATCTTTACAACCCCTTTAAACTTCTTCTTAACCAGTAAAAGGGAACTTTTACTATTAGAAATTCTTTGGATATACTTATCCAGATAGTCTCCAAATAACCGTTCACCATGAAAAGGGAAACTGGCCAAGAGCTTTTTGCATGGCGCTTCGGCTGACCAATTTTTTAACCATAGGATTCTACACACATGTACCAGCCCTAGCATGAGCCAAGAGGCCTAGAGAATAGAATCTTTCATAGCGTCTACTGTAAAAAACGCTTCTGATATCCCGGCCAACTCCTGCTGATCAGGAATAACTTTGAGTACCTCTATAAACTGGTCCTTTAAGGACTGAGATACTACAAATCGCTGCCAGCACAGGTTGAACGACTGAACCTGCGAGCGAAATATAGTTCTTAAAAAGGAATTCCAACTTTTTAACTGTTGGATCCTTTAGCATATGAGCATTGTCTACTGGACAAGTCAAGTTCTTGTTCACAGAGGATATAGCAGCGTCCATTGCTTGAATTCCCCATTTCTTATAAAACTCTTCCTCCATAGGATAAAGTATTGAAAACTTTTTCGGAGAAAAAAAGCTTTATCTGGGTGCTCCCACTCAGAATACATTAGCTTTCTTAGCCATGAATGGATAGGAAAGGCATGAACAGATTGGGGAGGCTTTGGTGAAACCAAACCAGAGGTGGGCTCATCGACTGACTGCGTTACTGGCAGTAAGAATGTGGAGCGGACCAATTCAGTGAGAGACTGTAGCAACAACCTTTCCTGCGAACCTGATACTTTCGTATTAGGTTCTTCGGAAGAGGAGACATCAGCCTCTTCCTGGTCCTTTGAGAGAAAATCGTCATCTCTCGCTCCTTGTTCCTCAGCAAGAGGGTCCTGAGCAATGGACGGGGACCTGCTACGCTTAGTCCCACTCTGGGATGCGATTAAAACATCAATTTTTTGCTCCAAGCTTAAATTGGTTGAAGAGAAAACCTCCTTAGTAATATACACAGGGGCTTCAGTGTTAAGAGCAGCTGCAACACCAGCCCCTCCTGATGGCTCTCTGACTAGCCATATTACTCTCAGGGGAGGATGCCATCTTTACTGAGATGGATCTAGGCTTTTGTGTGACTGTAGAATTCCTTCTAGAGCCCTTTTTTGAGGCGTTTTTCACCCCCTTTCCAATCATAGCCGATGCACAAAGCAGAGGTACTACCAGAAGGAATGCATCCACTGCTTGAGCAATAGTTTAGTTCTGTCACTGCTATTAATGCTCAGCCTGATGCAGTAGTAAATGTGTCAAAAGGAAAGCATGTGTCACCAAACCTCTTATATGCCACCTTTGCTCGTGTCCCTCTGCAGCTTGCAATAGCACTAATGGTGACTTTTAAAACATTCTCCCACGCTGGACGTTGGAGGACGCCCTGCCCCCCGTCGCCTATGACCCTTCCCCTTTTTTTGTTTTAAAAAAGAGCTTTTTCCCGCGCGAGCTCTGATCCTATGGGATCCACAGAGAGGGAAGGAATGGCGAAGGGGGGTCTGGAAGCCGCCGAGCGGCGTGATGTTTGTGCCTTTTTTTTTGTTGCGCTCTTGCCTCAAGGAGAGGGGAAGAAAAAACAGCACAGGGGGGCGTCTGGTGGGGAGAGGGAACACCCCCAGACTTACCCGAGGTCTGCTGCTGGCCGGAGGAAGAAGAAACTGCTGCCTCCTAGACACAACGTGGTCTCTCTGAGAAGCATGAGATGGTAAGTGCGCTATACAGCCCCCAGTGGTGACACATAGGCATGACAACATTTACTAAATCATAGGAGACATTCATAAGAAAATTTTAAAAATCTCTTAGAAAACTCCACTTACCTTTCCTGCGGCAGGGTTTTCTGTGTTAAACCAACAGACCCAATCTTTACCCTTCATGGTGGGTTCCGTTAAACCTTCAGGAGCTGGAGATCCTTGAGAAAACCCACAATCCTGGACCTGTAATAGCACCACTGCCAGTAAAAACTTTATGGCCTTAATACCAAAAAGTACTGGATCCCGGAGTCCAGCTCTCTAAAAGAGAAGCGCATATAAAATAATAAAAAGGATTTGATTAAAAAAAAAAAAAGGGAAGCGTTTACAGGCAAGACCTCGTTTCTTCGGATACGGGGCCCAGGTACCATTCAATTCGTCCCAAAAAGACACCTTGAATGGATCCGGCTTCATGGCTAGCTACAGCAAGGATTGCTCCAGTGGAGCTCAGTACAGCACATCTTTACTCATGACCAAGCAGTGGGAGGGGTTATATAGGGAGTGCACTTTTTGTCTTAGGGCGTGCCAGTGTCCATCACCTGAAGGTGGCCTATAACCCACATAGTAACTATGGCTCTGTGTCCCGTGATGTACGATAAGAAAATGTAAAAAATGTATGCCCAGCAGTCCTGCATTATATGGGAGGATGCCAGGGGCCCGCCCACATCCCAGAGCATCGAACAGTGGATAAGAATGACAGCCATCAGGGAAATGAAGAGTAAGGTACATACAGTAGCTCACAAAAGTGAGTACACCCACCACCCGACACTCATAAGCAACGACCCTGGTCACCAAGTGGAACTGCATTTCAATCAACATCACACTTTAGTCGCTGACCCCACTTCTCTACCGTTTTCTTTCCCCGGCCCATTCACAGCGATGGTCCCTTTAGGGGTCAATGGAACCGGGTATTGCCTTAGACAATCCTGATGTGACCGTTGCTTTTGTTAAGACCCCACCCTCTAGAACCAATATCCCATCTCTCAACTAATGCATCAGTTTAAAGAATTCTAGTTACTTGTTGCATATTCTTTCACTGGAATTGACTTACGGTCTACCTTCAGCGAGTGGATTACTATGGAAACTGCATACATGCTATAAGTTTGTAAAATTAATGTTTGAGATGTATGTTACATTCACTTTGTGTATCTGTAAAACCTAATAAAATCTTTTGAAAAAAAAAAAAAAAAGTGAGTACACCCCTTACATTTTTAAAAATAATTTATTATATCTTGTGACAACACTGAAGAAATGACACTTTTCTACAATGTAAAGTAGTAAGTGTACAGCTTCTATAACAGTGTAAATTTGCTGTTCCCTCAAAATAACTAAACACACAGCTATTAATGTCTAAACCAATTAGAGCAAAAGCGAGTACTCCCCTAAGTAAAAATGTTCCCTCCTCGGTGTCATGTGACTCATTAGGTCTCAGATGTGAATGGGGAGCAGGTGTGTTAAATTTGGTGTCATCGCTCTCATTCTCTCATACTGGTCACTGGAAATCCAACATGGCACTTCATGGCAAAAAAGCTCTCCGAGGATCTAAAAAAAAAGAATTTTTGCTCTACATAAAGATGGCCTAGGCTATAAGAAGATTGCCAAGACCTTGAAAACTGAGCTGCAGTACGGTGGTTAAGACCATACAGCGGTTTAACAGGACAGGTTCCATTTAGAACAGGCCTCGCCATGGTCGACCAAAGAAGTTGAGTGCACGTGCTTAGCGTCATATCCAGAGGTTGTCCTTGGGAAAAGGACATATGAATGCTGCCAGCATTGCTAGAGAGGTTGAAGGGGTGGGGGGATCAGCCTGTCAGTGCTCAGCCGCACACTGAATCAAATTGGTCTGCATGGCTGTCGTCCCAGAAGGAAGCCTCTATTAAAAGATGATGCACAAGAAAGCCTGCAGTTTTCTAAAAACAAGCAGACTAAGGAGATGGATTACTGGAACCATATCCTGTGGTCTGGGGAGCCCAAGATAAACTTATCTGGTTCAGATGGTGTCAAGCATGTGTGGTGGCAACCAGGTGAGAAGTGCGTTTTGCCTACAGTCAAGCATGATGGTGGGAGTGTCATAGTCTGGGGCTGAATGAGTGCTGCCAGCACTGGGGAGCTACAGTTCATTGAGGGAACCATGGATGCCAACATGTACTGTGACATACTGAAGCAGAGCATGATCCCCTCCCTTCAGAGACTGGGCCGCTGGGCAGTATTCCAACGTGATAACAACCCCCAACCTCCAAGACAACTACTGCCTTGCTAAAGAGCTGAGGGCAAATGTGATGGACTGACCAAGGATGTTTCCAGGCCTAAACTCTATTGAGCATCCTCAAATGGAAGGTGGAGGAGTACAAGGTTTCCAACATGCCCCAGCTCTGTGATGTCATCATGAAGAAGTGGAAGAAGAGTCCACTAGCAACCTGTGAAGCTCTGGTGAACTCCATGCCCAAGAGGGTTATGGCAGTGCTGGAAAATAATGATGGCCATACAAAATATTGACATTTTGGGCCCAATTTGGACATTTATACTTAGGGTGTACTCACTTTTGTTGCCAGCGGTTTAGACATTAATGGCTATGTGTTGAGTTATTTTGAAGGGACAGCAAATGTACACTGTTATACAAGCTGTACACAAACTACTTTACATTGTAGCAAAGTGTAATTTCTTCAGTGTTGTCACATAAAAAGATATAATAAAATAATTTACAAAAAATGTGAGGGGTGTACTTACTTTTGTGAGATACTGTATATCACCTTATAAATCATCTCCTAGGCAAAACGAGCAGCTAACCCTGCTCAGTAAGGAGAACTTACTGTAAGGGTTTTCTCTGGAGTGCAGCTTTAAGAAATTTATTATAAAAGAGAAGAAAATACCTATGGTATCAAAACCTTTCAGTTATCTAGTGGACTTGGACATTAGGACGTTCCCCTTTTCCATTCAGTAATTCCAACTAAATTATTATACACAAATTTATATTTAGATATGACACTGTATGGACTGTTTGAAAGATTACCCAATACTTTCCTTTTGAATTACGTGAATCCTATTTATTCATGCTCTGACACCCATGAAGCTTACTAAACAGATAAAATTATTTACTCCTAGAACTAAAGCTTTTCTTCTGGAAACTGAAGACTGAATATGCCCAGGCCTCATTTAGGAAGCAAGCAATAACTTTTTGTATATCATGTCCAAATAAAACTACAGTTCTACACAGATGTTAACACATATGAGAGCTGCTTCTACAGCAAGAATGGTTAGTTATATGAAGTAAGCTTCTGTAATGTGGACTATATCAAAGAAAGGCTGCCTTTGAAGCCCATACAGCAGCACAAAATATCGTGACCAAACATTGTCAACAAAATGTTCCCAGTTGGTATCCACCAACCAATTTGGTTAAACTATATAAGCAGAAAAATACACTAATCAGCTTAGGAATGAGAAGTATGATTTTATTGTTGATACAAAAATCTCAGGATTTATCTTGGTAATCTTATTTTCCATTGAAATTTTCCATATTCGTACTGGATAGTATTGGCACACGTAGAAACAATTGCATGCAATGCTGCCAAACCAAAGTTTTGGTCACGTCATCCCTTCAGCTTAAGTAAAGTACCCCATTAGTCCGCCCCCCCAAAATTACTTTATTACTTTCCAGCAGCATGCTTGGCATTTTTGATCAATTTGTACATAAAGGAATAGAAGAAAAGAAGGTTGTCATATTCACCATGGTAGTCTTTCTCTAGAATCTGTATGTGATAGTCCACCATAAAGTAATAAATAGCCTCTATTGTTGAGAGGTAAGTGTCTGGCGTTCCCTTCTGATGTCGCCAAAAGCAAGTCTTTCTTTCTGTCATTTCAACAGCCACCAGTCCTATTAAATTATAAGAGAATAAAAACATTTTTTTATGTGACTGCATATATATGTGTGGCATAGGTGGACACCATTGGACACAGTCATTAAAAAAAATAAAATTTTTGCATATAGAAATAGTACTAACTTCATGTAAATAACCTTACCAATGTTTCCTCCAATCTCAATGTACGTCAATGCAAGTCTGCTTTGACTATAAATGCAAGGATTGCTATATGGATTACAGCTGGTTTACTTGTGTGTAGTGTGTTTTGGGCACGTTGCACTTTTATGCGTGCTGCTATTGGGCTCTATTAGAACAAGCGGTTTTATTAAATCGCATAAAATGATGCGACATGCAGAGGTCTCATGCTCTTTTAGCAAAGTGCTTGTTTAATGACAGAGCACCAAAAAATTTCACGTGCCAAAAAGACACCACACATATGTGAATCAGTCCTAATATGTAATTGATCTTCTCAATGTCACTGTTTTGCAAATCTACTGTTTTCTGCACCAAAAGGGACAGTTTTCAAACCCACATATGAAACAAAGCCACATACAAATGACAAAGTAAATAATGAAATGCATGCCAAAACAAACATTGTTTTTAGGTAAGCCTCACAATAACTCAAAAATATGTTGTTTTATTTCCTTTGAAAGAAAAAAAATGAACTTTTTTTTTTAAAGACACTTTCAATCATTCGTTTATAGAAGTATAAAATGAGCTTGCATGCCTAATAACAGTATTTTTTTTACCATTTTCACCTTCTAATTGTGTCATACCTCATATTAAAGCCTAACTTCATGTTTAACATACATTTAGGGCACTTTCAAACTGGGGCAGGGGGGGGGCATTGGTGGTAAAATGGCGCTAGTTTTAGCAGCGCTTTACCGTCGTTTTTGCGGAGCTATACGGCTGCTTTTAACCCCCGCTAGCGGCCGAAGGGTTAAAAGCACCCAAGCTTCGGCAGCGCTGGCCATTGATTTCAATGGCAGGGGCGTTTTAGGAGCACTAAATTCACTGCTCCCATAACGCCCCAAAGATGCTGCTTGCAGAACTTTTTTTCTCGTCCTGCTCTCCGGCTTTTACACTGGGGTGGTTTGAGAGGCGATTTTCAGGCGCTATTTTTAGCGCAAAAACACCTGAAAGGTGTCCCAGTGTGAAAGTAACCTTAAATAGTTTGTCTGGGCCAAGCTGGCCCAAATTAACTATACTAACAGGTGCGCTTGTTGACTGGTACACTACACTGTGTTCTGGTAGTGAGATGGGGACTTCAGGGAGGCGGGGTTGTACCACAAGCGGTGTTCTCACATACAGGCCTGTCAGCCCGATATGTGGTCTGTCATCCCGATGATTGGTAACTATCCCCGCACTGGAGACAGATGGCGGGCGGGCCGCGGGAAGGAAGGGGGCGGTGCTGGCAGGGAGGAGGAGGGAGCAGAGGAGGAGGACACCACCTCTATGGGCGGCACAGACCAGGGGCAGCGAGACCCATCTGCCCACTACAGCGAGCCAGGCGGAAATAGAACTCCCTGCTCACTTTCAAAGGAGGGTGGGTGTCACACCACTGGCTGAGGTTACTGGAGGGATAGCAGCCAGCGGTCTTACAAACAGGAAATCACCAGGCAATAATGGTTTTTCAGCAAGTTCAGCAGGCTATTGCAGAGGAACTACAGAGCTCAGAACAACATGGCTGACGTAGTTGGTGAAGGTAGGATATCAGCAACGAGAACATGGAAAAAAGTTTTTGCCCAGAGTTCTGCTTTAAGGGGTAACTCCACTTTTGTGGTTAAAAAAAAATGCAGAAAACAATATAAAAAAAATAAATAAAAATAATAATAATATAGTATATACAATTTATAATGACATTAGGAGGGAACACATACACAATATTGGTATAATGTTCAGCGCTAAACCATCTGATGAAAAAGATTAAAGTTTAAAATTTTAATGAAAAGGCATGCATCTGTATGCTGATACATGAAGGTGCAACCATGTGAATGGTGACTGGATTGAAAGTTCGGGTGGATGAACCCCTAACAGGTAAAGCTAGCCATACACCTATAGATTATCTGCAGATTTTCTATGGTTAGATAGAAAATGTGCAACAGATCTCTCCATGTTCGCTAAACTGTGTGGATGGAGGAATCTCCCACTTTTTCCATCTAACCATAGAAAATCTGCAGATAATCTATAGGTGTATGGCCAGCCTTAGTCTCTAAAAAAGTCTCTAAATGGAGGCTGTAAAGGGAGTGAGGCTGCTTCAGGTGCGGGGCAGGGGAACCCGATCACTGTGAACAAAAGGAAAGCAAAAAAGGAGGAGAGAGAAGCGCCAAACCAATCCTTTAAACAGCTTAGGAATTTATTCAGTATATAAGAATAAAACAACACTAAAAACTTGCATGTTGGAGCACTTGCAGAGTGCTAGAGCGGGTGGGAGCTTCCATGTGTCACACGAGCACAGAAAAAAGTTCCTGGAGAAAGGTCATCAAGAAGAAGACATCAATTCAGCCTTTCAAAAAGATCTCCAAAAAATATTCAATTGAGTCTCACTTGGAGGATAACATGATTGTGGAAAGTCACAAAGTAGACCCATCTCCGGAACTCACCAAAGGTCCCATGTTCATCACCAAATATAATAATAAGCACTGGGCCTTTAAAAAGACCCTTGATAAAAATATTGGGGGATCCTGTGTAATGATCCGAAACTAAAGACACAAATTGCCCCTAAAGATAAACTGGTATTCAAAAGAGCTAACAATGTCAAAAACATCATAGCCCCCAGTAAATTGCTCAATAACAAGAAACCCCTTCTGGACTCCATTCTCAAAATGTTCTCACTTGTTGGAATGTATAAGTGTCACAAAAGAAAATGCCTTACTTGTACACATGTGACCCATGGACAAAAGACCTTTCCTGACCAAAAAGGCATACTTTTGCCATTGATGAATTCCTAGCAAGTTCGAATAACTTTGTGGTCTACCTCATTACTTGCCCATGTAAAATGTGCTTTGTAGGTCGTACCATTAGACTTCTTCGTACCAGATTTGGGGAACACAGGAGAAGCTTGAAAGAACTCTACCCTAAATGTAGTATTCCAAGACACCTTCTAGCCCACCACGAAAAGAAACCCTGCATTACTGAAGGTCACAGCCATTCAATCTATTCCCCATTCCCTACCTGATGGAGAAAGATTTAAAAAAAACTTTGCCCAAGAGACTTTTTGGATATTCAAACTCAATAGTCTGTCAATGAAGAGTTGGAAGTCAGCACCATCATCTAATCCCCAGACCCCCCCCCCTCTCTCCCCAGTTCATGCTATCCCTGAAAATACCCTCCCAGGGCATTTGCACATGCACGCTTCTTGTTATGTGCACAGGGTATCTGGTTTGCAACAACAGACATACACGCAGTTGCTCCCACACGTGTAATTTGCCATGTGCAACTATATATCCATTTACCATCTCTGTATATATCCTTTCATGGGTACATACTAATCGATTGATTAATTAACTCACTCATTTATTCACTCATATATGGCTACAGTCACGATATTATACTAAAAGTAATTTTGCATAATGTTTTTCATTAAGATTATCTAGTATGCTCCTTTTCCACATTCTCATTTTTTCATATACATAACATTTCTATTTCACTTCAAACATTTTTTCGCTCTTCCTGTTAAATTTTTTTGTTTGCACTTTCAATATACCTTATAGGCCCTTATGAATTCTCCAAAACCGTTATCTTCCCATTCGAAGAACAAGCCAACCTTTATTTGAATCACAGTCATAACGTATGTATACTCATTGCTGTAACCTACCTATTGGTATAGTTATCCCCCAGCGGCGACGTGTGCATGTGTATGTATTTATATATATCACTGTTGCATCTAGTTCATTTTATGCATCCTTTTCACCTTTTTTACAACAAGGTACACACTAAGGCATTTACCCACCTAAGACCTATTCCATCAAATGTTCCTTTTATCCAAACCGACCGGTAACTTTATTTCTCATTATCTTCCCAGCTGACACCGCTAATTGCGGCTCAGACTGGGTTAAATGTATCCTCTATATAAATGATGTGACTGTTAGAGGGTCAGCTGATGAAGAAGGTGAGGCTGTGCCTTCGAAATGCGTTCTGATTGGCCAGACAGCGTGTGGGCGGCTCCCCAGTTTGACAGCTCTGGACCACTCCCACCCAGAGACACACAGCCAATGTCTCCATGAGGCTTACCGAGGCTCCAGCTGCGGCTAACACAGGGCGCTCGTGGATTCCTCAATAGAGACTTCCCGGCGGTCCTCTTGTGTTCCTGTGACACTGCACGTGGAAGCTCCCACCCGCTCTATCACTCTGCAATTGCGCCAACATTTTTCACGCAAGTTTGTAGTATTGTTTTATACTTCTATACTGAATATATTCCTAAGCTGTTTAAAGGATTGGCTTGGCGCTTCTCTCTCCTTTTTGCTTTTCTTTTATACAACATTCTCTGTTGCAATATGTCAACCTGCAGGTGTTCTGTACACAGCTGGTGTACAAAATGCCCTCAGAAATATCAGTTCCCACTTGGTGAAGAACTCTGCACTAAGATACAAGTTATGTTTTAGGAATCCTCTGCAACAGAAATGTAATTTTGGTGAGATTCTAATGCCCCATACACACGGTCGGATTTTCCAACGAAAAATGTGTGATAGGACCTTGTTGTCGGAAATTCCGACCGTGTGTGGGCTCCATCACACATTTTCCATCGGAATTTCCGACACACAAAGTTTGAGAGCTTGCTATAAAATTTTCCGACAACAAAATCCGTTGTCGGAAATTCAGATCGTGTATACACAAATCCGACGCACAAAGTGCCACGCATGCTCAGAATAAATTAAGAGACAAAAGCTATTGGCTACTGCCCCGTTAATAGTCCCGACGTACGTGTTTTACATCACTGCATTCAGAACGATCGGATTTTCGGACAACTTTGTGTGACCGTGTGTATGCAAGACAAGTTTGAGCCAACATCCGTCGGAAAAAATCCATGGATTTTGTTGTTGGAATGTCCGATCAATGTACGACCGTGTGTACGGGGCATAAGAGTGAATTATTTCTAAAGGGATGCAGACACTGCAACTTTTCTCATCAGAACACAGAAATTGCCCCAGCTGATTAAAATGAATTAGTCACACAGTGTTCAAAATCAGTATCCAAAAGACATGGTCGAACAAACCGCTTTTTTTTTCAGAACAGAAACATGTAGGAATCTGCAACAAACTTTGTTAAAATCCTTGCAACTAAAATGGAGTTCCTCTTTAAATACCCCTTTCAGGGGACATGAGGACATCAGTGAGTTTGCAAGTACCATTGGGAATCCTGGTTGGCATTCTGGAAGTGCCAATTGTAGTTGCCAGCAGGGATTCTGGGAGAAGTTATTGAAGTCTCAACAGGCATTCTACAAGTACCAAAACACCACCATAGCTACAGGCTAATATTACACAGCAATTTAGTCTGAAGTGCATACAGCCGTTTCATGTTTGTTGGCTGTCATAATTACAGTGCATGAAAACAATAGTTGCTATGGAGTAGGGCTTGGGGAAAATAGACCTCAATAGTTTATTGCCAACTCTCTCGTCATTTGAAAGTCTACGAGACAGCTGTTTGGCCTCGTTCAGATGGACGGTGACAACCGTAGTTAGCGAACGAATGCATTGTTTATGCGGCTTCAGCCAGCAGGTGCTGCATGGACACAGCTTCTCATCTCATTATGAAAACCGTGTCTGTGCATGGCTCC
Organism: Lithobates clamitans; assembly: GCA_037952925.1. Classification (NCBI taxonomy): domain Eukaryota; kingdom Metazoa; phylum Chordata; class Amphibia; order Anura; family Ranidae; genus Lithobates; species Lithobates clamitans. The sequence continues at coordinate 2,376,963 of JBBGZY010000906.1, forward strand.
AAAAGCAGACTTTCTGGATTTGGGGTCACCCACAATGCACTTATTCAAGGACTAAGGGTGGCAGTGTCCATCTAACCGATGACTTTGTATATATGCAACCTCGACCTGCAAATCTAGGCAGCCTGCTAAAGGTTTTTGCCTCTAACCTCTTATTTTAATTTAATTTCATTCCGAAATGACAATGATCCAAAACACAAGGCCAAGTCGACTTGTCATTTGCTACAGCCTAAAAAAAAAAAGGAAGGTTCTGGAGTGGCCATCTCAGTCTCCTGACCTCAATATCATTGAGCCACTCTGGGGAGATGTCAAACATGCAGTTCATGCAAGACAGCCCACGAATTTACAGGAACTAGGGGCTTTTTGCCAAGAGGAATGGGCAGTTTTACCATCCGAGAAGATAAAAAGCCTCATCCACAAATACCACAAAAGACTTCAAGCTGTCATTGATGTTAAAGGGGGCAATACACGGTATTAAGAACTGGGGTATGTAAACTATTTTGGGTAGTTTCTGTTACGATTACAATTACAATTTAAAAAGAGTAAACACACCTAATTGATAATAAATGGCTTCAGCCAAACACGAGTGAAAGAAAAGTTTGTGTTATCATTCATATTCTCTGAAAAATGGCCAAGAAATCATAAAATTCTGCCAGGGTATGTAAACTTATGAACACAAGAGTGTGTGTGTGTGTGTGTGTATATATATATACACATATACATATACACACACACACACACACACACACACACACACACACATAGTATCGCACAAAAGTGAGTACACCCCTCACATTTTTGTTAATATTTTATTATATCTTTTCATGTGACAACACTGAAGAAATGACACTTTGCTACAATGTAAAGTAGCGAGTGTACAGGTTGTATAACATTGTAAATTTGCTGTCCCCTCAAAATAACTCAACACACAGCCATTAATGTCTAAAGCACTGGCAACAAAAGTGAGTATACCCCTAAGTGAAAATGTCCAAATTGGTCCTAATTAGCCATTTTTCCTCCCAGGTGTCATGTGACTCGTTAGTCTTACTCACTCTCTCATACTGGTTACTGGAAGTTCAACGTGGCACCTCATGGCAAAGAACTTTGAGGATCTGAAAAAAAAGAATTGTTGCTCTACATAAATATTGCCAAGACCCTGAAACTGAGCTGTAGCACGGTGGCCAAGACCATGCAGCGGTTTAACAGGACAGGTTCCATTCAGAACAGGCCTCCCCATGGTTGACCAAAGAAGTTGAGTGCACGTGCTCAGTGTCATATCCAGAGGTTGTCTTTGGGAAATAGACATATGAGTGCTACCAGCATTGCTGCTGAGGTTGAAAGGGGGGGGGGGGGGGGTCAGCCTGTCAGTGCTCAGACCATACGCTACACACTGCATTAAATTGATCTGCATGGCTGTCATCCCAGAAGGAAGCCTCTTCTAAAGATGATGCACAAGAAAGCCCGCAAACAGTTTGCTGAAGACATGCAGACTAAGGACATGGATTACTGGAACCATGTCCTGTGGTCAGATGAGACCAAGATAAACTTATTTGGCTCAGATGGTGTCAACCGTGTGTGTCGGCAACTAGGTGAGGAGTACAAAGAAAAGTCAAGCATGGTGGTGGCAGTGTCATGGACTGGGGCTGCATGAGTGCTGCTGGCACTGGGGAGCTACAGTTCATTGAGGGAACAATGAATGCCAACATGTGACATACTGAAACAGAGCATGATCCCCTCCCTTCGGAGACTGGACCGCAGGGCAGTATTCCAACATTACGTCCGCAAACACACCTGCAATAGGACAACTGCCTTGCTAAAGAAGCTGAGGGTAAAGCAGATGGACTGGCCAAGCATGTCTTCAGACCTAAACCCTATTGAGCATCTGTGGGACATCCTCAAATGGAAGGAGCGCAAGGTCTCCAACATCCACCAGCTCTGTGATGTCATCATAGAGGAGTGGAAAAGGAATCCAGTGGCAACCTGTGAAGCTCCGGTGAACTCCATGCCCAAGAGGGATTAAGGCAGTGCTGGAAAATAATGGTGGCCACACAAAATATTGACACTTTGGGCCCAATTGGGACATTTTTACTTAGGGGTGTACTCACTTTTGTTGCCAGAGGTTTAGAAATCAATGGCTGTGTGTTGAGTTATATTGAGGGGACAGCAAATTTACACTGTTATACAAGCAGTACACTCACTACTTTACATTGTAGCAAAGTGTAATTTCTTCAGTGTTGTCACATGAAAAGATATAATAAAATATTTACAAAAATGTGAGGGCTGTACTCACTTATATATAATTTTTTTTTTTAATATACTGTCACCAGAGCAAGTGCAGTGTCACTATGGTGACATTGTACCACTATGGCAATGACTATGTACAATGGCTGGCTGCTCTGATATCACTGTATGCCAGTGCTGCAGCCATTATCTCTGCTCACTGCAATACAAGGTCACTAGACCATTACTGCCAGTCAGTGTCCCTAATCACCACAGTCCACTCACAAGGTCTCTCATCACTGTTACACCAGTTATATTGTCCCTAATCACCCCCAAACCAGTCATATTGTCCCTGATCACCCCAACACCAGTGCAGTGTTGCCTCTGCCTGTACTAATTCTGGCCTGTTTATTGAATATGTTTCTTCCCGCTGCCTGGACCAATCCTTTGCTTGTTTGCTGACCATGTCTCTGCCTTTGGCCTGAAATGACCCATCTGCACATCCCACTGACTACATTCCTGCAAGACACCAGGCCAATGAACATGGCATTCTTGGGGACAGCGATGTACCAGAGTCACATGACACCGGGAAGGGAAAATGGCTAATTGGGCCCACTAAGGGGTGTATTCACTTTTGTTGCCAGTGGTTTAGACATTAATGGTTGTGTGTTGAGTTATTTTGAGGGGACAGCAAATTTACACTGTTATAAAAGCTGTACACTCACTACTTTACATTGTAGCAAAGTGTAATTTCTTCAGTGTTGTCACATGAAAATATGTAATAAAATATTTACAAAAATGTGAGGGGTGTACTCATTTGTGTGAGATACTGTAAATCTAGAAACGAAAACCTCAAATCTCGTTTCCGCACCCTTCTTTATTTCATCTGATGAAATAATACTACATTTTGGTTGGCTAAAAAGCAATTATCTGCTGTTTTGGGAAATTCTACAAAAGTAAAATTCTTACACGAGTATGGCCAAAAATTGCCACCGATAACTATAAACTGAGTGTTGCAAGAACTCACTATAGATGTCAGAAATGCATAAAATATTTCTTGTAGACTACATTGTGAGTGGAACGGGGATATAAATAATTTCTAAATGATCAGATGTTAGCACAATTAGATTGCAGATAGACTCTGATGGGAGTCTCTCTGTTCCCGATTACCAGATATTGACAGAATTTTGTCACCTGTTGAATGTCTGGATAAAAAACAAAAACCTTTGGCAGGAGAGATACAATATGATCCAACTCCTTCTGCTAGTACTTTGGGAAAAGGTCATGTGACAGATGGTCATAAAAACCAAAACAAATGACTATCACTTTCTATTTTGCTTGATTTCAATGTAAAAGGTGCATTTGTATGTAAATCACATTGAAGATGAAAATACTACACTTTAATACAACCTGCAGACTGCTAAGTAATGCTTTAAATAGTTCTAAAGTGCAAAAAACATTTTTGCTAGGTAATGCTTTGTCACAGAATCTGAAAAATTAAATACATCTGGTTAAAAAAATAGTAAATAGCAGATGTTGAATGTATCCCTTGTTTTTACATATGTCAGGCAGGATGTGAAAATAAATCATTGCTCCTTGTGATGAATAATTCATTTCGGCACTCCTTTTGATGATTTCATTTTTGTTATTTGTATATTTCCAATACAGATGTAACCATCACTCCCAATCTCATCACAATATGTAAAACATGTTCATATAATTTATGGCAAATAAAACAGCATAACTGTATGCTAGGAAAACAAACACATGCTTTTGAAATTCTTTCTTGCTAAACCATAGCTGTCCCTCCTGCTTTTGTCATATTCTACCCTCCAAGTATATAGCATTGACCCCTTTTGAGTGATCAAGAAACAGTTCCATGAATTCAATCAGTTTGTTTTTCTTTGATTTGAAACATGCAATCTAAGGCCCAGTTCACCTATATGCCGCACAAAGTCCACTAATACCCAACAGTTCACGGTGCTTGCTGCCAATCACTTCTATGGGATTCTTTAATTATTGATATGCAATTACAGAATTCTGAACAAATGTAAAAAAGGCACAAAGACCTAGTACAAAAAGTCCACATGCTTGTAGGTTACTTCCCACCATACACTTTTTTTCCCACTACATTGAAAAAGGTAACCTTCCAGAAAAATGGTTCACATCAGTTTTCAGGGTGAACCATGAACTTCTGCCCATATCCTGCACATTAAAGCATTCACATAATCTGAACAAGCTGTAAAAGCACTTTTTCATCTAGGTATATATAAGCATTGAGAAGAAGTTCATTAAAAAAAAAAAAATCACAAGAGTAAAATGTTGGATTTTTTGCTATTACTTTCTATTGTAGCAGAATCTTGGCAGGCTGCCAGCTCTCTACTGTAATTAACCTGCACATGTAAAGAGAGGTTTTGTTTGGAGCGCTTGGTACCCAAGTGTGAAAGTGTGTGTGTGTGTGTGTGTGTGATGGTGCAAGACACCGTAAAATCAATAAATTGAATTGATTCAGTGGATACAATACAAGTCAATAAAATTCCTGGGGAGTGGCAGGAATCAAAGGGGTTGAGATCAATAAATAAATGAATAATGAAAACCCAAAAATAATCCAAGTCAAAATACTAATGCCTGACAAAGGAGCACGCATGCTCTGAACGAGAACTTAGCCACACCTCTCGTCTGACACAGCCGATGCACTGATGATGTCTCACCTCCCGCCGCCCAGTTGATCTCTTTCAGCCTCAGATGCCACTGGAGCGGCCGGGACTGGCGATCGCCTGCGAATTCCTGCACAGACAAAGGAGATCCACGTGCACTCTGTGTACTACATGCTTTTTACTTTTTAACATATGCAAGTTGTTTACCTACACATTAAACTGGTTTTAGACTTATACTGCACTTAGATCGGCGCTCCTTCCTGTAATTAACCAGCAGGTGTTTCGAAGTGGTTAGGGTTTGTTTACTTTTGCAGTGGTGTTCACGGCTCCTCTGAAATGTGATCTGCAATGGATTGCTTTTCAAACACATTTGACAGGTAGCTCAGAGACTATAGATTGTCCCTTTACTGCTTGTTTCAACCCTTGAAAGGCTACAGCAATGTGTCTCAACCTTGTGTACAACACACAGCTCCGGGGCGCCGCCCCATTCACTTGAGTTGGTTGCGTTTGGTGGCAGTGCTAACAGCCATATGTTACCCGACATATAATTTCTGCTTCGCCGTGACCGCGTGGACCAACATGACCAATGCCCATATTAAACTTGTGACTGGCTAGAGGCTACACTGCTATTGTATTCTGACAGGAGGACTACCCCTGTCCCCCCACCAGAACACACTGATCAGTGCTGCATTGGTTGCGAGTGCTGATTGGATACTCATTCAACAGAAGCCAGGTGTGAGACCGTTTTTTGTCAGACAAGGAGATGTACACAAGGGTCAAAAGTTGGCCGGTTCCGGCCGAACCTACCAGTTTCGGCCTGTGTGCACCCAACATTAGTAACCAACTGAAACAGAACTGTAGAGTGTTTGCTGGGATCTTTGAATTATGTCACACTGAAAGCAGATATAGAGGTTAGGGATTCCTTGTTTTAGGGCAGTCTTAAGTTTAGTCTTTTTTTACCTGCAGGCAGCTACTTTTTATTTAAAATCTTGTACTGTGTTTACATCCCAACCACTGATTACTGTCCTGAGTGACTGTCTTTTGGTGCTATAAAGGGTATAACAGCAGCAGCTTCTAATCAAGAAAGTTGCACCACTTGCCCGCCCCTCCTGTCTCCTCCACCACTCATAGAACTCATCTTACTACACTCTCATGATGCATTGCGTTCTGTGAATGGAGCAGGAGTTGACAGCATGTCCTCATCCCATTTACAGAACAACATGTATCATGCGAGTGTAATAATATTATAAAGATGAATTCCATGAACCACAAAGGAGACATGAGGAAGTAGGTGAGCCATGCAATTTCCCTTCATGGCACCAGGAGATAATCGCCCCAGATACTGTTCTGAGCGGCTCTGAAGTGGACACAGCATGGTAAATTTTGAGAACAAGCCACCGTATGCAGATAATGGGATAGTCATCATTACACATATCTAGTTGTGTATGGTGCTGTATTTTTGTACTTACTGTAAAATACTTTTCTTGGGAGTCCCTTAAGGAACACATGTGAGAAAAGAGAACCAGGAATTATGGGACTTTCAGGGCACTATACCAAAATCAAACATATGTAGATAAAATAATGTAATTTATTGAACAATTGTTTTTACTTAAAATTACATTATTTTATCTACATATGTTTGATTATTGGTATACTGCCCTGAATGTCCCAAAATTCCTGGTTCTCCTTTCTCACACGATATACAGGGACGAGGCACAGCATATCATGTTATGTCCACGGTAGCCACTCCGGGTTGACATAGTCAATTTATTTTAAGCTCCTTAAAGAACGCAGCTCCTTCCCCTATAGTGGTAGCTATTGCTAATGTTATTTTTCGTAGAGCATAGCAGGCAAGTTAAAGAAAAGTTATTTCCTCTGGCCCACTATTTTTGTGCCTAGTGTCTAATCCTACTGGAAACAGCAGCATAACCCATTAATCATAAAATGCCGTAACAATTAACAGACCATAGATGTACATAAACACACTACAAAGGGTAAGTCCACATTATATAATTTTTATACCTTGAAGTCGTTCATCGGATATGATTTTGTTAGTCTGATTCCATGTGCTGTCAATAAATACAACTTTCTTCAAACAATCTATATTCTGGCTTTCAGCCACTGCATCTTTGTCAGTGTCAATAGCCTGGTTTTCTAGCTTTGAACGTTTGAGAGTTGGTTCACAGTCTTCTTTGGGACTACTCTGGCCAGTCAGGTATTTCAGGCTCTCTTGGAGTGAGACAGAATTTGGACTCGGGAACACCAGAATTGTCTGGAAAAGGATGCATAGTTATTTATTAAAACCTTGGAAGACATACAAAAATAATTTCAATACAATACATATCTGCAGTGGGGTTTGTTTTCCTGGTGGCATAAGTTAGCCAAAACTTGGAGACAACCATCACTTTAAGTGGAACTCCACACAAAAGTGGAAGTTCTTAAAATGCTCCTCCCCTGCCACATTTGGCATGTAATTTTTTAGGGGAATGGGGGGGGGGGGAGCAGGTACCTAGTTTTGACAGGTACCTGCTCCCACTTCCGTTCAGATCGCCTAGGCTAGTTCTCCTCTCATACTCCCTCCCCGCAGTCTTCCGGGGCATGTCACAAATCCCAGAAGACTGCAAGGCCATTCACAAAGCACAGCGTGGCTCAGGCATGCGCAGTGGGCAGCCAGCTGTGAAGCCGTAAGCAGCACAGCCAGCTGCCCACTGTTATGATGATGGCGCCCGAAACCGAAAGGCTAGTGAAGAACCAGCATGGGTGATGGCGACGCTGGATCCCTGGAAAGTAAGTGTCCTTTTATTAAAAGTCAGCAGCTAAACTACAGGGATTTGTAACTGCTGACATTTAATTTTTTTTCCAAAGTAAACAACCTCTTTAACTTTGTTGAGGTTGAACAGTGGCTCATGGGAGACTGACACATGAGAAGCTCACTCCCATACTCACTGACAGCCATGCTAAGTTTGGGACTCGTGGCTGACTTATAATGACCACTTGAACCTGGACCGCTCCCTTCCAAGCACCCCTTCCAGAAACACAGCCAGTTCCCTAACCTACAGTGAAGTTAGGCAGTACAGCTAGGTCAATGACCCACCCCCAGCCTGCTGACTGGACAAAGAAGTAGCAGAACACTGATGAGGTCCTTATGGTCTCTCCTCCTGTAAGCCCATGTACAGTGCTGGACCAGTTCTATGCAAAGTAATAGAGCCCTGATTGCCTCAGAGTGCTAACCCTCCCTCTTACAGTCTGAACCTTGCTGTACAGGTAATTACTCAAAATGAAAACACACATATATACGTCTAGAGTACAACTTTAAAGCGGTATTAAACCCAAAACAAAAAATGTAATATATTGTAGCTTACCAATCAGATGTTTTTAGGCTTTTTTTCCCGTTTTTACCTGGTGATCTGGCCAGTAACACACCTCCTGAATTAAAGTGCCCCCACTCTGGATGAATGAGCACAGGGAGGCACCTCTGGACCTCAGCATTGTCAGTCAAGGGGGAGGGGGGGAGGGTGTTAAATGTATTTGAAGATTTAAATACACTGACAAATTAAAGTTAAACTCCAGCTCACACTTAATCAGTTACAGCAAACTTATTTTTCCTTTTAAGATAGAAGTTTTACATGAAGAAATAAGAGCCGATTATTGTAAGCACCCCTGTCAGTGGTGGTTTGTCACATCGCTGTAAACATACATCTGGGAGGGGACTTTTTTTTTCCAAAAAGAACAAACTTACTGGCCAAATCACCAAATAAAAATAGAAAAAATATAGCCTAAAAAAAAAGAAGAAATATAGCCTAAAAAAGATCACGAATGCTGTCATGACATATAAAAATCGGTAACCAGCAATATAATAAAATGTTTGGGTTTAATACTGCTTTAAAGGCAATATAATAAAAGTCTAACAAAGCCTTGTTCACTGTTATGTGTTGAACTGGCAATTTATTTACATTACCCCTGGATAGAGATTCATTTAAGTAGAACTGCCCATTAAAAAATTAAGGAAAGCTGAAGAAAAAAAAATGGCCATTCTTTAGTGAGCCCATGTTCACATTGGGCTGTTTTGAAATGTCAAATCGCATGAAAAAAAAAAAAAAAAAACGCTGGCACCGTCCGAATCGGTGTGACGACTTTGCGGCACCACACTGATTGCCAAAAGTAGTTCCTGTACTACTTTTGTCGACTTCGGGGGTGATTTGAATAGACATCTGTGCAGAAACTTGCACTGATGTCGATCAAATCACCACCAAAGTCGGACTGCCTTGCCAGTTTGAAATCGTGTAAGTTCAGCTGAACTCGCACAAATTTCAAACCCGCCCTCAGTGTGAACCTGAGCGTAACACTGGAATCAGAGTGTAAATGCTTCTGGTCCCATATACCAAGATCCCATATACCAAGATCATTGGCTTCTTGGGAAGCCAATGCTCTGGGAACAAAAAATTGTCATGAATAATATGGAATGCAGGAAACATACTGGTCAGAGGAAATAATGACCTGTCCTTGTGCATTTAATGCATATATTCAAAACACCCTATAACACATGCGGACAGAAAAAAAAAAAAAAAAAAATACAACACACAAGCATGAACTTTTTTTTGGCAAATATATCACAGTAGTGCAAATGATGCATCAATAAATAAAGTGAAAACAATTCAAGTAGGTGAATGTCCATATATTGGTGAATGATGTGCTCCAATTTATAAAGTGCGATCATGCTCCAAACTCAAAGTGTGCCACACTCTCTCCTCTGTCCCCACTCACCGGATGGAATGGACCCCCAGCTTTTCAGTCTAGGGGTTGTTTCAGGCTTTCAGAGAGTGTTGGCCAGGGATGGCTATTCACATCAGGATACCAGGAAGATCTCCAATGCTCATGACAATCAAGCATGGATCATAGTGTCAAAATGTAGGTTAAAACAGGTATAGGTTTAGCAAAGTTTTTCAATGAGAAACGCCGCTGCTGGCGTGCATTTCATGGAAAACTGGAAGTGACGTTGTGTGGATTTAAAACCGGAAATTGCGTAAATGCATTTTGCCCTCCCACAAGGCATCATAAAGGACCAGTTCATCTGGTCCTTGATGACGCCCTGCGGGAGGTCGAAATGTATTGACGCAATTTCCGATCTTAAATCCGCGCGCCACTTCCGGTTTTCGGTGGAACGCAATCCTTTGCTAAACCTATGCCTGTTTTAACCTACATTTTGGCACTATGATTCATGCTTGATTATCCTGATGTGAATACCCATCCCTGGCCAACACCAAGCCCGAAACAACCCCTAGACTGAAAAGCTGGGGGTCCATTCTATCTGGTGAGTGAGGACACAGGAGGGAGTGTGGCGCACTTTGAGTTTGGAGCATGATCGCACTTTATAAATTGGAGCACATCATTCACCAATATATGGACATTCACCTACTTATGAATTGTTTCCACTTTATTTATTGATACATCATTTGCACTACAATTGCGCTGCAATTTATTCATTTTATTTGTTGAGTGTATAGCACTTTGTGTACAGCAGCTTCAACTTTACTCAGATTTTTATTTGGCTTAACAGTCATAATTTTTACTTCTAGTGCGAGTATATATATTTAGAATATATTCCTTTCACTGTTATGATAGTACAGTCTCACTCATCTGTGTAAAGTAGTGTGTAAAAAACATTAGCTGTTACATTGTGTTATGTATAGTGCCCAGTCAATGCCGATTTCATTTTTCCAATAAAAAAAAAAAAAAAAAAAAAAAAAAAAAGGAAGAAGAAGAATTACATATATGCTTGTAGTGCAATATGTCATGTTAACCATCTCCCACGCATATAGGGGGCTTTTAAAAAAAAACATAAGACTGTTAATGCTACTGACAGACTACATTGTATATGTTTTTTTTTTTTTTTGCCTTAATTACACTTTAGGAGTAAAAAAATCTGTAACAGACAAAAAAAAATTAAACACAAAAAATTGTAAAGCTCCCGCCCACATGTACATTAAAACACACACACACACACACACACAGATTGGGTGCAGCTACAAACGAGAACTAAATTGCGTTACTTATCTTAGGTATCACTATGCATGTAAAGGTCATTAATGGGTGCCAACATGTTTCTATCTATTTACTTGACGCTTGACGATTTTTGTCTTCAGTTTTACCAAAAACATATAATATGAGGTCAAACCTTAATGCCCCGTACACACAGTCGGACTTTGTTCGGACATTCCGACAACAAAATCCTAGGATTTTTTCTGACGGATGTTGGCTCAAACTTGTCTTGCATACACACGGTCACACAAAGTTGTCGGAAAATCCGATCATTCTAAACGCGGTGACGTAATACACATACGTCGGGACTATAAACGGGGCAGTGGCCAATAGCTTTCATCACTTTATTTATTCTGAGCATGCGTGGCACTTTGTCCGTCGGATTTGTGTACACACGATTGGAATTTCCGACAATGGATTTTGTTGTCGGAAAATTTTATATCCTGCTCTCAAACTGTGTGTCGGAAAATCCGATGGAAAATGTGTGATGGAGCCTACACACGGTCGGAATTTCCGACAACAAGGTCCTATCACACATTTTCCGTCGGAAAATCCGACCGTGTGTACGGGGCATTAGAGTTTCAATTTGTATGCAATCAGGCAGGCCCTTGCTCTACATGGTTTTGGTAAATCTGAAGACAAAAATCTGCAGAAAATCTAATAGTGTGTATGGGGCCTTAAGCTACATTATACAATTTTCTCTATTCACTTTCCTTTAGATTTAACTTCAGCTATGTAGTGCAAAGACCTGCCTGATTACATACAATAAAAGTGTTTAGGTTTAACCTCATATTATATGGTTTTGGTAAATCTAAAAGGAAAAATTGTATTATGTATGGCCAGCCCAACGCCCTGTACACATGATGAGAATAATTGGACAGATGATCATCTTTTTTTTTTTTCTTTTTCATTCTAGTCTCATATCGAAAAAATTAAGCGGTTGCTAAAGTTAGGAAAATTCTCATACGACAAAATACAACTTCGGAAGTGATGTGATGTGTTGTATTGTAATGCATTCTTTTATTTCTGAGCATGTGTGGACTTGCTCTTCCGATCGTTTGACGATTTTCGACAAGGCAATTAGCATTTTAAAAGGTGAAATTTAGCTAAGTTTCTTTTTTCCTACAGCTATAGTTATATTACTTGCAATGAAGTATGTCCACGGTGTGCAGGCTGATGTATTCTATAGAAATCTTCCCTGCATGGCTGCCCTGTCCTCTTCCTGTTGTTGACCTTCCAGCGCTGTGGGGGTTAACAGCTTGAGTCTCTGGGCTCAACTGCACTAACGATGATCCGACAGGGACACCCCGACTCCTGCCCTCTCCTCTATTGAGAAAGTTATTTCACCAATTACACTGCCTGTAACACAATCTGTGAATGGGGGAGAAAATCTTCTAATCAGACTCTCCCCAATTCATTGTTTTTGGGGTTCCCCCGCTTTAAAATACTCTGAGATGAAGGAAAGTTCACACAAGCTGCATGTATGTGGTTTCTCTTTTGCACCCACTACAGATAGTTACTGGCTGGTGATGCAGGTATATAATCTGCATATGCAAAAAGCAAAAAAGACACACACACACACACACACACACACACACACACACACACACACACACACTTTGAAAACTGAGGATGTTTAAGAAAAATATAAAGCCATTTAAAAAAAATTAAATGTGCAATACACACCTCATGCTTGTGATTTTCATAATCTGGAATACAAGGGAAAGTGTATACGGTAACATCCTCATATGCTAAAAGTTTTGCATGAGCAGCTGTGCTTTTTCCATCAGTTTCATTAGGGTGTTTAATAATGTCAATTTTCACCGGAAGCTGAATGTAAACAAACAGAGATCACAACCAACTTATTGCATTTTTACAACTGCACAATAAATAAATATTATATATATATATTCAAATACAGCCTAGATAGCTGTATATATAATGCTAAATGCTTGCGGACAGTGAGACTCTACAATCTACTGTATATAGGAAACACAGAACAGCAAGCATATTAACATGTGAAAGACTTATATAAAACTTTGCTAGTCACTGTTTAAAGTGAACCTGGGGAACTTAAAGCGAAGCTCCACCCAAATGGGGAAAACTCTGCTTGTTTGCACACACATTTGCCACTTTCTGGGGGGGAGGGGGAGCAGGTACCTGGTTTTGACAGGTTTCTCCTCCCACTTTCGGGTAAGATTGCCACGGCAATCTCGGAGTATTTCTGGTGCCCCCCTGCCCCCTCCGCTGCCTTCAGGGACACATACAGGTCCAGTACCATTTCCTATAGATTTAACAAAACTTTGTAATAGGAGGACCCACGTGAACAATCAATTCAATTTGTATCAAATCAGGCAGGCCCTTGTACTACTTTGTTGATGGTAGAGCTAAAGGAGATTGTACAATGTATGGCCACCTTAAAAGGAAGAAGTAGGAAAGTGGGTGGAAAAAAAAAAGGAAGAAGAGGTGGTATAGTGAACACGCCCTATTCTGTGATGCAGTGCATGATGGGATATGAAGTTACCTGGATGGTCACATGATGATACAGGAAGTGATGGGCTCAGAAAGCTTTTTTAAATTTTGAACAGAGAAGTGCAGATTCAATGCAGTCATTGACTAGGTAAGTGACAGATAAGCACATTGGGATGGCTTGGGCAGGAACGACATTGAAAAACACTTCTATTGATTATGAAAAGTGAAATTCTGCCTGAAAAGGTGAACTTAGCCTTTAAGAAGCTGGTTCAGGATCAGCCAGGATCAGCCTTACAGAACAGCGATCCGGTCTAAGTGTCGGCCCTCCTTGAGTACCACCTGAGGCTACAGGTTTATCTTGCCTCTTGGTTGGACAGCCCTGAATATTGCCTCTAAGACTAAAGCTTTTAGTAAGTTCCACAATATTTTAGCTTTACATGATAAAATCCATAGGGTTTAAGCGTTATTAAACCTTAGTTTTTTTTATGTTATTAAAAAAAAAAAAAAAACTCTTCTTCTGGGGTTCCCCGCCAGCGCTCCAGGCCATGGAAAGCCATGGGGGCACCTGTGCGTGCTCGCTCCTGAGCCGCCCTGCCTGCTGATAGCCTGCTGCTATCAATCTGCCCAATGAGAAGGGAGACAGCGGCGAGAGCCGCTGCTTTTGTGCACATCGCTGAATCGGATCGGGCTAAGGTAATAAAATGGGGGGCTGGGGGGCAGCACAGAAGGTTTTTCACCTTAATACATTCTAAACCTTAAGGCCCCGCTGAGCAGGCGGATGACCGGTCCTGTCCACTCTGGGGAAATCAGATGAAAACTGACTGTCTGTTAATATTCGATCCGCCAGACAGATGGAAAATAGGACCACCATCTGGTTTTGGCGGACAGGATAGCGGTGGGTCAGCAGATATGTGCTGACATCCGCCGCTCTATAGAGAAGAATGCAAGGTCCAAATCAGGTCCATCTAAAAATCTGACAGGCAGACCTGATTAGACAGCTGTGTGAAAGGGCCCTAATGCTGGCCATACATGGTCGAATTTCGAAAGAATTTCCTTTTAAAAAACAGAAATTTTGTGACCCGATGGTGCTACCACTGATTTCGAAATTCGACCAACCAAGCCTTCAATTTCACCTCATGTTGCTACAGAAAAGAATTTTCTTGGCTGGGAATCTTTTCTTTCCGGGAATTTTCTTTTCTTGCACATTTCTTTTTCAATTAAAATTTCCAACATGCCCAATTAGATGGCTGCATGAAAATCGGCTATTGCTGCAGCCCACTAATGGTGCGAAATCCGAATGAAAATCCTTAGATAAGATTTTCGAAAGAAGATTCTTTCAAAATTTTGACCCATAGCCTTAGGCTTTAGAACCACTTTAATTTACTAAAACTGGAGAGTGCAGCTGTTTATGGTAGCCAATCAGCTTGTTCAATTAAAGCTTTGACAAAAAATAAAAACCTGGAAGCTGATTGGTTTCTATGCAGAGCTTCACCAGATTTGCACTCTCCAGTTTTAGTAAATCAACCCCAGTGTGTTCAATAAACCTAGGAATGTTTTCAGAATCATCAGTCCTGTCAGAGAAAAGTAGAGAACGTGTTCAATGACAGAGTTTGCCTACCTTCACAGATGGGATTTCAGCTGTTGGTACACTTTCTACTGGTACATAGCAAGTATAACAATAAAACATTCGGGAGCTGTTACACTTTGGACACTTTGATCGTCCCTTCTTTTGGGCTACTTCAAGCACTTCTTGAGCAGAGACTTGCAAGTTTTTCAAAAGGTCAATTTCCGAGGATCCAGAAACAATTTTCATTTGTTTGTCAGTTGACATTATTCATACAATGCATTTGGCCTACAAGATGAAAGGGAGATTTAAGGCACAATTTAAGTGAATAACCAATTTACTAATCAAAAGGCACTTCAAAGACAGACATTTCCAAAGAGGCCATGACAACCAACATTAGAGAAACCTGACAGCAAAATATAGGCACTGAACCACTGACTGGAGATCACTGTGCAAGAAAACTGAATATTTGCAATTCATACACAAATTCAACTTTAATTTAGAGGCAGGGCAATGCTGAGCATAACATGGGAGTCAGCTAAAAGCTAATCAGACTGTGTGCAAAGTTGCCTAAAAATTGCTGAATGCGCCAATCTTTTTCTAAGAGTCAGGCACTATCAATGTGTACTATTCCTGGTCGCCAGCATTCATGTTGGCTTGGTACCAACAGCTTTGTTACATAGTAGGTAAGGTTGAATAAAGACAATAGTCCATCCGGTTCTACCTGTTTAGGTGTATGTGTGTCAGGGTCTATAATTATTTCCCATCTCCCTGTATGTTGTGTTCTTTAAGATGCACATCCAAGAGTCTCTTAAATATATCCAAACTCCCTGCAGTCACCACCAATTGTGGAAGAGAGTTCCACATCCTTATTGCCCTGATTAAGTAAACCCCCTGCACAGTTTAAGATTTCCAATCTCATTGTGTGTCCCTGTGTCCCCTTACACTCCTTGAGACTGAATAGTTTTTTCCTATTCTAGGATCACCATTGAGGCATTTGTAAATTGCTATCACATTGTGTTTCTCCAGCAAGAATAGATTTAGTGTTTGCAGTCATTTCTCGTAATCGAGGTCCTCCAGTCCTCTTATTAGTTTTGTTGCCCTTGTTTGGCCTCTCTCCAGTTCCAGTTGTGCAGAGACTAAGAGTTTGCATGGAATATTTTTGGCACCCATAGTTTTGGAAAGTGTTAAAGACTAGGTTAGTCAGTTTAAAGACAACCAATTGCAAGTGGACATTTGTAACACCTTGTTTTATGTGAAAAGAATATGAGACATTTTCTGGATGGCCGAGGTGCTGAGCAAGTGACTTGCTGTACTCCTGCTGGAACTGTAACTCTCAGCGCCTACTGTAGTGATTTGGCTGAAAAAAAGTAAGAGTTCTACCAAACCCAGCAGCAGCCACACACTTCATTAGTGGCAATTTATTTTGAAAGCTGAATTCCAGGTATGGATTTTTTTTGTATAGTTATATTAGTCTAGCTTAAATCAATGTAAATATGCAGATGCAGAGAATTACTGTAATATTTGCAGCTATTACAGTGGTTACCACGGTCTTCCCAGTCTTAAGCAGACCCAGTCCTGCAGACCATGCAGAAGGGCTCTGTGGAGCCCTTCTGCATTGTGAACAGAGGGGGCGCTCACATGGCACGGGTGCCATTCACAGGATGCCTTGCATCTTCCTCAATGAATACAAGACGTTATCTGACTGAACAAAGTAATAAAGGCAGTGCAATGATGTCACAATCTCCACCTCCTTCAATCAGGGAATAATGCATTCATTGAGAAAAAAGGTTGTCTGAATGGCACCCTTGCCAAGCAAGCAACACCTAGGGGGTTATTTACGAAAGGCAAATCCACTTTGCATTGCGAGTGCACTTGGAAGTGCAGTCGCTGTAAATCTGAAATGAAGGGAAGCTCTGCTGATTTTATCATCCAAATCATGTGCAAGCTAAAATGCTATTTTTTTATTTTCCTTGCATGTCCCCCTCAGATATACAGTGTAGGGCTGCAACTAACGATTATTTTCATAATCGATTAGTTGGCCGATTGTTTTGATTAATCGGTTAATAAGCTTAAGAAAGAAAAAAAAAGTGTGGTGTATAATTTAGTTAATATGTAAAGTTTTAAAAAAAGGCAATTTATTCTTAAATATCTCTATGCAGTGGTAAATATAAATAACTATATGGTTAGGGAGCAAAATATCTAATCCACTCTGAGAATAACAGACAGAAGAGATATACTATTAGAGGAGATGTACTGTATATACTATTAGAGGAGAGATATACTGTATATGCTTTTCGAGGATATATACTATTAAGGGCCCTTTCACACTGGAGCGGTTTGCATGCGCTATTGCGCTAATAATAGCACCTGCAAACTGACCCGAAAGTGCCGCTGCTGTGTCTCCAGTGTGAAAGCCCCCGGGGCTTTCACACTGGAGCGGTGCGCTAGCAGGACGGGAAAAAAAGGCCTGCTAGCAGCATCTTCGGAGCGGTGAAGGAGCGGAGTTTATACCGCTCCTGCCCATTGAAATCAATGGGACAGTGTGGCTATACCGCCGGCAAAGCGCCTCTGCGGTGGTTTTTAACCCTTTCTCGGCCGCTGGCGGGGGTAAATCCGTCCCGCTAGCGGTCGAATACCGACAGTAAAGCGCCGCTTTACCGCCGACGCCGCCCCCGCCCCAGTGTGAAAGGGCCCTAAAGGGTGAATCTGGTAAATATCATCAGACTCAAAGATCAAATTTTTTTTATTTAAAAAACAATGTCTTCCTTCAAAAAAAAAAAAATGGCATTTTCAGAAAGTTAGTTCGATTTTCTAATCGTTAGCCCTGGTTCACACTGGGACGACCTAGTCGCCTGACAAGTCGCCTCCCGTTCTGTGCTATGGAACCGTTCTAAGGGGAGCGACGCAAGTCGCTCCGACTTAGAAAAAGGTTCCTGTACTACTTCGGGGGCGACTTGGGGCGACTTGCATAGACTTCTATACAGAAGTCGTTTTGCAAGTCGCCCGGGCAGTCGTCTGCAGGTCACCTCGCTGAGGCGACCTGCAAGTCGTGCCGCCTCTGGTGTGAACCGAGGCTAAGTCTGGTCAAATCGACGTTCATTTTCAACCATGGTGACAATTTGAAAATAATAGAAAACTTCTTGGTCAAAGGAATTTTCAGACGGTGTATGTGGTTTTCCTTCATTTTAAAAACAGGATGTTAAAAACAAGTGAAAATTTCAAACATTCTTTCATTCAGAGAATGTACAAAGATTTTTCGTCTGAATATTCTTGTCTGAAAATGAATCTGTGTGGCCAGCATAAGGCTCGGTACACACCTATGCAGTTTGCTTTTGATCAATTTCTGCAGTGCTTTTTGATTTTTGCAAACGTGATTTTGCTTCAATTTGCGTTTTTGCATTTTTTTTTGGCCAACTTGTTGTTGGGCAGATTAAAAAACACAAATTTCTGCAAAAACGCATTAAATGCTTTTCTGCAGCTTCTCCATTGAAGTATATTGAACCAAAAAAGCACCGTTTTAAGTTAAAAAAAGTCCCTGACCCTTTCCAAATACGCAGCGGCTGAAAAAAAGCATAGATGTGAACGCGTCCCATAGGAAACCATGTAAATGAACTGTAGTGCAACCAGGTCTAAGACTTTTAGTAACATAATGGGGTTAAAAAAAACTAAAATTAGCCCTTTATAGTACAAAAAAAAAAAAGAAGCAGATAATCACTACTGTAAGGGGTTCATTTTTTTACTGTAGAACTGTGAAAGTAATATTTGCAGTAGCGATTATTTGCTCTTTTTGTACTATAAAGGGCTCATTTTAGTTTTTCTTAACCCCATTATGTTACTGGCCTATTAATCGATTATGAAAATAGTAATCGATTAATTTCATAATCGATTAGTTGTTTCAGCCCTAATACAGTGACTGCACTTCCAAGTGCACTTGTAGTGCAAAGTGGATTTGCTTTTCGTAAATAACCCCCCCGATTATATGAGTTTTCAGCGTTGTGCCAAAAAAGAAAAAAAAAAAGGGGGGCCGATGTTGGCTGCTGAAAACACCCGCGATTTTACAGTGCTTCGTGTGTTTTTCATAGTTTATTTGACTCAAAAAATGCATAAGAAATGCAACATGGGTGCATTTCTGATGCGTTCTTGCTGTGTTGTCAATGCATTTCAATTGGGGGGTGCATTTTTGGTACAGTTTTTAGAACTGACCACATATACACCAAAAATACAGCAAGCAGGATTTTTAACACCAGGGTTCTGTGAAGGGAAAACTACAAGTACCTACATTCTTTGTGGCTGTCGGTTTGTAGTTCTCAATGAACTACCAGGGAGCTGTTGATCATTCTAGGTAGTTCACGGAGCTTCTTGTCAGAGTGTGCAGGGCCGTGGCATCACACTCATGATCTGCTGATCGTGGGTGCAATGCCTTACAGGTCCCTAACAAAAAAATTGTAAATGCATATTTTTTACCTGCAAAAAATGTACATTTATTATTTGTTTTGTAAAAGTAAGGTTATCTTTTAAAGAAAAGGATAACCTTACCTTTAAAGAAAGAAAAGGATAACCTAACCTGTCAAATTGGCAGCCCTCCAACTGCTGCAAAACTACAAGTCCCATAAGGCATTGCAAGACTGACAGTTACAAGCATGACTCCCTCAGGCAGAGGAATGATGGGACTTGTAGTTTCGCAACAGCTGTTTTGAGGCTGGGCTCACACTATTGCGAATTGGATGCGGTTTTAACCGCATCCAATTCGCATGTCAGGAGATTGTGACCGTCTCGCTATGAAGCCGGTTCACACATCTCCACTGTGAATTGCACAGGGGGGTCCTATGCATCTTTCGGTCCATTTCAGGTCGGAATTCAGCCAAAAATTTGGGCAGAAATTAGACTGAAGCGGTGAACGGGGACGCACCGGACCCCTGCTGTGAGCCGCTCCTAAAGGCATTATAAACCTTCCTACCTGCACGGTGTGTTTTTCACTTGCATAAGATATGCATTAATCATGTAGTTTCATGGTGCCATTTGTTACCCTGTACACAGAACCTATCGTATAGTAGATCTTCACATTCCTGTGTCAATAGTTTCTGTTCAAACAAGAGGCATGCAGCACAACACTGCACAGGTCAATGCATGACATCTGTGTGTAGTCTAAGAAATGACGCTTTCTGTGAAGAAACTATATATCCCACAATCCCTGGGTCCTTCAGCCCAGTGCTCTTCAGGTGAGCGCTAATCAGTAAATAGATCTGACACAGACCAAGCAGGCAAAGCAAATAACAGAGACCACCATTAGCACTCCCACATATGTGATGCAACACAGAAAATGGCAAGGCAGTAATAGAATGCTATGTGACCCAATACAAGAAGTTGCCTATCCCTTTATTGAGTAGGGACGAGCTGGTAAATGAATAGAGGAACATCGATAAGCCAGATTACTAGGGGCAGGAAATTATTATTGTTAAATCACTCAGATTTGAATGGGGCCCTAAGGGCAGCCCAATATGTTGTTACAACAAGTCACACTCTTTAGTTATATTTTTTTCTTTTTCATTTTTTTGAAGCGTTACAAAATTACATTTCATTCAACTTAATATGGTGACCAATGACAAGCTTGGTTGTGTTCAGGCTAGGATCGGAACTCACATGTGTGAGCCAATCATCTTCGGACACCGCTTTCCCTACGCTGCAGCATGTATATTTATGGCTTTGGGGCAGGGAATGCCCTGACTGCAGAAGATTGACCCATACAAGCGAGTTTGGATCCCAGTCCAAGCAGGCTGGAGCTCTTCACTAATGATGATTAACCACTTGCCTGCCCGATGATTTATCCCCCTTGTATGACCAGGACATTGTTTGCGATATGGCACAGCGTTACTTTAACTGACAATTGCGCAGTCGTGCGACGCTGTACCCAGATAAAATGTATGTCCTTTTTTTCCCACAGGTAGAGCTTTCATTTGATCACCACTGCATTATTTATATTTTGCGCTAAAACCAAAAAAAGCCTGACAATTAAAAAAAATATATATATATATAATTTTAAATTTTTTACTTTCTGCTATAAAACATATCCAATAAAATAAAAAAAAAAAAATGTAACTTCTTAATAAATTTAGGTCAATATGTACTCTGCTACATGTTTTTGGTAAAAACAAAAATCCCAATAAACATATATTTATTGTTTTGCACAAAAGTTAAAGCATTTATAAACTATGGGATATTTTTACTTATTTATTTGTATACTATTAATGGCAGCGATTGCGGGACTGCAATATTGCGGCGGACATTCTGACACGGAAACTTTTTGGGAACCAGTGACACCAATACAGTGATTAGTGCTAAAAATATGTACGGTCACTGTACTAATGACACTGGCTGGGAATTGGCTAAACATCAGGGGCGATCAAAGGGTTAATTGTATGCCTAGCTATTGTTTCTGTGTACAGTGTGAGATGCTTTAACTAGAGGAAGTAATTAATTTAATTCCCTGCTTTGCAGGGAAAGTAAATCCATCACTTCCCCGCTGACAAGACATGGCTGTGCCTTCTTTACATAGGCAGAGCCCTGTCCTGTGTGTGATCCGGACGATCAGCAGGTGCCAGCGGTAATCTATTAGCCGGCACACACTGATCAGCATCTGCTGTATAAAGTCAGATCACGAACTTGGTATGGGATCTGGTGCAGCAGAGCTGCCTTGCTGCCGTATATCTATGTTATGCAGTCGGCAATCGGTTAAGGATAAGCTCAGGTGTGCATAGAGTCTATTCTATCCTGCCAGGAAGATGTCACCTGTACAAAGCCAATCATAAGTGGCCGAGGCATTTCCACTCCTGCATTCACATGTATACAAGGGGCATGTGTAAAAGCAGCTTTGACCACTTATGATTGACAGATTCCTGATTGGATAGCTCAGGTGGGTTTGGACTAGGATCCAAACACGCCTGAGTTTACCCTAAATGGTGACACGCGGTGCAGTGAGTTGCACTAATGCGTCCATGCTACATTTTTTATGCAGCGCACACATGTACAGTGAGAACAGGGCACATACACCGATCGGCCATAACATTATGACCACTGATAGGTGAAATGAATAACATTGATTATCAGAGTCAAATTCTAACGACTAGACGACTGGGTCATAGAATCTCCAAAACTGCCGCTCTTGTGGGATGTTCCCAGTCTGCAGTGGTCAGGACCTACCAAAAGTGGTCTAAGGAAGGACAACTAGTAAACTGGCGACAGAGTCATGGGCGGCCAAGGCTCATTAATGCACATGGGGAGTGAAGGCTGGCCCGTGCAGTCCGATCCAATAGAAGAGCTACTGTAGCTCAAACTGCTGAAAAAGTTAAAGGCTAAAGGCAAAAACCTTCTGTGTGTAGCAGCCCCCCCCCCCAATCTTCTATTTACCTGGGCCCCATCTCAATCCAGTGATGTGCATTAGAGCAGAAGCTCTTTTCCTCTTCACTGGCTCAAACATAGCAGCGGGAGCCATTGGCTCCTGCTGCTCTCAATCACAGCCAGTGAGGGACTGAGCCACGCTCTGTGTGTCTTATGTACGCAAAGAGCCATGCTCAGGAGTGAGCCACTAGCCATGGGGGCACTCAGCAGGGGTAAGGAACCAGGAGGACCCAATAAGAGGATGCTTCGCTAGCTATGGGGGTCACTCAGCAGGGGGAGGAGCCAGGAGCACCGACCTCGAGAAGAGGACCCAAGCTGCTCTGTGCAAAACCATTGCACAGAGCAGGTAAGTATTACATGCTTGTTATTTATAAAAAAAAATAAAATAAAAATAAACATTACCTTTAGTATTACTTCAATACTGGTCATAATAGAAAGGTGTCAGAACATACATTGCATTGCAGTTTGTTGTTTATGGGGCAGTGTAGCTGCAGACCAGTCAGGGTGCCCACGCTGACCTATGTCCACAGACAAAAGTGCCTAGGAAGTGGACATGACCATCAGAACTGGACCACGGAGCATCGGAAAAAGGTGGCCTAATCTGATGAATCCAAGAATGGTTTGAGGAACACGAGTTTGAGGTGTTGTGTTGACCTCCAAATTCTCCAGATTGCAATCCATCAAGCATCTGTAGCATGCTCTGGAAAAACAAGCCCAATCCATGGAGGCCCTACCTTGCAACTTACAGGACTTAAGAGGCATTCCACTGGTTGTTTGGTTTATTAAAAGTCAGCAGCACCAAAAAGTATAGCTGCTGACTTTTAATAAACAGACACTTACCTGTTCCATGGTCCAGGGATGCAGCTGCCCGAAGCCTCGCTCCTCTCCCGTGCGCCGGCATTGTAAGTGTGGGCACACGGCTGTGACAGCTTGCGGCTTTACAGCCAGGCGAGTTGCGCTGCGCTCCGTCAGTGGCCAGGCAATCTTCTGGGACCTGTGATGTGTCTCGGAAGATTGCAGGGAGGGAGGGGTCCCCTAGGCAGCCAGAAGCAGGAAGTGGGACAGGAAGTCCCTCTCAAAACCAGGTACCCACCCCCCCTTCAAAAGAAATGACATGCCAATTCTGGCATGTCAGGGAGCGAGGAGTACTTAAAGTGTAACTTCCACTTTTGAGTGGAACTCCGCTTTAAAGGATCTGCTACTGGTGCCAGATACCAGAGCGTACCTAGTGGAGTCCATGCTTCGATGGGTTATGGTGGTCTGTCATATTGGTATGGCTGACGGCGTGGGAAACAATCGTTTTAGAGGCAGATCAGCAGACTTACCTCAGACTCCAATCACCCGGGTGTTTAGCCACACTGTGAATCCCAGCAGAAGAATCTACTGAATCCTGCGGCTGGGAATGAAAGCTGCATGTGAACAGCAGCGTCCGGGAGGCCGTACACTTCAATAACAGGCTGTCGGTGGTCTCAGCTCTTCATTACCTGCAGTGATTGCAGCTATCCGCAAACAGCTGTCAGCCCCATCTGCTGGGATCCGCTGTGTGGATAAATCTCCATGTGATTGGAGCCTCCACCGTGCATTTCTTAGGATAAGGGCAAACCATGGATCCTCCACAGGAACAGCATGATCTTCCTGTCACCATCCCCTCCATAGACCTTCATTCTTCTCTTCTGAAATGACATGGCTGGAAAAAAAGCACCTTGTTACCTGAAAATAAAAGGAGCCAAAGTTAATAGCAGCATACAGCTGTATAGACTGACACACCTCTCTCACCAGAAACCGCCCGAGTCCGCAGGTTCCTATGCAGACCCCTGGGGACACAGGAAGCGCGGGTTCCGAAGGCCGGAAGGGGCGGGGCCTGGACTCAGCACAGCCTGTGGTAAATGAATAGGGTGTCCCCTCAGACACTTCCCCTGTGTACAGACTGGCGGAATCCATAGACAGTGACATGTTAGAGTCCCGCCGCGGTGTTCTGTGTAATGTGTGACTCACCCAGGAGGTGGACAGGAAGGAGCTCGTAAGGCTGGGAAGGTGATTGCTCTATGCCGGTGTCAGCTCTGTGCAGTGGTGGGCTGTCCGGTCACACGGCGGTGATAGCGGGATCCTTAGGAAGGGGCCGTAGTAGCCGGGGGACACAGTTAAATGTAACACCTCTACATTGGTTGCCAATGGCAACTGTAAACACAGAGCTGTTCTAGCAGGATTGCATGGGCCTGTCAGTGTTCGTATGATCACCTACCGGCTTCTAGTGACGAGTCTCCTGAGTGTGAGGAGGCGGCAGTACTCATCCCTGAGGTAAGGGACATTAGTGAGGAGGAATATGGAAGAACATTATAACTGGGGCACAACTTCCCTTTAGTTTTGGAGAAGGATTAGAACCCCTGTCAGGTTTTTATTGCTGTCTGGGAGGGGGGGGGGCCAGTTCACTAACAATGATTACATGTGATATTTGTGGGGTTTTTTTGGGAAAAATCACATGAAATAATAATAATAATAATAAAAAAAAAAAACTTCAAAGTAAAATATCACATTTGAGGAACATATTGCCAATGAGAATTACCATACGATCTGGGTTTCTAAGTACTGGGTGCACTACGTTTACTGCCATTCTGCCCATTCAAAATTAATGGGCTCAAGTCCCACCGCATAGAACTGAATGTGAATTGCGGTGGAACATGTGATGGTATTGAGCAGGTGACAGGTACTCTTTATATACTTTAAAGTGGTTGTAAAGTCAGAAGGTTTTTTTTTTTTTTTTTATCTTAAAGCGGAGTTCCACCCAAAAGTGAAACTTCCTCTTAACCGATTCCGATGCCACATTTGGCACCTTTTGAGGTGGGGGGTGTACCTGTTTTTGACACATACCCTGTCCCCACTTCCATCGGACCTCACTGTGGCGAGGTACATCAGAAGTTCACCCCCCTCCTCCTACTTCCCCTGCTGCTGGGCCAGTAAGAGCACAGTGCGCTTTGTGCATGCGCAGTAGGGACCCTAGCTGTGAAGCCACAAGCCTTCATTGCCGGGTCCCCTAATCGGCAATGGCGGCAGCAACCGAGAGCTGACAGGAACATCAGCTGGGGTGCCGACATCGCTGGATTCCAGGGCAGGTAAATGACCTAATATTAAAAGTCAGCCGCTGCAGTATCTCCAGTGTAAAAGCCCCGAGGGCTTTCACACTGGAGCGGTGCGCTAGCAGGACAGGAAAAAAAGTCCTGCTAGCAGCATTTTTGGAGCGGTGAAGGACCGGTGTATACACCGCTCCTGCCCATTGAAATCAATGGGGCAGCGCGGCTATACCGCCAGCAAAGCGTCTCTGCAGAGGTGCTTTGCTGTGGTTTTTAACACTTTCTCGGTAAAACCACCCCGCTAGTGGGCGAATACCGCCGCTAAAACGATGGTAAAGCGCCGCTAATAATAGCAGCGATTTACCGACCGACGCACCTCCCGCCCCAGTGTGAAAGGGGCCTTAGCAAACAAAAGTTGAATGGGTTTTGCAGCTGTCAATTATCTTTCCCCTCGTCTGCTGGTTTAACCAGTTCTCGCCCACGCTATAGTCAAAAGACAGCTACAGCACGGGCTTACTTTCCTCGGAGGGCATCCATGGATATGCTTCTGTGATTGTGCTGCTCGCGCATCCCCTGCGGCGTGTGAGCAGCATGCTCTGTGATTTCTGGGTCCTCAGGACACAGCTGATCACAAATCGGGGTAAAGGGCCAATCACAGCGGCCCTTTACCACATGATCAGCTGTGTCCAATGACAGCTGATCACGGTGTAAACACAAGTCAGCTATAGGCATTCCGTGAGGAGAGGAGAGCCAATAACTCACTTGTGTTAAAGGGACATCTACACTGATAATCGGGGCACTTATAATCGGGGCACTGATTATCAGTGCAGTCCCACCAGTGCTGCCAATCAGTGCTGCCCATCTGTGCCTCTCATCATTGTCACTTATCAGTGCCGCCTACCAGTGCAGCCTCATCGGCGCACATCAGTGAAGGAGAAAAATGACCTGCTTGCAAAATTTTATAACAAACTATGGAAAACTTTTTTTTTCTAAATTTTCTTGTTTATTTTTTTAGTTTATTTAGCAAAAAATAAAAAAAACAGTGGTGATTAAATACCATCAAAAGAAAGCTCTATTTGTTTAAAAAAAAAAATGCTAAAAATGTCATATGAGTACATTGTTGCATGACCGTGCAATTGTCATTCAAAATGTGACAGCGCTGAAAGCTGAAAATTGGCCTCGGCAGGAAGGGGGTAAAAGTGACCAGTAGGCAATGGGTAAATAGCCTTGTTTTTACTTTCAGTGGCATGACGTTGACAAAGGATCCCTGAAACATGTTCGTCAGCCCACTCAATCCAATGACTTTGGTCTCTTCCATCAGTCCAGAGGGAAGCCTCACACGTCTGTACCCCTGGAGGTTCGGCATCCCATCTCTTGGCCAAGCGGTCCTACATCTCACACTGCTGTTGAGTGAATCCCCCACTCATCTTGCTGTTCTGAGTACCTGTGAGTCTTACTCCAGTGCTACTCAGCCCTCTTAGTTTGCAGCATCAATCTCACCTAGCGGAGCAGAGGGCTCAGTGCACATGCTGACAGTTGATCGACAGTGGTGTGGCATCCTGCCATCCAGCTCAGCGGTCCATGGTTTGTGTCTGCTGTTTACAGCTTCACAACTTTCATCTCTGAAGTGCTTCCCAGAGACTGTTATGTAAGTCTTGCGGTGATGTTTTAATAAACTCTAGAGACATAGGGGATGTATTAGACCCCAGTGTCTCCCCTGCCCTCCAAAGCATCTATCCATGCAAAGATGTTCCTCAGTCTCCTCTCGCTCAGCCTCCTAAAGCCAGTGGATGTGGTCCTGGTAAAAAAAAATGCGCTTGGAGGACCGAGATCGTGCCCTCGCTGTGAAAGTGATCAGATGGCTATACAGTCACTGGATCACTTTTACTGCCAGGAGTTGGCTTAAGAATTGGAGCACAAACTTATGGCTGCTATAATAATAATATTGTAGCCATCGGCTGGTGCTTAGCCCTTCACTGGATGTATTACATACACCCAAATACAGTGCCTTGAAAAAGTATTCATACCCCTTGAAATTTCCCACATTTTGTCATGTTACAACAAAAAACGTAAATGTATTTTATTGGGATTTTATGTGATAGACCAACACAAAGTGGCACATAATTGTAAAGTGGAAGAAAAATAATAAATGGTTTTCCATTTTTTTTTTACAAATAAATATCTGAAAAGTGTGATATGCATTTGTATTCAGCCCCCTTTACTCTGATACCCCCAACTAAAATCTAGTGGAACCAATTGCCTTCAGAAGTCACCTAATTAGTAAATAGAGTCCACCTGTGTGTAATTTAATCTCAGTATAAATACAGCTGTGAAGCCCTCAGATGTTCGTTATAGAATCTTAGTGAACAAACAGCATCATGAAGGCCAAGGAACACCCCAGACAGGTCAGGGGTAAAGTTGTGGAGAAGTCTAAAGCAGGGTTGGGCTATAAAAAAATATCTCAAGCTTTGAACATCTCACGGAGCACTGTTCAATCCATCATCCGAAAATGGAAAGATTATGGCACAACTGCAAACCTACCAAGACATGGCCGTCCACCTAAACTGACAGGCCGGCCAAGGAGAGCATTAATCAGAGAAACAGCCAAGAGGCCCATGGTAACTCTGGAGGAGCTGTAGAGATCCACAGCTCAGGTGGGAGAATCTGTCCACAGGACAACTATTAGTCATGCACTCCACAAATCTGACCTTTATGGAAGAGTGGCAAGAAGAAAGGCATTGTTTGGAAGAAAGCCATAAGAAGTCCCGTTTGTGAGAAGCCATGTGGGGACACAGCAAACGTGCAAAAAGGTGCTCTGGTCAGATGAGACCAAAATTGAGTATTTTGGCCTAAAAGCAAAACGCTATGTGTGGCAGAAAACTAAAACTGAACATCACCCTGAACACACCATACCCACCGTGAAACATGGTGGTGGCAGCATCATAGTGTGGGGATGCTTTTCTTCAGCAGGGACAGGGAAGCTGGTCAGAGTTGATGGGAAGATGGATGGAGCCAAATACAGGGCAATCTTAGAAGAAAACCTGTTAGAGTCTGCAAAAGACTTGAGACTGGGGCGGAGGTTCACCTTCCAGCAGAACAACGACTCTAAACATACAGCCAGAGCTACAATGGAATGGTTTAGATCAAAGCATATTCATGTGTTAGAATGGCCCAGTCAAAGTCCAGACCAAAATCCAATTGAGAATTTGTGGCAAGACTTGGAAATTGCTGTTCAGAGGCTCTCCGTCCAATCTGACAGAACTTGAGCTATTTTGCAAAGAAGAATGGGCAAAATGTCACTCTCTAGATGTGCAAAGCTGGTAGAGACATCCCCAAAAAAACTTGCAGCTGTAATTGCAGTGAAAGGTGGTTCTACAAAGTATTGACTCGGGGGGGCTGAATACAAATGCACACCACACTTTTCACAAATTTATTTGTAAAATATTTTGAAAACCATTTATCATTTTCCTTCCACTTCACAATTATGTGTCACTTTGTGTTGGTCTATCACATAAAATCCCAATAAAATACATTTACGTTTTTGGTTGTAACATGACAAAATGTGGAAAATTTAAAGGGGTATGAACACTTTTTCAAGGCACTGTAGCAGAACTAGTTAAAGTGGGTATAAAAGTATAAACATGTTGTACTTGCCTACTGTTTGCAAAGGTATTACACAGGTCATCCGGAACTTCGGAGGTTCGCCGCCTGCGCTCTCAACTCCTCCTTTTCTGTGTGTGCTCCCATAGCAAGCCACTAGCTATGGGGGCACACCTGCAGGCTCGCACCTGATCCTGGGAACACACACCAGCGCCCCTGCAGATGGGCACAGCGCTGGATTGAGATAGGACTCAGGTAAACTCTTAGAAAGGTGAGGGAGCAATACAACTACTGGGACATTTTTTACCTTAAAGGTTAAGTTCACCTTTGGGAACTTGTTACATGTTCCACTCATTTATAGGGTGGAACATAATACCACTGCTGCAGCCGCTACTTGCTGCTCTTGATCCCTGCGACAGCAGTACAGGGAGAAGTTCCCCGTACTAGCTGTCATGTTTTAAAAACAAAGCCATACCCACACAGCCACGTCATTCATTCACACAGTTCTGTGAATGAATGAACTACAAGCACTGACATCCTTTTGCGGCTGTCGGCTTGTAGTTCTTAATGAACTGCCACGGCGTGTTGAGCGCTCTGATAGTTCATTGAGACTTCCTGTCAGTGTGAAACTGCCTGGCCGTACAATATTCGGGGCAGATGTCTCACACTGGCAGTCTACAGGAGGCCTTCATGGCATCAGCAATCTGCTGATCGCTGGTGCAATGCTTTCCAGGCTCCAAAAAAATAAAATACCTGCAAAAATGTGCATTTTTTTTATTTTTAAAGTGATATTAAAGTCTTTTTTTTTTCTTTCTTTCTTTAAAAATAACTAATATGTTATACTTACCTGCTCTGTGCGGTGCTTTTGCACAGAGCAGCCTGGATCCTCCTCCTCTCGGGTCCCTCACCGGCACTGCTGGCCCCTCCCCTCTGCCGAGTGCCCCTACAGCAAGCAACTTGCTATGGGGGCACCCGAGCCGAGCTACTGCTCTATGTCCATTCAGACATGGAGCCGCGGTTCAGCCCCTCCCTCTCCTCCGCGCCACGCTGCCATCTCAGCCAATGAGGAGGGAGAGAGAGATGGGGCTCAGGAAAGTGTTGGGGAGGCTGAGGGGGACTGCTGCATACAGAAGGTTTTTCATCTTAATGCATAACATGCATTAAGATAAAAAACATGTTGACTTTACAACCACTTTAATAGTGAACTTATCCTTTAGTGCAGGGAATGCAATAAGGTAAAAAAAAATTCCTGCCTTTAGAACCACTTATAACTTTTCAGTTTTGGATAGAGTGGAGATTAGAACACCACATCCTATGTTTTTTTTTTTTTCTGCTGTCTGTGTTCATGTTAGGGAGATTTGCCCTTCCTGTTTGTCATGTTTACACTATTGAAAGCGAAGAGTGAAAAAACAATCCCCAATTTTGTGTTGTCCCCAGAACAGGAATAGAGGAGACATCTTCTACTGGGGACACTAGTTCTGATGACAACCAGCCATTCCCTCATTTTGGAAGGATTCCCTCACTTCCTGTTTTAGCTATGGGACAGAGTGAATGGGAATCTCCACAATGAGAAACGGAACAGAACCCCAAAAAACCTGATGGAAGTTATAACCTTCCCTTGCTCTGGGAAAATGTTTGCCTTTAGTCCTACTTTAATAATTACAGAAAAAAAACACTAAAGGCATCAAACTACCATTGAACTACTACCGTGTTGATAAAAACTTTTGGTGGTATGTTGTTCTTACAGTTGAAAGTGATTGAGATTGCACAAAAAATTCCCTCATGTGACTTGCATCTGATCCTTTGTTTCGTCAGGTTTAAAGTAGAACTAAAGGCAAAACTTTTTTCTTTTTATTTTGGATAGGAAGAGAGTGCTATAACCCCTGCTATTTTTTTTTGCCATGTGTCCCATTAGAGAGATTTCCCTTCATGTTCTGTCCTATAGCCAAAACAGAAAGTGAGAGGGAGTCCCTGGTTATCACTAGAACTAGGATCCCCATTGGAAGTTTTTTCTCTCTATACCTGTTCTGGTGACAACCCAAAATTTGGAATTTTCTTTTATTTTCACTCTTGGTAATAACGATAATCAGGACAAATAAATAGGAGGAATCATTCTAATGAGAACACAGACCGCAATAAAAACCTGACAGGTGTCCCTCTCCACTCTATCCAAAACGAAAAAAATACCTCTCCACTCTATCCAAAAAAAGAAAAAAGTTTTGCCTTAAGTTATAATTTTAAAGTAACCCCTTTAACCACCTCAATACTGAGCACTTACACCCCCTTCCTGCCAAGACCAATTTTCAGCTTTCAGCGCTCTCACAATTTGAATGACAATTACTCAGTCATGCAACACTATACCCATATGAAATTTGCGTCCTTTTTTTCACACAAATAGAAATTTCTTTTGGTGGTATTTAATCACTAGTGGGTTTGTTATTGTGTGTGCTATAAATTAAAAACACCGTAAATTTTGTGAAAAAAACGCCTTTTTCTTTGTTTCTGTCATAAAATTTTGCAAATTTAGTAATTTTTTTCTTTATAAATTTTGGCCAAAATTTATACTGCTACATAGCTTTGGTAAAAATAACCCAAATTAGTGTATATTATTTGGTCTTTGTGAAAGTTATAGAGTCTACAAACTATGGTGCCAATCACTGAAAGATCACATCTGATCAGGCCTTCAGTACATCAGGTGAATCTCATTTCTTGAGACACTACCAAGTCAGGAAAGTGCAACCCCCCCCCCCCCCAATGACCCCTTTTTAGAAAGTAGACATTCCAAGGTATAGTACGTAGCATGATGAGTTTTTTTAACCACTTAAGGACCAGCCTCGTTTTGGATTTTAGGTGTTTAAAACAGGTTTTTCTGCTAGAAAATTACTTAGAACCCCCAAACATTATATATGGTTTTTCTTCTAACACCCTAGAGAATACAATGGCGGTCATTGCAATACTTTTTTTTGCACCGTATTTGCGCAGCGGTCTTATAAGCGCACTTTTTTTGGAAAAAATTCACTTTTTTCAATAAAAAAATAAAACAACAGTAAAGTTATCCCATTTTTTTTTATATTGTGAAATATAATGTTACGCCAAGTAAATTGATACCCAACATGTCATGCTTGAAAATTGCGCCCGCTCGTGGAATGGCGTCAAACTTTTACCCTCAAAAATCTCCATAGGCGACGTTCAAAAAATTCTACAGGTTGCATATTTTGCGCTACAGAGGAGGTCTAGGGCTAGAATTATTGCTCTCGCTCTACCGGTCGCTGTGATACCTCACATGTGTGGTTTGACCACCGTTTTCATATGCGGGCGCTACTCGCGTATGCGTTCGCTTCTGCGCGCGAGCTCGTCGGGACAGGGGGGTTTAAAATTTTTTTTTTATATTATTTATTTTACAATATTTTATTAATTTTTACACTGTTTTAAAAAAAAAATGGTGTCACTTTTATTCCTATTACAAGGAATGTAAACATCCCTTGTAATAGAAAAAAGCATGGCAGGACCTCTTAAATATGAGATCTGGGGTCAAAAAGACCTCAGATCTCATATTTACACTAAAATGCAATAAAAAAAAAAAAAAAAGTAATTTAGAAAAATGACATTTGAAAAAATATGCCTTTAAGAGGCGTGGACGGAAGTGACATTTTGACGTCGCTTCCGCCCAGCAGTGTCATGGAGACGAGTGAGCGCCATCTTGGCCTCACTCGTCTCCAGACACACCAGAGAACAGGAGGCGATCGCCTCCGCCGCTGCCGACGGCTCCGGTAAGCGGCGGAGGGCACCGGATCGCGGCGGGAGGGGGGGGCCCTCTCCCGCCACCGATAAAAGTGATCTCGCGGCGAATCCGCCGCAGGGACCACTTTTATCTGAAAGCCGGCCGCCGCACGAAAACGGGGATACCGGGGTTATGGCAGCTAGCTGCTGCCATAACAACAATATCCCCGTTCAAACTTAGGACGTACATAGTCGTGCGGCGGTCGGGAAGTGGTTAAGTTGTCATTTTTTCCCACAATTCTTTGCAAAATTAATTTTTTGTTTTTTTGTTTTTTTTTACAAAACTTTCATATTATCAGGTTATTTCTCACACACAGCATATTCATACCACAAATTACACCCCAAAATACATTCTGCTACTCTTCCCGAGTATGGCGATGCCACATGTGTGAGACTTTTACACAGCCTGGCCACACACAAAGGCCCAACATTGAAGTAGCACCTTCAGGCGTTCTATGAGCATAAATGACACATCTCATTTCTCAACCACCTATTACAATTTTGAAGGCCCTGGAGCACCAGGACAATGGAATTGCCCACAAAATGACCCCATTTTGGAAAGCAAACACCCCAACGTATAATCTATGAGGCATAATGAGTCTT
This sequence comes from Lithobates clamitans, assembly GCA_037952925.1. Lineage (NCBI taxonomy): Eukaryota > Metazoa > Chordata > Amphibia > Anura > Ranidae > Lithobates > Lithobates clamitans. The sequence continues at coordinate 2,410,361 of JBBGZY010000906.1, forward strand.
TTGAACGGTTCATTTTTTTCCAGAAGTTTTTGGAAAATGTGGAAAATAAATGAAAACGCATTTTTTTACACAAAGTTGTCAATTTATAAGATATTTCTAACACATAGCATGTATATAGCAAAAATTACACCCCAAAATACATTCTGCTACTCTTCCCGAGTATGGCAATACCACATGTGTGAGACTTTTACACAGCCTGTCCAAATACAGAGGCCCATCATTGAAGTAGTACCTTCAGGCGTTCTAGGAGCATAAATTACACATCTCATTTCATTCCTACTTATCACACTTGAAGGTCCTGGAGCACCAGGACAGTGGAATTACCCACAAAATGAGCCCATTTTGGAAAGCAAATACCCCAACGTATATTCTATGAGGCATGGGTTGCAGATAGGTACTCGGGTACTCTGATGGGCTGCAGATAGGTACTCGGGTAACTTGATGAGCTGCAGACAGGTACTTGGGTACTCTGATGGGCTGGTGACAGGTACTCTGATACTCTGATGGGCTACAGATAGGTATTTGGGGACTCTAATGGGCTGGTGACAGTACTCTGAAGGGCGGGGACAGGTACTCGGTACTCATATGAACTGTGATGGGTACTCATATGGACTGTGACAGGTACACGGGTACTCAGATGGACTGTGTGTGACAGGTACTTAGATGAACTGTGACAGGTACTTTGGGTGGTGACAGGTCCTCTTTATTGGGGGGGGACAATCAGTGTATGTTGGTGTAAACTGTAAGCGGTAACGAGATGTTACCGCAATATTACCGCAATCTCCTTCTCACACACGATCGGTGTGTGAGGAGGAGAACCCGGTAACATCTCGTTACCTCTCTATGTTTACATTTAGTGATCGACTGTGAAGTGATCACAGCCGATCACATGGTAAACAGCCGCCGGCCAATGGCTGTTTACCAGCCTTGGTGACGAGCAGTGTTCCCGGGAAAACGTCGCCACCGCCGTGCACTCGCGCATGCGCCATGCAAAGTGGGGCGGTACCATCTGTGATCGGCCGTGATGAAGTCATATGAAGATCACGTGGTAAACAGCCATGCCCAATAGCTGTTCACCCCCCTCGGTGACACGCCGCCACCGAAGGTACAGGGCTGCGCTCAAACGATCGCGAGCATGACCTCTTTAAACGACGGACATCGTATGACGCTCGCCCAGAAGAAGAGCCCCGCCGCCTGGCCGTCATATGACGGCCGGCGGCAAGCGGTTAAAGACCAGAGTTTTATTTGCCTGTCAGAGATGCTTAACTGCTTCCGGACCACCCCACATACATATACTGCGGCAGGGCGGCCCAGGTGCGCGAAATCATGTACTTGTACGTGATTTCGTGCATGCGGTTTAGGGTGTGCGTGCGCGCTGTTCCTGTTGTGATTGGACACAGCGCAAGCCAATTAGCGGGTCTGGCGGCCGCGATGGCTGTGACCCGCCGATCGTTCAGAAGAGACACGGAGCAGTGGTGTGCCGATGTAAACAAAGCACACCGCTGCTCTTTTAGGGAGGAAAAGAGAGAAATCGTGTTTCAGCTAAGCTTAATCACAATCTCCCTTTTCCTCCTGTGAATCCACTACCCCCACAGTTAGAAAGCACCTCCCAGGGGACACATTTAACCCCTTGATCGCCCCTGGTGTTAACCCCTTCCCTGCCAGTGTCATTTATACATTGATCAGTGCATTTTATTTTTGCACCAATCACTGTATTGGTGTCACTGGTTCCCAAAAGTGTCACTTAGGGTCAGATTCGTCCACCACAATGTCGCAGACCCAGTAAGAATCGATGATCGTCACCATTACCAGTAAAATAAATAAATAAATAAAAGTCCATAAATTTATCCCATAGTTTGTAAACGCTATAACTTTTGTGCAAACCAATCACTATACGCTCATTGGGATTTTTTTAACCAAAAATATGTAGCAGAATACATATTGGACTAAATTGATGAAGAATTATTTTTTTTTACATTTTTTGTATTATAGCAGAAAATAAAAAATATTGTTTTTTTTTCAAAATTGTCATTTTTTTTTTTTTTGTTTATAGCGCAAAAGTAAAAACCGCAGAGGTGATCAAATACCAGCAAAAGAAAGCTCTATTTGTGGGACATCAATTTTTTTTGGGTACAGCGTTGCGCGACTGCGTAATTGTCAGTTAAAGCGATGCAGTGCCGTATCGCAAAAAATGGCTTGGTCAGGAAGTGGGTAAAACCTTCCAGGGCTGAAGGCAAAAAAAGTTCTAGATGGATAGATCTAAAGCAGAGCAGGGGATGCATATATTCCAACATATAAAGCCGCACTCATGGGGCTTCTAAGCTCAACACTCAGTGATGAGGTTTATTTTGGCATTTTGACGAGGCACAGCCTGAGAAAGATGAGCTTGTGCCGCGTTGAAATAAAGCTTATAGCTGAGTGTTCACCTTTATCCCCATAAGTGCCAGTTTATATTTTGGATTAATCATTCATATTCATCTGTCTGTCTTAAGGGCCGCTCATGCCAGATACAGTGGGATTGTGTTAGCCGTTATTTCCAGCTCAGCCCCAAAGCATAGACAAGGCAAGGTTTCCTGTGATGCCAGTAAACACCACAGCAATACTGTGGTATGCAATGAAAAAGTACTGCATGCAAAACTTTTTTCAGTGCAGCAGATTGAGATGCAATACATCAAATCACAATGCCACTGCGGTGAATAGAATCCTATTAAAAAGTCACTCATGATCTTTCAATAAAGTTTGTTTAAAAAAAAGTAAACAGTGTGATGCACCTGAATCAGCACATCGGCACCGTGTCACAGAGCGCTCACCAGTGGCTGTGCATTTAACGCTGCTCACTGGTATAAACGAGCCCGAAAAGCATAATTCCAGGCATGGCTACATTGTAATAAACAAACAGTGCTCTGCTACTAATGCAAATAATTAAAAATAGTGCGCCTTTAAATAATCAATGAAGACATGAACTATCAAAACAATTCCAGTCCATGAACAAGTGACTTATGAATAAAATGCAATGTGACAATTAAAGAAAGCGATCCACCATTCTTGTGCAAATAAATCCAGAAAGTGCCCGTGCTCTCCTCCACCTGTGTTTTAGGCTGCTCACCTCCTTGTTTGACCCCTGTTTCACCAGCAGGTCAAAACACAGCAGTTACCCTCTGGGGATATCAAAAGAGACTGGTGTGATGTTGGCACTGATAGTCCTCTATTTCTTACATATCCTCTGAAAAGAATGGTGAAATCTAGTTCTCTTCGTATAAAAGCAGTTAATTCCAATAAAAAACGAGTAGTACAAAAATGTCACTAAAAGCCATGCCAGCTGTACAAGCATGGATTCAAAGTATACGGAATGGCCACGGTGTGACATCAGCACGTAGACTCCGCCCCTATAGCGTATCGTCAGAATGTAGACTTCTTCAGTAGGGGTGGAGCTAGAAACGTCACTCCGCTTTTAAAAAATAATGACTAATGATGACATTACACAACCGGGGACTTCCCACTACAGGAAAATCAATGACACAGAAAAGGAATGTATAGACATATCAACGGGAGACACTCGATTACTAGGTTAATTTCCCAGAATAATGAAGAGCCTACCTACTATTCCTAATCCACATCGCGGGCATTTTACCATTATACAGTACATGGATGAATATCACACAAATAACTCAATAAAGAGCAAAAAAATATATATGTGAATAAAAAATATAAATAATAAAGAAAAAAAGAAAGAAATTATAAAAATAAAGACACATATAAAATTTTAATAAACAAGGGCGCATGCGCGCGGCTGGAGATGGCGGACGCTTGAATCTGCAGCTCCGCTCCACGCTGGCATAACTCCGCCGATCCCTGCTCACAGCGGTCCCGCCCGCACTCGCCACAGACCCAGTCCGACTCCAGACACGATTGGGAGCCGGTATAAACCCCCCAAAAGACGCTACTCTATCCTAAAGAGGCAACAGGAGGAAATCCCTGGAGGGCGCTCAGACGGCCAAGATGGCGCCGGCACCGCCGCCGACACAGCGTGCACAACGGATCACACAGGATCCCCCACACATCCAGCCTGGAGGAGCCCTATTAACAGCTGGGACAGGTGAGCAGGCTGATTACTCCACTCACCATACTATACCATCACCTGCAGGAGATCTATTCTCTTCCCAGAGCTCTGAAATAGACAAAGCCTTTTGTGAGGCAATGCTCAGCCAGGGAAATATGGAAGACAGTCCTCCCCCCACACCCTGCCTCTCTAATGCCTCACCACTGGACTACCCAGGGGACCCAACCATAATAGCACGCTTTTCTGCATTGCTAGACCAGGGGCTAGAGAAAGCGACTAAACGCATTACAGCTGATCTGAAGAGTGAATTCCAGGAGCTGGGAACTCGCATAGGGACCATAGAGTCCAAACTAGATGAGACCATCGCCAGAACCAACCAAAATACCGACTGCATTGAAGTTGTACAACAACGTTTGGAAGAAGCCCTTAATAAAATTGACGATTTGGAAAATCGCTCACGCCGTTACAATTTTAGAATACGTGGGATCCCTGAGTCCTTCGTGGACTCAATGGCGGTGAGCAAAGAACTGATCTCTCACTTATTACCAGATCTCCCTTCCCATAAATTAGAGCTGGATAGGGCTCACAGGGCTTTGGCTGAGCCCCGCACTGATGGTTTGCCACGTGACATCATTGTGAAGCCGCATTATTATTCAGTTAAAGAACAGGTGATGTTCAAGGCCAGAGAAATAACGGATCTTCACCTCCGTGAACACCCTATCCAAATCTTTGCAGATATCTCTCCCGCTACTGTCCAAAAACGCAGGGCACTCAAACCGCTACTACAGCCTCTTATAACAAATGGCATTAAATACCACTGGGCCTTTCCTTTCCGCCTGGCATTCACCTACCAGCGCAAGAAACACTCATTTTCCACCTTTCAGGAGGGCGAAGCGATGTTGAAGAGGCTGGGCTTGATCTCCATGGAACACAAGGATTCCCCGCGTCCATCACAGCCTCGTACTCCTCCAGACAGGTCACCCAAGTGCCCCCTCTCACCAATCTGGCGCTCAACTAGAAGCAAGGCTAAGCTGAAAGCTAAACCCCCTTGAGAATGATGGATACCTTTCTGCTTCATAAACCTACCTTTGTGACAATTGTCACCATTTTACTCTCTATGTTGATCCGTGGGCGGGATCAAAGTTGAATCCGTTTAAGAATTTTTTATATAACAATTTTATTTTTTCACAGTTATAAAACTCCCTTGTTTAAATTGGAGGTCAACTTTATGGGTATACCCCAATACTGAGTCTTTCCTCTACCAATAATAATGAAAAGTTGACTCTCCACAGCATTTCCTCTACTAATTTACCAATTTGAATCTTGGGACTTCCTTAATGTGCTACTAGTATGTGCCATGAACATTTATAAATATATTGCAGGGTTTGGCGGAGGCCAGTTGTGGCAGTCATTCGCCTTGTTTGCTTCCGGTCCTCTCACTGTGTGGCGGGGCCGAAACCAAACTGGGTACAGGGTCCATCGACCCGGTACTACTTCCAAAAGGAGTAGGGGAGATTTCCCCATTTGTTTACTATGCATCTACAATTACGATTGGTACAATTGTATACTAGCTTTCTACTCATCCTGAGTGACTCTCCCTTGGGTCACTTACCCTTATTTCTTCTCTCCACTAATTTTTCCACTAATTTTCCTGTATTTCTTTTCCACTTCGCTGCGATCCCACGGCTCCGGGCCCTGGCCACCCCGTTGACTCCATCTCTCGAGGAAGGATGCCTCGTGACTTTCTGGGAACTGGTAAGTGATAACCTTTTTTCCCTTGTGTATCATGGCAACCACTAATAAGAATCACCCCTTTGGATTTATTTCCCATAATGTACAGGGCCTGAATGCGCCAGTTAAGCGCAGAATGGCCTTCCAATATTATAAATCACTTAGGGCCGATGTGCTATTTCTTCAAGAAACGCACTTCTCTCCAACTTATAACCCTACTTTCTTACACCATTATTACCCCCAATTCTACTTAGCGAACGGACCCGGGAAAACTGGAGGGGTGGCCATTTGTTTTTCTAAGCGAGTGACCTTCTCATTGGAGAAGCTTGTGGCTGATCCAGAGGGCCGTTACCTCATGGTGGTGGGTCATCTGGAGGGCAATTTAGTTTCTTTAATCTCTTATTATGCTCCGAACTCAGGGCAATTGCCCTTCTTTCGGAAACTTTTACACAAAACGACCCCGGAACTACAGGGCACAGTCCTGTTTGGGGGTGACTCCAATGTGGCCCTAGACTCCATGCTTGATAAGACGAGGCGGCTCTCAACTCCCCGGAGCCATTTCCCAAAAATCGGCTTTAAGCTGGCCAAAATGTTACACTATCATAATCTAATTGATATATGGCGGGAACTTAATCCATCCAAGAAAGACTACACCTTTTACTCACACGTCCATAACACCTATTCTAGAATAGATCATTTTTTCACGGTTTCACCGGCAGTCCCCGTATTCCACACCAGTAAAATAATAGATGTAACGTGGTCTGACCACTCAGCAGTTTGGACAGCTTGTGACTCCTTACAATGTTATTCAGGTCCGGCCCCTTGGAGATTGAATGACTCTTTACTCAGTAATCCCTCAATCTGTTTTGATATCGAACAAAAGATCACAGAGTATTTTGCTCAGAATGACCCTATGGACACTTCCGTAGTGAATACTTGGGCGGCACATAAAGCAACTATCAGGGGATATTTCATTCAGACGGCCTCAAGGCTGAAGAAAACCTCTGATTCAATAATTAGTCAAAAGGATCGCGAGCTGTCCAACCTGGTAACCCGACACAAAAATAATCCTGATCTGGATCTAAGGACTCAGATTGACTCGGCTAGATTGGACCTAAACCTTTGTTTAACAACCAGGGCAGAAAAAAACCTTCGATGGACACAGGCAAAATTTTATACCCAAACAGATAAACCGGGAACACTGTTAGCACGCAGACTGACTCCCAGGCCTCGTCGCAGGACAGTCCCAAAGATTAGACAGCCTGACGGGTCCCTTACACAAAATCCGCAAAAGATACTAGACCTTTTCCATTCTTATTTTACCTCCTTATATAAAGAGCCGGAGAATTTACAACCCGGTGCTATAGATGACTTCATTAAAGACCTGCCTCTCCCATCCCTCTCTGACTCACACAAGGAAATAATGGATGAGGCCATCACTTTAGAAGAGGTAATGTTGGCAATAAAACAAGCTCATGCCTCAAAAACTCCGGGTCCAGACGGGTTCTCCGCCTCTTACTATAAGAAATTTGCCCAAATACTAGCACCCCACTTATTGGAATTTTTCATGGCCCTGCGTGATGGGGCTCACTTGGGGGGAGATCTAAATAGAGCCAATATCTGCCTACTACCAAAGCCTGACAAAGACCACAGTGAGGTGACAAATTATCGCCCTATATCACTTATTAATGTGGATCTGAAATTATTAACCAAAATCTACGCTAATAGACTTAATACCTTCCTAGCAAAATATGTCCATATAGATCAGGTGGGCTTTGTCCCGGGGCGACAGGCGGCAGATCAAATTCGCAGGGCCGTAGACATTATATCTTTGCTCCACTCGGATTGGGATGGCTTAGGAACCAGACGGGGAATGTTGTTGTCATTAGACCTTCATAAGGCCTTTGATTCCCTTTCTTGGCCTTTTTTGTTTCATATTTTGAGAAATGGAATTTTGGATCTAAATTCCTTTCTCTATTATCTGTACTGTACTCTACCCCCTCAGCTAACATTGTAGCTTTTGGCCACAAATCAGATCTGCTACAAATTAGAACAGGAACCAGGCAAGGCTGTCCCCTTTCACCACTCTTATTCATAGTTGCCATAGAAACAGTGGCGATTGCCATCAGGTCTGATCCTAACATACATGGTGTATACAGTGGAGGCAGAGATCATAAGTGTGCATTATTTGCAGATGATCTTTTATTATTCATCACAGACCCTATTACGACCCTGCCTAACTTGGCTTCACTACTTTTTGACTTTGGAATGGTATCAGGCCTGAGGGTCAATCAGTCTAAATCAGAGGCAATGGATATTAATCTACCTACCTCAACCCTGACCTCTGTACGCGCTTCTTTTCCATTTAGGTGGTGCAAACAGGCCCTTCCCTACCTAGGTGTAAAACTCACCCCAGACATATCTACCCTATACAAGGCTAATTACGCCCCTATTCTCTCTTCCACGATGGAGGACTTAAAGAATTGGCAAAACCATAGTCTTTCTTGGCTGGGCAGGATAAGTACCGTCAAAATGATAACCCTTCCTAGAATCCTTTATTATTTTAGGTCCCTTCCGATTTCAGTTCCTACAACATTTTTTAAAAAACTCCAATCATTAACTTTCAAATTCATCTGGAGCCGGGGAGGTTGCAGGGTGGCTCGATCTTCCTTGTATGTCTCAAAGGGACAGGGTGGATTAGGGGTACCACACTTTTTACGTTACTATAGAGCGGCCCAGTTGGCACAACTTTACCAAATTTATTCTACGTCCTATCGCCCTGATTGGGTTAACCTAGAGGCACAAGCGAGCTCTCCTCTCCCTATGGACCTTCTAATGTGGCTACCTTCTAAGGAACGTAGAGCCATTCTGAGCCCCTCTCTATCTCACTCACTGAACCTTTGGGATAGGATGTGCAAAATATACTCTCTTAGGTCGCCACATACTCCAGTTGCCCCCATTTTTGGGAACCCGCACTTTCCCCCGGGACAACACCCACAACAGTTTGCTTGGTGGATCAATAAAGGCTTGTACAAGATAGCACATTTTATAGATCAAAAGGGCATCAGAAAACCCTCCTATTTTCGAGACACTCTAGATATGCCCCCGACCGAGTCCTTTCGACTCTCCCAAATCACTTATTACTTACATTCACTATGCAGAGACCAGGGGGACATCACCACTAGAACGTCCTATGAAAATAAATGCCTAAGAGGGCCTGAAACGCGAGGTAGTATTTCAGAGTTATATGTTCTACTAACAGACCAAGGCTCTAAAGTTCCCTACCAACTAGCTTGGGAGGCGGACCTGGGGGAGACGATTGATGAGGACACTTGGTCCAAGTGGTCAGCCATGGTACACAGGGGAATTCTGAACACTTCTCTAGTAGAGGCGAACTATAAGGTATTGTCACGATGGTATCTAGTTCCGACACGGATAACCAAAATCTACCCAGACGCATCGCCTCTCTGTTTCAGGAGGTGTGGCCAAGAGGGCACAATGCTCCACACCTGGTGGACATGTCCGAAGGTCAAGAGATTTTGGATAAGACTTTTTAATCTGGTTTATTCAGTGACTGGAGTGAACATACCTAAAAACGTTAAGACGGCATTATTCTCTGATCTCTCGAGCGAACTACCCAGGCATCTCAGATCCCTTATCTTCTTTATCCTCCTAGCAGCCAAGATAACCATAGCGCGAGCATGGAAAACTCCCCTGATAAATTTGGCATTAGTTAAAAACAAAATTTCTTGGATCATGATAAATGAAAAATTAACTAGTATTCTTCGCGACCAACAAGATAGATTTGAAAGGGTTTGGAACCCTTGGATTAGGTACCTCCAGTCGCCGTGAGGGGCGGGTCAGCGGCTTGGAGCGTGGAGATCGTTTGCACACTCTACTTCTTCTTCTCTTTTCTTTTCTTCCTCTTCTTTCTTTCCCCCTTCCCTCTTCTTTTCTTTCTACATACAAACAATTACCTTGTCCCCACAGTGGGGTTATCATACGCATGACATCGGGCTCTACAGTATATTAATCCTAGAGTATACCTAATACCTAAGTTTTCTGTTATAACCCCAAGTTGGGAAATTGAACTGCATTACATGACAGTCCCTCTTCAGGGAATTTCACTGTAATATCTTCTACGTGTGTTAAGCGTCTTAGGTGCCTTAGCACAGTTATGTAATGAGCCATTCACGCTACTTTGAGATTCACTATCGTAATAATACTGTTGACACGAAACCTGTATCAATGTGAACCCTGTTATCTGTTAAAATTTGATTTCAATAAAAACATTGGAAAAGAAGAAAATTTTAATAAACACAAAGATAAAATTATAAATTAAAAAAATGAAATAAACTAAAAAAATAATAAAAAATAATATTAATAAAATAAAACAGATGCAAAAACATATGCATTGGATGGGAAAGAGAAAATGTGAAAAAAGTATATATATATATATATATATATATATATATATATATATATATATATATATATATATATATATATATATATATATATATATATATATATATATATGAAAAAAATAAACAAATGTGCAGAGTGCACCAAAGTCACAGCAACATGTGTGAGAAAATCTAACTAAAATCCTGTAAATTAATCCAATACGTATATGGGATAGGGTGTGAATGTGCAAGTCACAACCATAAGTGAAAAATTGCAAAATCATACATAGTGCAAGATAAATAAAAGTGACATAAAAAGTAATATCGTTGTTTAAAAAACCCACTCAAGTGCCCAATATCATAAGCAATACATAAAAAATACATATAAATGGGCCAAATGAACTTCTGTGTCCTTCCTGATGTGAATAGTAAAAAAAGTGAATCAAAATGTGTTTTGAAAGTGAAAAAATCAAAAAGAGAGTATTAAATAGGATATAAATAAATTAGCATATGCGATGCAATCAAAATCGTCCAATATAAATTGTCCAATGGAGGTATGTCTGACAGGTGTGTAATCCCCAACGAATTTCAATGTTTAGTGTGTCCGTGACTGGCAGGCCCCCTCTTGTGCCCCCACTCACCAGAAAGCCCAACCCCTGCAGGGGTGAAGGGCATGAATGGATCCTGTGACCGGAATCCTGGAGACCCGAAATCCCCCTCTCAGGTTCAGCGAGCCCCTTCCTCCTGGATCCGCGTTGTTCTCACATAAGTATCCACCGGAACAAAATATGTGTGGAGAAACAAGGAATCCTCATAGTGTAAATCCGTTTGAAAATAAAAGCCGTTTATTGTCAAAAAATGATAAGTAAAAGTTTAAAAAACGGGAGCTGACAGTGCTCTCCTAGTAAAACAGAGGCGGATGGTGTATAGGTAGCGAGGTGATGGCGTGCGTTCCACCAGCTTAGCTACCGAAACCGGAAGTGCAGAGTCAAAACGTAGAAGCGACGTGTGCGTACCGTATGACCACGCCTTACGCGTTTCGTCATCAAGACGTCATGACGTCTTGATGACGAAACGCGTGCACGGTAATCCAGCATGCACGGTGATGCCTAATATGTGTAATGTAGCCACATTTTCATATATAGGTGCAGCCGACCTGTATGTTTACAAGTACATGGGTGGTCAGGGGACCTTTTTCTTTTTATTTGCTACTAGGGATGCACCGATACCATTTTTTTTTACAATGAGTACAAGTACCGATACTTTTTTTTTTAAGACTCGCCGATACCAATTACCGATACCAACCACAACTGTTTTATTTTAACTTCAGCTGTCCGCAATGGTACAAAGCATTGAAAAGTTATTTACAAATGAAATAAATAGATTTTTTTAAATGTAGTGCTTTTTCAATATGAAATGTGTAAACGTATGTTAGTGTGTGTGTGTGTGTGTGTGTGTGTGTGTGTGTGTGTGTGTGTGTGTAAAAATATTCACTAACAAAGCAAACAAAAAAAAGTTTTAATTGTTTATCGTTTATAAAATAGATGTGAACAAAAGAAAAAAAGCAGGAAAATAATAATTAAATGGAGGAGAATAGGGAGTTAATTAAGGCTGATTAGAGTAAATTATGTTTTATTAAGGGGTTAAACAGAGGAACATTTGTTCATCCCTTTGATCTGCAGATGAAGAAACAGAAATATGCAAAAAGAAACAATGGGGGTTATTTACGAGAGGCAAATCCACTGTGCACTACAAGTGCAAACTACAAGTGCAAAGTGCACTTAAATTTGCACTGAAAGTGCACTTGAAATTGCAGTCGCTGTAAATCTGAGGGGTAGATCTGAAATGAGGAGAAGCTCTGCTGATTTTATCATCTAATCATTTACAAGCTAAAATGCTGTTTTTTATTTTCCTTGCCTTTCCCCCTCGGATCTACAGCGACTGTACTTCCAAGTGCGATTTCAGTGCAATTTGCACTTGTAGTTTGCACTTGTAGTGCAAAGTGGATTTGACTTTTTTAAATAACCCCCAATGTTTCTTTTTATTTTAGCGTTTCAGGGCTGAGCAATGTTGTTAATAAACATTGCCGGCTGCTTTTTTTTTTGACAGCTCCAATTACCGGACTTCTGTAACACTGGGGAGAACCACTGACCGCTCAAAGAGCCGAGCCTAAAAGTATCGGTTTCAGGTATCTTTTATTTATGCTACTTTAATTTTTGATACTAGTTTTATCAGTGCAACCCTATTTGCTTCTTTAATTTTTTAATGTTATCACATGGGGGAGATAGTGAAAATGACAGGACCTTTTTAGGCTGGGTTCACACTATTGCCGCATGCGGCTCACAGCATCCCCGTTCACCATTTCAGGTCCAATTTCAGCCCGAATTTTGGGCTGAAATAGACCAAAAGACGCACAGGACCCCTGTGAAAATTTGCAGCAGAGATATGTGAACCAGCTCCATAGAGAGCCGTCACAATCTCCTACCATGCGAATTGGAATGCAAGGAAACTCGCATAGGTGTGAATCTAGCCTTAAGGAGAATAACAGGTCCATTAAACACCTGATGTCACCTATGGACCTCAATGAAGCTGACCTAGCACAGATTGTTTATGATCAGTTTCTTTTGCCACAGCAGCAGGGGAATGACAATGGGGGTTATTTACTAAAACTGCAGTGTGCAAAATCTGGTGCAGCTCTGCATAGAAACCAATCAGCTTCCAGGTTGTTTGAACAAGCTGAAGTTAGAAGCCGATTTGCTACCATACACAGCTGCACCAGATTTATTAAATCTCCCCCTTTATTTGGGTCCAGCAGTGATCACCGCAAGTAATCTCTGGCTTTGTGGACAGAAGTGAATAGATGCAGCCCCCGGTGACTTGTCATAGTGAATGGGGACGGTGGCCGCATCTATCCACTCAGAGCCGCAGCAGGAATTTTGCACCAGCCTAAATCGCTGGTGTGAATGTAGCCTTATTCCAAATGGAAAAAAAAAACTGTTGTTGTAACTGTTTATAAAGTGCTATCTGGAGTACAGCTTCAGTTTGTTAGTGTATCTAAATCTGCTAGCACAATTAACACTACCCTTCCCCCAGACTGACAGTGCTGCTGTCTGCTGTGCCCCCTGTGCTCCTTCATCCACAGTGGTTTCTGTATAATACAGGAGGTGTGTTACTGTGCAGATTTCCAGGAGAAAAACAGAGTGCCTAATTTACCGCTGTGAAAGTGGCCTAAGCCCCTGTTCACACCGATGCAACTTGTCATGTGATTTGACAGGTCTGAATACGCATGACAAATCGCACCCTATTGTCGGCATCAAAACTGTTCAAATTGGTGCAACGCCGACTTTGCGGTGCCACAACGATTTGAAAAAGAAGTTCCTGCAGTATTTTTGCCGATTTCAGGTGTGATTTGCTTAAACGTCTCTGCATGAAGTTGCACAGATGTCAGCCAAGACGCGTCTGAAGTGGTACTGACATGCGGCTTTGAAATTGTTTGATTTCAAGTAAAGTCGCATGATTTCAAAGTCAGATTCAGTGTGAACGGGGGCTTAAGGTTTTACATAAAAGCTGGTCATTGTAAGCACCCGTCAGTGTGGAATGGTTAGTCCCATCCCTGTAAACTGGAAGAGAGCTGTAAAACTAATGCAGCCATCACATCTAAGAATTGATAAGCTCAAAAGAAGATTTATAAATCTACAAAGACCTGGGTCTGTTGGTTACACTTTTAGATGATGTTGATCTATCAGAAATGTATGTCCTAAAGACACTGGCCCTGAAATGGGGTCCTGGATCTGGGCTGTGGGTGTTCTGACCAATTATCTCTATAATAGATACATATAGAGAGTGAATATGTAATGGGATTAGAATGATGCCATAATTCTTAATTATGGCACCGTTCCAATCCCATTACATATTCACTCTCTGTATATATTTTATCAGGGATGAGGTGCATGATGCATGTTGTGACCTAGCCGCTATCCTACGAAAATCTAGACTAGATGCCTTGGAGTGTGGAATGAGTGCTGGGAAGTGGAGAGACGGGTTGGGGGACATTCCCTTCACCACCTTTGGTGGCCTTGTTGGGAAGGGAAGCAAACAGCGGTGCACCTTCCTCCATGGCGAGGGAAGCCTACATCCGAGGCAGAGTGATTCTCCTACTCTTCTAGTTCTTGATTTGTGTGTTGTACTGCTATTATCTACCTTATTTATCAGCGTATAACAAGCACCCCAAGTTTAGGAGGGAAGTTTAAGGAAAAAAACTTTTAAATGCCCATCAGTGCAGCCTTATCAGTGTGCAGCTGCAGCCTTGCCCAAAATTGCAACATGATGGGTTTTTAAATTTTAGCGCCGCCGAGATACACAGAGCCGGATGTCCTGTGTATTCGGCTCCTCTCGTCTCGTCTCGCAGTCCCACCCCATCCCGCCCCCCCCTTGGCCCTGGCACGGCTCCTATGATTGACACAACACCAGTCCAATGGCGGGACATAAAGGTTAGGAGGCGGGACTGGGCATGACTGCGAGCGGAGCCGAGCCAAGCTGAGTACACAGTACACTCGGCTCGGTCTGTTTTGGCGGCGCTCGCTCCTCTTCCCCTCAGAGACTGGGGATCGGCGTATAACATGCACCCAGGATTTCCCCCTGATTTTAAGGGGAAATAGTGCATGTTATATGCCGATAAATATGGTATTTACCATGTGTGCAGCACTTCACCAGCCTAGAGACATTCGGCATAGCTGTGGATACTTTTGTATGACTTTTGATTTTATGTCTCGCTTTGATAATTTGTTTTGTACATCTATAAAGTTTCAATAAAGAGTTTCTGGAACAAAAAAAAAAATCTGTTTTATTTATTCATGCAAAACCTTTATCCTAAAAGGGGAAAAAACTGTTTGCTGTAACCGATTATAAAGTGTAAGCTAGAGTTTGGCTTCAATTTTCTAGTGTATCTGAATCTTCTAATACATGTAACACCTCCCTCCCCCCTAAACTGACAATGCTGCTGTCTGCGGTGCCTCCTGTGCTCATTCCTCCAAAATTGTGTCTTAGTTATACAGGGGATGTGTTACTAGTAAGATCTCCAGGTGAAAATAGAGGGGGAAAAAAGCCTAATGGGGCGTACACACGGTCGGACTTTTTGGCTACAAAAGTCCGACAGCCCGTCCGACAAACTTTGGACGGACTTTTGGCGGACTTGCGGCGGACTTTCTAACGAACAGACTTACCTACATACGATCACACAAAAGTCAGACAGATTCATACGTGATGACGTACACCAGACTAAAATAAGGAAGTTCATAGCCAGTAGCCAATAGCTGCCCTAGCGTGGGTTTTTGTCCGTCGGACTAGCATACAGACGAGCGGATTTCTGGGTCCGGCGAAGTTACGACGTAAAGATTTGAAGATTTAAAGTTCAAAATCTAAAGTCCATCAGATTTGCCACTGGAAAAGTCCGCTGAAAGTCCGGGGAAGCCCACACATGATTGGATTGTCCACTGGATTTGGTCCGTCGGACTTTTGTAGCCGAAAAGTCCGACCATGTGTACGCCCCATAAGGCCCTTTCACACATACGGACCGTTTGTTTTTTCCTCCATCCGTTGACAAATGAAAAACGGACATCAATGTATGTCTATGTAAAAACACATGATCATCTATTTTCATCCGCTTTCGTCAATGTACATCTCTCCTCCCCCTCTCCTTGCACACACTGCCCCCCCCCCCCCCAAAAAAAAAAAGACGGCTCCAGAATAAAGAAAAAAAAAAAGCTGACAATGACAGCTCTGGCAAGTGAGGGAGCCTGTCTGTACAGACTGCCCCCTATACAGCAAAACCTTGGATTGTGAGCATAATTTGTTCCGGAAACATGCTTGTAATCCAAAGCACTTGTATATCAAAGCCAATTTCCTCATAAGAAATAATGAAAACTCAAATGATTTGTTGCACAACCATTTATTGATAAGTCCTTTGGTTTAACCCCCCTAGCGGTATTCCCGAGTCTGGCTCGGGGTGGATTTCCAATACCAAAAGCGGTATCCCCGAGCCAGGGATTGCATCGCAGGATCCAGGAAGAAGTTACCGTATTTATCGGCGTATAACACGCACCCCAATTTAGGAGGGAATTTTAAGGAAAAAAAAACTTTTAGGAGGGAAGTTGAAGGGAAAAAAAACTTACATTTAAACGCCCATCATTGCAGCCTTGTCAGTGCAGCCTTGTCAGTGCAGCCTTGTCAGTGCAGCCTTGTCAGTGCAGCCATGTCAGTGCAGCCATGTCAGTGCAGCCATGTCAGTGCAGCCATGTCAGTGCAGACTTCCCCAGTGCAGCCTTGTCAATGCAGCCTTCCCCAGTGCAGCCTTCCCCAGTGCAGCCTTCCCCAGTGCAGACTTCCCCAGTGCAGCCTTGTCAGTGCAGACTTCCCCAGTGCAGACTTCCCCAGTGCAGCTTTACCCAGTGCAGCCTTCCCCAGTGCAGCCTTCCCCAGTGCAGTCTTCCCCAGTGCAGCTTTCCCCAGTGCAGCCTCCCCCAGTGCAGCCTTCCCCAGTGCAGCCTTGCCCCAGTGATCCCAGCCATTCTGGGCTTCAAAATCGCTGATCGCGATTTGAAAATGGCGCCGCCGGCGCCGAAATACACAGTGCCGGTCCTCGGCTCTTTCCGGCGGCTGTCGTTCATTTTCGGCTCCACTCGTAGTCCCGAGCAGAGCTATCCGAACCTAGCCGAGTAGGTTCGGATAGCTCCGCTCGGGACTACGAGTGGAGCCGAAAATGAACGACAGCCGCCGGAAAGAGCCGAGGACCGGCTCTGTGTATTTCGGCGCCGGCGGCGCCATTTTCAAATCGCGATCGGCGATTTTGAAAATGTGACAGGTCGGGATCGCAGGGGATCGGCGTATAACACGCACCTGCGACTTTCCCCTGATTTTAAGGGGAAAAAAGTGCGTGTTATACGCCGATAAATACGGTACTTACCTTGTCCCCTGGATCCTGCGATGTCTCCCCGCTGTGATCGGCGAGCCGCCGTGTCTCGCTCGATTCACAGTGCCGAGCTCCGTTCCCTGCGAGCGTTGCGACGCACGGGGACAGAGTTCGGCGGCAAATTCAAAAAGTGAAACACACAGTATAGATACAGTATACTGTAATCTTACAGATTACATTACTGTATCAAATAATTACACATCCCCTTTGTCCCTAGTGGTCCTGCATGCAGTTTTATATTACAAATACTGTTCTTTCTGCCTGGAAACTGGAGATTGTCCATAGCAACCGAAACTGTCCCTTTACATCAAAAGTAGCTTTAGAGCAGCTAGAAAACAGCGATAATAAATTAGAATCACTTGCAGAATTGAGTGATAGTGATTTGTGGGGAAATCCGTCATCAAACACTAAAAGTAATGACAGTGACAATTCTGCAACTGAGCAAATTTCATTGTATTTGATTTCATTACATTATTGAATAACTTTTATTATTATATTATTATTTGTTATAATTATTTATAGTTATTTATTATATTATACTTTTTTATTTCATTTTTCAAACTTTATCATACCCAGGATGTCTACTAGACTCTTGTTTGGACAGATTTAAGTGAATTATTCCTAAGAATTACAGGCCTACAATATAAAACGCCAAATTTCTGTGCAAAATAATGGTACCGCTTTCAGCACCTAAAATCTGAAATAATCATACTGCCAGGGAGGTTAAAGTCCATATAAAAAGATTATAGCAATGTGATAGGATGTGTAACCATAAAATGTCTATTCACAAATGGAAGCCTCCACAAGGGGATTAGAATCAAAATCCAGCAGGAGCTACAGAGTATAAAAGAGAAGAGAGGCACCTCTAAGTGTAGCAATATGGTTACATTTAATGAAGGTACAACATTTAGCAACTCACATGGTTGATGATTAAAAGAGTCACATCTAAGTATGCAGCGATCCGGTGTAAAGCTGTCCTCAGAGACCATCCACCGTACCACCGGCTCTCACCGCTGTTAGTCTGCAATCGTGACCAAGAAGACTACCCTGCAGTAGAGCGATTAAACTGCTCATGGAGTGCAGCATGGAAGGGACGATGGCGGTGCGCAGGATGGTCTATGTGGACAGATTTACCCCGGATGCCTGCATACTTAGATGTGCCTGTTTTAATCATCAACCATATGAGTTGCTAAACGTTGTACCTTCATTAACCACTTCCCGACCGCGCGCGCCGATGTACGTCGCCAGAATGGCATGGCTGGGCAAATGGACGTACAAGAATGTCCATTTGAATTCCCCGCCGTGCCATTGCGTGCGCGCCGCCGGCCGGGAGCTCTGTGAGTCGGGTTGCGGGTCCCGCGGACTTGATCGCCGCGGCCATACCCGCGATCGCCTCACGGAGAGGACGAACGGGGAGATGCTGATGTAAACAGCATCTCCCCGTTCTGCCTAGTGACAAGTGTCACTGATCACAGCTCCCTGTCATCGGGAGCAGTGATCAGCATAGTGACACACACAGCCCATCCCCCCTACAGTTAGAATCACTCCCCTAGGACATACTTAACCCTGCCCCCTAGTGGTTAATGCCTTCACTGTCAGTGTCATTTACACAGTAATCCGTGCATTTTTAATCGCACTGATTGTTGTATAAATGACAATGGTCCCAAAAATGTCCGCCATAACGTCACAGTCACAATAAAAATCGCTGATCGCCGCCATTACTAGTAAAAAAAGTTATTAATAAAAATGCCATAAAACTATCCCCTATTTTGTAAACGCTATAACTTTTGCGCAAACCAATCAATAAACGCTTATTGCGATTTTTTTTTTTTTTAACCAAAAATATGTAGAAGAATACGATCGCCCTAAACTGAGGAAAAAAAATGTTTTTTTAAATTTTTGGGGGATATTTATTATTACAAAATGTAAAAAATAATGCGTTTTTTTTCAAAATTGTCGCTCTTATTTTGTTCATAGTGCAAAAAATAAAAATCGCAGAGGCGATCAAATACCACCAAAAGAAAGCTCTATTTGTGGGAAAAAAAGGTCGTCAATTTTGTTTGAGAGCCACGTCGCACGACCGCGCAATTGTCAAAGCGACGCAGTGCCGAATCGCAAAAATTGCTCTGGTCAGGAAGGGGGTAAAATCTTTCGGAGCTGAAGCAGTTAAATGTAACCATATTGCTACGCTTGGAGGCACCTTTCTTTTCTTTTATACTCAGTTGTGACATGACGCTACTTGTATATCAAGTCAAAATTTATAAAAAAATTTTGTTTGTCTCGCAAAACGCTCTCAAACCAAGTTACTCTCAAACCAAGGTTTTACTGTACTGCTCTTCTCCTATCCAGCCCCTTTTCTTGTTCCGGGCGGACGTCATATGACAAGATCGCCCTCCCGAGCCACCAGGGGGCGCGCCGCGTGCCCGCTGTGTCGCTCGGGACCCGGTGCGCGTGCCCGGCGGCCACGATGTCCGCCGGGCACCCGCGATTGCCGGGTAACAGAGCAGGACCGTGGATCTGTGCATGTAAACACAGATCCATGTCCTGTCAGAGAGGAGAGGAGACCGATGGTGTGTCCCTTGTACACAGGGACACCGATCGGTCTCCTCCCCTAGTGAGTCCCCTCCTACCACAGTTAGAATCACCTTCCTAGGTCATACATTAACCCCTCGATCGCCCCCTAGTGTTAACCCCTTCCCTGCCAGTCACATTTACACAGTAATCAATGCATTTTTATAGCACGGATCGCTGTATAAATGTGAATGGTCCCAAAAATGTGTCAAAAGTGTCCGATATGTCCGCTGCAATATCGCAGTCACAATAAAAATTGCAGATCGCCGCCATTACTAGTAAAAAATAAATAAATAAATAAAAATGCTATAAATCTATCCCCTATTTTGTAGACGCTATAACTTTTGCGCAAACCAATCAATATACGCTTATGGCGATTTTTTTTTTTTACCAAAAATATGTAGAAGAATACATATCGGCCTAAACTGAGGAAAAAATTTGTTAATAAATATCCTTTTTTTTTTTTTATAGCAAAAAGTAAAAAATATTGTGTTTTTTCAAAATTGTCCCTCTTCTTTTGTTTATAGCGCAATAAATAAAAAACACAGAGGTGATCAAATACCACTAAAAGAAAGCTCTATTTGTGGGGAAAAAATGATAAAAATGTCATTAGGGTGCAGTGTAACATGACCGCGCAATTATCATTCAAAGTGCGACAGCGCTGAAAACTGAAAAATGGCCTGGGCAGGAAGGGGGTGAAAGTGCCCTGTATTGAGGTGGTTAAACAGATGAAACAAACAGAAGGCATGCAAGGAAAATAAATGCATCCACTGCATCTTATGATTGGAGAGCTGCAGTATATTATGTTTTGGTTTTAACGCGGCTTAATTGACTAAAGAAATTATGTTTATTTTTGATTCATGCTATAGTGATAGAGGGGAACTTTGCACTGGCCAGTAAGTTAAAAGAAAGCAAGAGGGTTGATTTACTAAAGGCAAATATATTGTGCACTACAAGTGCAGTTACTTCAGAGCTTAGTAAATGAGGTAAAGCTTTGCTTTGCAAAGAATACCCAATCATATGCAAGGAAAATGAAAAAGAAAATGGCATTTTTGCTTGCACATGATTGGATGATAAAAATCAGCAGTGTTTCCCCTCATTTAGGCCCCTTTCACACTGGGACGGTGGGTGCGTCGGCGATAAATCGGCGCTATTTTTAGCGCCGCTTTACCGTCAATTTTGCGGCGCTATTCAGGCGCTTTTACCACCCGGTAGCGGCCGTGAAAGGGTTAAAACCACCGCAAAGCGCTGCTGCATGGCTGCTATGCCAGCGGTATAGCCGCGCTGCTCTATTGATTTCAATGGGCAGGAGTGGTGTATACACCGCACCTTCACTGTTCCAAAGATGCTGCTTGCAGGAGTTTTTTTAACGTCCTGCAAGCGCATCACTCCCATGTGAAAGCACTCGGGCTATGCAGGCACGATTTTTAGCACTGTAGCGCTGTAAAGCGCCTCAGTGTGAAAGGGGTCTTACTAAGATCTAGAGCAACTGCACAGTAAGACCCCTTTCACACTGAGGCGCTTTTCATGCATTTTAGCGGTAAAAATAGCGCCTGTAAAGCGCCTCTCATGCCACCCCAGTGTGAAAGCCCGAGTGCTTTCACACTGCAGCAGTGCGCTTGCAGGATGGGAAAAAGTGTCCTGCAAGCAGCATCTTTAGGGCGGTGCAGGAGCGCTGTATACAGTGCTGCCAAAACGCCCTGCCCATTGAAATGAATGGGCATCGCTGCCGAAGCATCTGTAGCGCCGCAACATGGGCACTTTTAACCCTTTCCTCAGCTGCTAGAGGCCTAAAAGCGCCGCTAAAACTAGCGGCGCTTTACCGCTAACGCCGGCACCGCCCCAGTGTGAAAGGGCTCTGAATTCGCCCCCATGTATCAATGTGGAAATGTTATGCACTTAGCTCAGAAATGCAAGTAAATTGTAACATTTCACCAGAGGGAGATCGTTGTGGGAATGAAGGCACAAAATGCATATTTTCATTCACACGACAACCTCCCTCTGGTGCAGTTAGCATGTGAAATTTTTTTTGATAAGACAAAAAAAACACTAGATTTAAGTGCTACATATTGCAAAGCATAAAGATTTACTTTATTTGTTAAATAATGCATGTCTTTTAGTGAAAAGACTACTTTTGAGATAAATACAGCTTGAGTTATTTTAAGGCAAACAATCTGCAGTATTTATCTTCGTGAATTGACCCCAGAATGGAGATTTGAATTTGCCTGTGCATCCAGTCAGCTAGCTTTTAGGTGTGTCTCCCTCTAGTGGTGGTTGGCAGTAAGAGACTATAAAGGTCTGTTCATACTAAAGCTAGCCATATCTGGATTGAAACTTGGCTGGGTGTGCAGGGATTGGCCGCATTTCAAAGCATGTATGACCACTGCTGTTCAACAGAAGTTGTTCTATCAATCGACTTCTGCTGAAGGGATCTGATGGGGAAAAAAAAGCTGCTCAATTAGCACATTCAGCCAATGTTTGCAGTGCTGATCTGTGTATTTTGACAGCAAGGGAGTCTGCCCACTGTCAGAATACAATAGTGCAGCAGGAGGATTCCCCCATTACACACAGAGATCCCGATTCTCGCCATGTTACGAGCGATCGAGGGAGCCAGGCGGTCATTGAGACCACCGGGCACTCGCAGCGGGTGGCCGCGCGCGACCCTAGTGGCCGCCTTAGGAACCGGCGTAACATAACGGCGATTCACCTGCCAGTGCCGTTCTGCTGCAGTTAAACTGCGGTGGCTGGTCGACAAGCGGTTAAATACCATCAAAAGAAAGCTCTGTGTGTAAAAAAAGGCCAAAAATTTCATATGGGTACAGTGTTGCATGACTGAGTAATTGTCATTCAAAGTATGAGAGCACTGAAAGCTGAAAATTGGTCTGGTTAGGAAGAGGATTTAAGTGCCCAGTGGGCAAGTGGTTAAACTTTGACAAATAAACTTGGAAGCCGATTGGTTTCTATGCAGAGTTGCACCAGACTTTGCACTCTCCAGTTTTAGTAAATTAATACCAGTGTGTACTGACTAGAGGCTTCAGTAGCAAGGTCTCCCACAAGCTGTTAATTTGTGGATGTTTGAAGTTTAGATATTAGCCCAGGTTCACACTGACAACGGGAAGGAAATTGTGCAAGTTCAGCTGAACTCGTGCGATTTCATTCCCGCATGTCGGTCCCGACTTTGGGGGAGATTTCCGAGACATCTGTGCAGGTTGCTGTACAGATGTCAATGGAAATCGCACCACAAAGTCGTAAAAAGTAGTACAGAAAATACTTTTGGGAATCGGTGCGGCTCCGGTAATTGCCGCCAATTTGGCATGCGATTTGACATGTTAAGTCACATGCCAAATCGCTCCAATGTGAACCATGGCTTCGTGTGTGTAAGCAGTATTAATAGGGGATAGGTTTATGGCATTTTTATTATTATTATTTTTTTACTAGTAATGGCAGTGATCTCAGTTTTTTTAGCGGAACTGCGACATTGCAGCAGACAGATCAGACACTTTTGACACATTTTTGGGACCAGTGACATTTATACAGCGATCAGTGCATTAAAAATGCACTGATTACTATATAAATGACACTGGCAGGGAAGGCGTTAACACTAGTGGTGATCAAGGGGTTAAGTGTTCCCTAGGGAGGTGTTTCTAACTGTGGGGGGAGTGTCTCTCTCTACTCCGCTGACAGAACTGGGATCTGTTTGTTTACATTGACAGATCCCCGTCCTGGCTCTCTGTGGAGCGATCGCGGGTGGCCAGCAGACATCGCAGCCGCCGGTCCCGTGCACCGGCGTCGTGCGCACGCCCACTGTATCTATTTCACTGCCGCAGGAAAATGACGGTGGCTGGTCGGCAAGTGGATTTAGGTAAAATTGATATATGGTAAAATGGCAGGATGATCTAATCGAAGTTATTGAAGATTGATTGGCATCACATATGGCACACCGCTGCACATTGCTCCATTAATATTGTTGAAATTGAATCTAATTATAAGCTACTAATGCGTTGGTATATGGATCCCCACCGCCTAGCCAGATCTAAACCTTCGATATCTTACAAATGCTTCAGGGACTGCCAAGCAAAAGTAACCTTCATGTGTATTTGGTGGGATTGTCCCCAAATTAAACAATTTTGAAAAGATATTTATAGAATAATACATACTTTAATAGGGCAAAGAATACTAAAAAATTCCAAAAGAAGCATTATTGAATTTAAAACCTCCTAATTGCACCAAAAATCGATTTAAGCTCTCGACGTTCCTATTCACTGCAGCCAAAAAGACTCTAGCGAAGGCTTGGTGGTCCTCTATACCAACCTCCACCCAAGTCAAATATAAGGTGATGTGGTATATGTGACGAAAACCTTGACGAAAAACTTGCTGCCATTCTTTGCGATAATCCTATAAATTTGAGAAACTCTGTTCGACTTGGATCAAATCCTATCTTCCAAAAGACTCTGATAGGTCTTTGTTACACATATAAAACAAAAGATTGCTTATATTAGCGTCCACATGCTAATTCCTAATGTGTACTCGCCTCCCCAGACCCTCCTGCATTTATATTCTTTTTCCATCTTTTCTATTCTTCTTTCCTTTTCCATCTCTTTAATTGATCTCACATCAACATTTATATATTTACCTAAGCTAAGATAGTGCTACAATATATATAACTATATCATTTATATTCACTTTTAAACCTTTATTGCCACTTATACTATAATTTGATTTATGATTGATAACTGGATAAACATATATGTTCATAGCCACTATTGTATCAATTTCTCTATGTACATTTTTTTTCCTCCTGTATTGTTTAATATTTTAATAAAAAATTATTGAACCAGTAAAGTGGATTTAGAATCGAATATAATTCCTGATAAAAAAGTAGCAGAGCACCTCCACACATGTGACCTTACCTGCGCCCTTTTTTTTCACAGCAGCTAATCCAGAGTTTGCCATAATCTGAATAATTTCCTGTCTTCTCATGCCTCTGTTCACTGGATTGCCTTAATGGCATCAGACTGATGATTCTAGGAACAGAAAGAGCCACACATTGTACAGAACAGTTGACAATGTGGGCCAATTTAAAAGAGCAGCTGCACAGGGCTATTTAAATCAAAATAGATTAGCCTTGCACTGTTTAATCGCTTTCTGACCGCATAACTAAGTTATAAGGTGGCGAATCGGCTCTCCTGCACTGGATCACGTCCCTAGTATGTGACACAGTAAACACAAACACTGGTTAGGCACACATTTAAAGCGGGGGTTCACCCACACCGCCAAAAAAAAAACATTAAAAGCCAGCAGCTACAAATACTGCAGCTGCTGACTTTTAATACATTGCCACTTACCTGTCCCGGGGTCCAGCGATGTCGGCAGGGGACGCCGAGAACCCGCTCGGTTCTCGGCAGCTGCCGCCGCCATCCTAGGTGAGGGAATCAGGAAGTGAAGCGTTGCGGCTTCACTTCCCGGTTCCCTACTGCGCATGCGCGAGTCGCGCTGCGCGTCCCTAGTGGTCCCCGCTCTCTGCTGGGAGCTGTGTGTTCCCAGCAGACAGCGCGGTCGGGACGGGAAGAGGCATAGACTCCCATGGGAGTCTATGCCGGAAGTGGGTGCAAATACCTGTCTTTGACAGGTATCTGCACCCCCCCTCCCCCCTGAAAGGTGCCAAATGTGACACCGGAGGGGGGGAGGGTTCCGAAAAGCGGAAGTTCCATTTTTGTGTGGAACTCCGCTTTTAACTATTTGATCACCCTAGATGTTTAACCCCTTCCGAGCCAGCATCATTAGTACTGTGACAGTGCATATTTTTAGCACTAATCACTGCATTAGTGTCACCGGTTGCCACAAAGTGTCAGTTAGTGTCAGACTGTCCGCCGCAATATTGCAGCCCCACTATAAATTGCTGATCACCGCCATTACTAGTTAAAAAATAATAAAAATGCTAGTATATATATCTCATAATTTGTAGACACTATAACTTTTGCAAACAAATCAATATATGCTTATTGGGATTTTTTTACCAAAAATATGTAGCAGAATACATATTTGCCTAAATTTATGAAGAAATTTGATTTTTAAAAATGTTTTATTGGATATGCTTTATAGCAGAAATTAAAGAATATTGTTTTGTTTTTTTTTTCAAATTGTCAGTCTTTTTTTGTTTATAGCGAAATGTAAATGTAAAAACCCAGCGGTGATCAAATACCACCAAAAGAAAGCTCCATTTGTGGGAAAAAAATTACATAAATTTTATTTGGACACAGTACAGTGTTGCATGACTGCCCAATTGTCAGTTAACCACTTCAGCCCTGGACCATTTAGCAGCTTAATGACCGGAGGACTTTTTACAATTTGGCAATGCACTGCTTTAACTGGTAATTGCCTGGTCATGCAATGTTGTACCCAAACGAAATTTGCGTCCTTTTGTTCACACAAATAGAGCTTTCTTTTGACGGTATCTGATTGCCTCTGCGATTTTTATTTTTGCGATATAAATAGAAAAAGACCGAAAATTTTGAAAAAAAATTGTATTCTACTTTTTGTTATAAGAAAAATCCAATAAACTCACTTTTAGTCATACATTTAGGCCAAAATGTATTCAGCCACATGTCATTGGTAAAAAAAATGTCAATAAGCGTATATTTATTGGTTTGTGCAAAAGTTATAGCGTCTACAAACTAGGGTACATTTTCTGGAATTTACGCAGGTTTTAGTTTATGACTGCCTATCTCATTTCTTCAGGTGCTAAAATGGCAGGGCAGTACAAAACCCCCTGAAATGACCCCATTTTGGAAGGTAGACACCCTAAGCAAATTGCTAAGAGGCATGTTGAGCCCATTGAATATTTTATTTTTTTGTCCCAAGTGATTGAATAATGACAAAAAAAAAATTTTTTTTTTTTTTTTTTTTTTTTTTACAAAAAGTTGTCACTAAATGATATTGCTCACACATGCCATGGGCATATGTGGAATTACACCCCAAAATACATTCTGCTGCTTCTCCTGAGTACGGGGATACCACATGTGTGGGACTTTTTCTGCAAAATACTCTCCATACCTCTCAGCAAATGTATGTACTCGGCCTAAGATCATCTTTTTTTTATTTCATCAAACATTTGGGCAATATAGTGGGTTTTAGTGCATTAAAATGTAAAAAAAAAGTGTGTTTTTTCCAAAGAAAAGCATTTGAAAAATCGCTGCGCAAATACTGTGTGGGAAAAAAATGAAACATCCACCATTTTAATCTGTAGGGCCTTTGCTTTAAAAAAATATATAATGTTTGGGGGTTCAAAGTAATTTTCTTGCAAAAAATTTTTTTTTAAAGTAAACAAAAAGTGTCAGAAAGGGCTTTGTCTTCAAGTGGTTAGAAGAGTGGGTGATGTGTGACATAAGCTTCTAAATGTTGTGCATAAAATGCCAGGAGAGTTCAACCCCCCCCCCCCCCCCCAAGCTATTTGCTGAGAGGCATGTCGAGTCCATGGAATATCTTATATTTTGACACAAGTTGCGGGAAAAAGACAAAAATTTTTTTTCCCCAAAGTTGTCACTAAATGATATATTGCTCAAACATGCCATAGGCATCTGTGTAATGACACCCCAAAATACATTCTGTTGCTTCCCCTGAGTACGGGGATACCACATGTGTGAGACTTTTTGGGAGCCTAGCTGCGTACGGGACCCCGAAAACTAAGCACCGCCTTCAGGATTTCTAAGGGTGTAAGTTTTTGATTTCACTCCTCACTGCCTATCACAGTTTCGGAGGCCGCGGGAATGCCCAAATGGCACAACCTCCCCCCCCCCTAAATGACCCCATTTTGGAAAGTAGACACCACAAGCTATTTGCTGAGATGATCTTAGGCCGAGTACATGGATACCAAACACGACACGCTTTAAAATTGCGCACAAACGTGCAGCGGCGACAAACTACATACATTTTTAAAAGACTTTACAGGTTACCACTTTAGATTTACGGAGGAGGTCTACTGCTAAAATGACTGCCCTCGATCTGATCTTCGTGGTGATACCTCACATGCATGGTGCAATTGCTGTTTACATATGACGCCAGACCGCCGCTTGTGTTCTCCTTTGTGCGAGAGCAGGGGGGGGCAGGGGTGCTTTTTTCTCTTTTTTTTTTTTTTTAATTATTTATTTTGCTTTTTTATTTTATTTTTAAACTGTTCCCTTCATATATATTTTTTTAATCATTTTTTATTGTTATCTCAAGAAATGTAAATATCCCCTATGATAGCAATAGGTAGTGACAGGTACTCTTTTTTTTGAAAAAATTGGGGTCTATTAGACCCTAGATCTCTCCTCTGCCCTCAAAGCATCTGACCACACCAAGATCGATGTGATAAAATGCTTTCCAATTTCCCAATGGCGCTGTTTATATCCAGCGAAATCTAAGTAATGAAATGCTCGTAGTTTCCGGTTTCTTAGGCCATAGAGATGAGTGGAGCCGTTCTGGTCTCTGATCAGCTCTATGGTCAGCTGGCAGAACCACCAGCTGCATTCTCGGGTTCCCTGTTGGGACAGGAGAGCCAGAGAAAACCATGGAAGATGGTGGGGGGACATTCCCTCCCACTGCTTGTAAAAGTGCTCCCTATGTAGTCAGGGCAGTTTGTCGGCTCTACATGACTATCTCTTCCCTCGTAAACCATAAAACTACATGTATAGCCTGTGGCCCTGTCACAGAGCTTATACATTTTGACCCCGTATCTGGCACGCTTGCTGGGAAGATACTGTTTGAATGACAAGCGGCCAGAAAACTTAATCAGGGACTCATCAATGCAGACAACTCGATGGGAAGTAAACAAATCTGCAAAACGTTGGTTGAAGTGGTTTACGAATTTTGTAGAGCCGATCGTATCCAGGGTCTCCACGAGGACGGCAGAGTTCATTGTTGTTGAAGTGCATGAACCACAGGATCTGCTCGTATCGTGCCCTGGCCATGGAAGCAGAGAACACGAGCATATAGTGAATTGGGTCAGTGGACAAATATGACTGCAACTCACTCTCTTTTTAGTTGAGCCCATGTCGAGGGATAGGCCCAGAAAGGTCTTAATTCAGAAACCGTAATTGGTTTCCAATCTCTGGCAAGGGAGAACTGGAGATTAGCGGCGATGTATTAACCAGCATACAAATTGCTTTGGTCCACAATAGATCTATAGAGATCTTCGGTGAAAAACAGCGAATAAAAATCAAGTGACGTAAAATCAACTGTTTCCACCTGAATGCCGGGTTGGCCAGTGAATGGGGGAAGTACGGGTGCTGCAGAAGCGGTGGGCTCCCAATTAGGATTGGCGAATTCTGCAGGAAGGACACTATGGGCACAACGGGCCTGTCTTTGTCTTCATGGTGGCAGCGGAACACGACTTGTGCTTGCCACCTCGCCAGCTTGAACTGCACTTATGGGACTCGCCACGTCACCACGTGTTACTGCAGTACTGGTTTGACTACGACCTGGGTGTACTAGGCCGCTGGTGCTTTCCAGTTCACCAGAAGAAATAGCAGCGCTAGTACTTCTCTGCTCCATACGAGAGTCCTGCAATTCTAGCACCTCAACAGCAAAAGAAGATCGGGGTCTGGTACGCCTGACCTTGGCAGGGACCACAACTCCGTCGACAGAGCTATCTGTCATGGAGCCGCTGTTGTCTACAGGATCGTATTCTAAGTCTGAATCTGACAGATGAGTGACTTCCTCTTCACTATCTGTCATGCTCAGAAACTTGTAGGCCTCATCACTACTGTACCTTTGATTTGCCATTTTGGGCTCTAAATTTACTGGTACAGTAGTGAGACTCACAGGTAAAAAAGCTCCTAGGCTGTCAGCAACTGTATCAAAACGCTACCAAAAAAACTGTTAGCGATCGCAGGGATCAGGCCTGACTCTGTAAACGCTGCAGTTATGTGTGTTTTGTAAGTGACAGTGATCGATTGATACTGCACTTGGGTGGGCTGGGCTGGGGTGGGCGGAGGGGCAAAACGCAGGTGCTAGCAGGTATCTGGGCTGATCCCGCTAACACTACGTTTTTGGGAACCCTAAACTGCTGGGGACGCTAGTATAGTTCTGATCAGATATTGATCCGTTCAGATACTATACCACTAAGGGAGGTGTATGGTGCGTGCGTAGATGTTAGCGGTACTGGCACTGATCTGACACTGCCTGGGGTGACGCAGACCCTATTTAAAGCTAAAACCTAACTGATATCACCCGCCGAGCGATCAGGGGGTTAAACCTTTATTGGGTAATAAACGAAATAAAAAACGAACTAACAAACCCGCGTCACCCGTAACACTTATCACTGGTGAAAGGGTTAACTAGGGGGCAATCAGGGGGTTAAAACCTTTATTAGGTGGTATATGGGGGTACCTGACGCTATAAAAAACTGACGGTGAACATAAATACTTACCTGGCTAACTAGCGTCACCTGTGACACTAATACGGCGATCATAAAAAAGATTGCTTGGTGACACTGGCGACAGGGGTTAAATGGGGGGTGATCAAGGGGTTAAACCTTTATTAGGGGGTGTTAGGGGGGTACCCTAGACCTAAAGGGACCTACCACTAACTGCCCTAACACATATAACAGTCACAAATGACACCAATACAGTGATCAGTAAAAAAATAAAAACTGCTATTGGTGTCACTGTGACAGGGGGGGTGATTGGGGGGTGATTTGTGTGCCTACCTGTTCTACTGTTAGTGTAGTGTTGGTGCAGACTCACATTGATGTATTTTCTCCTCGGGCGCCGGAATGAAAAGGCTGCATGAGGCGAGATGACATCACTTCCTTTGCTTCTGTTTACATTACAGAAGCAGAGGAAGCTTCTCATTCGTCAGGAGCGATCGCGAGGGGGTGACCATGAATCGGTAGCCTCCATCTCAGCATGGATCGCTCCTGGAACAATTCCGACCGCAGCAGGAACCAGGGGGGCCCCAATAGGCCCCCCTGCCCGCTGGGAGGCAAGAACATACAGGTACGCCCATATGCCTGCCCGTGCCATTCTGCTGACGTACAGTGGCGTGCGGCGGTCAGCAACTGGTAAAAATAACGCAGTGTGGTATCACAAAAAATGTCCAGGTCAAGAAGGGGGGTAAATCTTTCAAAGGTCAAGGTCCAGCTACTGTACATAAATCGCTGGGTGGGAGCTTCCTCGCTCTGAGTGGACGTACCCGTACGTCGCTCAGAACGGGTGCCCACGCAGTGGCGATATCCTGTGATGGCTGTGATCTTTGGATACAGCCCATCACAGATCAGGATATGGGTGCTGTGATTGGCCCTCCTGATCACAGTGTAAACAGAGACACGTGTTTCTGTGTTGGCTCTCCCCGCTGAGCTCAGTGTGGGGGGGGGGGAGGGATAGGGGGGAGTGGGGGATTCTGCAGCCTGTGCTTAGAGCTCTCTGTGTAACTGATGATTTTACACAGAGAGCTGTCACAGAGCACACAGACTGCAGCTATCCCCAAACAGTACACCAAGCACCCCTGTCCCTGTCCCATAAATATCTGTCCAAGTATTCCCATGAACATCTGTACCAATGCACAAAACATCTGTTACAGTGTATATGTGCCATCAACATTAGTACCAGTGTACCAATACACAAAACATCTGCAATAGTGTTCCATTGCAACATCAACATCTGTCAGTGTCCGCCGGTGGACGATCAACATCTGTCATAGTGTACAAGTTCACAAAAACATCTGCCAGTGTCCCACCAATAAATAAATAAATAATGTAAAGTGCCTCCGTTAAATAGTTACATAGTAGGTGAGGTTGAAAAAAGACACAAGTCCATCAAGTCCAACCTATGTGTGTGATTATATGTCAGTATTACATTTGTATATCCCTGTATTCCCCCATGCTCGCATGCAAATGGCTATTGCACTACACATGTAAGGTACCGCTGCGAACGCCAGAGCGAGAACAATAATTTTACCACCAGACCTCCTGTGTAACTCTAAAATGGTAACCAATAAAGGCTTATAAAGTGTCACCTATGGAAATGTTTAAATACCGAAGTTTGGCGCCATTTCACAAGCGTGCGCAATTTTAAAGCGTGATATCTATTTACCCAGTGCAACATCATATTTTATATTTTACCAAAAATGTGGGTATTCTATTTTCTTTATGTGCATTGAAATTCATTAAAATGTATTTATGCGTTAGTGTGTAAAATTGCTTTAGAAAAACTGTGACATAGAAATGAGCAAAGCCCACCATTTTATTCTCTAGGGCATGGGTGCACAACCTGTGGCCCTACCGCTATTGTCAAACTACAATTCCCAACATGCTTCAGCCTTTGGGGGTCATGCTTGTAACTATCAGCCTTGTAATGCCTCATGGGACTTGTAGTTCTGCAACAACTGGAGGGCCACAGGTTGAGACCGATGCTCTAGGGCAGGCATGTCCAAAGTCCGGCCCGCAGGCCAATTGCGGCCCGCATTCCGGTTTTCGAATGGCCCACCTGGTAATTTGAAAATGTATATCTTTTGTGGCCCCCAACGAATCCCCGAGCGCCGGGGTGTCACAAAAGATATATATGCTGGCTGCCTTGGAGGGGGCAGGACGAGTGCCGTACATACAGGAGAATTTCCTGTTTACACGGCAGCCTCTGTAATAGGAAGTCCCGTCTCCTGCGCTGCCATTGGATGACTGTTCTTTCCATCATAGGAGGCGGGACTTTGTATTAAAGAGGCCGCCGAGAAAAAAGGAGTTTCTCCTGCATGTAATGTGTTGGTGCTCGTCCTGCCCTCCTCCCTGTCCCCTCCGAGGCTGCAGAGGGGCATGGATCAGGCTGCATTGATGGCAATGGTGAGTCTGCATTGATGGCAATGGAGGGGCTGCATTCATGGCAATGGTAGGGCTGCATTCATTGCAATGGGGGTGCTGCATTCATTGCAATGGGGTTACTGCATTCATGGCAATGGGGTTGCTGCATTCATGGCAATGGGGTTGCTGCATTCATGGCAATGGTGAATCTGCATGAATGCCAATGGGGGTGCTGCGTTCATGGCAATGGGGGTGCTGCGTTCATGGCAATGGTGGGGCTGCATTCATGGCAATGGTGGGGCTGCATTCATGGTAATGGGGGTGCTGCATTCATGGCAATGGGGGTGCTGCATTCATGGCAATGGTGAGTCTGCATTCATGGCAATGGTGAGTCTGCATTCATGGCAATGGGGGTGCTGCATTCATGGCAATGGTGAGGCTGCAGATGGGCACTGATTAGGCTGCATTGATGGGCATTGACCCTTATTTTGCTTAACAGTTCTTTATTTAAAATGTAAAAAAAAAATCCTGAAACTTCCCTCTTAAAGTGAAGGTGCATGTTATACGCTGATAAATACGGTATATCCAAATAACACACTCAAGATCATCTCTTCACCACACACAGCTACAAAGGCAAGAGCATTCTTGTTGGGCAGTGTATTAGTGCTCTGACAAACACACTTAGACCTAATTTTAATGGTTCAAAGAATGTCAGTGAAAATGGTTGGCCCTCACTCATGTTTACTTCATCAAATCTGGCCCTCTTTGAAAAAAAAGTTTGGACACCCCTGCTCTAGGGCCTCTGCTACAAAAAAATATAATGTTTGGGGGTTCTAAAAAAAATTCTAGCAAAAAAAAAGGATTTTACTTGTAAATAGGAGTTGGAAGAAGGCCTTAGGCTACTTTCACACTGGGGTGGGAGTGCGTCAGCGGTAAAGCGCCATTAGTTTTAGCGGCGCTTCACCGTCGTTTTAGTGGCGCATTTCGGCCACTAGCAGCTAAAGAAAGGGTTAAAAGCGCCTGTGTTGCAGCGCTGTCGAAGCGCTTTGCAGGCGCTCCAGCAGCACTGCCTATTCATTTTAATGCGGCTTGCAGGACTTTTTTCCCATCCTGCAAGCGCACCGCCCCAGTGTGAAAGCACTCAGAATTTCACACTGGGGAGACATGAGAGGCGCTTTTCAGGTGCTTTACAGGCACTATTTTTAGTGCTAAAACGCCTAAAAAGTGCCTCAAAATATTTAATTTCTTCATTTTCCAAAGAATTGTGGGAAAAAATTACAACTTAAAAAAACTCGCCATGACCCCTGCTACCTACCTGGGACGGACTACTTTCCAAAAAGGGGTTATTTTGGGGGTATTTGTACTTTCCAAAAAGAGGTCATTTAGGGGGTATTTGTACTGTCTTGGCATTTCAGGGCCTCAAGAAATGAGATAGGCCATCAGTACATCAGGTGTGATCAATTTTCGATGATTGGTACCATAGCTTGTGGACTCTCAGGTTCACACAGACCAAATAATATACACTGATTTGGATTATTTTTACCAAAGAACTGTGCAGTATACATTTTGGTCAAAATGTATGAAGTAAAATTACTTATTTGCAAAATTTTATAACAGAAACTAAGAAAAACACCTTTTCTTTTCAAAATGTTCGGTCTTTTTTTTCATTTGTAGCACGAAAAATAACAACCCAGTGGTGATTAAATACAACCAAAAGAAAGCTCTATTTGTGTGAAAAAATGATAAAATGTTCATTTGGGTACAGTGTTGCAGGACTGAGTAATTGTCATTCAAAAAGCAACAGCACTGAAAGCTGAAAATTGGCCTGGGCAAGAAGGGGGTGAAAGTGCCCTGTATTGAAGTGGTTAGAGCATTAACAGGGAGACAACTAGCAAATCAGATTTCACTTTAATTAATGATGTCAGGTAAAATATGCTTTATTTATTTTTATGAGTGTGTTCTGTTCAGATCAGATCAGGCTTGTTTTCCTCAGATCTACCTGAGCTGCATGTTAGAGTTTAGATAAGAATATTGCGTAGCTCTGAAGTTTTCTCTTATTTTATTAGAGACATCATTTTCTGCCACTGCTTTTTTCTGCCATTGAGATCCAGTGTGTGAAGGGTAGCTGGTCAATATTTTAATGCTACACGAGAACAAACCCTAAGGCCCCTTTTACACTAGGCGAGTGTGGAAGGCAATTTTAAAGATTTTTTTTGCACATCTATTTGTACGCATTTATAAGCAACATGTAGTACAAAAGCATAATTGCGCTTTTCTGGCCCCATAGACTTTTAAGTGTGAGTGCCTGAAAAACACACATAAACACGCATTTTTGAGGTACTTCCATTAGAGTCTATAGGGCCAAAAATATGCGAATCTGCCCCAGAAGAAACATTTGTACTTTTTCAAGCTTCATGCAACAGGTGCCAAGTAACAGCACTCAGGTGTGAATGGGCCCCTTTCAGAATAACGAGAGTCTTCAAATTGCACATTGTTATGCTTATGATAGAAGGTGGATCGCTTTGTTGGTAGTGGCTAGCTATGCTGCCACCTACACTTTTGTTTAAGGCTGGGTTCACATATGTGCGGCCGCGGATTCCCAGCATGGGGTCCGGTGCGTTCCTGTTCACTGGTTCAGGTGCGAATCAGATCCCGATTTCTGGCTGAATTCACACCTGAACAGGAACCAAATACACGCTGTCTAAAGACCATTGCCAAACACTGACAGGTTGCTGAGGTGCATTAAAAACACGTCTCAACCACCTGGTTTTAGCATACTGACAGTGCCCTAAGGAGCTTTAGAGAACTGAGCGAAAAAATGTTATGTGTAAATTGGGCTCAACCCTCACCCACCTGAACAATTAAATTGTTACTAAACCCACAACAGTAAAATCAGTCTGTATATGCAGTAAAGCATGCTTGTTATGCGCACTGTGGAACCTAAAGGGTTAACCCTCTGCATTGTGTACAAAGGCTGTTTTATCCTGTCTCCTCTGATCCTCCCTTTCTTCCAGAGTCCCCAAACCATCTCCAGATAGTACAGAGGCTTTGGTGTGTATTGCTAGACAGTTTTTTTTTTCTTGGGAGGGTGCATGTGATCAGCACTGTCCAGACAGAGGGTCAGGGTCCTGCATCCTCATAGGACAGTCATGGGAGAATGTAAAATCCTCCTACAAGCTTTAAGCAAATACTGATAAAAGTCACAACACTGCTGTATACTGCTGAGGAGAAGAGGTATTTAGCCGTTTAAATTTACTAAACCTATTGCATTTCCATGTTCTGTGTACTGTGGGAGAAAAGATATAGTGAATGCAGGGTCCTGGAAATAGTAACACTTTAAAGAATACCCTAGCTTTTAGTGAAGTTGTTTACTCCACCCCCCCCCCCCCCAGTGTAACAATGGAACAAGTTGCTTACTTTTAGCCTTGCTCTAAAGAGCTTAATGGGGCCGTTTCCACTGCAGTACAAGCTTTATTACAATAGTTTCCAGTGGGGACCTGGGCCTACTGCACATGCGTTTCCTAAGCCTTGTTCATTCTTATGGCTAGGTCAGTACTCCTTTGGATGGCTGTCCACCTGTAGGAATGCGTAACTAAATGAATGTAGGTAAGAGCTTTCCTCTGTGAGTTACACTAACGCATAAGCTGTAAAGGACAATATCACTAAACGTTGTCCTCCAACCATTCCCTAAAATAAGCCCCTAACCCAGTGGTTCTCAACCGCTCTAGTGCTGTGGCCCCTTGATAAATTTTCCCAAGTTGTGGAGACCCCCAACCGTAAAATAATTTTCATAGCATGGGTTGTCAGCACCCAAGGCAAGACAAGTAATTTGTGCCCCTAATCCATGCACATTTAGCACTCCCTGAGTCCCTTCCACTCGTACACTATTAAACCCCTTATGGTACATTTTAGGATGTACCACTCTTTCTCTTTGTTCTCCTTTATTTCCCTTTTATCTCTCCCTATCCTAATTTCTTGTTTTTTCCCCCATCCCTCTTTCTAGCCATCTTTCTTGTTCTTTCTCTTATTCTTTCTCTCCCTTCTTCTTTGTCCCCCCCCCCCTTTTCCTCTCCCTTCCATGTATTCTCTATTTTTATTCATTTTTATTCCTTCTCTTACTCCTTGGTGGGGGGGATGGGATGAGTGTCAATGTTGGCAGGGAGTTCTGATCAGCCAACTTAGGTGCTCTTGATCAAGGTCATCTGCTGATCTGAGAACTGTAGTTGGGACTTTTAATGGCAACTATAATCACAGGTAGTGTTACTCACTGTGTCTCCGACTTTGTGGTGTCTCATAGCAGTGACACCTATGCCGAAATCAGGACATAGGGTCTCCTCCAGACGGCGGGTGGCTGCAGGCTCCAGGGACAGCCCTGCTGGGCGGCCACAAAAAGGCTGGGAGAGCTTCAAAAAGGCCCAAGGATTTGGTGACCCCTGGCAAATCATCATTTGACCTCCGAGGGGGTCCCGACCCCCAGGTTGAGAACCACTGTCCTAACCCCTAAAAGGTGCCCTTAAAGAGAATATGAACTGAAGAAGCTGTGCCCAAAAAAGACAAGCAGAGGTCAAATGATTAGTCACCACTCTTGGCTGTCGTCTCCCTGCAGCTGATCTTTTCCTAATTACTGACTAACCATGCTTTCTTCTACACTATGTCAACAAAACTTGGGGAATGCCCAGGAAAAAATCCAAGCCTACTTACCACCAGCTCGCAGACAACAAATTGACCTGTCTAACAGTATGCGTTAAAAACAGGGGTTCAGTCTGCACGCATTTGCAAACGCATGCGTAAGCCACAGAGCCATGTTCTGCACTATGTCTCTTAGTGGGGGCAGTCGTTTTCGTAGAGGAGCAGGGTTTTGCTTCCTAAAGTCAGTGCAGCAGGAAAGGTGGAGGAAGCACAGATCCACATCATGAATAAGGAGCAGGAAGATCCTTGCATTGCAGATCCTCAGCTACAGTTCTCTTTCCAGCATGCCCCTAAGTTAAGGGACGCCAGTAGATTTAAACTAACTGTGTTGTTCACTTCCACATCACAAGAGCAAACTCAGATTCAAACACCACATATGTGCAGTGCCCTATCTACCCTGTTGCCGCGATGCTGAGCTCAGAGCTACTGCAACGGAGGAGAGACCGTGCATGCCCGGGGTTGGAATTAGAGAGAGAGAGTGCTATTGTGATATGGAGGCAAGCATTAACAGCTGGATAGTTGGCATAGCAGTGTCCTAGCAACAGGGAGGAATGGGAAAAGCAAGCTATGGGAATGTTTTGGGCAGGCCCCTAGAGAGGCAAACATGGCCTACAGCAATAGCAGGTACCTTAATCCAAATTGTTCACATCAGCAAAGCTATTTTTTATGTACTGGTGTCCCTTACTCCGTATGCATTTTTTTTTTGAAAAGGTGAACTAACCCTTTAACCTAAACAATAATCAAATCTTATACTAAATCCTTTTGCGTAAACTCATGTTCTGCTAAATACTCTCTTCTTAGTCCTTTGCCAGGAGCCTCTGCAATGATAGGAAACAGTCCTGCTACAAAATCATGCAGCTCTAGATTCTGGCACCAGAAGTAACCAGTACTTCATTTTCAAAGATACAGAACTTGTTTTTTTCCCCTCCGTTAATTAGATTTATTTGGTCATTGTTCCTTCTATGGAATTTATCATGCTTATATTTTAGACAGCAATAGCTTGATAGGATTGTGGTTCATATGGAAGATCATGAGAAAAGGTTAGTGAAATAACGAGTACTGCATTATATTTTCTAGCCTGGCAGACATGAAGGCAGCTGTGAACATGGTGCGTCAATCTGTGTTAGATGTACTATCCAGAATGAAATGAGTGGCTAAATCTAATAAATATGTAATTTACTGTGAAGCAGACTCTTTAATGCTGGATAACGTTACCTTGGATAAAGTACAATTAAGCAGGGTAGAGTGCCAACAATCTTGTGCAATGGATACTCCAACCAATAAATAAAGCAGAAGAAACTCTAATTACAACCAGCTGTGAAATAGCTGGAACTACTGTCAGGGATTGCACATTCAGTACTGGTGGCATCTAGCTAGTAATATCTTTGTTACACAAAATAGTTATAATGTGACATAGATTAAAGTAGCTTCAGACATTTTTTTTTTTTTTTTTTTTTTTTGTAGCAGGGAAACCTACAGCAATAAAGTCTCTCAGAGGTTCTAATTGGTACCTGCTATGTGCAAAGCTGAAAAAAAAGTTGGAACTGGTGTTTCACTTTAAAGAATAAGTGAACTTTTACTTTTATTATTGGTTGCCTACCTTATTTTTAGATACCGTATATACTTGAGTATAAGCCGTCACGAGTATAAGCTGAGGCACCTAATTTACCACAAAAAACTGAGAAAACTTATTGACTCGAGTATAAGCCGAGGGTGAGAAATGCAGCCGCTACTGTAAGTGGAAAAGAGAGTCAACAATGCCCATCTGCAGCTGCATACCTCACTGTGTTTATTGCATAACTCACTGTGTCCATTGCAGCCTACCTGTGCCGATCTACAACCTCTCTGTGTCCTCTCTGTGTCCATTGCAGCCTTCCTGTGCCGATCTGCAAGCTCTCTGTATCCTCTCTGTGTTCATTGCAGCCTTCCTGTGCTGATCTGCAAGCTCTCTGTGGGGATTGCCGTTTAATTGCAGCGGTGAGCGGTCGGGATGTCCCCCTGATCGTTCTGCATACCTGATCAGCGTGTCATGCAGGTCAGACGGCGGCCATTCCAGTGTACAAAAGCCGCCCCTCTTCCTTGTTTTCGTTTGTGATAGGCAGAACACTCAGTTTCCCAGCAGTCAGTGTTCAGCCTATCACGGACATCCTCTCTTCCTCGTCCGTGGGATGAGGATGAGAGGACGTCTGTGATAGGCTGAACACTGACTGCTGGGAAACTGAGTGTTCTGCCTATCACAGATGAGGACGAGGAGGAGACATGGCTTTTGTACACTGGAATGGCCGCCGTCTGTCTGCATGACGCTCTGATCAGGTAGGCAGACGACAGTGACTTGAGTATAAGCCGAGGGGGGCACTTTCAGCACAAAAAAAGTGCTGAAAAACTCAGCTTATACTCGAGTATATAAGGTAACTGTAGTGTATTCATAGTGTATGATACTGTAGTTTAATGGCAGAATAGTAAAAAGTAATTTTGAAAAGCCCTTCACATTTTGGTATGTATATTGTACGCTATTTTTAAATTGCTTTCATATTTGCACGTTTTTCATGTAGTGGTGCTGTTTGGAGATGTGTATAAGTGATCTACAGTATCCAGCAGCACGAGCTGTTTCATTTTAAACCAAGTTCTTGCAGCCATGATCTTGTCTGCCATGGGGTGAATGACACATCCTTTTAACCAAAGGATTATAGGCATAGTTCACCTTTACCAAAAAAAGTGCCTTGCATCTGTAGCTAACAACAGATGCGCAGCTTTGACCAAAGTTGAATAATGTCCTTTCTATAGGTGTAGGCCATTTATATACCTCCCAAAATTTTGAAAACCCCCAGAGATGACATCACACCGTCTTGCCTTGCTATTAGAATGTTGCTCAGACACTCCCAGCTGTTACTGTTCGCCGCTGCTATCACAAGAAAAGAAAAATGAAGGACACAGTGAATGTTTGAGGTCCTGAAGGATACATGATATTATTGGTTTCTTCAGAAGGAAAATTATACACAAAGCTCAATAAGTTGGGTTATCTTCCTTGCAGGGGCCAAATGGACTTGCCCATTAGAACCCCATGTGCATGAAATAGTAGGTTAATGGGCCCCTACATAAAAAAAAAACTATAGTACTGTAGCCAGTCGATATGTCTAATCCTTCAAATCGGCCCATGTAGGGTCCACCTGCTGTCCAATATAATAAATTCTTCATCCAGAGTCAACCCCCCCTCCCCCACACTTCTCCCCCGGGGGGCCTTGGTTGTGTGGGATATAAGGCAAGAGATTTTGACTCCAAATATAGATTCTCTGAAGCCCTCCTCAGGAAGTGGGTATACCCCATGAAATGCCTACATATGTGTACTATGATTGTCATGTTATGTGCAACATTAGTTAAACAAGGGAGGTCCAATGCACTAATCAGGGACTTAAAATTGGAACGAGATCCATTTAAATTTTGGCTTGATATGGCTTTTGAATTTTAATGTGAATAAACTTTTGTAAAAATGTATAATTTTTAGTTTGTTTTCATTCAGCCCTCAAAAGTCCACTGGGTCCATTTTCTTTCTTTTTCATGTAATTTTATAGATTGTGGTGCCTAATACATGGGACCCACTGCTCTCTAAACATCCACCATCACAGGAGTAAGCGCTTACTCTGATTCAAACCCCCTCACGTGCTTTCTCTTCCCTGATGCAGTAGCTGAGCTCAGCATTTGAGAGCTTGATCCTGTGATTATGGGGGTAAACAGTAGCAGCTGGGAGTATCTAAGCAATGTCCTTACAGGGTAGGATGGGATGATGTCATCTATGAGAGTTTTACAGCCAGGCTTTGCGATGTACAGAAATGGCCTACACTTATAGCAAGAGCATTATTAAACTTTCGTCAGAGCTGAACAGTTTGCTTTTATCTACAGGTACCCCTTACAGTACCTGGATAAGCAGTGTTTTGGTAAAAGCAAACTATGCTTTTAAAGTCTTCAATAAAGCTACTCCAGGTCTGTCTAAAGATTTGCAAATGCTTTGCAGTTTTCTATACACACTGGTCTTTTACAAGCGGAAGACAGAACAGAACAAAATAGTTGTTCAATGGGCAGGAACTCTAGAAAATATTTTATGTACAGCATTCTTTATGGTCAAGTGGCTTATTCCTAGTCTAAACAGACATGTACGTAAATCTGTAAAATGATTGTTCATTTGTCCCTTGACATCAGTTAAACTGTTTTAGACATCCTATGTTGAATGATCATACATTGTTTTTGGGCTATGTGGATATGCAGGACTGAAAGATGCCGTCTTGCGGTTTTGATCGCAGTTTTCTCTTATAAGGCCTGTTTCGCATAGGCTTCAGCTTGTATAGGAGCAATGTAAACAGTGAGCTTTTACAAAGCATTTGCAGAGTTTTCATCAAGCTTTGCTGGTTTTTTTTTTGTTTTTTTTTTTATAGTAACATTCAGCTACAGTTTTTAAATGTTGAACACAGATCCTAACGGGAGTGCTGATTGCCACTTTAAACAAGCTGCTAGTAGACTTCAGCCCTTCTTTAAGCTTCTTGAAAGCCTGCTGAAGTTTTCTGGAGGCCTGTTTAAAGTGACAACCCACACTCCCATTAAGATCTGCATTAAACATTTCCAAGCAGGAGCTGAAGGTTGCTTTAAAGGAATAGAGAAAGCTGCTTGAAGCTTGCCCAAAGCTTTGCAAACGTTTTCTGAAAATTTAATAAACACTTGCTTTTCACACTGCTCTTATACAAGCTGAAACCCACGTGAAACAGGCCTTAGTTTAGCAAAAGTGAGTCCCATTTGGTATATGTTCTTTTGTCCCTTTTACCAGACTCTCTCCCTCCTAGCATAAGGGCCAATTTACACCTTTGTGCTGCTTTTGGGCTGCCTAACACACCAATAAAATTTACACTCACTTGGTATTGCATTGTGGTTCCATTCAGGATGATTGGCAGTGTAGCACACTATCACGTGTTACTACAATGTGTCAGTGTGAACAGGCACATAAAGATGGTGAAGCACAGCCATGTGCTGTCCTGCCTATTTCATGCAGTCATTTTCTATGTAAATGGCTACTTCATTGACTGTGTATTCTCCTTAAGTGACATCAGCACAAGGCGGAGGAGAACATTGCCTGTCATCGTGTCCGCTTTTCTGATTGGACGGCTTCTATACAGCGACACCCAACATCCTATACCATCTTTGGCTGTCACCTTTTGGCTTCCCTCGTATACTAAGCATTGGTGCTGCGAATCTTGTCACTTCCGCCTGTCTCCTACTTGCTTATTTGAATGCAACTTTTCTTTTTTTTTTAATAAAGTGTTTGTTTTTTAATACTGCACTATAGTGGCCTTTGCGCTTGTTGTTTCTCTCTCCCCTTGTGTTCTTCCTCCAGGGTCCCACTGCAACACTGAGGCCCTGGAGATGATAGGGCACAAGGTTTACAATATTTACAA
This sequence comes from Lithobates clamitans, assembly GCA_037952925.1. Classification (NCBI taxonomy): domain Eukaryota; kingdom Metazoa; phylum Chordata; class Amphibia; order Anura; family Ranidae; genus Lithobates; species Lithobates clamitans. Next base: position 2,452,992 of record JBBGZY010000906.1, read on the forward strand.
TACATTTCAGGAGAAGGGAACGCAATCACCCAAGCCACAATAGTAGTGATCTATTGCCAGGCTATCTACCTCATTTCAAACCAGAGCTTACTATGGTGTCGAGCAGCTTTCCTACTCTCCTCTCACTCTCTTTGTCCTAGCCCATTACAGACATGGAAGGTCAGGTTCGGATTGCAGTTTAACAACTTTACTTTAATGTAATTTATTAGCAAACAATATTTTCATCGCAAAGAGACTTTTTTAATACGGTGGTTTAAGACAATGTAAAATAACAAACATCTTTTAGAATTGATAGTACTTATGTGCTTACAGTGTTACAGGTGCTCAGTTAGCCTGTTCAAAAGGTAGTAACTCTGTCTTCCACAGAAGACTCTCCCAAACTAAGAATAAAGGACCTTAACAGCTATGGTGCCCCCAGTGCTTTTAAATCTGGACTTCAGGATAACCAAATATTGTCTAAATTAAAGAGGCATGTGTATTCGTATTTGAATCTTGGTGTGCTTTGAGTATTTCTTCCAGATCTTTGAGGTAATCCAGTGTGAAACTTTGTCTCTGTACAGGGGCCCCATGTAATAAAGACCGGTCACTGTTGCTCTTTCTCATTGTTCAGGGTGACTGGCCTTGTTACTGCCCCTCATAGTTTTCTGCAGGTAGCCTGTATTGTGTGGGTCCTGCTGTGCCCCTTCCACAGTTCTGCCCTCTGCATAGGCAATGTACAGCACAGTAATGATGTCATCGCTACTTTTAAAAGTCAGTTGGTGCACACAAAGTGGTTTATATCTTTTGTGACTATTGAGGAATATATTTAAATAAAAGTTGTTTTTTTTCCTGAAGATCAATTTTAAGTCTGTCTGTTCCTGGAGTTCTCCCACTTTCCTCCAAAAAGAAAGCCCACTTGTAAGATGAGCCTTAGCCTTAACTTGTGGCTCACTCTATTTCCCTGAAAAAGACTCTTCTTTATTGGGAAGTAGACCTACTCTCTGGCAGGGAGGCCACGTGGGACAAACTCTCAGCTTCATATAATAGTGTCTCTCCTCTTTAGTTGCCATGCAGGACTCTCCTCCTGTGATACAATACAATGTATTTATATATCATGTCTGTGCCAAAGTAACCACTAAAATTTTCGGGAGCTTTGTTTCTCATTACGACACAGACTTCCCCAAAAAGGTGCCCCGAGCCCACAGCAGAAGACATGCTAGATCCTACACAGATGCATTATGGACATCTAGTGGCACCTGAGAGCACTGCAGCAAAGTTCTCCCAAGGATGTTCAATAGGGTCCCAACATCTTAGTATGGCTTTTTATGGAAAATATCTCCAAAGAAATCTACAGTTTCTCAGAGGTGAAACAATATAAAAAAAAATACAAAAATAACAACAGTAGAAAAAAGTCTGGGAGAAAGAGATCCCAGATTACATAATCTTTTAAAACATGATATGACTGGGTTTTCCTATCATGGAGTCCTCTTTGCTCCTCATAAATGATTTATAAAATGCAGGCACAGTGTGAAGTAAACCTGCGGCATCCACTCTCTATAAGAAATAGCCCAATGAGTTAGCTAAATTAAATTATTTGCAATTCATTAGGATCTATGATGAATTAGTGGACAAAAACTGAGTTTTTGTGTATAGTACGCCTGATTTCTGACTGCCAGCCAGTCTGCCCATTATCATGAAAACTTGACAGTATTGTACATACAGTAAAGGATCGAACTAACTGGCAGGCCTCTTCAACGTGATTATGAGCTATACAAGCTTATTTTAGTGCAATGGTTGTGCTATTTAGTGGTCATATTGAGAACAAAAGAGTTAATTCCATGTGACAAGTTGCATACAGAAGATCTGCCAAACTACTGAATGACCTAAGTAAACCATATTCCCAACTCAATGGGCGATGACATGCAAGCTAGACAGCTTTACCTCTGCTTTAAGCTAATCCAGATGTCATTGCAAAGATGACAGAATGTATTGAAATAAAGGTGTGCTTTGATGTTTGAAGCGGTCTGTGTTGGCATGGACAATTTGAATATCTGTTAGCTGTCTATGACTAGTGATGATGCATAGAAAGCAAAGACAGATATTAAAAAGGCAGAATTTTAAGTACTGGTAAACATTGTTACAAAAATGTAATAAATATTTTTTCCTTTTCATATATTTCAAATAATTATTGTGCATAATATGTGGGTAATTACAAAAAAATCAAGTTTAAGTTAAAGGAATTTAATGTTGCTAAATTCCTTCTGCAGTTACACTTTCGGACTTTCGGGGATTTTGTGCTATCTTGGCATTTCATGGCCTTCAAAACTCTTACAGGTAGTGAGGAGTAAAATCAACAATTTACACCCTTATAAAGCCTGAAGGTGGTGATTGGATTTCAGGGTCCTGTACGTCGCTAGGCTCCCAAAAAGTGTCACACACGTGGTATCCCCGTACTCAGGAGAAGCAGCAGAATGTATTTTGGGGTGTAATTTCACATATAGCTGCGCCATGTGTGAGCAATATATAATTAAGTAACAACTTTGTGTAAAAAAAAAAAAAGAAACATGTGGCTTCCATGGACTCAACATGCCTATCAGCTTGGGGTGTCTACTTTCCAAAACGGGGGCCATTTAGGGGGTTTTGAACTGTCCTGGTGTTTTATCCCCAACATTAGTAGCTTATGCCACACATCACCCACTCTTCTAACCACTTGAAGACAAAGCCCTTTCTGACACTTTTTGTTTACAGGAAAAAAAAAAATTCTTGCTAGAAAATGTCCCATTGTATTCCAGTTGCCCACTTCTAAGGAACTGGCTTCCATTTTTTCTCGGGAGATCTTTCACTTACATGGGCTACCCAAGGTGATTGTCTCGGACAGGTATAATCAGTTTGTGTCCCAGTTCTGGTGAGCCTTTTGTGCACAGTTGGGAATTCAGCTTGCTTTCTTCTCTGCGTATCACCCGCAGTCTAATGGGGCCACAGAACGAGCCAATCAGTCCTTGGAACAATTTCTACATTGCTATATTTCTGACCATCATAACTGGTCAGACCTCTTATCATGGCCGGAGTTCGCTCACAATAGTGCCTTGAATTCTGCTTCCCGATTGTCCCCGTTTATGGCGAACTATGGTTTCCCCTCTTCCATGTTGAAACATTCAGGTGATGAGCAAGCTGAGAAGAGTAGAGAGGGAAGATAGCTGTTGTCTTGACTACGTGAGTCGGGGCGTGGCCCTTCTTCAGTTCATGTGACATAGACTGCAAATGGGGTTTAAATAGGGGCAGACCGCGAGAAGAATCACAAATTTTAAGGACCATGATTGGTTTTTCCACTGCAGCATACCTGCATCGTTTAAACAACTTGATGACAAAGACTTACTGTATTATATATACACTACAAACAAGTGGTTGGGCACCACTTGTCCATTCCTACATGGCTTCCACTAGCTGACCTAGCAGACGGATGGCACCACACGCTGCTTGCCCTATTCCCACTCTACCCAGGGGTACGCAGCCTTTACCCTAGGATTATTCCTTTTACATTTTGGCCCTTGTACCTACATAGCTACCTTTTGCATCTCTGGGCTTTTTGACGTATATATACCTACCCATATTAGCCCTATTAGGATCAATTGTTCCTACTATACATAGTTCTCTGAGCAACCCAGCTATTGGCTACGTTAATTATCCACATACCCTCATTGGACCATATGTGTGGTGCTTTTTTGTACCGTTCCCTTTTCCTCCATCTGCGGGTCATACTATATGATCATTCATATTTACCTTACCACAACACATTTTCTTCTCCTGAAGAAGCGTTAGACACGCGCAACATGTTGAGCATTTCTTTGATATGAAGTAACCTTCTGTTGATCTGCTATCCAGCCATTTTCTCGCACCGGTATCTACTTTGGATGGTTATCCTTAGCATCCGAGTTATCATGTATCTAGATGGTTTTGTATAGCAATAGCTCCATTGAATATCTTTGTGTATTCATATGATTTGTGGTTTTTAACTGGTGTTCTATGTATGTGTGTTTTTTCAATAAATTATTTTTGCTATATATGTGGTGTTACTGTGCCTAAAAAGTCCAAAGTCCCTTTCTTTTTTTTGTTTTGCCAATGTAGTTATAGGACGTGGCACTTTTATATTGATTATGTATCCACAGTACCACTCTGTGTTATGATACATTTCCATTTTGTTATCTACATGGCTTCCAATCACCATTATATAATTTTTTCATCCATATACTTGTTATATATGTATTGTAATAGATAAAACACCAATTAGGTTATCATTGGGTTTTGACACTATGAACCACGGGAACATTAATCATAAACGAAATAAACGAATCATTGAATTAATTAACTAACTAACTTGCCTGGTTCTGTCACAAATATTATTATTGTCATTAATCTTTTAATGATTATATACTTTGGGCTGTCACACACAGTATGGTCTGTATCGAATTTTACTTTTTTTGAGAATCATCCTTATCATTATTAATTATTATTATTAATTTTATTTTCATTAGTAATTCAAATTTATTTTTATTTTTTTTTATTTATTTATATCTATATATATATATATATATATATATATATATATATATATATATATATATATATATATATATATCTCTATATATATATATATATATATATATATATATAGATATATATATATATATATATATATATATCTATATAGATATATAGATATCTATATAGATATCTATATAGATATAGATATAGATATATATATATATATATATATATATATATATATATATTTATTATTATATTATATATATATTTTATTTCATTATATACATATGTACTGTGTATATATATATATATATATATATATATATATATATATATATATATATCTCAATTGAGACATTTAATTCATATTATAACCATTGTCTTTGTCTAATTGTTTGTAGTGTATATATACAGTAATAAGCCTTTGTCATCAGGTTGTTTAAACGATGGAGGTTTGCTGCAGTAGAAAAACCAATCATGGTTCCTTTAAATTTGTGATTCTTCCCGCGGTCCGCCCCTATTTACACCCTATTTGCAGTCTATGTCACGTGACCTGAAGAAGGGCCACGCCCCGATACGCGTAGTCAAGACGACAGCTATCTTCCCTCTCTACTCTCCTCAGCTTGCTCTCCACCTGTTGTGCTTCAAGCTTCATTTTGGACCTGCATTCCTCGATCGTATTGCTGCGTACACACGATCGGAAATTTCCGCCAGCAAAAGATTGAGAGCAGGTTCTCAATTTTTCGGGCGGAAAAGGCTCCGATCGGAAATTCCGATCGTCTGTAGCAATTCCGACGTGCAAAATTCCTACTCATGCTCGGAAACAATTCGACGCATTCTCAGAAGCATTGAACTTCATTTTCTCGGCTCATCGTAGTATTGTACGTCACCGCGTTCTTGACGGTAGAAAGTTCAGCGAACTTTTGTGTGACCGTGTGTATGCAAGCCAAGCTTGAGCGGAATATGGTTTTTCCGACAGAAAATCCGCTCGTGTGTACGCTACATTAGACGTCACGTTCGGGTGTTCCCGTCCACTTGCTCTGGTTGGTGGCTGCTCTGGCTGCCTCTTGGTCCCCACTTTGCTTCCTGGTTGCCGCATGATTCTTCCACACACCATTGGGGATCCCATCGAGGCTCCACACTGTCCATCCAGCTCTGCACATGCTGGCTTCCCTCTTCCTCGTGACATCCAGGAACGCATGAAGGTTTTGCCATCGCAGCACTGCCCCACCAAGCCAGTCCACCACCGACTGTTGCTTAAGGTACTGTCATAGTGAGGAGCACGCTTTGCAGTAGTTCCATCTATGCAAGGAGGTGTCTTTTCATCCAATCACATGGTATTTTTAAGTCGACACGTTTTTATCTCATTGAACGTTTTTATTATTTAACTGTCCTTTCAAGACTGCCCTAATCAGCGCTTTCAATTGTGGTTGCTCCTGAATGTTTCCTGGCGCCAGGCTGTTTTTGTCTGTTCAAAATCTTCCATGTTGCCTGACTTGTGTGTTCCGCAGAGTATTCCTGCATTAGAGGAGCATCTTCGTGGTCTTCCTTCCACTTGGGCACAAGTCCAGGAGGCTTTGCGACATGCTAATGATAGGTACTGACTCCATGCCGACTGCAGACGCCTGCCTGTGCCTTCCTATCAGGTTGGGGACAGGGTCTGGCTGTCATCTCGCAACCTCCGACTTCGTGTTCCCTCTCTGAAGTTCGCACCTCAGTTTATTGGGCCTTTTCGTATTCTTTGCAGGATTAACCCAGTGGCTTACGCATTAGACCTTCCTTCTAATATGCGTATCTCAAATGTATTTCATGTCTCCTAATTAAAACCTTTGGTCTGCAACCGCTTTACCAACTCGGTGCCTTGTCCTCACCCTGTACAGGTTGGGAACCATGAGGAGTATGAAGTATAGTCAATTGTTGACTCCCATAAGTTCCGTGAGCGCATACAGTACCTGGTGCATTGGAAAGGGTACGGTCCAAAGGAACGCTCTTGAGTCTCATCCTCGGACGTACATGCCCCTGTCCTCCTCCGTGATTTCCATAGACGTTTTCCCCTCAAGCTTGGTGGTCCTCCGAGGGAGAGGGGTCATTGAGGTGGGGGTAATGTCAGGGCTGGGCTCAGCCCTTCCTTCTCAAAGCTGGACACTCAGCTGCCTGCTAATTGCCAGCTCCTTTCTCTCCACAGTGACTCATCTGTTGATGATATCCTACTCGTTAGTCCAGCCTACTTAAGCCGTCCAGTGCAGATGATCTCTGCTTTCACCTTGGTAACATCTCTAGAGACGCTCTCCTGTGTTCCTGTTAAAGACTTGCTTGGCTGACATTCCTTCTGGCTCCAGATCCTGCTTGCTGTTCTACTACCTCATCTCTGCCTCCCTGACGTTTTGGCTTGTCTGACTATCCGTTGCCATTCCTGAACTCTGGCTATGTTTTGACTATGTTTACTCTGTTTATCTTTTTATTATTATTATTATTATTATTATTATTATTATTATTATTAAACAAGTGTGATTTAATTGTACTTCTGTCCCAGTCTGATTCATGGTTTCTGACACATATCCCCTCTCAAGCGTTTCTTCTTCAGAGAGAATAAGTTCAGTGCTCGCAACCTTTCTTCATAAATAATGTCCTCCAGACCCTTTATTAGGGCCTAATAATATGAACAGCATACTCCAGGTGCGGCCGGACCAAAGTCTTGTAGAGTGGGAGAATTATTGCTTAATCCCTGGAGTTAATCCCTTTTTTTAATGCATGCCAATATTCTGTTTGCTTTGTTAGCAGCAGCATGGCATTGCATGCCATTGCTGAGCCTGTCATCTACTAGGACCCCCAGATCCTTTTTCATCCTAGATTCCCCCAGAGGTTCTCCCCCCAGTGTATAGATTGTATTCATATTTTTGCCACCCAAATCCATTATTTTACATTTTTCTACATTAAACTTCTTTTGCCATGTAGTTGCCCACCCCATTAATTTGTTCAGATCTTTTTGAAAAGTTTCCACATCCTGTGGAGAAGTTATTGCCTTGCTTAGCATCGTCTGCAAATACATGGATTGAACTGTTTACCTCATCCTCCAGGTCGTTTATGAACAAATTAAATAGGATTGGTCCCAGCACAGAACCATGTGGGACCCCACTATCCACCCCTGACCATTCCGAGTACTCCCCATTTATCACCACCCTCTGAACTCGCCCTTGTAGCCAGTTTTCAATCCATGCACTCACCCTATGGTCCATGCAATGGACCTTATTTTGTACAGTAAAAATTTATGGGGAACTGTGTCAAATGCTTTTGCAAAATCCAGATACACCACTTCTACGGGCCTTCCTTTATCTAGATGGCAACTCACTTCCTCATAGAAGGTTAATATATTGGTTTTGCAAGATCGATTCTTCATGAATCCATGCTGATTACTGCTAATGATACCGTTCTCATTACTAAAATCTTGTATATAGTCCCTTATCATCCCATCCAAGAGCTTGCATACTATTAATGTTAGGCTAACTAGTCTGTACTTTCCAGGGAAGTATTTTGGGCCATTTTTAAATATTGGTGCTGCATTGGCTTTTCTCCAATCAGCTGGTACCATTCCAGTGAGTAGACTGTCAGTAAAAATTAGGAACCATGGTTTGACAATTACTTGACTGAGTTCCGTAAATACCTTCGGTGATTTATTAATGTTAAGTTTCCCAAGTCTAATTTTATTCTGTCCTCTGTTAACGATGGAGGTGCTTCCTGCGATGTGTCATGAGGATAAACACTGCAGTTTTGGTTACTGAAGCTCCCCGATTCCCTGGTGAAGACTGAGGAGAAGAATAAATTCAATACCTTCGCCATCTCCCCATCCTTTGTAACCAGATGTCCTTCCTCATTCTTTATGGGGCCAATATGGTCTGTCCTCCCTTGTTTACTATTTACATACTTAAAGAATTTCTTGGGATTTTTTTGCTCTCCTCTGCTATGTGTCTTTCGTGTTCTATCTAAGCCACCCTAATTGCACCCTTACATGATTTTGTACATATTTACTTACATATTTTTTGAAGGCCTTCTCCTTTGCTTTTATATGCATTTTAACATTGGAGTTAGGCTATCCAGGACTTTTGTTCGTTCTTTTAAATGTATTACCCAATGGGATGCATTGGCTAATGCCCTTATTTAATATGCTCTTAAAGCAAACCCATCTCACCTCCGTGTTCTTTGTTCCTAAGATTTTATCCCAATTCATGCCTTCTAGCAAGGTTTATTGTTTAGGGAAGTTGGCTCTTTTGAAATTCAGTATCTTTGTATTCCCCTTATGTTTCCTATTTGTGTGATTTATACTGAAGCTAATTGACTTGTGATCGCTGTGATCTTTGTTCTTAAGTTTATATCCCAATTTATGCCTTCTAACAAGGTTCGTAGTTTAGGGAAGTTCCTAAATTGCCCTGTATTTCCACATCCGTGATCAGGTCTGTATTGTTGGTAATCAGTAGATCCAGTATTGCTTTAATTCTGATGTGTCTACCATCTGAACCATGAAATTGTCCTGCAAGACATTTAGGAACTGGCGAGCCTTAGACGAATGCGTGGTTCCCTCCGCCCAGTCTATGTCTGGATAATTAAAATCCCCCATTATGATAATACATCCTATCCTTGCTGCTATCCAACTTGTGATAGGAGATCCGTCCCCCCCTCTTTCCTCAGGTTAGGGGGCCTATAGCATACTCACAGTATTATTTTCCCCTTAGCTTCATCCCTCTGGAGCTCTACCCATATGGATTCCACCTCTCTAGCTCCCTTAGTGATGTCATCTCTCACATTCACTTGTACATTATTCTTGATATATATGCACACCCCTCCCCCATTTTTTACCCTCTCTATCCCTGCAATAAAGAGTATACCCTTGAATGGTTGCCAGACAATCATGAGAGCTGTTGAACCAGGTCTCTGAAATTCCCACAAAATCCAAATCCTCCTCTTACAACAGTATCACTAGTTCACCCTTCTTGTCCGCCAGGCTCCTGGCATTGGTGAACATGCCATGTAGTTTAGATCAGTGGCATACTATCCTCTTATTGGGTGTTCCAATATTGCAACTAGGAATTGTTACTATACTTACCTTGGGTTTATGTTTACCCTCTGGAATATGTTCTGTGGTGACCATCCCAATACTTTTGGTAATATAGTCTATCTATCTATCTATCTATCTATCTATCTATCTATCTATCTATCTATCTATCTATCTATCTATCTATCTATCTATCTATCTATCTATCTATCTATTTATTTCTGTAGCAAATTTTCTGTTTTTCAGAGGCCTGTTATATCTGGAAACAGTTTCAATAAAAAAGCTGTAAAAATGTGGGTTTACAGTAAGGCTCCTTTCACACTGAGGCTCTTTGCAGGCGCTAAAGTGCTAAAAATAGCACCTGCGAAGCTCCCCGAAAGAGCCGCTCAATGCACTCCAGTGTGAAAGCCTCGAGGGCTTTCACACTGGAGCGTTGCGCTTGCAGGGCAGTCAAAAAAGTCCTGCAAGCCGCATCTTTTGAGCGCTGTAGGAGCGGTGTACTCCTAAACCCGCCCGCAAAGCGCTGCTGCGGTTTTAACCCTTTTTTGGCTGCTAGTGGGGGGTTAAAACCGCCCTGCTAGCGCAGCTAAAACGGCGCTATATTTAGCGCCGCTGAACCGCCAGCACCCGCACGCCTCAGTGTGAAAGTAGCCTAAAAGAGTGTATTACTACTGTATATATGTGCTCACTTGCTTGCATGCCCTATCATGAGATATGGAGTGATACACCTAACGATAGATTAGAGTGGAGTGGAGTGACAGTAATTACCTAAAAAAACAAAAAAACAACATTGTCATTTCAGTTTAATAGTTTCCCTGAATTAAAACGTATACTATCCTTTACAGATTATTTTATGGTCACCATTAGTTACAATATAAATATGCAGTCCATTTTAAAAATTGAAATTCTGTTTTGATGAAAAGATTTTACTAACACTAAAGTATTTGAGACTTTAATTTGTATATTACAATTTCATGGGGTTAAAGTGCAGCAACAATATAAATTGCTATTATACGCTTTTTTACAGTTTTTTATAAACAAATTTAATTTCAAAATGAACAGAAAACTAGTGGTAAACTACAACTGAAAATAAAAATTGGCAGAAATGTATTTTTTTATAAATTGCACTTATACATTATACAGGATTGTGTCTAGCAGGGTGACTACAGACTAACAGCAATTAGTCTGTAGACCGCCAACACAGCTCACAATGGTGATTGAGAACCAATGAGCTATATCAGTATGTTTGTCTTGTGCCTCTTGGCACATACTCAGTGCCTTACTGTAAAACACATGCAAGTAGAAAGAATAAATCAACTGGGATTTGAATGTTAAATAAACACAGAAGGTCTATTTAAGTGGATGTAAACATATGGACAATTCTCAAGGCTTCTAATGCGTTTAAGAACCTTTTAATAATTCTCTTTATACAGCAAGTTAATGAAGCATGTATCAATATGCCAGAACAAATGAGATAACATTTTGTTAGAGTGAAAACTTTTAAAAACCAGTGATTCTCAAGTTTAGTCTGGTAGACTAATACCATACCCTTTGAGACAATGTCGTTAAGTCCTCTTGACGCTTTCTTGAATTTCCGTAAAAGTAATTAATAAGTAAAAGCTCAAAAATGTTTCCATAATCTACAAATGCCCCATATGCTTTTTGTATTTTTTTTTTTTTTTTATAAAACATACATTTATTCCATACATTTTTCCTAGCAGCATAATCTGAGCTGTAAACATGTTTTTCCATGTTCAGAATGCTGGACTAAAGCTCCAAAATAAATAATATCTTTTTCCGGCAGTACACATAAAAATTAGATGTTCCTTTTAAAAAAAATTATAAATCAGTTTGCTGTTGTACCGCAAAAAATAAAAAAAATAAATAAGAACCCCTCTTATTTTTTATTGTCAGATTGTTTATATCTTGGTTTCCATCTCTAAATCATAATCCACAACAATGATGGTAAATTAGTTCTTGGCATGGAAATTTCTGCACTAGAAACAAATAAAATGGGTGAACTTCCTTTACCTGTCGCTAACCATTGACCACCCCCAACGCAAATTTTTTAGCCTTTTAATTAACTATAATGATCCTCATGCACAACCTTAACCACCCTAACCATAATGCGAACACAAACTTTGAACCTGTAAGCCATTTTAAACACCTCCTTTGCATACTCTTTTGATTTAGATTTTCTTAATTATAGGTGCCTGACTTATCTGAATTCTGAGGTAAATATTTATTAGGATGGATAAAATTTTTAGAGAGTCCACACAAGCTACCACCAAGTATTTCAAGATGAGCAACCTCTGATATTTTCCAGAGAGGCTTTATTGAGCCATTCCAGGCTTAACATATACAAACAGTGGTGTCAGGTCTAAGTGTGCCTACAGTACATGTGTAAAACCAATTGATATGGCAACCCTTAACCAGATGCATAAATACAGTGCCTTGAAAAAGTATTCATACCCCTTGAAATTTTCCACTTTATGTCATGTTGCAACCAAAAACGTATTAGGAACAGATAAAAGGGTAAGTACAGCATTTTGCTAGATCAAAGGAACACTGGAACAGCAGCTAACACACCTATGGACTCAAGGTAAAAATAACAGCAAAAAATAAAAGTGTAGCGCTATAACTCAGTAAATGCGTACATCCAAAAACCCATACATACATACATGTGTACAGTGAATACGTTTTGTCAAACCACATACAGCCTTTAAATGTGAATAACACTATATGGTAAATCCACAACACTATAGGGTGAAGCAATAAATAGTGCACCTTTTAATCAAATATAATAATGACTAATATACAGGAAACAGTGACGGTTCCATAAACGCAACAACTCAAATAATATATAGAAAACCTAAGATATAATAGTCCATTTCAAAATTGTGAAAAACACCACCAAGAGTCTATGGGGGTAGTGCATAAGCAATGATGTAAAAATGATGAAAACAATTTACTCCCAAGTATGCAGGTGGGTAGTTAAACCAATTCTGACAGGTGAGTGAACAGTGGGAGAACCATAGGTGCACAAAGGATTTAAATCAGTGCCGGGGCCATCACCAGGAAATGAAGAGGCTTACCGGAACTCAATGACCTGAAATGGCATAAGCCATACAAGTCAAAACAGGCCACCCCTCACGACTTCCGCTATATGATGTTTGAGCTGTTTCCTTCCTCCTAATATGTGAGTTTGTTTTTAATTATTTTAAATAAACAAGTGTTTAAACGTTATCACGCTATGTGAGTCTTTTTGCTCCTCGCATGGCACATGAATCATTCGTTTGGCTTATGTTGGAGTGTCTATGGATGTGGAAGCCGTGCTGATACCCCTTTCTGCTGTATGCTGATGACATCTGACAAGACATACTGCCTAGACCTGTTGGTCATCAAGCCTGTTTTGACTTGTATGGCGTATGCCATTTCAGGTCATTGAGTTCTGGTAAGCCTCTTCATTTCCTGGTGATGGCCCCGGCACTGATTTAAATCCGTTGTGCACCTACGGTTCTCCCACTGTTCACTCACCTGTCAGAATTGGTTTAACTACCCACCTGCATGCTTGGGAGTAAATTTTTTTCATCATTTTTACATCATTGCTTATGCACTATCCCCATAGACTCTTGGTGGTGTTTTTCACAAAGTTTTCACAATTTTGAAATGGACTATTATATCTTAGGTTTTCCATATATTATTTGAGTTGTTGAGTTTATGGAACGGTCACTGTTTCCTGTATATTAGTCACTATTATATTTGATTATAAGGTGTACTATTTATTGCTTCACCCTATAGTGTTGTGGATTTACCATATAGTGTTATTCACATTTATAGCTGTATGTGGTGTGGTTTGACAAAACGTATTCACTGTACACATGTATGTATGGGTATTTTGATGTACACTTTTACTGAGTTATAGCGCTACACTTTTATTTTTTGCAACCAAAAACGTAAATGTATTTTATTGGGATTTTATGTGATAGACCAACACAAAGTGGCACATAATTGTGAAGTGGAAGGAAAATGATAAATGGTTTTCAAATTTTTTTACAAATAAATATGTATAAAGTGTAGCGTGCATTTGTATTCAGCCCCCCTGAGTCAATACATTGTAGAACCACCCTTCACTGCAATTACAGCTGCAAGTCTTTTTGGGTATGTCTCTACCAGCTTTGCACATCTAGAGAGTGAAATTTTTGCCAATTCTTCTTTGCAAAATAGCTCTAGCTCTGTCAGATTGGATGAAGAGCATCTGTGAACAGCAATTTTCAAGTCTTGCCACAGATTCTCAACTGGATTTAGGTCTGGACTTTGACTGGGCCATTCTAACACATGAATATTCTTTGATCTAAATCATTCCATTGTAGCTCTGGCTGTATATTTAGGGTCATCAGTCCTGCTGGAAGGTGAACCTCCGCCCCGTCTCAAGTCTTTTGCAGACTCTAACAGGTTTTCTTCTAAGATTGCGCTGTATTTGGCTCCATCCATCTTCCCATCAACTCTAACCAGCTTCCCTGTCCCTGCTAAAGCATCCCCACAACATGATGCTGTCATCACCATGTTTCACAGTGGGGATGGTGTGTTCAGGCTAATGTGCAGTGTTAGTTTTGCTCCACACATAGCGTTTTGCTTTTAGGCGGAAAAGTTCAATTTTAGTTTCAGCTGACCAGAGCACCTTCTTCTACATGTTTGCTGTGTCTTCCACATGGCTTCTCGCAAAATGAAAACGGGACTTTTTATGGCTTTCTTTCAACAATGGCTTTCTTCTTGCCACTCTTCCATAAAGGCCAGATTTGTGGAGTGCACGACTAATAGTTGTCCTGTGGACAGATTCTCCCACCTGAGCTGTGGATCTCTGCAGCTCCTCCAGTGTTACCATGGGCCTCTTGGCTGCTTCTCTGATGCTCTCCTTGCCTGGCCTGTCAGTTTAGGTGGACGGCCATGTCTTTGTAAATTTACAGTTTCCATTTTCAGATGATGGATTAAACCAGTGGTTCTCAACTCCAGTCCTCAGTACCCACCAACAGGCCAGGTTTGCAAGATAGCTGAAATACATCACAGGTGATATCCTTTGCTGCTCAGTGATTGCAGTATTCTAGTCTGCATCTCCCCAAGGTAATACTTAAAATCTGTCCTGTTGGTGGGTCCCGAGGACAGGAGTTGAGAACCACTGGATTAAACAGTGCTCCGTGAGATGTTCAAAGCTTGGAATATTTTGTTTATAACCTAACCCTACTTTAAACGTCTCCACAACTTTATCCTTGACCTGTCTGGTATGTTCCTTGGCCTTTATGATGCTGTTTGTTCACTGAGGTTCTCTAACAAACCACTGAGGGCTTCACAGAACTGTATTTATACTGAGATTAAATTACACACATTTACGTACACATTTATTTACTAATTAGGTTACTTCTGAAGGCAATTGGTTCCACTAGATTTTAGTTAGGGGTATCAGACTAAAGGGGGCTGAATACAAATGCACGCCACACTTTTCAAATATTTATTTGTAAAAAAAAAATGGAAAACCATTTATCGTTTTTCTTTAACTTCACAATTATGTGCCACTTTGTGTTGGTCTATCATATAAAATCCCAATAAAATACATATACGTTTTTGGTTGTAACAAGGCACTGTATGTGTAAAAAGAAACATGAATAACGGTGAATGAATAAATTTAAAAAAATGACAATTCATATATCATGTGGTATGAACATGTACTGTATAAACATAAATAATAAAAAAGTAGCAGCGCTAGTATCCCAAGAAGTGATTAATTAGAGCTCGGATATGAGATTTAACCATATGGATTGTATATAGCCATAGACCTAACAAAAAAAGACAACACTAAATAAATATAAACAGCAATAATTGAGTAGAAAATAGTCCATAAAAATATATGTGAAGAGGCCTTAGGCCCAGATCCGGGTCTTCATAGTGGAATTAAATAGGCTAATTAAGTGAATGATTCCTCCACCGCACCACTGTGATAGTCTCAATAAAAATGCGTGCTTACCGCAAGGCAAGCCCAAAGGAACTTGTGACCTTAACCCGGTCGGGGCCTTTATCCAGAAGGAATGGTTGAAAAACAATAGTCCACCAAGCCACAAGGGATCGGTCACACCGTGGAGGGATGTAAATGCAACTCCAAGATACCGGGATAGTTCCCATTCAGGAGTTCTCCAAGGAAAGAGAGGGAAACAACATAGCGTAATCCTGGTAACTAACGTTTATTTAGAAAGTTAAAAAACACTTACAGTGTAGTAGAAACAAAGCAGCATAAAAAATCAGCCGGCCGGCTAAAGCAATCACCCGTCCTGCAGACGGTACATGCGGAACATCAGCTCCTCCCGACGCGCGTTTCGTCACACACTGACGTCGTCTGGGGCACGGGCGACGCACTGACGTGTCGCACGTAAATACACAATAGTAAAACCAAGCCTCGATGTGGATCAGGACCGGAAATCACCTTGCGCTTCACACAAACCATGGCGGAATGTTAAGGAACCATCTTGAATATGGGAAAATTGCCAAAACAGGAAGTAGGGGGTTCATGATATAGGAATCACGGTAAACTTAATAATAAATATAGGGAAAAGGAAAATAAACTCCAACCAAGCACCTAACTTTTTTCAAATGGGATATATATGCAATCCAAAGAAAGATTCATTATGATATTTGAGCAAATGTGAGATATTGATAGTTGGTAAAGCATCACATTACTCTCCAAATTTTAAAGTATATGCCCTCCTCAAACTACTGTAAAAAACAGTTTCAAAAAATGGAAGTTTGTGTGGGGGAATAAAAATGTACCTAACAATTATCTCCACAGATTAAATGTGGATATTTAAAAAATTGTGTATAAAATAAATAAAAATAAATCAAAAAATATATATCAAAAAATATATACACAAAAATTTTATATAAATAAAAATATCAAAATAAATGGTATGTTACAGATAAAAAATATAAAAATTGAAAAAATTATATAAATAAAAATTATATTAAAAAAATGTAGAAAATAAATGCTAATAAACTGGGATAACAAAACTTCCAATGGGCACACCCATAAATTGGATATGTGGTTTAGTTATCCCAACTCCCGGAAAAACATATAAAAATAGGATCCCTGTGAAGGGGAGCAAAAAATGATTTCCGCTAACCCACATGGAGATATTAGTACAACATTTAAAAAATAAATATATAAAGGTCCCTATTAAAAAACATCTTATACTGTAGCGAATAGCCAATAGATGATTCAAATTAAACAGTCCTCAAACAATCACCCAAAAAAAATATATAAAAGGTTAATCCTCTTCAGGACTCAGAGCCAAAATGGATATCAGGAATTATCAATAAATGCATTGGTGTCAGTGTCTACATTGAGCCCGTAGGGGGTATAGCATTTAATCTTATGTATCCATAACATCTTGAGTCTGGAGATACTCCTGACTAGAGAGCTTCCTCTCCAATGGGGACGATACTTATCGATCCCCAAGAAAAGGGTTTTAGAGGGGTCCTTATTGTGTGTGGTCAAGTAATGCCTTGAAACTGAGTGTTTCGGGAAACCATTTTTAATGTTAGTTATATGTTCATTCAGTCGAACGGAGAGAGGTTGTCTAGTCCTGCCCACATACTGTAACCCGCATGGGCACTGTAGCAGGTAGACGACCCCCTCCGTTGAACATGTAATAAAGGGTTCTATGTCATGTTCAATCTGCGTGCTTTGAGAGATAAACTTCTGGGTCCGTCTGCAGGTCCCAGTATTAATCGAGCAGACCCGACATCTTCCACATTTATAATACCCCATCAAATTGTCAAAAAGACCTTTCAAACCCCTAACAGGAGGATCCAGGATATTGGGGGCCAATCTGTCTTTAAGGGACGATGCTCCTCTGAAAATAACTCGTGGTCTCTCTGGTAGAACTGATCTCAAAACGGGATCATTACCCAATATGTGCCAATGCTTATTCAGTAGGCTCTTGATGTTATTATGCTGTATCAAGTAGGTGGTAATGAATGGGAGAAGGACAGGATTATCACCATAGGGTGGCCTCTCAATCAATAGCTGATTTCTATCTATACCTTTAACTTCATTCAAGGTGTGATTTAATGATTCCAACGGGTACCCCTTTTCTACAAACTGGTCCACCAAAATCTCGGCCTGTTGTAGAAACTGGGAGTCATCTGTGCAATTGCGTTTAATGCGCATAAATTGGCTCTTGGGGACAGACCGGAGCCACGACCCATGGTGGCAGCTGTCCGTAGGAATATAGGAATTCCGGTCGTTTTTTAAAAAAAACGTAGAGGTGACAAAACGATTACCTTGAATAGCAATATTTAAATCGAGAAAGTTAATATTGGACTGATATTGCAGCAGTAGTGACACCACACCAATAAATAATAACAATGTTGTGCCAAATAAAGATTTTTTTTTTTGCACAACATTGTTATTATTCTTTGATGTGTTATCACTACATACACGTCTAATTGCTTATATTTCTTTTATTGCTAATTGCTTATATGTGTTGCATTGGTAATTGTATGTTTGATCATTAATATTTATTACACCAAAAGTTGGTATTCAAAGTATCACTACCCCCCTTACTTCGCTTACCACCACTGCACCTAGGAATACAATATAACATAACAAAAAATCTAATTATACAGAAAATCTAAAGCTGCCACCTTAAATTTTGATATATATATATGGTGGTTTTTTTCGGTGACGTGCAATTAACCTAGAAGTAAACAATAATGAAAAAAGTGTGTGTGTATTTGAATTTTCATTTACTTGCAGTATCACTCTAAGGGTGAAAAATTAGTTTGTTTAGGATGGCGCCGCTGTTTTTTTCATTATTGTTTACTTCTAGGTTAATTGCATGTCACCGAAAAAAAACACCATATATACATTAATATTTATTGATCATTAATTTTTTGTCATTAGATGTTTCGTTTTTTGGCATATGTTTATACCGTACATGTTCAAACCACATGATATATGAATTGTCACTATTTTGAATTTATTCATTCACCATTATTTATGCATTGTTTACACATATTTATGTATCTGGTTAAGGGTTGGAATATCAATTGGTTTTACACATATTTTTACGCCTTTGGTTGACCTTTTTTGGGGCTTATCATCAGCGCCCCCTATATTCCATTTTTTCATTTAGTGTCATACACTAGTTGGGTGGCAGCTTATCAGTATTTCTTTCACTAGTTTTTTGCTTGATATGTATTTATCCAGATATCATGGCGCACGGGTTTACCAATATTATATATTACTAAGTGTGCATACAGATGATCATTTGTGGTTTTGCATATTGTGGAATACCTCAGTATTATTCTTAGGACTTAGATGCATATATTCACAAACACCCACAGTATTTCCATGCTCCCGAAATATTATAAAGATTCTTTAATTAATGTGGGTGACTTTCTTGACTAGCTCACTAACATTTATTTCAAAACGGTTAGAACTCTTTTCTTGCTATCATTGATTAATATGGTAATATTATGTAAGTGTTGTTTTACTAACAGCAGTGGTTTAAATGCATGGAACTAAATTAATATGTGTGTGTTAAATTGAATGTCATACAGCTAGTTCCATTGCATATCCATGGGAACTAGTTAGTCACTTAACATTTGGTCATTGACCTTATTGGATGGTCATTGCAATTGACATGTAGACTAGTGTCAGTTTTGAATGGAAAATAGCAGGTTAATAAAAAATTGTAAATGCATAATCTGGATTAATTTACCAAATCTTTTAATCAAATAATTTACTTTTTTGTAACTAGAGTCACTTTCTTACTCACATCTTTGAATTCAGGGCTAAGCTGCTACCTTCCTGTCCTCAGTATCTAATATTGCATTCTCAATAGACACTCATTAGCCTCTCATTAGATGAGGAAATGGCAGTTGGTGGGACTTAGAATTAGGTTTATGGTAACAAAGGAAAACTATTTTCAGAGGGGAGTTTTCTTTCTGGCTAACACATGTAACGGCAGTCAACCAAAAATGTCTCATCTAAGGTAGGTCTTTTCTTTCAAAAGTTTAAAGTGGCAGATAGGTTCACTTAAGATTTTCATAGTATGTTCATCAGGGCCGCTGTTAGAAATCATGAGGCCCCGTACAGCTACCTGACAGCCCCACCCCTCCCTCACCCCTCTACCTCACAAGGCCAGGGCCTGAGCCTGGCCACCCCTCCCCTGAGCCTGCAGACATGTGTGCGTTGTGAACAAATGTGACTGTAGCAAAATTTTAAGAGGAGTTTAAAACTTGTACATAGCACATGGGTCAAAAGTAAGTAGCAGAGTGCAGGTGTCTGGAGTATGCAACATACAGAGTCCATGTATCAAGTGTATATAATGTACAGAATGCAGTTGTCAGGTGTATGTAATGTACAGAGTGCAGGGGTCAGGAGTGGGTAATATACTATATGTTGTTCAGGGTTCAGGAGTGGGTAATGTACATAGTTCAGGAGTGGGGAATGTACAGGGTGCAAGTGTCATGAGAGGGTAAAGTACATAGTTCAGTGGATAGAAGTGAATAATGCATTGAGTGTAGGGGTCAGGTGTAGGTAACATACAAATGCAAGGGTTAGGATGGGGTAATGCATGGGCAAAGGCAGCAGAAGAGGCATAAGCTGCAAAGGCAGTGGATGGGTGTGTACATATGCTACAGTCATGATGCTTTACATCAGGGCATGGCAAAAATTATCCCCCTGCCAGGTTCGGCTGTCGAACGGGACCCATTCCACTGTATGGGACTGCCACGCAACCAGATACAATGCATGCAGATGCAGCACAGTGGTTTTTGGTAATAAATCAGGTGGCAAGGAAGCAATATAACACTTCATCACTGCCTGTCAAACACCCTCTGAAAAGTGATCCACAGCATATCGCTCTTTAGAGGGTGACACAAGTGTACACTAATATGAAGCTGGGAGTGGGCATTTCTGGAAGCGTTCGCAGCAGTTTAGAAAAAAAAATCCCTCAGTCTCATTTGTTCAGTGGGTGGCCAGGGCGAGAAAGGAGACTCTTTAATGACTTTTGGGTGCAAAGGATAGGCTGAGTTATCTGCAGTGTCATGTTTCTCAACAATTAAAGTGTCAGGCTTCCCCGGCAGATTGATATAGGAGGGTCTGGGACTTCTAATTGTTGGTAACCACAACGCCTGCAGTCTAAAGTCCTTCATTAGTCCCCTTTCTGCCCTCGGGCCGCATTTGTTCCCCATGATACAACGCAGACAGCTTTTCAGAGGGGCAGCAATGACTACTATCATTGTAAACCCAGTCTAAAAAATAGGGGGGATTTAGTTCTTTAGCTCTTGTGTGCCAGCAATTTTTTTTTTTTTCCTGGAGTTCTTCTTTGTACATACAGGCTTCCAAAGGATACAATACTAACTCTGGAAGCATGTTCCATATCTTTACAGCACTAACACTAAAGAACCCCTTACGTAGTTTAAGATTGAACCACTTCATTGTGTGGCTACAGGTCTTCTTAGATTAAATAGTTTTAGAATACATTTTAACCTTAGATTAAACTGTTTTCTCCCAATTATACAGTCAACATTTGGAGATCTGTATATTACAATCATATCCCCTCTTATGCACCTCCTCTCCAGGGAGAGTTTACCTTTCGTAGTTCTTCCTCATAACTGAGGTCCTTCAGCCACCTTATAATTTGTGTTGCTCTTCTCTGGTCCCCTTCCAGTTTAAGGACATCCTTTCTAAAGAATGGTGACCAAAACTGGACAGCTTACTCGTGATGTGGTTGAACCAGAGTTTTGTAAAGTGGAAGAATTATAGTTTTATCTTGAGTAAATACACTTTTTTTTTTGCAAGATATGAGTCTGCGTTCTGCAGGGACCCCCAGATCCTCCTTCCTTTGAGTAACTTGCAAATGTGTTTTTAGCTCCCAAGTGTATTAATTTACATTTTTCAATATTAAATCTTATCTGCCATATAGCTGCCCACTTGTCTATTTTAACTAGGTCTTCTTGTAAAGTTGCTACACCGCATTGTAAACGCTGAGATTTAACTTTTTTTTTTTTCAAATATAAGTTTTATTTTTCAAAGAAAGGAAGTAAACAAATAAGTAGTAGACTACATACAGTACAGTATTCATCATGATAGTTGATGTTCACCGGTGAGTACATGACATAACAATTACAGTCACTTCAATAGTTGTGGTCATATACACAATGTTCGTAGCTAATATCCATAACCAGGAAATAGACAAAGGTGAATTTAAATGGGTATCTCCTAACTTCACATTGTTGTAGTCATAAGTCTGACTGAACCGTGCAGTCCCTTAGTGCGAACACATTCGAGAATAATATTCAAAACCGAACCGTCAGGAAGTTAGAAAATTTACTGAGATTAGAAGCATAGACAGAAAAGAAAAGAAAGAAGAATAGAAAAAAGAAAAGAGGGAATAAGAAGAGAGGTAGAAAGGATCAGAAGAAGTGTGGGGGGGGGGAGGGTGGGGGGTGACATGGGGATGCAGGCCTAAGTGTATTAAGTGTAATGTTCTCTGTCTAGTTTTATCCGTTAAGTGGCTAGCATAGTCATTCCTTCATCAGAGTATATAAATGTATTCCATAGCATCCATGCCTGGGAATGTTGTTCCTGTTTATTTTGTGCCATTTTGTGTCCTCCAATCTCCTGATCTCTTCCACCTTGCGTAGCCACAATCCTATATTTGGAGGGGAACCGTTCTTCCACAGAAGTGGGATGCAAGATTTAGCTGCGTTCAATAAGTGTCGTACTATCAACTTTTTGTACTTCTATGGT
Organism: Lithobates clamitans; assembly: GCA_037952925.1. NCBI lineage: Eukaryota > Metazoa > Chordata > Amphibia > Anura > Ranidae > Lithobates > Lithobates clamitans. The sequence continues at coordinate 2,475,371 of JBBGZY010000906.1, forward strand.
GGGATTGTAGTAGCATGCAGCAGAATGAGAGCTGGATCATCACTTATCGTATAATCCGTGAATTTTTGAGTAATTGCCCGGACTGTTGTCCAATAGTGCTGAAGAAGTGATGCAAGCGTATTGCTTTCCAGAATGGAAGTTGGAACTGACCATTGTCGTTAGTCAAGGCTTGTATGGAAGGCCAGTTGTTGTCTACTAGGAAGTGTGATGCTCTGACTCTACCAGTGGTTGTGAGTGTCTCATATCCCGCTCGTTCTAGACCAGGCGGAAAAGCCGGATTACCCAAAATCGGGTAAAGAGGGGAAGTATTACTGGAGAGGGAAGTTGTAAATAACGTGGATGCACCTACCCGAAGGCTTGTGCCAATCACTGGATGTGACCTCAATGCTAGAGCAGATGATCAAAGCACCAGATCGCTCCTTTCAATGTGGCTTCGAGCTGTGGCTGTTCTAGCTGTGTCCACAATTTGTTCTTGCTATGGCGATTCCAATCTATTATTCTGCCTAAATGAACGGCCAAATAATAATTCTTCAAATCTGGTAGGGCTAGACCACCGTAGTGTTTGGGTAGGGTTAGATAGCACCTCCGTAGCCTGGCGAGTTGGCCCATATAACGAGTTGGCAAATATAAATTTGATGAAGAGGGAGTGTATTTTGTTAAAATATTGGGTTGGGATTCTGATCGGAAGGGCTTGAAATAAGAATTTCGGAAGTATCGACATTTTAAGCAGATTACACCTTCCGAACCATGAGTGAAGTCCTTTGTTCCAGTCTTCCAGAAGCAGTCGGGTCTTTAGCAGCAAGGGTGAGAAATTAAGGTCAAAAGTACATTTTAAGCCAATGGGGATCAAGGTTCCCAGGTACTTAAGGGAGGTGTCTGACCATTTAAATCTGAACTGCGATTTGAGAAAGGTCAATCTACTTAGAGGTATGTTGATCCCCATTGCTGCCGATTTATCAAAGTTAATCTTTAGATTGGCAAGAGCTCCGAATCTATCAAATTCCTTGAGGAGGTTTGGTAATGATATCGCAGGGTTTGTTAGCGAAAACATGAGGTCATCTGCGTAAGCAGAGATCTTGTAGTAATTTCCTTCCACTGACACTCCCGATATATCAGGGTTTGATCGCACAGTGCATAAAAAGGTTCTAGGGTTAAGGCAAAAAGGAGGGGTGAGAGGCCCTGCCTAGTGCCATTTGATATTGTAAATGAGTCCAACAGGACTCCATTGGCCTTGACCTGAGCGGTGGGTGTGGAGTAAATACTATGAATCCACTGTAACATTTTATGTCCTAGGCCAATATGTTTAAGGACAGATGTCATAAAATCCCAATTGACGTGGTCAAACGCCTTCTCAGCATCTGTGCTGAGAAAGACGCACGGAACTTTTGTTTTGGTAGCTATGTGTATGAGATTGAGTACTTTGGTGGTGTTATCCCTAGCCTCTCTGGCAGGGATAAACCCCACTTGATCTAAGTGAATTAGGTCAGGCATAAACTGGGTTAGTCTATTGGCCAGTATTTTCGTGAATAATTTAAGGTCTAGATTTAGAAGGGATATAGGTCTGTAGCTGCCACACGCTGCCCTCCTTTGGTATGAGAGATATGTGTGCTCTCAACCTGTCTCGAGGGAGGGTAGCTCCGTCGCCTAATCCGTTAAACATCCTTACCATATGAGGGCCCAGAAGCGGCAGGAGAGCTTTGTAATATTGTAGAGTAAACCCATCAGGGCCCGGGGCTTTACCTGGTTTCATCCCACTCATAGCTCGTTGCAACTCCTCCATAGTAATGGGGTCTTCCAGTCCTTCCCTTATTTCCGTCGACAGTTGGGGAATCTGCGACGCTGAAAGGTAGTCATTTATCGTTGTCTCGTTTGGGGATCTGAGTGGGAGATTATATAAGGAAGCGTAATAATCCCTGAATGCTGTTGCTATCTGAGTTGAGGTGTACTTCTTTTGTCCTCTTGAGTCTATGATTTGGGGGATATATGTGTTAAGTCGGTGATCCCTAACGGCCTTAGCAAGAAGTTTCCCACACTTATTTCCTGATTCATAAGATAACTTTTGGCACCGCTGTAATGCTGCCTTGGCTCTATAGTGCAACAGATCCACTGTTTGTTTTCTAAGCGATGTCAGTTCTGCTCCTAGAGAGGCGACTGGTGTTGTTTTGTGTTTTGATTCTATGTCGTGTATCTTATGAAGGAGTTTATTCAGTAGGCGTTCTCTTTCTTTTTTGATACGTGCGCCGTGTTTGATGAATACTCCTCTTATCGCGGTTTTGTGAGCTTCACACAAAATACCAGTGTCACAATCTGCAGTATCGTTAGTTTGAAAGTAATGTTGAAGCTCAGTCTTGATGTCCGTCAGGACCACTGGTATCTGTAGTAGGCTCTCATTTAGCCTCCAGTATTTAGATTTGGTGGTCATGGAGGACGATAGACAATAGCGCATGGTGATAGGAGCATGGTCCGACCATGTTATATTGCCTATTTCAACCTTGTAAACTGCTTCTAGCTGACCATGGGGGAGAAAGAAGTAGTCAGTCCTCGAGTACACTTTGTGTGGGGCTGAAAAGAAAGTGTAGTCTCTTTCCCCAGAGAGGAGTAGCCGCCATACGTCTATCAGTTGGGCGTCATGTAAGTCCCGATTTTATACGTTTATGTGTGCCTGTACGCAGAGAGGAGGTCTGAGCAGAGGTGTCAACCGCAGGGGCTAAAGGTATAATAATGTCCCCCCCGTATTAACTGTCCAACTGAATTCTGTGAGTAAGTTTAATATACGATGGAGGAAGGCGTCTTGTCGATCGTTAGGAGCATACACTGTGGCTAAGGTCATCTTCGTGCCGTGCAATAATCCCTTGATGAACACGTATCGACCCTCAGGGTCTATCAAGATGTCGCTACATGTCCATGGTACCCCCCCTGATATCAATATAGAGACTCCCTTGGATTTGGCAACTGCATTTGTAGCATGATACGCATGTGGGAAGTAGCGGTTTTTAAGGTAGATAGGATTGCCGGACCTGAAGTGGGTAGGGAGGACGGGGTGGGATAAGGAATTAAATGGGGAGATAAAGCGGGGTGAGAGTAGATAGGGGAGAAAATTTAGAAGGAAGAGAGGTAATAGAAGAAAATATATAAACCGTCAAAAACAACGGTCAGGTGAGACCTTCTGTCCGTAAAGTAAATGTAAAACAAAAAAGTTTTTCCAGGAAGCACGTCCTAGTTTTCACCAGGAAGAATGCTTCGTCCTACTGGGGAAGAGGTGAGAGTAGACCGAGAGAGGATCCCCCAGTCCGCCCCCGTCTCTCCCAGCTTGACAACATCATTTAAACGTCTACCCTAAACATCCAGGCATGTAACAGTAAGCAAACAAAGAATGAAAACAAGAGAGGTAAGGCATCTCATCCAAAATAAAACTGCTTAATGTACTATGTTAGCCCTCACATAAGTCTACCCGTTTCGGAGTGGGGGGAGAGTACAGCAAGTGGGGAGAGGGGAGACAATGATAACATCATCTACTCACGTCATGTCCCCCATCCTCAAAGTTCTCAGCCCCAAATACCCAAGGTCAGTAGCATGTCCCCCCATAATCATTGTGGTGGGTGCCTGGGGGGAGGTGGACCACATGGACCGCAGCTTAGCGTAGACTGATGTTATGTGCCCAGAGCCTTCCTGGGCCACGGTTCTCACAAAATTGCTTGATAATGTATATAGTCAGCTCTTGGTGGTGGTGGGGCTGAAGCTCCCCCCCCCCACGTCTCGTTGATTCATGTCGCCTTGACCCCCTCTACCGGTCTCCCTGGCCACATCTATGGGAGTCAAGGGTTCTGTAGTGCAGTCCCCTATTGAATAGATGTGTGTTATGGCCGGTTCCAGTGTCTAACTGGCCATCTGGGACAGCTGCAAAAGCACTGACAGTTCCCCCTACCCGTTGCTAGGAGTGGTCATATAAGTACTAATCCCAGCATGTTAAAAAAAAAAATTAAATAACAAAAAAGGGGGGTGGGGGGGAATGAGACAAGCAATGCTAAAGATAAGATCGTTCATGTAATTTGACCTGATACTTGACTTTACATGCTGCCCAAGTCAGAAGTGTTGATTCCAAGGGTGACTATAGTCTGTGTTTGCAGAGCGTCCTCTTGGATATAGTGACGTTGTCTTCTCAGCGTCGTGGGCGCGAGAGAGAACAGAAACAAACACAACCAGAGGAGTTCACACATGTTCCATATAATGTCTGTGTGGGAAAAAACACCACCCCTCTCTCCCATGTCTCCCCCTCCCGCTCCGCATGCTGCAGGGAGGCCTCGTGCACCCGAACAGACCCTCACGATTGTCTATGCAGGTGATGGGTGTACACATCTCTGCCTTACATGCAATGTTACCCCCCAGTCACCCAGCACATCAGCACCGTCTCCGGTTAGCTGGGCACAGGAGGCGCCGGGGACACAGAGACAAGTCCATCCCGACCGTCACGAACACCAGCACACATGGGCGACTCTGGGAAGGGGGAGGTGCACCTCCAAGGAATCAATCCACAGCAAAGTGAACGCCGTAACAGGGAACCACCGGAAGAGGGGCAAAAAGTACAAGTAGTAGAGGAATGTATTATGAGGTGAGGGCTTTCTAATGACTCACCCCGCTGTCTCCATCAGTAAATCCTCCCTTGGTGCCTCCGCCGAGGTGTAGCGGGATCTATGCCTGCCCCTCTGTGGTCTCGGCGATCAAGCTCTCCTCAAGTTGGATGGACCAGGGCGGGGGGTGAAGCGCTGCAACGGCTGGAGCCAATCCGGAACCTTGAAGGGATCTGTGTCCAAAAATGCGAACAAGGCAGGGAGATCAGCAGGGTCCGGAGGGTAAAGGATTGCTGAGCTTTCTTGAAAGTTACTGAGATGGAGAAGCCCCATCTATAAGTAATTCCAGCATGTCTAGCAGCCTCTAATACCGGCTTCAGCAGAGCTCTCCACTGCAGTGTCGATCTAGATAGATCCGGCATGATCTTTAGGACGGCCCCATCGAATTCAACTTTTCCCTTCTCCCATGCCGTTCGCAGTACTAACTCCTTGTGTGTGTACTGATAAATGCGGCGGATGACATCTCTCGGTCTGTCCGTATCAGTCGATCGGGGACCCAGGGCTCTATGAATCCGGTCAAATGACAGGGTAGGTTGGAAGAGTTCTCCCAGCATGTCTCTTAATATCGCCAGTGGATGCCGCTAGGTCCTCTGTCCCAGTAGCTTCTGGTAAGCCCCTGAGGTGTAAGTTTTTGCGCCTGCTGCGATCTTCCATCTCCTATAAATTAAGTTGTTGTGTGAGGATTGTATTCGCATGGGTGGCGTGCAATGCCTCGACTGCCGATATTCGCCGTTCTAGTGTGGCTACTGAAGATTCTCCGGAGTCCATGCGGTCTAACAAAGACAAAGTCTGAACTTCTTGTCTTACCACAGCTATTTCCTGGCGGTGGGATGCCTCCAGCCTGCTTACTATGGCTTCTATATCTGCTCTCATCGGGAGGGCTTGTAGGAGTGCTCTCAGCCTGGCGTCAGCTCTTAAGGTTAGCGGTGTATGGGGAGTCTGTGAAGGCTCTTGAGATTCTGATCGTAACATTGCTGGGATGGTAAAGTTCATGTTTGTATTGTTTGGCCACTGTATCTGGGAAGAGGGAGCCTGTAGTTGTTGCTCAGTGTGAATGTCATGCCTCTTGGCATCCGCCATATTGGTGACCAGAGAGGCTTCCAGGCCATTCAAGAGGAATATCTGTATATCTCCGCTCCTGTGGGGCTTGGGGGGTACCCGCTTCTGATGCTTTCCCCTTCGCTTTCCAGCTGAGTACATACCGGGTAAAACAAGTGGGTATTTACTGTTCTAAAGCTGGTTAAGGACGGGTCGAGCCAGGAGCTCCTCAGTCACACGTCCTCACTCGGCCATGTCCAGACCACGCCCCCGAGATTTAACTTTTTATTTTAAGCTCTCTATCTTTTTGAACAAGTTAAAGCGGGATTCCGTCCCTGAAAAAAAAATGTAAAAGTCAGCAGCTACAAACACTGTAGCTGCTGACTTTAAATAAGTACTTACCTGTTCTGGGTGCCCGCGATGTCAGCCGCCCGAGGCCGACCCGTCCCTCAGCTCTCGGTTCCTGGCGCCGCCATCCTAAGTAAGGGAAACAGGCAGTGGAGCCTTGCGGCTTCACTGCCATTTTACTACTGCGCACGCGCGAGCGGCGCTCTGTGAATGGCCCCGTGGTGTTCTGGGAACACACACAGTTCCCAGAAGGCAACGGGGCCGCTCACCGAGGAGCAGAACATGCCGCGGAATAGGAAGAGGCAGATTAGGAAGACTGCCTAGCAACAAGGGTTTAGGTAAGTTTAAAAATAATTTTTTTCAAATGTTTTTTTTTTAGGATTTTTCATGCAATTTTTTTTTTTTAGGGTGGCCCTCCACTTTAAACAGAATTGGACCCAGTACAGAGCCCACTGCTCACAACTCTAGACCATTCAGAAAATAATCACTACTCTCTGGACATACTCTTGTAACTAGTTTTCTACCCATATGCTGAAGAGTCTGGATGGGCACTAAAATGCTGACCGAGAATCCCAGAGGGGATGTCTTTTACACTTAAAGCGGCTGTATGCCCGTGTAGTACCCTGGTGTTTAGGCCAGGTTGCTAGTAAATTTAGATTGCCAGGCAGCAGTTGCCCTGGTTAATTGTTAGTAGATCCACTGATTCCTCTCTAGTTCTGGACTTGCTGCACCTTCTCTCTTCTGTCGCTAGGTGGCGTTATGCTGGTGACATTAGATAGACAAAGGGCTTAGCAAGGTCAGGTTACGAATGAATGGGGTGTCTCAGCCAATGGGCAGGGGTTTCTTTAAGCCCCTTGGCCTGCTGGGAGAGCCTATTTATTTGGGTGGAGTCAAGTGATCAGGGTTCTGTGCCACCTGGACGGCTGTCTGGGTGAATGTATGTTATGCTGCCCCAGGCTGCTAGACCGGAATCTTGAGGCCTATCCCGGGGACATCTGGCTGCTAGGTTGTCTGAGCCCTATCCAGAAGCAGGAGAAGCAGCGCAGGGTTGAGACTGCAGGATTGGAGTCCAACCAAGAGTTCCACCGGATGGGCAAACAGTTGTGGTCGGAGGTAGAAGGGAAGCTGTCGCAACTAAGGGACTATCCACCTTGTTACTGGAGACCACTGTGAGTGAGCTGGAGCCAGTACCAGAGCAGTCTTCTCACCAGCCGGGGATGGTGAAGAAGTGCCAAGTCAGGGACACAGTGGAACAGCAAATATGACGCTTGAGGAGCATCAGTGAGTGCCAAGCCAGGGACCTAGCGGGTCAGCAGGGGTGATGCTTGAAGAGTATCTGTGAATGCCAAGCCAGGGACCCAACAGGGAAGCACGGGTGACGCTTGAGGAAGATACTGAGTAATGGAAGTGGAAGAGCTCAGGGGATCCAGTGGTGATTGGGTCTGAGAGTCTAATAAGAGACTGGGAGCTCAGTGAGTGAAGATCTACAGTGAGAGACTGTAGCATGTGAGGAGAACTATCTGTGTTACCGATAAGTATAAATACCGTTAGTGACTGTTACAAGATATGTTGCCATAGGAGACAGCGGTCCTACCTATACAGACATGGAATCCGGCTGGAGGCCTTCCCTTTAAAGCTGTCTACCTATAGAAGTCTCGGAGTCTGCCAATTACCATTGCATCTACTTAAAGCGGGGTTCCACTCAAATTTTTAACTTAATCTTACCCCCTTCAGTTAATTGCATAGATGTTCAAATGCCGCACGAAAATTTTTTTTATCGCTGTAATTACCTTTATATTGTACTTTATTGTGGCACTTCCTGTCTCTCCTCCCATGGGAGTAGGCGTGTCTATTGCCTTTCCCCGGCGCCGCACTGTCTCCTGGGAGCTTAGTGTCAGGCTTCCCAAGATTCAGTGCGGGAACAATGATCATGCGTGTGAACAAGCTGTGAATGAACAGCATTCACCGCATCCAGGAAATCAATGCTTGTGGGCTTCACATGCCCACAAGCAAGATGGAAGCAGCCAGCATCACATTTTTAAAGTTATTCTTCAGTACGAAAACAGACAGAGGTGGAAATATTACACCCAAACTGTGAGTATTATTTTGGGATTATCAAAGTGTCTCAATGACCTAAAAAAAAAAAAAAAAAAAGATTGGTCGCCGGACTCCCACTTTAAGGGTGTCCTGGTCCTAATCCTCTCTCCCACAGTTTTTGTTCAAGAGACAATAAATCTCTTTGCATTCAAAAAGTGTCTGGCATCCATCACTTCAACTTGTATTACACCCCCATGCCTTGTAACCCACTCTACCAAGAAGGATGTCAGCTCTCCCTGACACTGGAGGTCACCATTAGGCCACTAGAGGTCCGGGATCTTGTCACACCCGCAAAAAAACAAAACAAAAAAAAAACCTGTAAGACAAAGTCATAATAAACTTGTATACACCGCATACTAGCTCATTATTAAATACTTACCTTAGAACAAAGCCCTGTCATCGCCTCCTGGTCACGCTGAGCGAGCTGACATTTTCCCTCTGCGCTTCTTCCAGGTTCATGTTTCCGGCGCTGTGAGTGGCCGGGGCCGCGATGACATCACTCTCGTACATGCGCACAGGAGTCCTCTTCCTGGCAAGGAGCTTTGATTTTCCGCCAGTAGCAGCCGGACCATCAGAGCGCATGCGCCACTGACGTCAGCGGCTGCATGCAAGGTGAATATCTCCTAAACTGTACAGGTTTAGGAGATATTAATTTTACCTACAGGTAAGCCTTATTATAGGCTTACCTGTAGGTAAAAAATGTGAAAGCGGGGTATACAACAGCTTTAATAACATCTATGTTCATTAGTTTAATATCACAAAAAGACTGTTCTGTAAATGGGACACTGCCACTGAAGTAACTACTGCTGTTTAAGGGCTTAAAAATGGTCAGACTGAGACTTCAGAAGGTCTCTCATTGGCCCTACTAACAGAGTTTAGTTTTCATTATGAGGTCTTGTATTCTTCTCAAGAGGCTCAGTCTCTGCCTCCTATTTGGTTAAGGCAAACTTTCTAAATTCTCTGCTAATTTATTAGAATTATTAAAGCTAAACTGCAAGGAAAATTCAAACTACCTTTGCAGTGGGGTACCATCTGTACCGGAAATTGATTGTTTTTGCAGAGGGTATCATCACAAAGCAGCTTTTCTAACATTATCCCTTGCAGCCTGGCAGCCGGTGCTCTCCAATTCCCTCCAACACTTTTAAATTTTATCAACTCGGGAGATCAAAATGCGCAGCGCTACAAATCATAAACAAAGTGAATAAAAGTTAAATGCTAAAGACATGTGCATGTGAATCTTATAAAAAAAAAAAGAAAAATCAAAACGTGCAAAAGAATATATGAATGTTTGTAAATAAAATAATATATTATAATACATAAAAATCCTGAGACCAAGGTAAACTTTAGGGATTAACTGAATTTAAATAGGCATGAGGATCTTATAGAGATAAAATCATCAAAGTTGGCTAAATCAAATGTCAATGTCCAAATAGAGAGTGGAGGTGATTCACAGTGACAAAAAGAAAGTTATTTTATGGTTCAGTGCAGGTGTGTAAACAGAAGAAACTCAAAGTCATCCAAAGCCCAAGGAAACATCACGCCATCCTGTTAGAACAGGCAGGGGCTTACCTGTAATACAGTCAGGTCCATAAATATTGGGACATCAACACAATTCTAATCTTTTTGGCTCTATACACCACCACAATGGATTTGAAATGAAACGAACAAGATGTGTTTTAACTGCAGACTTTCAGCTTTAATCTGAGGGTATTTACATCCAAATCAGGTGAAGGGTGTAGGAATTACAACAGTTTGTATATGTGCCTCCCACTTTTTAAGGGACCAAAAGTAATGGGACAGATTAACAATCATCCATCAAATGAAAAACTAAAAAATAGGGAGTGGCGCTGTTATAGGAAAAGGAAAGGGAGTATAATAATTTTCCTTGAAAAAATAAATAAAGTGACGGGTATGTCAATGTAGTGATAAGTCTTCTTTGAATTATAAAGTGACAGGTGCAAAAATTAGATTTGATCAAATATATCAATACAATAATTATGAATATAAAGTGATAGGTGCAATAGAAAACTGTGACCAATATGCAAATAATGGTACCCCAATCACTATACCATATAAGTGAAAAAACTTTAAAAGGCTAAAGCGACATGTGCTTGTACATCTAATATAAATTAGTTCTTTGGTTTGTATATCCAAAGTGACAAGTGCAAAAGTATACTAAATATATGTCTTAATATATGAAACCCTGTGCCATAAAAATCAATATAAATAAGAAGCAACAGAGAAATACGATACACTTCACTTGTTGTGCATCAACCAAACACGTATAAAAACAAAAATAAAATAAAATTAAAATGTTCATAGAGGTGACTTGACGTTTCTTCCAATATATCTGAATATCTCCTTTACAATGGTATATAAATGGGGAGATGCAGTTACAGATGGTGGTATCCCCCTATGTAGTTACACTCACCGGAGCGCCCTACCCCTGCAGGGGTGCGAGCGTGAGCTGTTAATCTCCAGGTGCCGGTGTCCTTCCAGTTCACAGTGGCCCAATCCGGGGTCATCCACCTGCAGTGAGGAGGGAGCTTCACTTCACTGGCTCCAGAGCAGAATAGAGAAACAATCATCCATCAAACTTTCACTTTTTAATACTTGGTTGCAAATCCTTTGCAGTCAATTACAGCCTGAAGTCTGGAAGACATACACATCATCAGATGCTGGGTTTCATCCCTGGTGATGCTCTGCCAGGCCTCTACTGCAACTGTCTTCAATTCCTGCTTGTTCTTGGGCCATTTTCCCTTTAGTTTTGCCTTCAGCAAGTGAAATGCATGCTCAATCTGATTCAGGTCAGGTGTTTGACTTGGCCATTGCATAACATTCCACTTCTTTCCCTTAAAAAACTCTTTAGTTGCTTTCGCAGTATGCTTCGGGTCATTGTTCATCTGCACTGTGAAGCACCGTCCAATGAGTTCTGAAGCATTTTGCTGAATATGAGCAGATAATATTGCCCGAAACACTTCAGAATTCATCCTGCTGCTTTTGCCAGCAGTCACATCATCAATAAATACAAGAGAACCAGTTCCATTGGCAGCCATACATGCCCACGCCATGACACTACCACTACCATGGTTCACTGATGAGGTGGTATGCTTTGAATCATGAGCAGTTCCTTTCCTTCTCCATACTCTTCTCCTTCCATCACTCTGATACAAGTTGATCTTGGTCTCATCTGTCCATAGGATGTTGTTCCAGAACTGTGAAGGCTTTTTTAGATGTTGTTTGGCAAACTCTAATCTGGCCTTCCTGTCTTTGAGGCTCACCAATGGTTTACATCTTGTGGTGAACCCTCTGTATCCACTCTGGTGAAGTCTTCTCTTGATTGTTAACTTTGACACACATACACCTATCTCCTGGAGAGTGTTCTTGTTCTGGCCAACTGTTGTGAAGGGTGTTTTCTTCACCAAGGAAAGAATTATTCGGTCATCCACCACAGTTGTTTTCCGTGGTCTTCTGAGTCTTTTGGTGTTCCTGAGCTCACCGGTGCATTTTTTCTTTTTAAGGATGTTCCAAACATATGTTTTGGCCACACCTAATGTTTTTGCTATCTCTTTGATGGGTTTGTTTTTCTTTTTCCCGCCTAATGATGGCTTGCTTCACTGATAGTGACAGCTCTTTGGATCTCATATTGAGAGTTGACAGCAACAGATTCCAAATGCAAATAGCACACTTAAAATGAACTCTGGATCTTTTATCTGCTCCTTGTAAATGGGATAATGAGGGAATAACACACACCTGGCCATGGAACAGCTGTCCCATTACTTTTGGTCCCTTAAAAAGTGGGAGGCACATATACAAACTGTTGTAATTCCTACACCGTTCACCTGATTTGGATGTAAATATCATCAAATTAAAGCTGAAAGTCTGCAGTTAAAGCACATCTTGTTTGTTTAATTTCAAATCTATTGTGGTGGTGTACAGAGCCAAAAAGATTAGAATTGTGTCGATGTCCCAATATTTATGGACCTGACTGTATATGACCGCTAATAAATAGTGGTCAAAACACATTTGAGCTGGTAATGAAATCCTCAAAATCCCTCGCCACATAATCCGAACAGCAATGATGAAGCCTTAAGATGTATCTCCTGGACTCCTGCTTACATGAGCAGCCATTCCCTCCAAGGCTAATTAATATTGTGTTGTGGGATGCAAGGACTGCTATACAGTTTAATTTATACAGGGTATGTATTAGTCATAGCATAGGCTCTGACAACCATGGATAGCGCATACCCAATCTACTAGATTTGATAATACGCTTCTTTCATTTTAATGATTCTCTGGCGCACACCCTGTAGGACTCTTCTTCTTCTTCTCTCCTTCCCCTTATTTCTGGCTTCTTTTTCTTCTTTTCTTCCTCCTTTCTCATTTTTTTTTCACTCTAGCCTTATTCTGTGTATCTATTTTATAGGCCTTTTAGGCCGCTGGGCAAGGTCCTGGTTAGGATGGTTACAGTAAAAGCACTTTTACGGTTGTACATTGCATTCTCACTTATTTGTAACCCTATTGTCAAAAAGCTTTGATGTTTTACCATGTTTAGCTGGATGTCCATGTCTTAAATCAGTATGCAATGCAATTGGGATTCCTAAGTTCCCTCATTTAGAGACTTATGGACTTTCGTTACAACAACGAATTTGAACCTTACTTACAAATTTTTGTACATTGTCGATGTGTTTGTTTGATGGCACTTGACTTTTTGTATGTCTTACATGCAATGTAACCATTGCATTGTTGACCTAATCTGTTGGATTGAATCTTAGTAAAATATTTTGTAAAAGAGAAACAGGACCACAGGAACCAGAGCTGAAGACAATCCAGCAGTAAGGCCAGGCAGTCTCTCAGTTTAAATAGGCAGCTGGGTGACATAATCTTTAGACCTGTGCGCACGTGTATGCATAATGGCATTTTGAATGTCTACAAGGGGTATACCACCCCACTTGTTTACCTTCAGGGGAGTAGAGAGTAACAGGGGAGGGTGTGGGAAAATAGACATAGAAAGAAGAGGGTTAGAAAGGAAATATATATGCATGGAGTCAATGTGGGTGATTATTGTAATAAAACTGTTACAGTCAAAGGAAAATATGTTGCAATCTGCACTCCATTACTGTGGCAGGTCGGCACAATCCCTATACGTAGCTGTACGTTGGTCCCTTTAGATGGGATAGCAGGCTCGCGCACACGCGCCTGCTGCACTGCCAAGGTGCTGATGCGCGTGGCCGGCGGTCGCGATGACCGCTGGCCATGCAAGATCGCGGGCACGAGAGCCAGAACAGGGACGTGTGTGTGTAAACACACAAATCCCTGTTCTGTGAGGAGAGGAGAGACAGATTGTGAGTTCCTACTAGCTAGGAACAACAATTTGCAAATTCCTCCAGTCACTCCCATCCCCCTACAGTTAGAACACACACTAGGGAACACAGTTAACCCCTTGATCGCCCCCTAGTGTTAATCCCTTCCCTGCCATTGACATTTACACAGTAATCAGTGCATTTTTATAGCACTGATCGCTGTATAATTGGCAATGGTCCCAAAAATGTGACAAAAGTGTCCAACCTGTCCGCCATAATGTCGCAGTCCCGATAAAAATCGCTGATCACCGCCATTACTAGTAAAAAAAATAATAATAAAAATGCCGTACATCTTTCCCCTATTTTGTAGATGCTATAACTTTTGCGCAAACGAAACAATAAACGCTTATTGCAATTTTTATTACCAAAAATATTTAGAAGAATACATATCGGCCTAAACTGATGAAAAAAATAGCTTTTTTAAAAAAAAAATTGGGGATATTTATTATAGCAAAAAGTACAAAATATTGGGTTTTTTTTTCAAAATTGGCTCTCTTTTTTTGTTTATATCGCAAAAAATAGAAACTGCAGAGATAATCAAATACCACCAAAAGAAAGCTCTATTTGTGGCGGAAAAAAAGACGTAAATTTTGTTTTGGTACAGCGTTGCACGACTGCGCAATTGTCAGTTAAAGCGACGCAGTGCTGTATCGCAAAAAATGGCCTGGTCATTGAGCAGCCAAATCTTCCGGGGCTGAAGTGGTTAAAGTGAACCTGTCACAAACAGTTGGATCGCTATGCGATATAAATAGTCATAAATAAAGTTTAAAAGTGTCCAAAACTAAAGTTACACCCAAGCAAAAAAAAAAAAAAACATTTGATTTTTGTGCAGTTTGAAGATCAAGGCCTTTTTGGACCATGCAGCTTACATGATAGCCTATTTGGACTTTTAAAAAGTAGGTTTCACAATATTATTGCTTGGGACTCCATCGGCTCATTTGAGGCCCAAGACCCCAAGTTCAGTTCTTTAATGTGTTCTGCTAAGCCACCGATCTGGATATCCTGCCCCCCCCCGCTATGGTCTTCCAATTTGGTCAGGGATCTTGTAAGGTCTACTTTAGGCATGCCTATATCTTGTTTATGGGAATCTACAACTGTTATTGTGTCATCCATCTTGTCTTCTAGGTCAGTAATATGAGAGTCTCTGGTCAGATATGGCTTGAGTTTTTCAGTTGTAGTGTTGAGCTCTTTCTGTAGGAGAAGTTTACATTTTTTTAAAAGAGCAAAGTCCCAACAAGTTACCTTGCCCAGGATATCCTGTTTAACAGGAGAGCTGCCATTTGATGAGATCCAAGTTTTTTAATAAGTATTGGGAGTAATATTAAGACTCCATTGAAAGTTTTAATTTGGGCATTTTTTTGGATTGCATGTGACTGAATTGATGGTTGCTTTGCCTGTTTTTTATGGGAGGTAGTGGAGGCGTTTTTCCTCATATGGGAGTTGTAGGAGTGGGGAATTTCAAGAAAATACAAAGATTGTTTGCTCTATAGCAGAGGTCTCCAAACTGCAGCCCTGGGGCCAGATGTGGCCCTTTGCTTGCCTCTATCCAGCCCTTGGAGCACTATTCCATCCACAACTGACACTAATGATGGGGCACCATTCCTCCCATTGACACCAGTGGTGGGTGGAGCACTATTCCTCCCACAGTGACCAATGATGGGGTGCTATTCTGGTTACTGATATCAACAGTACGGCACTATTCCTTCCACTGATACCAACAATAGAACACTATTCTTTCCACTGATACCATCAATAGGGCACTATTCCTTCCACTGATACCATCAATGGGGCAGTATTCCTTCCACTGATACCATCAATGGGGCACTATTCCTTCCACTGATACCATCAATGGGACACTATTCCTTCCACTGATATCATCAATGGGGCATTATTCCTTCTACTAGTACCAACAATAGAACACTATTCCTTCCACTGATACCAACAATAGGGCACTATTTCTTCCACTGATACCAACAATAGGGCACTATTCCTTCCCCTGATACCAATGATAGGGCACTATTTCTTCCACCGATACCATCAATGGGGCACTATTCCTTCCACTGAGACCATCAATGGGACACTATTCCTTCCACTGATATCATCAATGGGGCATTATTCCTTCTACTAGTACCAACAATAGAACACTATTCCTTCCACTGATACCAACAATAGGGCACTATTCCTTCCACTGATACCAACAATAGGGCACTATTCCTTCCCCTGATACCAACGATAGGGCACTATTTCTTCCACTGATACCAACAATAGGGCACTATTCCTTCCCCTGATACCAACGATAGGGCACTATTTCTTCCACCGATACCATCAATGGGACACTATTCCTTCCACTGAGACCATCAATGGGGCACTATTCCTTCCACTGATACCAACAATAGGGCACTATTCCTTCCCCTGATACCAATGATAGGGCACTATTTCTTCCACTGATACCAACAATAGGGCACTATTCCTTCCCCTGATACCAACGATAGGGCACTATTTCTTCCACCGATGCCATCAATGGGGTACTACTATTCCTTCCACTGAGACCATCAATGGGGCACTATTCCTTCCACTGATATCATCAGTGAGGCACTATTCCTTCCACTAATACCAACAATGGGGCATTATTACTCCCACTAATGCTGGGGCATTTTCTGCTCCCACTAGCCACAGTCCGGCCCCCCTAAACTCTGAAGGATAGTAAACTGGCCCTTTCTAGAAAGTTTGGAGACCCCTGCAATATAGGAAGACAATGGATTGTCACTGTAGTATATGGGTTGAGAAGTGATAAATGGCTAAGGTAGTCTTCAGGGAGCCTAAGTAGTTTACAAATGTAATGTCCCAAACCAAGAATGTAATAGGTTTGCCTCTAGGCCATGGGAGGCTGGCTTTTCCTGGTAGCAATGTAAGAAAGACGCAGACACATCTTTGCCAAGGGGGATGTGACCAGCGGTGATGGAGGGGGGAGAAGGCACTCATCTCCTGCCTGTGGTGGCTATCCACATACTCCACACTTGCAGGCAAAGGGAATGAGTGGGAAGAGGAGATCCTAGCTGCTCAGCATAGCAGGTTGCTAGTTCATTCCAAGTATCCCTGTATTTAGATCTTTAGTATTATGATCTCGATAAAGAAGAGATTGCATTTTTAAGCAGCCATCCAGAAAAAATTCCTGTCACGGTCACCTGAACAGTATATCTATGCAAACAATTTACTTATGTATATTGTGTTTTTCATTTTATGGTTTTTCTTTAAATATTTTTTATATTTTTCTCCAATTTAGATAATTCCAATCTAGATAATGGAAAAGCCACCAAGTACATTTGAAGAATTTCTTAACTTCCGACATTTGGTAAGATGTAAAACATTATACTATGGAATTATCTGAAATGTTAAACAGTATATTTTCAGACACCTCATACTGAAAGTTAGATATACTGTAGGTCGTAAACATATAAGATCATTGTTGATTAGAAGTCTAGAAACTTTTCTTTACATAAGTGTTTGTGAAGCCTGGATAAGTGTTTTCATTGCTTTCTGACATTAACTGAAAATAACATTTACAATACATACAACATAAAGTGACTTTTTATTTATAAAACTTTACCATAGCTGTAAAGCTTCAAGATTACAGTGTGCACATCATTAAAACTATATTGAGCACCTTGATTTATTATTAAATAGGCAGAGCATTACATTTTTTTTTTTTTTCGTTTTTAGAACCAGCATAAGTAAATCGTAACCTCTAATCAAATCTATTCTACCATATATCTTTCAAACTAAAAAAAATTGCCTTTAGTTTTACTATAAAACCTGGTATGCTAGAGGCGATTGAAAGTATAATTTAAATATGGCAAGTTTTTTAAAACCTTGTTCATACAGTGCAAACATTTTCATAATACAGATAGTGTTTAAAACCACAATAAAAATAAGCGATTCATGAAAAATACTCCTGGCAGGTGATTTTGCAGAGTGTACCCCATTGTATGCAGTCAATTCATCCAATGTTACTGATGAAAACATATGTATGAGGACCACTTACATATTCACTATATACAGAGCAGTAGAAGTGGACCAACAAAATGAAGCCCGAATTCCAAAAAGTGACAGGCTCCTTACCCCATACGCAACTTCTAGTCAACCATGATATACAGTGAGGGAAAAAAGTATTTGATCCCCTGCTGATTTTTTATGTTTGCCCACTGACAAAGAAATGATCAGTCTATAATTTTATTGGTAGGTTTATTTTAACAGTGAGAGACAGAATAACAACAACAAAATCCAGAAAAATGCATTTCAAAAAAGTTATAAATTGATTTGCATTTTAACCACTTCAGCCCCGGAAGGTTTTACCCCCTTCCTGACCAGAGCACTTTTTACAATTCGGCACTGCGTCGCTTTAACTGCTAATTGCGCGGTCATGCAATGCTGTACCCAAACGAAATTTGCGTCCTTTTCTTCCCACAAATAGAGCTTTCTTTTGATGGTATTTGATCACCTCTGCCGTTTTTATTTTTTTGCGCTATACACAGAAAAAGACCGAAAGTTTTGAAAAAAAATGATATTTTCTACTTTTTGTTCTAAAAAAAATCCAATAAACTCAATTTTAGTCATACATTTAGGCCAAAATGTATTCGGCCACATGTCTTTGGTAAAAAAAATGTCAATAAGTGTATATTTATTGGTTTGCGCAAAAGTTATAGCGTCTACAAACTAGGGTACATTTTCTGGAATTTACACAGCCTTTAATTTATGACTGGCTATGTCGTTTCTTGAGGTGCTAAAATGGCAGGGCAGTACAAAACCCCCACAAATGACCCCATTTTGGAAAGTAGACACCCCAAGTAAATTGCTGAGAGGCTTGTTGAGCCCATTGAATATTCATTTTTTTTGTCCCAAGTGATTGAATAATGACAAAAAAAAAAAAAAAAATTACAAAAAGTTGTCACTAAATGATATATTGCTCACACAGGCCATGGGCATATGTGGAATTGCACCCCAAAATACATTTAGCTGCTTCTCCTGAGTACGGGGATACCACATGTGTGGGATTTTTGGGAGCCTAGCCACATAGGGGGCCCCGAAAACCAATCACTGCCTTCAGGATTTCTAAGGGCGTACATTTTTGATTTTACTCCTCACTACCTATCACAGTTTTGAAGGCCATAAAATGCCCAGATGACATAAACCCCCCCCAAATGACCCCATTTTGGAAAGTAGACACCCCAAGCTATTTGCTTTGAGGCATGTTGAGTCCATGGAATGTTTTATATTTTGACACAAGTTGCGGGAAAGTGACAAATTTTTTTTTTTTTGCACAAAGTTGTCACTAAATGATATATTGCTCACACAGGCCATGGGCATATGTGGAATTGCACCCCAAAATACATTTAGCTGCTTCTCCTGAGTATGGGGATACCACATGTGTGGGACTTTTTGGGAGCCTAGCCGCGTACG
Source organism: Lithobates clamitans (assembly GCA_037952925.1). Taxonomy (NCBI): domain Eukaryota; kingdom Metazoa; phylum Chordata; class Amphibia; order Anura; family Ranidae; genus Lithobates; species Lithobates clamitans. The sequence continues at coordinate 2,494,302 of JBBGZY010000906.1, forward strand.
GGACCCCGAAAACCAATCACTGCCTTCAGGATTTCTAAGGGCGTACATTTTTGATTTTACTCCTCACTGCCTATCACAGTTTTGGAGGCCATGGAATGCCCAGGTGGCACAACCCCCCCCCCCAAATGACCCCATTTTGGAAAGTAGACACCCCAAGCTATTTGCTGAGAGGCATGGTGAGTATTTTGCAGCTCTCATTTGTTTTTGAAAATAAAGAAAGACGAGAAAAAAAATTTTTTTTTTTCTTTTTTCAATTTTCAAAACTTTGTGACAAAAAGTGAGGTCTGCAAAATACTCACTATACCTCTCATCAAATAGCTTGGGGTGTCTACTTTCCAAAATGGGGTCATTTGTTTTTTTTTTTTGCCACCTGGGCATTCCATGGCCTCCGAAACTGTGATAGGCAGTGAAGAGTGAAATCAAAAATTTACGGCCTTAGAAAGCCTGAAGGCGGTGCTTGGTTTTCGGGGTCCCGTACGCGGCTAGGCTCCCAAAAAGTCTCACACATGTGGTATCCCCGTACTCAGGAGAAGCAACAGAATGTATTTTGGGGTGTAATTTCACATATTCCCATGGCATGTTTGAGCAATATATCATTTAGTGACAACTTTGCGCAAAAAAAAAATAAAAAAAATAAAAAATTGTCTCTTTCCCGCAACTTGTGTCACAATATAAATTATTCCATGGACTCAACATGACTCTCAGCAAATAGCTTGGGGTGTCTACTTTCCAAAATGGGGTCATTTGGGGGGGTTTTGAACTGTCCTGGCATTTTATGCACAACATCTAGAAGCTTATGTCACACATCACCCACTCTTCTAACCACTTGAAGACAAAGCCCTTTCTGACACTTATTGTTTACATAAAAAAATAATTTTTTTTTGCAAGAAAATTACTTTGAACCCCCAAACATTATATATTTTTTTTAAAGCAAATGCCCTACAGATTAAAATGGTGGGTGTTTCATTTTTTTTTTTCACACAGTATTTGCGCAGCGATTTTTCAAACGCATTTTTTGGGGAAAAAACACACTTTTTTACATTTTAATGCACTAAAACACACTATATTGCCCAAATGTTTGATGAAATAAAAAAGATGATCTTAGGCCGAGTACATGGATACCAAACATGACATGCTTTAAAATTGCGCACAAACGTGCAGTGGCGACAAACTAAATACATTTTTAAAAGCCTTTAAAAGCCTTTACAGGTTACCACTTTAGATTTACAGAGGAGGTCTACTGCTAAACTTACTGCCCTCAATCTGACCTTCGCGGCGATACCTCACATGCATGGTGCAATTGCTGTTTACATTTGACGCCAGACCGACGCTTGCGTTCGCCTTAGCGCGAGAGCAGGGGGGACAGGGGTGCTTTTTTTTTTTGCTTTTTTTTTTTTTTTCTTTATTATTATTATTATTTTTTTATCTTATTTTTAAACTGTTCCTTTCATTTTTTTTTTTTTTAAATCATTTTTATTGTTATCTCAGGGAATGTAAATATCCCCTATCATAGCAATAGGTAGTGACAGGTACTCTTTTTTGCAAAAATTGGGGTCTATTAGACCCTAGATTTCTCCTCTGCCCTCAAAGCATCTGACCACACCAAGATCGGTGTGATAAAATGCTTTCCCAATTTCCCAATGGCGCTGTTTACATCCGGCGAAATCTAAGTCATAAAATGCTCGTAGCTTCCGGTTTCTTAGGCCATAGAGATGTTTGGAGCCACTCTGGTCTCTGATCAGCTCTATGGTCAGCTGGCTGAATCACCGGCTGCATTTTCAGGTTCCCTGTTGAGACAGGAGAGCCAGAGAAAAACACGGAAGACGTTGGGGGGGGGGGGGCATTCCCTCCCACTGCTTGTAAAAGCAGTCTAGAGGCTAATTAGCCGCTAGGATTGCTTTTACATGAAAGCTGACCGCTGGCTGAAAAGAATGATACCAAGATGATACCTAAAAGTGCAGGCATCATTCTGGTATAACCACTCAAAGTCGTGAATGGCGTACCTGAAGACAAAAAAATGGTTAACAATAAAGCACAGTAAACGGTAAGGTATAAAAAATTGCATACCTGAAAAGCAAACATGATAAAACATAACAACAATAAAACATTGCAGAATAGAATACAGTAAAAAAGAGCAGAACAATAGAGAGAGAGAATAGAGAGAGAAAGAACAATAAAACGACAACTTTTTATTTTTATTTTATATTTTTGTATGTGTTTTTTTTTTTTTTTTACACTTTTTTTTGTAACTAACTTTTATAACTGTACCTGGTTCCAGGTTCGGGTCTCTCAAAATGCGATGGCATCTTGGGAGACCCTGTGAAAATGTGTCCTAGTCTGTGCAATGCTGTACCCTACGCTAATAGTCAACTAGTGAATGGTAGCGTTCAAAATATTCACCAATGCAAAGACCAGGATTGTCAGGACAGGAGGGACAATAATAGCGGGTGTCACGCCTATATCCGCGCTTGCTGCAGACACGACATCTTTTTTGGGGGGGTTCGCTGGGTAGGGGTACTCGGGAGGACATAAAGAAAATGCCTCTCATGCAGCCGACTGCATTTGGTTGGGGATGTGAATGGGGGAAGTACGGGCGCTGCAGAAGCGGTGGGTTCCCAATTAGGATTGGCGAATGCAGCAGGAAGGGCACTATGGGCACGACGGGCCTGTGTTTGTCTTCTTCTTGGTGGCAGCGGGACACTACTTGTACTTGCCACCTCACCAGCTTGAACTGCACTTATGGGACTCGCCACGTCACCAAGTGTTACTGCAGTGCTGGTTTGACTACGACCGGGGTGTACTAGGCCGCTGGTGCTTGCCAGTTCACCAAAACACTACCAAAAAAACTGTTAGCGATCGCAGGGATCAGGCCTGACTCTGCGAACGCTGCAGTTATGTGTTTAGTGTTTTGTAAGTGACAGTGATCGATCGATACTGCACTTGGGTGGGCTGGGCTGGGCCGGGCGGAGGGGCAAAACGCAGGTGCTAGCAGGTATCTGGGCTGATCCCGCTAACACTGCGTGTTTGGGAACCCTAAACTGCTGGGGACGCTAGTATAGATCTGATCGGATCAGATATTGATCCGTTCAGATACTATACCACTTAGGGAGGTGTATGGTACGTGCGTGGGTGTTAGCGGTACTGGCGCTAACCTGACGCTGCCTGGGGCTGGTGCTTGCCAGTTCACCAAAACGCTACCAAAAAAACTGTTAGCGATCGCAGGGATCAGGCCTGACTATGCGAACACTGCAGTTATGCGTTTAGTGTTTTGTAAGTGACAGTGATCGATCGATACTGCACTTGGGTGGGCTGGGCTGGGCCGGGCAGGGGGGGCAAAACGCAGGTGCTAGCAGGTATCTGGGCTGATCCCGCTAACACTGCGTTTTCGGGAACCCTAAACTGCTGGGGACGCTAGTATAGATCTGATTGGATCAGATATTGATCCGTACAGATACTATACCACTAAGGGAGGCGTATGCTGCGTACGTGGGTGTTAGCGGTACTGGCGCTAATCTGACGCTGCCTGGGGCGACGCATATCACCGCCGGGCGATCAGGGGGCTAAACCTTTATTCGGTAATAAACGGCGGGTGCCCTGACACTATAAAAAATAAACAAACTAACCAGCGTCACCCGTAACAGTTATACGGTGATCAGTGGTGAAAGGGTTAACTAGGGGGCAATCAAGGGGTTAAAACATTTATTAGGTAGTATATAGGGGTCCCTGTCGCTATAAAACGCTGACGGCGAACCTAAATATTTACGTCCCTAACTAGCGTCACCAGCGACACTAATACAGCGATCAGAAAAATGATCGCTTAGTGACACTGGTGACAGGGGGTGATCAAGGGGTTAAAACTTTATTAGGGGGGGTTAGGGGGGTACCCTAGACCTAAAGGGGGGTAATACTCACTGCCCTAACACTGTAACTGTCACAAACTGACACTATGCAGTAATCAGAAAAAAAAAAAAAAAAATACTGCTAATGTCAGTTTGTGACAGGGGGGGGTGATTAACAGTTACAGTGTTAGGGCAGTGAGTATTACCCCCCCCCGATCGGGGGGGGATCGGGGGTGTAAGGTATGCCTGGCATGTTCTACTGTGTGTGTGTGTGTGTGTGTTGTGCACTCACTTGTCTTCTCTCCTCGGCGCTGGGACGGAAACTGCCAGACCGAGGAGAGACTACATCACATCCTCTGCCTGTGTGAAACTACACACAGGCAGAGGAGGATTCCCATTGGCTGGGAGCGATCGCGAGGGGGGGCCACGATCGGATGGTCTCCCCCTCACCTCCCGACGCTCCCAGTCAAATGCCGACCACCGCTGGCACCGGGGGGGGGGTCCGATCGGACCCCCCGCCCGCGGGAGGCAGATCACGTACGGGTACGTGATTCTGCCTGCCCGTGCCATTCTGCCGCAGTATATCTGCATTAGGCGGTCGGCAAGTGGTTAACCGCTTGCTGACCGCCGCATGTACATATACGTCGGCAGAATGGCACGACTGGGCAAATGGGCTAACTGTACGTCCCTTTGAATTTGCCGCCGTGTGGTCACGTGCACGCTGCCCCTCCTGCAAACCCCGTGAGTAGGATCGCGGGTCCCGCAGACTCGATGTCCTTGGGGATACCTGCGATCGTCTCACGGAGAGGAAGAATGGGGAGATGCTAATGTAAACAAGCATCTCCCCATTCTGCCTAGTGACACTGTCACTGATCATAGCTCCCTGTGATCGGGAGCTATGATCAGTGAAATGTCACTCGTAGCCACGCCCCCTAACAGTTAGAATCACTCCCTAGGACACACCAAACCCCTTCCTAGCCAGCTAGTGGTTAACCCCATTTACTGCCAGTGTTGTTTTTACAGTAATCAATGACAATGGTCCCAAAAATGTGTCAAAATTGTCCGATGTGTCCGCCATAATGTCGCAGTCATGATAAAAATCGCAGATAAACGACACTGAATAAAAATTGCAGATCGCCACCATTACTAGTAAAATAAAAATTATTAATAAAAATGCCATAAAACCAATCCCTATTTTGTAGACACTATAACTTTTGCGCAAACCAATCAATAAACGCTTATTGCGATTTTTTTTTTTTTACCAAAAATATGTAGGAGAATACGTATCGGCCTAAACTGAGGAAAAAAATAGTTTTTTTATATATTTTTTGGGGATATTTATTATAGCAAAAAAGTAAAAAATAATGCGTTTTTTTTCAAAATTGTCGCTCTATTTTTGTTTATAGCGCAAAAAATAAAAACCGCAGAGGTGATCAAATACCACCAAAAGAAAGCTCTATTTGTGGGAAAAAAAGGACGTCAATTTTGTTTGGGAGCCACGTCGAAAGACCACGCAATTGTCAGTTAAACGCCGCAGTGCCGACTCGCAAAAAGTGCTCTGGTCTTTGGCCAGCGAAATGGTCCGGGGCTTAAGTGGTTAATGAGTGAAATAAGTATTTGATAACCTATCAATCAGCAAGATTTCTGGCTCCCAGGTATCCACTTTTCAGGTAACGAGCTGAGATTAGGAGCATTCAATCAATCAGATTCCGATCTCTCCACCATAGCCAAGACCAAAGAGCTGTCCAAGGATGTCAGGGACAAAATTGTAGACCTACACAAGGCTAGAATGGGCTACAAGACCATCGCCAAGCAGCTTGGTGAGAGGGTGACAACAGTTGGTGTGATTATTCGCAAATGGAAGAAACGCAAATTAACTGTCAATCTCCCTCAGTCTGGGGCTCCATACAAAATCTCACCTCGTGGAGGTTCAATGATCATGAGAACAGTGAGGAATCAGCCCAGAACTACATGGGAGAATCTTGTGAATGATCTCAAGGCAGCTGGGACCATAGTCACCAAGAAAACAATTGGTAACAACTATGCCATGTAGGACTGAACTCCTGCAGTGTCCACAAAGTCCTTCTGCTCAAGAAAGCACATGTACAGGCCCATCTGAAGCTTGATAATGAACATCTGAATGATTCAGAGAAGAACTGGGTGAAAGTGTTGTGGTCAAATGAGACCAAAATCAAGCTCTTTGGCATCAACTCAAGTCGCCGTGTTTGGAGCAGGAGGAATGCTGCTTATGACCCCAAGAACACCATCCTGACCGTCAGACATGGAGGTGGAAACATTATGCTTTGGGGGGGGGGGTTTCTGCTAAGTGGACAGGACAACTTCACCTCATCAAAGGGACGATGGACAGGGCCATGTACCGTCAAATCTTGGGTGAGAACCTCCCTCCTTCAGCCAGGGCATTGAAAATGGGTCATGGATGGGTATTTCAGCATGACTGACCCAAAACATGGCCAAGGCAAAAAAGGAGTGTCTCAAGAAGAAGCAAATTAAGGTCCTGGAGTGGCCTAGCTAGTCTCCAGACCTTAATCCCATAGGAAATATGTGAAAGGAGCTGAAGGTTTGAGTTACCAAATAGCCTTGAAACCTTAATGACTTGGAGAGTATCTGCAAAGAGGAGTGGGACAAAATCCCTCCCGAGATGTGTGCAAACCTGGTGGTCAACTACAAGAAACGTCTGACCTCTGTGATTGCCAACAAGGGTTTTGCCACCAAGTACTAAGTCATGTTTTGCGAAGGGGTCAAATACTTATTTTATTCATTAAAATGCAAATCAATTTATAACTTTTTTGAAATGCGTTTTTCTGGATATTTTTGTTGTTATTCTGTCTCTCACTGTTAAAATAAACCTACCATTAAAATGATAGATTGATCATTTCTTTGTCAGTGGGCAAACGTACAAAATAAGCAGGGGATCAAATACTTTTTTCCCCTCACTGTACTTTCTTATTAGGCAGTGATTTTATACAGGGCTACCCTTGTGTGACATTGCCGCTTAATGAAGGTTGTGTAAAAAAGTAAGCACACCACAAGGAAATTGTTTACATTTTTAACATATTTGAACAGGTCAATGTTAGATGGTAATTCAAGCAGTTTCTACAGATAAAGCTGATAAACTTGTGTAAAAAAAAAAAGAAATTTTGCCTTTTCAATCAATAATTTAACAAAAATAACAATAGATATAATGGTGTACTGTGGAAAATGAAAGTACACTCTTAGCCTCAAAAGATGGCATTGACCTTTTTTGGAAAAAAATGACTTCTAGTAAGCATTTGGAATAACTGCTCACTGATCTCTGATGTTACCTTGGTGAAATTCCTGGGCACTGCTGTTTGCCAAATTTCTTCAGTTGCAGTGTGTGGGGGTTTTCTTGCTTGAGTTACTTGTTTAAAATCCACACACAACATTTCAACTGGATTCAAATCAGGGCTGTCATTAGGCAAATGTATAACCATTTAATCTTTTTTGAACCATTCCTTAGTGGATTTACTAGTGTGCTTCAAATCATTATGTTGAAAAAAGCTATTTATGATTAAACTTTAATCTTTGAACATTTCTGGCACAACTCCTATGTAGGGTAAATTAGAAATGCAATTAAATGTTATGCCGTGTACACACAAGCGTTTTTTCCGTTGGAATAAACTCTGAAGGTTTCTCGGACGGAATTCCGCTCAAGCTGTCTTGCATACACACGGTCACACCAAAGTCCGACCGTCAAGAATGCGGTGACGTACAACACGTACGACGGAACTAGAAATTAGGAAGTTCAATAGCCAGTAGCCAATAGCTTCCGTCTCGTACTTGCTTCAGAGCATGCGTCGTTTTTGGTCCGTCGGAACAGCATACAGACGAGCGGCTTTCCCGATAGGAATTGGTTCAGTCGGAAAAATTTAGAACATGTTCTCTTTCTAGGTCTGTCAAAATTTTCGACATAAAAAGTCCGATGGGGCATACACACAATCTGAATATACGATGAAAAGATCCCGTCGGACTTTTCTGATGGAAATTCCGCTCGTGTGTACATGGCATTAGGGTTTTTGGATAAGGTCATATGGTCAGCTATTGGGTTTTAAATTTGCTAGGCTAGTTATTCCTGAACAAATTAGCCAAATTTAGTCACATTAAATACACTGCTTGTAGATTATCTTCCTAACAGCAGAATTATGTATTTAAACTATTTGGTGATTTTTAAATCAGACACATAGCCATGGACAACCTTCTTTATGAGGGCCTGAGAGCGCACTTTTGATCTTCGCATGATGATAGTATATATGTCAATAGTAAACAGAACACTGGACCCTAGATTTCTGGGGTTTAGATAAGACAGGCTCCACCTGAATACTCTCTTCTATGGATATTTTCTAATTTAATGAGTTTGCCTGTGTGGTAATTTTTTCCATCTGACAAATCTGCAAGTTCATTAATTTTAGATTTTAAAAATAAATACACCATGACTTTAATGTTCACGTTCACATTGGACCGATTTAGCATGTGATTTGACATGTCAAATCGCATACCAAATCGGAACCTATTGCCAGTAATTGCATCGCCTGAATCAGTGTGACGCCAACTTTTCAGCGCCCCACCAATTCCCAAAAGTGGTTTCTGCACTACATTTGGTGACTTCTGTCAAATCGCCCCCTAAGTTGGACTGAAATGCCGGTTTGAAATCACGCTCAATTCAACTGAACTCGCACAATTCCAAACCCGCCCTCGGTTACTTTCCCGTCCTGCAAGCGCACCGCCCCAGTGTGAAAGCACTCGGGCTTTCACACTGGGGGGGCAAGAGAGGTGATTTTCAGGTGCTATTTTTAGCGCTAAAATGCCTGAAAAGAGCACCAGTGTGAAAGGGGTTTAAACGTAGAACATGGAGCAGATGCTGCTCCTAATTAATATAAGGTGCACAAGCCGCTTTGTTAATTTGGAGCGATCCATCCTGCCTGTGACAGGCAGAGCACACAGGACAGAGAACAGAGCTGCATGCTCTGATCTCACAGTCAATACTGACCCCCGCTCAGCTCAGAACGGAGGGAGGACGAAGGTGTTAATCCTGTGCATGCTCTGCTCATGCAGTGTAAACACTGTATGGACAGAGAGAGAGAGAGGGATGTGAGCTGTCTACTGACAGCAGACATCCCCTATGAAAAGGTCACACCTTGCGGATATCTGTGGCAGTTCTTTAGATGGAACCCTTCATATTCCCTTTTGTTAATCAGGTGCAGACCTGCACTAGCTTCTGTTTTACTCTGAAGTAGAGATTGGCACAGGTGGCACAGATAGACCTGTAATGTGGCGCATGCTATATCTGATAGTTTCCTTCACTATAATGAGTGAATAGTGAATGGGGTTTGGCATTGAAGTAAATTGCCAATTTCCAGTGAACCTTCACTTGCTGGCTGGATTTACTGCAACCTGTTTTTTTAACCCGCTAATTTCTAACAACTCTTCTGTTGCTCCTGTTTTCTTTTTTTTTCAGTTATGTTATTCATAAATAGATACTTGTTTTTTTTGGGGGGGGTTTTTAATCTACATTTGTAACTTTTAAATATAGAGCTAGAGTATGCATATGTAAATTTTGCATTACTGGGTTTTTGTCATACGTTCATAGCCTTTAACATTATGAGATTGTATCCATAAGTAATATTCTGTTTCAATTCAAAATTCATATTAAAAACTTTGTAAAATGTAAACTGAAGTAATTTAATCTAATGGTAATATTTTTTTATCACTGAACAGAAAAACTGGCCAGAAAATCCTCTTCTAGAAGAAAATCTACCTGGAGATTTATTCTCTGCTAATAACCTTTCACTTGAAATGATTAATAAAGATTTTTTAAGGAAAGTACCCTTTAATAGCAAAGTTTTTGAAGATTTAGAAGCAGACATTGGAAAACACTTGACTTTTTTGAATAGTTATTCTTCTCAGATAATATATTTACCAACCTCAGAAAATCATCTTTGTTCAGTAAATAGGGGTAAGTAGAATGCTGGTCTTGCTTTTCACTGACTTCTAGTCTTCCAATCTTACTGTGATCATATGTAAATAGAGTAATATAACTTCAGAAGAACCTAACATTCTTGTTAAATTAGTGAATTCTATATAATAATAAAAATATTTTTTTAAGTTTGCAGAATTGTTAAAAAAATAGGATTTTTTCATCATACTTACCTGTAAAATCCTTTTCTTGGAGTACATCACGGGACGCAGTGCAACCATAATAATGACTATATGGGTTATATGCCACCTACTGGTGAATGGACACTGGCATATAGTCAAACAGGAAGTCCTCCCCTATATAACCCCTCCTACACAGGAAGACCTCAGTTTTGTAGCAAAGCAATGAATATGCCAACAAAAAGATGGGAGGGACCTCTGTGTCCCATGATGTACTCCAAGAAAAGGATTCTACAGGTAAGTATGACGAAAAAGTCCTATTTTCTTTATCGTACATCATGGGACACAGAGCTACCATAAATATGATTATATGGGATGTCCTAAAGCAATGCACTTGAGGGGAGGGAGACACAATCAGAGAAACTGCCACCTGAGAAGGACTTTTTCTGCCGCCCAAAACATACTGTGACCAAAACAGTTTGCTTCATGGCTTTGATATCCATCTGGTAAAATTCTGTGAATGTATGAACAAAAGACCATGTAATGGCCTTAAAATCCTGAGCCACTAAATCCTGATGGCGGATGGCCCAAGATGCCCCCACACACCTGGTAGCGAGAGTTTTTACCAAAAAAAGCAGTGAGGGGCCTTGCACTTTCAGGTCATAGGCTTGAATAATTAACTAGCGAATCCGATGAAATTAATTAACTAGGATTCCTGACCTGCGGTGACAATTCAAGTAATTTTGACTGCCTGAAATACCTCCAGAGTATGCAGTGATCTTACTCCTGCCAAATGAAGATCAGAAAATAAGGCAAGACATTGTCTTGATTCAAGTGAAAATTAGACACCACTCTAGGCAAAATATGGATGAGGACGCAACATCACCTTATCATGATGTGAGACCAAGAACGGCTCCTTGCATGAAAGAGCCACCAACTCTGACACGCCACCTAGTAAAGCGATAGCCACCAAAGAAACCACCATGCGAGATAAAGGGCCAACAGAATATCCCGATTGGTTCAAGAAGTGGCCTCTGCAAGATCAAATTCAAGTCCCAAGGACACAAGAGTGTCCTAACAGGTGGGACTGACTACGTTACCCACTATATGAAGTATGAATCAAGGAGTGAGAAACAACGTCCTCTGGAAAAAAATTGATAGGGACGAAATCTCCCACTCACATATTTCTGTGGGTGCCCCTTCATGGCTTTACCCCGGGCAAAAAAAAGTAAAAAATATTTCCAAGTCCTGTAATTAAAGATCCCCGAAGCTGACTTCCAGGGGCTCAACAGTGCTGAGATACAGAACTCAAGACCATTAGGTCTCCCTGGACTGGGAGTGTCCAGGAAGCGACCCCCAAAAAACTTGCTATGTCAGTGTACCAAGCCCTCTGGGCTAACTCGGCTGACATTATTTTCAGTGTTACCCTCTTCCGAATTCTTCACAAAAGATGTGGCAGAAGACGAAACAGAGGAAAAGCGTCAAATAAGGGAGAACTGGTCCCTAAGGTGTTAGAAATGCATCTACCCCCATTGCCAGTGGGACCTTTGTCCCAGACACAACCTGTCCCAACTCGTTGTAGAACTTTGAGTCTTGTAGATTCACCTGCAGAGTTCCCTTGCCACTATTCTATACCTCTAATATGCACAGACGATAGAGACAGCCCTTGTGCTGTCCCAGACAGAATGTGGTTCACCTTCTTGAGCCGCATGACTCCTGGTGCCGCCCTGGTGGTTGAGATAAATATATCCCTGCAGAGGCTTTTCCGGATAAAACCTACACCTGGTTTGTACCATAATCCAGAGCAAGGCGTACTGGCCAAAAGCTCCAAGATATATATTTTTTTAATTCAATATCTTTTATTAATTATTATCAGATTTACATACAAAAGTTCAGTTAGCATCTAATAACATACATCTCATCACACGAGAACTTTCTTCTCTACAGCTATCTGCCCCTCACCTCTAAACTTCTAAAACCTATCCCCCCCACCCCTATCTACCACCCCCCTCCCCTGCTCTGGATCAGAATTTTTTTTATGTCGCATACATCTTTTACAATACCAGCTCCTAAACCACTCAGGCTCTTACCATTTCTGCAAACTTCAAAGAATATTGAAATATATGCCAGTCCTTCTATTTTCTCTCAAATCCCACCCAGCCCTCCTCTCCACTCTCAAGTTGTAGATATCTACTATATTACTCCAGCTCCTCAACGTGGGACTTTCCAGGTCTTGCCAATGTTTAGGAATTAAACTTTTGGCTGTGTTCAGGAGTGCGGGAACAAGGGTTTTCAAATATTGATTAACTGGTGTTTTCGTCCAGCGGAAAAGACACTCCCACGGATCTTCTTGAACTTCCTCTTTTGTTATCTCTTTTATTTTCAGTATTATTTCTCTCCAAAATTGTCTAATTTTGGGACATGTCCACCAAATATGGGACATGGTTCTCTGTTCTCCGCACCCCCTCCAGCAGCACTGCATGGTCTCTGTTTGGTACTTGTGGGCCCTATCTGGAGTTATATACCATAGTGCTAAACTTTTGAAACAAATCATATTACTATCCTGTGATGTTGCAAACACCAAAATCATAATTTTCCTCATCTCCCACTCATTCACCTGTGAACATAATTCCTCCTCCCACTTGCTGATGTATGAAGGCTTTCCCATCCCAGTCCCCTCCATTAAAATTTATGTATTACTGATATCCCCTTCCTTTTTTCTGCCTCCATACATAATTTCTCCATTGGTAGCAGATTATCTGCTGATCTCACGGGTTGAGGAAAGGAATCGAAGAAGTGTTTTAGATGGGAGAAACGCCATTCATCTATCACCATTAAATAATTTTTTTGTTTTAACTCTTTAAGTGTGCATAACCTTCCCCTTACCATCACATCTTTTAATTGTGCCTTCTGTTTTTATCCAATTTCCAAACAAATTACTTTTCCCCAATGGAAAATATTCAGTGTCCTTAAGTGCAATACATGGGGAGTTATAGCTTCATTTTTCTTTTTTATGTACCATATCCCATATCTCTAATGTTTTAAGTGTCATCTTATGTGATTTCTCTCCTAAATTCCTCAAATGTGCAGGTACCCAAATCACTATCCCCAAGTCTGTCTTACTAATTGTATTTTCCAGTTCCACCCATCTTTTATTTTTATTATTTTTTGCCCAGTCAAAAGCCCGCGTGAGGAGAACCGCTTTATGATAGTTCTTTAAATCTGGAACTCCAAGGCCCCCCTGCTTTTTGTCTCTAATTAGTACATGTAGGCTTATTCTTGGCTTTTTCCCTTTCCAGATAAACCTAAGGAGTATTGTTTTCCAGGTTTTAAAATATGCTTGTGGGAGAGGGATCAGCAGCATCTGAAGTTGATACATGATCTTTGGCAGTAGACTCATTTTAAACAAGTTAATTCTCCCCAGCCAGGACACATGTCTTGACGCTATCTTACTTAATTCATTTTTAATTTCATTCAGCAAGGGCAAGAAGTTTGTTTGGTATAATGTGTCCATGGACATTGTAATTTTAACCCCTAAATATTTTAGCTCTTTCTCTCTCCAAGTAGATAGAAATTTCTCCTGGTATACAAGTGCCTCTTCTAAAGGGACACTTATATTCAGGATCTCCGACTTAACTGGATTTATTTTAAAATTCAAGCATTCTACCTACTCTTTCAGTACTTTCATCAAGTTTGGCAGAGTTATCCTAGGGCATGAAACAAAAAACAAACTATCATCGGCATATGCGGCCATCTTATGTTCCGCTTCTCCCGACCTGATCCCCTTAATGTCTGCGTCCTGTCATATTTTCGCCAATAATGGTTCAAGTAACAGAACAAACAGTAGGGGGGACAGGGGGCACCCTTGTCTAGTGCCATTGTGCATTTCAAAGGGTCCTGAAGCAGAGCCGTTCACCTTCACCCGTGCTGTGGGACAATTATATAGCGCTCATATCCACTGCATGTATCTATTACCTATGCCCATCCTTGCTAGGGTGTCTCGCATGAACCCCCAGTCTACCCTGTCAAAAGCTTTTTCAGCATTAATTGACAGGAGTAGACCGGGGGTCCAGGACTCCTTTATTTCATGCACCACAAGCAATGTCCTAAATTCCATTGTCTCGGCATTCTCTACCGGGTACGAACCTTGCCTGCTCAGTATGTTCTAGTTCACTCATTAATGGTTTCAACCTTCCCGCCAATACTTCAGCAAACAACTTGATGTCGTCATTAAACAAAGAGATTGGCCTATAACTCGAACACAATGAAGTGTCTTTCCCCTCTTTTGGTATTATGGTTATGGCCGCCTCTAAAGCCTCCTTTCTTATTGCCCACTTGGTTCCAATCCCATTTATGTATGAACATAATTTAGGGACTAGGATATCTCTGAACTTTTGATAGTATAACGTTGTCAGGCCATCCGGGCCTGAGCTCTTACCCAAAGGAATCTCTCTTAATATTTTCCTTATCTCTTCCTCTGTTACTGGTTCCTCCAGCCCAATCCTTTGCTCTTCTGAGATTTTATTTAAATCTATTTCTTCTAAAAAATTCTTCACTTTTATGAATAAGAGTCGCCAAGGTTTCGAGCTTTCCTATTTTTTTATGTTGCTGTTCTATCTTCATGATATCTTTTATCAGAGCGTTCTTTCTCCTTATTCCCACTTTTTTCCTTTCTGTTCCCAGTTGGATCAGAATACCTCTAACATAAGCCTTGTGGGCCTCCCACAATGTGGCTTCTGATATTTCTTCCGTATCATTAGTTTTAAAGTACCATTCTAGTTCCTGCCTGATCCTCTCTTCGGCCTTTTCATCTTGTAGTAGCTCTTCATTTAGTCTCCAGGGGATTTTTCTATTTGGCTTTTCCTCATTCTTAATTCCCATCATTACTAGTGCATGATCCGAAAAAGTGGCGATTTTAATATCAACCTTCACAACTGCCTCGAGCAATCTATGGTCTACCCAAAAGAAATCTATTCTCGAGTACATCCCGTGCACTGAGGAGTGGAATGTATAATCTCGGCATTTATCATTTTGCGTTCTATCAGCTGATTCTGTTTTAAGGTCTTTTTTAAAGCCTTCCGCAGTACATTCCCAGTCCTCTGTGCACATGACGTACTATCAATCCCTGGAGTCATACAAAAGTTAAAATCTCCATCCAGAATAGTATATCCTTTCTTAAAGTCCATGAACTTTTTTATAATGTTAATTGTGTATTTTTTTTGGGTTACTGTTGGAGCAATAGATATTTGCCAGGGAGTATTCTTCCTCATTAATTTTACCCTTCAGAAACAGATACCTCCCTTCCGAGTCCGTAACTCTGTCCTCTAGGGTAAACTTTACTCTTCTGGCAAATCCTATAGCTATCCCTTTAGCTCTTTTTATTGGAGAATCCCTATAGTACCAGACTGGATAGTCACTTGATATTATTTTTAAATTAGAGTCGTGTGATATATGTGTCTCTTGTAATAGGACTACGTCCGCTTTATAGTGTTTGATTTATTTTATTATGTTATTTCTTTTTATAGGAGCATTTAAGCTACGTACATTATAGATCATAAAGTTAAGGGTGGTCATCTCTGCACACTGTTCCAAGATATTTATGGCCAGTATGCTCTCCTGTAGAGACCAAGTCCACTGAACTGTAGCCACCCTCAAACCAAATGGAGAAACTGGAATCAGTGGTTATTATCTTCCAATACCTGAAAGGAAGAATTCAACCTTTCTAGATTCCGAACCATCAACCACCAATCTTTAGCTGTGCAACACCCCGGGAACAGAGCCCTCCAGCAATCCAATGCCTGGATCTTAAAGTTCCAGACAGAGAGAATATCCTCTAATAAGACCTGGAGTAGGATTGTACATAAGGAATGTGCTTCAACAGCTTCCTACTGCAAAATGTATGGAAGGAAAATCTGGACCAACTGTTTGCTGAGCAATGGTTATTGAGGTATACTGAGATTGACACGGCCTGCATCTTCAGCAAGTCCAGCACTGGAGCTAAGAGCTTTATGAACATCAGAAGCTGTGGCCAGTCCGAAGGATGGTCACAAAAAAGAAAACAGATGACTTTCCACTGCAATTACAGAGATTTTTGATGAGGCTGGAAACAACCCTGCACATGAAGTTGTGTGTTTTCTGATGATTATGGGCCCCGCAATCTACCTCTTGTGGAGAGGTCATCACTGAACAGACCAAACCTATCTGAAACAGAAGGATGCCCAGCGGATTGAGATCTTAGGATAGACCTCATGTCCCTATTTAGTTTTGAAGCTGCGACCATTTAATTGTTTTACCATAATGAGCCCATAACTTTTGCTTCAAGGCAAAGACTGACCCGATTAAGGAAGGAGCGAACCACCGCAGAGACTGCTCAAAAATCTTATGGTCTGAGATACTCTCAAACACAGCAACCTCAGATGCCTCACAAAATATAGCAGTGCAGCGCTTAGTAAACATGTAAAGAATATAAACATAAAAATACATAAGACGTATGAGGCAAAGTCCCAAAAGTATATCTTAATCCGAGGAGATGGATGACTGCCCACTTGTAGACAAGGAATTCCTCAGATGGTAACAAAGGGTGCAGTGATAAGATAAACTAAGCATTCGTGTATCAACACCACTGTGTTCCACCACTAGGAGTCTAGGCCGCTCACCTTATCGAGTAGACCTTCTGCGCTAACAGAAAAGTCACTCATGCATTCCCTTCCACAGGGTTATTATGAAGATGAAGGTCCACTTGCAGTATCTCAGAGTCAATCTCATCGGTGGGTATATATCATGTTAAAACAAAATAACAGGACATAGTGCTCTCCATACGAACAATATAAAATTTATTGAAATAAAAGAGTATTACTCACAAGGATAGCACTGATTCCCAATGCAGGAGTATAAAGCATATAAAAATAGAACCAGATGGGTGGGTGTACTGACGCCACGGAGCCCCTCGCATGCGTATCGTCCGTATGGACTTCCTCAGCAAATCTGATTGGGGGCCCATGCGTCAACTCTTATATTTATCAAACAATTAATCAGGAAGCTAAGACCCCGCCCACCATCCAATCGAAACTCAGATGAGTGGAAGTACCTTATTGGTGGTGGGGACTCAGGGCTTCAACATACCAAAGGATCTAATAGGGCACAGGTAAGTAGAAGCCACCGATAGCCTACTGATTATATAATAATTAGCAGCTGTCATACCTCCCATAGTCCGAATGTTATCATTTCCGGGTGGAGGAAGATCTGCATCCTCCACTGACAGCTGACGTTGAAACATCCTAAGGGCGAGCCCGCCCTCTGTTAGACCGTTTCCATGGGGACGAAGAAGGGAGGCGAGATCCTGATAAGCGATCCGCCCCTTCCGTCCACGTCACTCATAGGCCAAGTGGAAGTGTAAGCACTCCGGCCAGTCTCCTCAGCAACGGCGCGTGCGTGCTCCGAAGTCCGCCCCCAGCGCTCACCTCACGTTTCAACGAACGTAAGTGTTTGGGCCAGTCACCATGGTGACGGACGAGCAGCACTGACCTCAGCCGCTAGCCTGAGATGGGTGCAAACAAGACAAAACTACAGCCTTGAGATGATAAAATAATAAAGAGTTAAATTAGTATAAAACTAGAGTGATGGGAAAGCTGATCCAAATAAACATAGGGATACCTCAGAACAAACTAAACGATAAGCAGTTGGGAGAAAAGTTTAAAAGGTCACCCCCATCCCATCTAAAGCAATCGGCCCTAAGGCAGCTTTGACACACTTCCTAATAGAAAGTGTGGAGTGGAAACACATATAATTCCCTCCAAGTTGTCACTGAAAGGAAGCTAAATATGAATAGAACTATCCACTGCTAAAGCAAAACAAACATAATTTATTTGTTTGTTTATTTATTCATTGATTTTGTGGTATATGCATATTTACATATTTTAATTTTATTTCATCTGTATACGAATGAGGTGGTTGTACTGATGTCTCTTCATTTTTTCTAATTTTTCCTAATTTTCTCATATTTTCTCTAATTTTTTATACTTTTATATTTTAAACCACCGTATGTGTAACACGGTATTTAACCGTGGAATCATACTGATTGGTGATTAATTATGTTTGTTTTGCTTTAGCAGTGGATAGTTCTATTCATATTTAGCTTCCTTTCAGTGACAACTTAGAGGGAATTATATGTGTTTCCGCGCCACACTTTCTATCAGGAAGTGTGTCAAAGCTGCCTTAGGGCCGATTGCTTTAGATGGGATGGGGGTGACCTTTTAAACTTTTCTCCCAACTGCTTATCGTTTAGTTTGTTCTGAGGTATCCCTATGTTTATTTGGATCAGCTTTCCCATCCCTCTAGTTTTATACTAATTTAACTCTTTATTATTTTATCATCTCAAGGCTGTAGTTTTGTCTTGCTTGCACCCATCTCAGGCTAGCGGCTGAGGTCAGTGCTGCTCGTCCATCACCATGGTGACTGGCCCAAACACTTACGTTGAAACGTGAGGTGAGCGCTGGGGGCGGACTTCGGAGCACGCACGCGCCGTTGCTGAGGAGACTGGCCGGAGTGCTTACACTTCCACTTGGGCTATGAGTGACGTGGACGGGAGGGGCGGATCGCTTATCAGGATCTCGCCTCCCTTCTTCGTCCCCATGGAAACGGTCTAACAGAGGGTGGGCTCGCCCTTAGGACGTGTCAACGTCAGCTGTCAGTGGAGGATGCGGATCTTCCTCCACCCGGAAACGATAACATTCGGACTATGGGAGGTATGACAGCTGCTAAATATTATATAATCAGTAGGCTTTCGGTGGCTTCTACTTACCTGTGCCCTATTAGATCCTTTGGTATGTTGAAGCTCTGAGTCCCCACCACCAATAAGGTACGTCCACTCATCTGAGTTTCGATTGGATGGTGGGCAGGGTTTTAGCTTCCTGATTAATTGTTTGATGAATTGTTTGAACCAGTACTAAATATAAGAGCTGACGCATGGGCCCTCAATCAGATTCGCTGAGGAAGCTCATATGGACGATACGCGTGCGAGGGGCTCCGTGACGTCAGTACAGCCACCCATCTGGTTCTATTTTTATATGCCTTATACTCCTGCACTGGGAATCAGTGCTATCCTTGTGAGTAATACTCTTTTATTTCAATAAATTTTATATTGTTCGTATGGAGAGCACTATGTCCTGTTATTTTGTTTTAACATGATATATACCCACCGATGAGATTGACTCTGGGATAATGCAAGTGGACCTTCATCTTCATAATAACCCTGTGGAAGGGAATGCATGAGTGACCTTTCTGTTAGCGCAGAAGGTCTACTCGATAAGGTGAGCGGCCTAGACTCCTGGTGGTGGAACACAGTGGTGTTGATACACGAATGCTTAGTTTATCTTATCACTGCACCCTTTCTTACCATCTGAGGAATTCCTTGTCTACAAGTGGGCAGTCATCCATCTCCTCGGATTAAGATATACTTTTGGGACTTTGCCTCATACGTCTTATATATTTTTATGTGTATATGCTTTACATGTTTACTAAGCGCTGCACTGCTATATTTTGTGAGTTACTTTTAAGGTTTTTTATATTGGCCTTCAGTGTCCAGCTTCTGGGTTCAGAGTAGTTTGGCTTTGCGCTCTGTTTTTCTGCTCTGTGAACCTCAGATGCCTCCCTCACTTAGGAGAGAAACCTGGGCAGTCTCCCATCCAAGTACTAACCAGGCTTGATCGGAGATCAGGCGCCACAGTGACTCAGCTCACCCTGATGCCATTGGTCCAACAGGAGACGTGAACATTGCCAGACCACTAAACCTGAGGGCGGTGTACCTGACTCACCCTTCTAATGCCCCGTACACACGGTCGGACTTTGTTCGGACATTCCGACAACAAAATCCTAGGATTTTTTCAGACGGATGTTGGCTCAAACTTGTCTTGCATACACACGGTCACACAAAGTTGTTGGAAAATCCGATCGTTCTGAACGCGGTGACGTAAAACACGTACGTCGGGACTATAAACGGGGCAGTGGCCAATAGCTTTCATCTCTTTATTTATGCGTGGCACTTTGTCCGTCGGCTTTGTGTACACACGATCGGAATTTCCGACAACGGATTTTGTTGTCGGAAAATTTTATCTCCTGCTCTCCAACTTTGTGTGTCGGAAAATCCGATGGAAAATGTCCGATGGAGCCCACACACGGTCGGAATTTCTGACAACACGCTCCGATCGGACATTTTCCATCGGAAAATCCGACCGTGTGTACGGGGCATAAGTCATTTAGCCAGTCTAACAGATAATAATAAAGTGACTGTATTAGACAAACCAATACGCAGTTCAACAAAGATGCAGGCCTAGACAATGTTGGTCTACCGCTATACAACCCCGTAAGTATGCAGGTACCCAGGTATGCAAACATGCAGGTATACAAGTAATCTTGCCATTCATGCATTAATATATGCAGCTCAAGGCAATAAGCACATATGTATGTATCCCTAGACAAATGAGCACATACTGTATGTATGTAGTCCTAGGCAAAACAACTGATATGTTTGTAGTCCTAGGCAAATAAGCACATATGTATATAGTCCTAGGCAAAAAAACAGATATGTATGTAGTTCTAAGAGAATAAGCACATATGTATACAGTTTAATGTAAATAAGCCCATATACTGTATATGCAGTTTAATGCAACTAAGCACATATGTATGCAGTTCATATGAAAACACGGCAGCCTGCATTTAAGCAACATGCATTTATGGAGGCATGCGTTTATGGAAGCATGTAGGTATGTGCTTATGCAAATATGCATTTAGGCAAAACACGAAAGTGTGTGTTTGCATGGACATGCGCTTACGCAAGACAGGCCCATGGCGACATGCATTTACGGAATAAGCAAGCATGTGTTTTATGCAACACGTATCTATGCAAACATGTGCCAATGCACCCTGTGTTTATGCAAACATGCATCCACACAAACACAAATATCTATGCAACATGCATACACACTTATGCCCACATGTCTAAACAAACACATGCTTTTAAAAACCTGCGTCTACGCAACACGCGTCCACTCAAATGCGCCATCACGGCCAGATTTGTGGGGCTGAATGCTGGGCAGATGGGCGCCGCCCGCTTGTCGGGGGCGGGCCGGGGCCCTCTGCAAACATGTGCCTATGCAAGCTTGTGTTTATTCAAGCAAGCAAGCACGTGTCTATGCAAACATGTGCCTATGCAAGTAAGCGAGCATTATGAAACGTATACTATGCTGCAGCTGCTCATCTGCACTTGGGGCCATACTAGTTATAGTCAGGATTAGCCAAGTACATAGGCATCCAATGCAGCCTCTATGCTACTTCAGCAGCCTAAGGCCTCTTTCACACCTGTGCGACCCATCCTGCGACTTGGGACTGCAAGGTCACCTGAGAAGTCGTACCCCATGATTTCCAATGAGTACCTTTCACATCTGTGCGTCTTCAAGTCACAGTGACTTCAAAGCAGTCCCTGCATTACCCCAGTCCAACCTTGATGCGACTTTAGGTCCATAGTCCTCAAGATTACACAGGCACTGCTTCACGTTGCTGCAAAATCACATCAAATTTGCGGCAAAATTGTGTGACTTTCAAGTCGCACAAGTGTGAAAAGAAACCCAAAACTAAGCTCCTGCAGACCCAGTGCATGCTATTCTGGAGACACAATTCCTTCAAGTGCACCAATGCCCATGTTCTTCTGCACTGCTAAGGGTGTATCAACTTATAGTTGTACAGGCCCCCCACATTAAGCAGTAAGTATGCAGTATATAATCATGACTTGTCTGCTTGTCTGGCCACACATTTCTCCCATAATAAGTATTCACAGGTCATTAGTATCCATGGGCTGCTGTTATGTCTCAAGAGGCCCTGACGTCAACATGGTCGCCCTTCCACTTCCTGCCTATATAGAAATAGGCCCCTGTGCCTTCTTGTGGCTGGAGGAGAAACGGCAGCCCATACTCCTAACGTATACACAGAGCATGTTTTAAACAGCATACTGCCCCTAGGGGCTACTGAGAGAAGACCAGACAGTCAGAACACTCTTTTTTTTTTTTTAAAGCGAAATTGCAAAAAAATGCAGACTTACCATTTCAGTTGCAGGATTCAGAGCATTACAGGAGTCCAATCTTCACCCATCATGGTGGGCTTTGTCATAAATGACCTTCAGGGACTGGGTCCCCCTTAATGTGGGGTCCACTCCCCTGGACCTGTATAGCACCCTGCAGGAAAGCACCTTGGTCAAAACAAACACTGCATAGGGTTCCATTACACAGGGTCCAGCACCATAAGGTTGCATTACAGGCAAACCTCGAGGAATCTTCTCTCCTTCCCATGAGGCTCAGGTACC
The DNA here is from genome assembly GCA_037952925.1 of Lithobates clamitans. Lineage (NCBI taxonomy): Eukaryota > Metazoa > Chordata > Amphibia > Anura > Ranidae > Lithobates > Lithobates clamitans. The sequence goes on from JBBGZY010000906.1 coordinate 2,516,625, forward strand.
ATCCATTTTGGCTGAAAGCTTTTTCAAATGGATCCGATTGAAGTCCTTGATTTTTAGTAGAACTGTTCCAGACCTCCAAGTATGCTCCAAGAGCACATGTATCACAACAGTGACCACCACCTTAGAGACACTGGCCAAAAAACTGAGGTTCTTCCTGTGTAGGAGGGGTTATATAGCAGAGGACTTCCTGCTTGACTATCTGCCAGTGTCCATCCACCAGTAGGTGGCGTATAACCCATATAGTCATTATTATGGTTGCTCTGTGTCCCTTGATGTACGATAAAGAAACATTGTTTATTATATCATAAGAAAAATATAGTGAACCTTATGTATTACCAATTCTGGGGAAATAAACAATGTATTAATGAGATATACTGTATCACTACTCCATGAATAAACTACATTATCTGTATGATTTTCATAATTGAAACGGTAAATGTTCAGCTTTTGACACTGAAAACCAGAATTTCTCAAGTAACAGAACAAGTACCGTATATATACTCGTGTATAAGTCGAATTTTTCAGCCCCTTTTTTGGGACTGAAAGTACCCCCTTCGAATTATACACGAGTCACCGCCGTCTGCCTACATGATCAGTGTGTCATGCAGGCAGACGGCGGCCAGCGTGTGCTGCAAAGACTTGGCAGCGGCTCTCACTGTTCAAAAGCCGCGCCTCCTCGTCTGTGATAGGCAGTCAGTGTACAGCCTATCACAGACATTCTCTCATCCTCATCCGTGGTATGAGGATGAGAGAATGTCCGTGATAGGCTGACCACTGACTGCTGGGAAATGGAGTTTTTTGGACGAGGAGGAGGCGCGTCTTTTAAACAGTGAATGGCCACCGAATACTACACGCTGATCGGTGCAAAGCGGCGCACGGAGGATGCACAGGACACAGGTAGGATGCACACACACACACACACAGACACACGCACACAGGTACATATACACATACACAGGACACAGGTACATATACACATGCACATATACACAGGTACATGACACAGGTACATATACACATGACACATGCACATATACACAGGACACAGGACACATATGCACAGGACACATGATACATGCACAGGACACAGGAAGGTATACAGCTGCAGATGGGCATTGTTGACCCTCTTTTTCCACTTGCAGTAGCTGCTGCATTTCTCACCCTCGTCTTATACTCTGGTCAATAAGTTTTTCCCATTTTTTTGTGGTAAATTAGGGCCTCGACTTATACTCGGAACGACTTATACTCGAGTATATACCGTAGAAATATAAGATAGAATGAAGTGAATGACAGATGCATGGAGGGGCTGTGCCTGAGCAATACTGACTTAATGCTTCTCTGCATTCTTCACATACCCCACCTTCAGCTTCACTGTATTGATACTACCCATCGCCAACTCAACTCTTGCAGGGAAATCTCAGACCTGGGTTTGAGAATGTTCCAGGTATGACTGTATCCATACTGCACCATGTGAAAGGTCATAAAAGACCATGTAGATGAGTTCTTGCTGGAAAAAAATATTTTAAGCAACAGACAGCATGGGTTCATGAAAGACAGAAGTTGTCAAACAAATTGAATTTCTTTTTAGGAGGAGGTAAGTAAAACCTTGGACAAAGGAATGGCTGTGGACGTGGTATACTTGGGGGCTAAGAATATGCATGCATTATACATACTAGGGGGAGTACAACTGGGGGAATCAATGGTGGAGAAGGATCTGGGTGTTTTGGTAGATCATAAGCTTAAAGTGTTTGTTATCCTAAAAAAAAAAAAATAAAAAAAAAAAATGGATCATGTTCTCTTAAAGCATGTTACACAGCACAGTGCTTGTGCTGTGTAATTTGGCCCCCATTATCACCTGAAATACCTGGCTGATCCTGCCTGGCTTTGCCCCCCCGCCCCCCTGTAACCTGACCACGGTTTATCATGGCTGCTGAGCCCTGACACAGTGGTCAGTTTACGTGCCTCTGTCATCCGCTGCTATCTGCAACTCTCCACTGTCTCCCTCTGTCATCCTCTCCCCTCCCCTCCCTGCCTGTCAGCTCTCACTAGCGCCGCTCTGCTCTACTCCCCCGCTGCTACAAAACTATGTGATTTGCGTGCGCGCCGCCGGTGGCGCGCGCGCCGACCAGGAGCTCCGTGAGTCGGGTCGCAGGTCCCACGGACTCGATCGCCACAGGGATACCCGCGATTGCCTGACGGAGAGGAGGAACGGGGAGATGCTGATGTAAACAAGCATCTCCCCATTCTTCCTAGTGACAGTGTCACTGATCTCTGCTCCCTGTCATCGGGAGCAGAGATCAGTGACGTGTTACAGCTAGCCCATCTCCCCTACAGTTAGAACACATCCCTAGTACTGACTTAACCCCTCCCCGCCCGCTAGTGGTTAACCCCTTCACTGCCAGTGTCATTTACACAGGAATCAGTGCATTTTTATAGCATTGATTGCTGTATAAATGACAATGGTCCCAAAAATGTCCGATGTGTCCGCCATAATGTCGCAGTCACAATAAAAATCGCTGATCGCCTCCATTACTAGTAAAAAAAAAAATTATTAATAAAAATGCCATAAAACTATCCCTTATTTTTGTAAACGCTATAACTTTTGCGCAAACCAATCAATAATCGCTTATTGCGATTTTTTTACCAAAAATATGTAGAAGAATACGTCATATTTTCTCTATTGGTTGATGACCCTCTTCACTGTGAACATGGTAAATCTAATGCTTTGTAAAAAAATGTTGTGCCTTCTCATGACGGATACCTTCCAACAATGAGCTCTTTTTGATGCTTTGTAAGCTCTTTACGGACCATGGCTTTTAATGTAAAAGGCATCTGAATAAATCCTACGAGAACAGCTGAACTTTAATCATAGTCTTGTCCACTGATGGCAGGTGTGTACTGACTACTATTTAACCACTTCCCTACCCGCCTATAGTCAAATGACGTCCACAGATGGGATCTCCCATCCTGGGTGGACGTCATATGATGGCCTTGTGTTCCCGGCCGCCTAGGGGGCGCGCGCGCACGCCCGCCCCGTTGCACGGGACCCGGTGCGTGTGCCCGGCGGCCGCGATGTCCGCTGGGCACCCGCGATTGCCCGTTAACCGGGCCGGACCGTGGATCTCTGTGTGTAAACACAGAGATCCACGTCCTGTCAGCTCAGAGGAGAGCGATCTGTGTTCCCAGAACAGAGGAACACTGATCGGTCTCCTCCCCTTGTGCATCCCCTCCCCCTAAGAAGCATTCCCTAGGAAACACATTTATCCCCTCCCTGCACCCTAGTGGTTAACCCCTTCACTGCCTGTCACATTTACACAGTAATCAATGCAATTTTATAGCATTGATCGCTGTATAAATGTGAATGGTCCCAAAAATGTGTCGAAAGTGTCCGATGTGTCCGCCATAATGTCGCAGTCACGAAAAAAAATTGCGATCGCCGCTATTACTAGTAGTACTAGTACTACTAATACTAGTATACTAGTATAGTATATATATATATATATTTTTTTTTTAAATGCCATAAATCTATCCCCTATTTTTGTAAACGCTATTTTGCGCAAACCAATCAATATACGCTTATTAAATTTTTTTACCAAAAATATGTAGAAGAATACATATCGGCCTAAACTGAGGAAAAAAATGTTTCTTTAATTATTTTGGGGGGATATTTATTATAGCAAAAAGTAAAAAATAATGCGTTTTTTTCAAAATTGTCGCAATTTTTTTGTTTATAGCGCAAAAAATAAAAACCACAGAAGTGATCAAATACCACCAAAAGAAAGCTCTATTTGTGGGAAAAAAGGGACGTCAATTTTGTTTGGGAGCCACGTTGCACGACTCGCAAAAAGTACTCTGGTCAGGAAGGGGGTAAATTCTTCCAGGGCTGACGTGGTTAACAACCACTTTAATAATAGCATGCAATGCCAAGCTGTGATTTCCAGAGCGAGAAAAGTCCTTTCTTGTGGTATGGACTCCAGAGAGAGAGAGATCATTTTTGCCTCTGTACAAATCATTAGTAAGACCTGGACCAGTGGCGTAACTAGAACCTTCAGGGCCCCGATGCAAGAAACCATGAAGGACCCCCCTGACCCCCGGACAGGGCCCTTTCCTCCAAGCCCTGGTGACGGAACAACAGGTCCCAATCTCAAGTGGGTGGCTGCATATAAAGGAACTGATTTCTCAATTTCCCCCTACTTTTCCTCCTCTCCCTCCCGCAGGCATTCCTCAGCTGCAGGAGGAAAATGGAGAGATCGGTTCCTCTATGCCAGTGTTTCTCAATCTTCCAGTCAGGGCACCCTTGAAGTATACCAATAGGTCATTGGGGCTGCGCTGCAACCACCATGCAACTGTGTGCATTGCATGCAGTTGCAGCATAGTGATGATGCATTTAAGGGGTTAAAACAGGCGGTCAGGAGGCAACATATTTCCTCTTTACTGGCTGTCAAATGCCTCTAAAAAGCGACCAGAGCATGGATCGCTTTTCAGAGGAACCACATTTTTTTTGCTGGTACTATGAGCAAGCAAGGAAAAAAAAATTAGTTCTGATTGTACACATATAGGGGGGTCAGGATTAAACCTGCATACATAAAATGTGCATACATACATGTAAACACACGCATACATACACATATATAAACACACACACATACCCTGTTTCCCTGAAAATAAGACCTAGCGTGATTGTCGGTGATGGCTGCAATATAAGCCCTACCCCCCAAATAAGCCCTAGTTAAAGTCCTTGTAGGTCTTATTTTCAGGGTAGGGCTTATTTTCGGGGAAACAGGGTAGGGCTTATTTGGGGGGGTAGGGCTTATACTGCAGCCATCACTGACAATCACGCTAGGTCTTATTTTCGGGGAAACGGGGTAATACACACACATATACTGTGTATATATACATACTCACATATATAAACACATATATATATATATATATATATATATATATATATATATATATGCACATATGCACACATATATGCACATATGCACACACACCTACATACATACATGTACATGCACACACATACATACATACACGCACATACGCACACATATAAACACACATACAGATAGCCTTTTAAAAAACGGCAGTGTTTTAGCTTACCTCTTCCTGACGGGTACTGCACTGTAGGGGGAGACAAAGAGCACAGCAGACACTGTGCTTTCACTTTAGGTCAAAGCAGTGTGACGAGCTCCCTGTAGTGACGATTACAGTTCGGCTGAGGATCGGTCTCAGCTGCCCTTGTCGCTCCTCCTATCGAGGTATACAGGGGGCCATGGTGACCTCAGCGACCCCTATACTTCCGCCACTGACTTAGACTATGCAGTTGAGTTTTGGGCATCAGTTCACAAAAAGGATATCGGGGAACTGGAGAAAGTACAGAGAAGGGCAATCAAACTGATAAGGGGCATGGAGGAGCTCAGCTATGAGGACAGATTAGAGGAACGGAATTTATTTATGAGACTAAGATGTAATTATTTGGCACCAAATAATATATTGGTGGAAATCCAATACAGCCCACCATCCATATTACTACTGTAAAGCATAGGGGTGGTAATATTCTGTTTTGGGAGTGTTTCTCTCCAGCAGGGACATGAGCACTTGTCGGTATAGAAGAAGAATGGATGGGGCAAAATACCATGGAATTCTTGAAGAAAATCTCCTGCCCTCTGCTAGAAAGTTGTCAATGGGAAGAGGGTTTATCTTCCAACATGACAATGACCCAAAGCACACAGCAAATGTGACCACACAGTGGTTAAAGGAGAAGAAGGTGAATGTCCTTGCATGGCTTAGTCAGAGCCCAGACTTAAACCCCATTGAAAATCTGTGGAATGACTTTAAGACTGCAGTCCACAAACGGTCACCATCAAATTTAACTGAACTTGAGCCGTTCTGTAAAGAAGAGTGGGCAAATATTTCAGAAGTCTAGATGTGCAAAGTTAGTAGAAACATATCCCAACAGACTAAAGACTGTTATTAAATCAAAATGGGGTTCAACAAAATACTGACATAAGGGGGCGGTCCTTCTCAGTGATTCTTTTTTTGAATTGTTTTCTTTTTTTCTGACATGTTGGTGTTATATATTTCACTTGGATGTTATAAGTTGCACTAGTAAATACAAACTGACAAAACAAAAACTGTGTCTGTCTTCATTTCAGTCTGCAAAGCAACAAAATGTCATTATTTTAAAGGGGGGTGATTCTTTTCTATACCCACTGTATTTGGTTTTATGACAATAAATATACTGTGGTTTAAATGTCACGGTTGTAAATAATGTTTTTTTTCTGATTAATTTTACCCTTTACACTTTTCTCTTTTAGCCTTTATTACTGAAGTTGAGTTTCTTGAACTGTCTCAAAAAGCACAAGATAAAATTGAGGTACGTTTATTTATTTATTACAGGTACTTATATAGCACTGTCAATTTACATATATAATATACATTCACATCTGTCCCTGTCCTCAAGGAGATTACATTCTAAGGTCCCTAACTCACATTCATAAATACACATTCTGGGGCCAATTTAGACAGGAGCTAAGTAACCTACCAGCATGTCTTTGGAGTATGGGAGGAAACCGGAGTACCTGAAGGAAACCCACGCAGGCACAGGGAGAACATGCAAACTCTGTGCAGGTAGTGCCATGCCTTTGAAAGTGTGTTTTCTGAGTTTGTCACCATGAAATTGAGATAACATGGTAAACATGCCTAGTATCTCATGCTTACTTATGTCTCTAAATGTCCCATAAAAGCAGTGTCCATTGTTAACAGTTAATCAAAATTGAAAAATAAGCCCCAAAATATATATGAGTTTTGTATTCAGTTATTACTGCATTTGATGACTTCACTCCTTTTTTATGTGATATGGTAATTTGGCAACCCTTTTGCGTCCCCTTGTAATGATGGAAATGTATTTATACATCCACTCACTTACTTTCTTTAATGTGCAGAAAGTTTAATGAATATAGGTGTTAGTACTTACAGTGGAAAGTAAAAGTCTACACACCCCTGTAAAAATGCCAGGTTTTTGAGTTTGCTAAAAAAACACACCAAGCTAAATAACTTCAGATTTTTTTTACACCTTTAGTGTGACCTATAAACTGTGCACTTCAAATAAAAACCAACTGAAAATGTTGTTTCATGGCAAAATAAATAAATAAACCTCCCTGTGTAAGTTTTACTTCTAGGTATACCTAGAATAAGGCTTACCTATAGGTACTTACTTAAGGCTCATCTATAGGTACTGTACTGTATAGGTACTGTAAATATCTCCTAAACGTGCGCCGTATAGGAGATATTTACTGTATACTACACTGATGAGGACATCAGCACATGCTCTCTGAAGTAACGGCTGCCCTTGTCATTTCTTCAGGAGTGTGTGCCATGACTGATGGCTCCCGTGCGCATGCGTGGGAGTGACGTCACACGGCTCCGGCCAGTCACACAGCCAGTGTCTGCAGCCCCGGAAGGAAGACGGGCAAAGATTGATACAGCCTGCAGTGGGGACGACGCGGGCTTTGTTTGCAGGTAAGTGTCACATAATGTGATAGTATGCGATGCATACTTGCATATTATGCCTTTACTATGCAGGGAAGAAGAAAGGAAGAAAAACCCACCAGGGTTTACTTCCTCTTTAAGGATGTAGCTGTATTCAGAATTAACCAATCACGTTCAAACAGATGTTAACCGGTTCAATACCGGGCATTTTCAGCCCCTTCCTTCCCAGACCAATTTTTAGTTTTCAGCGCTGTCGCATTTTAAACGACAATTGCGCGGTCGTGCAACGTTGTACCCAAACAAAATTGATGTACTTTTTCCCCCCACAAATAGAGCTTTCTTTTGGTGGTATTTGATCACCTCTGCGGTTTTTATTTTTTGCGCTATAAACAAAAGAAGAGCGACAATTTTGAAAAAAACACAATATTTTTTACTTTTTGCTATAATAAATATCCCAATTTTTTTTAAAAAAACAAATTTTTTCCTCAGTTTGGGCCGATACGTATTCTTCTACATATTTTTGGTAAAAAAAATCAATAAGCGTATATTGATTGGTTTGCGCAAAAGTTATAGCGTTTATAAAATACGGGATAGATTTATGGCATTTTTAAAAAAAATATATATATTTTTTTTACTAGTAATAGCGGCGATCGCAATTTTTTTTCGTGACTGCTACATTATGGCGGACACATCGGACACTTTTGACACATTTTTGGGACCATTCACATTTATACAGCGATCAATGCTATAAAATTGCATTGATTACTGTGTAAATGTGACAGGCAGTGAAGGGGTTAACCACTAGGGGGCGGGGAGGGGATAAATGTGTTTCCTAGGGAATGCTTCTAACTGTAGGGGGAGGGGATGCACAAGGGGAGGAGACCGATCAGTGTTCCTCTGTTCTGGGAACACAGATCGCTCTCCTCTGAGCTGACAGGACGTGGATCTCTGTGTTTACACACAGAGATCCACGGTCCAGACCGGTTAACGGGCAATCGTGGGTGCCCGACGGACATCGCGGCCGCCAGGCACACGCACCGGGTCCCGAGCAACGGGGCGGGCGTGCGCGCGCACCCCCTAGGCGGCCGGGAACCCAAGGCCGTCATATGACGTCCACCCAGGATGGGAGATCCCATCTGTGGACGTCATTTGACTATAGGCGGGTAGGGAAGTGGTTAAATAGTAGTCAGTACACACCTGCCATCAGTGGACAAGACTATGATTAAAGTTCAGCTGTTCTAGTAGGATTTATTCCGATGCCTATTGCATCAAAAGCCATGGTCCGTAAAGAGCTTACAAAGCATCAAAGAGAGCTCATTGTTGGAAGGTATCAGTCAGGAGTAGGCACAACATTTTTTTTACAAAGCATTAGATTTACCATGTTCACAGTGAAGAGGGTCATCAACCAATGGAGAAAATATGACACAACAGTGACATTACCAAGAACTAGATGTTCCTCCAAAAATTATAAGAAAACTGGTCTAGGAGGCTGCCAAGAGACCTTCAGCAACATTAAAGGAGCTGCAGGGATTTCTGGCAGGTACTGGTTGTGTACAACATGTGACAACAATCTCCCGTATTCTTCAAATGTCTGGGCTGTGGGGCAGGGTGACAAAACAGAAACCAAACCGGTACATTTAGCAAAAACCTACTCCGCATGGGAAAATATGTTATGGTCTGATGAGACCCAGATTGAACTTTCTGGCAATAATTTCAAAAAGTATGTTTGGCACAAAAACAACACTTTGCTTCACCAAAAAACACCATTCCCAAAGTCATGCATTGTGGTGACAGCATTATGCTTTGGGGCTGTTTTTCTGGATCTGGAAATGTTAGTCAAGATGGAGGGACATATGAACAGTTCCAAATATCAGTTAATAAGCCTTTCAGCATGACAATGACCCAAAGCATACCTTCAAATCTCCAAAAAGAATGGCTTCACCAGATGAAGATTAACGTTTTGAAATGGCCCAGCCAGAGAGCAGACCTGAATCCAATTGAAAATCTGTGGGGTGACCAGAAGAGGGCTGTGCACAAGAGAGGCCCTCACATTTTGACAGATGTGGAGCACTTTTACAAGGAAGAGTGGGCAAAGATTCCCAAGGCAAGATGTGCCATACTGATAGACTCATACCCAGGCCCGGATTTACTCCCTTTGCCGCCCCAAGGCCCGGTCCTTCAATGCCGCCCCCCCCCCACACACACACATACCACGTCCTTTATCGATGACTTCTACAATAGATCAATTAAAAACATATCTCCACACACGAGAACACTGAAAATAACTGGCTTTAATTGTACAGACTAAAAATACTTCAGGGTAAGCGCGCGAGGGGTAAGGATTTTTCGCAGGCAAATTTTCAAGGCAATGGCTGGTGTTAGTGCTTCAATCATCCCCGGCACCATGGTTGTTATGGTGTCAGGATGATTGAAACACATTATTCCTATCATTACATTGTAATGTAAAATGAAATAGTTCAACTCACCATAATGCAGAATCATTGGGAGCCCTGAGCGTGTCACTTGCCACCATCTCTTGTCACTTGCCACGCTGCCTGCCACCAGATGGGGATGTCACTTGCCACGCTGCCTGCCACCAGATGGGGATGTCACTTGCCACGCTGCCTGCCACCAGATGGAGATGTCACTTGCCACGCTGCCTGCCACCAGATGGGGATGTCACTTGCCACCATGCCTGCCACCAGATGGGGATGTCACTTGCCACGCTGCCTGCCACCAGATGGGGATGTCACTTGCCACGCTGCCTGCCACCAGATGGGGATGTCACTTGCCACGCTGCCTGCCACCACATGGGGATGTCACTTGCCACCAGATGGGGATGTCACTTGCCACGCTGCCTGCCACCAGATGGGGATGTCACTTGCCACGCTGCCTGCCACCAGATGGGGATGTCACTTGCCACCATGCCTGCCACCAGATGGGGATGTCACTTGCCACGCTGCCTGCCACCAGATGGGGATGTCACTTGCCACGCTGCCTGCCACCAGATGGGGATGTCACTTGCCACGCTGCCTGCCACCAGATGGGGATGTCACTTGCCACGCTGCCTGCCACCACATGGGGATGTCACTTGCCACCAGATGGGGATGTCACTTGCCACGCTGCCTGCCACCACATGGGGATGTCACTTGCCACCATGCCTGCCACCACATGGGGATGTCACTTGCCACCACATGGGGATGTCACTTGCCACCAGATGGGGATGTCACTTGCCACCAGATGGGGATGTCCCTTGCCACCACATGGGGATGTCCCTTGCCATCACATGGGGATGTCACTTGCCACCACATGGGGATGTCCCTTGTCATGCTGCCTGCCATCAGAAGGAGGAGGGCGGAACAGCGGTGCGGGCAATGAGAGATGTCATCTTTCTCCCACGCCGCCGCACCGCTGACACTACAAGCTACTCTCAAAATTTTAAAAAATGGCGCCGAGCGGCGCAATCACGCTACTGCGCATGCGCCGCCCGGCCGAGCGCTTACGAGTTTTCCCGAGCCCGGCCGGCTTCGGAACGGCGCATGCGCAGTTGCGTGGTCGGCTCGCGGCCATCTTTTCTATGGGCACTGGTGCCCATAATAGACATTAATGGCCAGCACGAAAGGGGGGGCGGCCGCGAAGTCGCTGCAGGAGCGGCGCCGCCCCTACACCACTGCCGCCCCGAGGCCTGGCCTCGGTGGCCTTGTGGTAAATCCGGCCCTGCTCATACCCCAAAAGACTAAATGCTGTCATAAAATCAAAAGGTGCTTCAACAAAGTATAGGTTTAAAGGTTTGCATATTTGTGCAACCACATTATTGCAAGTTTTTATTTTTTCCCCCTTTAAAGATTTCAGTTGGTTTTAATCAAACTGCATGGAGTATAGGTCACATTAAAGGTGGAAAAATTCCAAAGTTATTTACTTTGTTCTGATTTCCTTTACTTCTCAAAAACCTGGCATTTTTACAGGGGTGTGTAGACTTTTGCTTTGCGCTGTATTTAGATATTTTTCTCACATCAACTATCAATTTGAAAATTGCCTTGAATGCTTAAAACTTATTGATGAAGCATCAAGCAGAGAGAAAAAAAATACACTACATTACTAAAAGTATTGAGAGTGTGTCTATGGGAATGTTTGACTATTCTTCCAGAAGTGCATTTGTGAGGTCAGGCACTGATGTGGACGAGAAAGCCTGGCTTGTGTGTCTGCTCTAATTCATTACAAAGGTGTTCTCGGGTTGAGGTCAGGACTGTGCAGGCCAGTCAAGTTCCTCCACCCCAAACTTGTTCATCCATGTCTTTATGGACCTTGCTTTGTGCACTGGTGCGCAGTCATGTTGGTACAGGAAGGGGCCATCCCCAAACTGTACCCACAAAGTTGGGAGCATGAAATTGTCCAAAATGTTTTGGTATGCTGACGCCTTAAGAGTTCCCTTCACTGAAACTAACGGGCCAAGCCCAACCCCTGAAAAACAACCCCACACCATAATGCCCCCTCCATCAAATGATTTGGACAGTGCATAAAGCAAGGTCCATGGGATGAATTAGAGTAGAGACTGCAAGCCAGGCCTCCACATTAGTGCCTGACCCCACAAATGCGCTTCTGGAAGAATGGTCAAACATTCCCATAGACACACTCCTAAACCTTGTGGACAGTCTTCCCGGGGAGAGTTGAAGCTGTTACTGTATGGCTGCAAAGGGTGGGCCAACTCAATATTGAAACCTATGGACTAAGACTGGGATGCCATTAAAGTTCATGTGTGTGTAAAGGCAGGCGTCCCAATACTTTTGGTGATATAGTGTAGTAAGCATGGGTTTCATAAGGCAGATCAGCAACACATTTCAGAGATGTGTAAAATATGTTTGCAGTGGATTACATAAAATCCAGATTATAGTAAACTTGGTGTTCTCATTTGTTAACTTCTTCCTAAACGTATACTGTATATATACGAGGCGGCTCCCCTGTGCAGAATCATGTACCTGTATGTGATTCTGCACTTCCGGGTCTGGGGCGGGCATGTACACCACCAGCAACCCGCTTCCGCTGTGATTTGACACAGCGGGAGCCAATCAGCGGGTCCGGCGCACCCGATGTTGACTGGGACCCGCCGATCATTCCTGAGAGAAGCAGAACGGCGCTCTGTAAACAAAGCAGATTGCCATTCTGTGAGAAGGGAAGGTAGTGATCCTGTGTTTCTGCTAAGCAGGGACACAGATCACTGCCTTCTCACAGTAAAAGCACTTCCCACACAGTTAGTAACCACTCCCTAGGAACAAATTTAACCCTTTGATCGCCCCTGCCAGTGTCATTAGTATAATGACAGTGCATATTTTTAGCACTGATCACTGTATTAGTGTCAGTGTCAAATTTGTCCGCCGCAATGTCGCAGTATAAGTCACTGATCGCTGCCATTACTAGTAAAAAAAATAAAAATTTCATAAATATACCCCATAGTTTGTAGGTGCTATAACTTTTGAACAAACCAATCAATATACGCTTATTGGGATTTTTTTTACCAAAAACATGTAGCAGAATACATATTAGCCTAAATTGATGAAGAAATTAGATTTTTTCCATTTTTTTTATTGGATTTATTTTATAGCAGAAAGTAAACAATATAGCTTTTTTTTTTTCAAAATTGTTGGTTGCTTTTTTGTTGATAGTTAATATAAAAAACTGCAGAGGTGATAAAATACCACCAAAAGAAAGCTCTATTTGTGGGAAAGAAAGGACATGCATTTTATTTGGGTATAGTGTTGCATAACTGTGCAATTGTCAATTAAAGTAACGCAGTGCCATATGGCAAAAAATGGCCTGGTCATGAAGGGGGGCAAACCTTCCGGAGCGCAAGTGGTTAATAAAGTGAACAAATTGTGGTGACAAATTTCTATCCATGTGTCATACAAATGGTATACACGTTGAGGCTGGGTTCACACTGGTGCGACACAACAGCCGTCCTACTTTGGATCCGACTTTGCCCTGCGACATGAAGCCGGCATGCGTCCGACTTTCAATGAACGGGGATCCGACTCGGATCCCCGCCAATGCCCGGCACTGTGTTTGGTATGAATCTTGAGGGGGAACTCCGCGTCAAATTTTAAATAAAAAACCGGCATGGGTTCCCCCTCCAAGAGCATACCAGGCCCTTGGGTCTGGTATGGACCTTAAGGGGAACCCCCTACGCCGAAAAAAATGGCGTGGGGGTCCCCCCCCAATCCATACCAGACCCCTATCTGAGCACGCAGCCCGGCCGGTCAGGAATGGGGGGTGGGGACGAGCGAGCGCCCCCCCCCTCCTGAACCGTACCAGGCCACATGCCCTCAACATGGGGGGTGTGTGCTTTGGGGCAGGGGTGAGCCCTACGGGCCCCCCCACCCCAAAGCACCTTGTCCCCGTGTTGATGAGGACAAGGGCCTCTTCCTGACAACCCTGGCCGTTGGTTGTCGGGGTCTGCGGGCAGGGGGCTTATCGGAATACGGGAGCCCCTTTAATAAGAGAGCCCCCAGATCCCGGCCCTCCACCCTATGCGAATGAGTATGGGGTACATGTTACCCCTACCCATTCACCTAGGGAAAACGTGTCAATAAAAAAACACACTACACAGGTTTTTAAAGTAATTTATTAGACAGCTCCGGGGGTCTTCTTCTGGCTTCGGGGGTCTTCTTCCGACTTCGGGGGTCTTTCCTGTTCTTCTCCGTGCTCTCCGGGTCTTCTGCCGGGCTCCTCCGCTATCTTCTCTTCTTTTGCGTCTCTTTTGCTAGCGGTGGCCCAGACTTCTGCCTTCTGCCTTCTTGTCTTCTTTCCTCCTAAATTATTTTAAAAACCTGTGTATTGTGGTTTTTCATTGACACTTTTTTTCCCTAGTTGAATGGGTATTGGTACAATGTACCCCATACTCATTCACAAAGGGTGGGGGGCCGGGATCTGGGGTCCCCCTTATTAAAGGGGGCTCCCGGATTCCGATAAGCTCCCCACCCGCAGACCCCGACAACCAACGGCCAGGGTTGTCTGGAAGAGGCCTTTTTCTCATCAACATGGGGACAAGGTGCTTTGGGGTGGGGGGGCCCGCAGGGCTCCCCCTGCCCCAAAGCACCCACCCCCCCATGTTGAGGGCATGCGGCCTGGTACAGTTCAGGAGGGGGGGGCGCTCGCTCGTCCCCACCCCCATTCCTGACCGGCCGGGCTGCGTGCTTAGATAAGGGTCTGGTATGGATTTGGGGGGCCCCCATGCCATTTTTGTCAGCGTAGGGGGTTCCCCTTAAGGTCCATACCAGACCCAAGGGCCTGGTTTGCTCCTGGAGGGGGAACCCATGCCGATTTTTTATTTAAAATTTGGTGCGGAGTTCCCCCTCAAGATCATCTCAGCACAAGTCGCTTGCTGAAGTCGGATCATGCGAGACGGCGATCCGACTTTGATCCGACTTCAATGATAGTGAATGGGCTGAAGTAGGATCAAAGTCGGACCAAAGTAGTACAGGGAGCATTTCTAAAGTCGGAATGACTTGTGTCGGACCAGTTAGGACGGCTTCCATAGGGAAACATTGAATTTCACATGTCATGCGACATGAGCTCCCAATGTCGGAGCGTTTGACGGACCAGTGTGAACCCAGCCTGAGTCCATTTAAAACTTATCTTGACCTTAACTTAATTTTGGCATTATGCTAAGCAGCAGTGGTGGCCCGTAATGCAGGGCGCAGGGTCGCCGCCTCCCTAATCCATGCATCTGGCCCCCTAATCTACATGCAGGGTGCCAGACTCATGGATTTTAATGGGGTTTTTTTTTTTTTTTTGGAAGCACATGATTAGAGCCTGAGGCTCTACTTGGCTTAAAAAAAGGATGGCACTGCGCCCTGAGCCCACCCAATTGTGTGACAATAGCAAATTATTATTTGGTATTGTCTACCTGATTCTCCTCCTGGCCAAGCAGGAAGCGGGTCCTGAGACCCGATTGGCCAGGGAGTCTCAGGACCCACTTCCTGTTCCTGTTCGGCCGGGAGGACTACCAACCTCTGTTCGGCTGGAAGGAGAAGCCTGGCTTTTCCTTCTGCTTGAGCAAGGAGCAGCAGCCCTACCCCTCGTCCTCGATCCTTGTAGGTAAGGCCACCTCCCCGTCCGTCTCCCACAGGGGGTGGGGTTTTGCAGCAGTGCGAGTGAGGGGGAGAGGTTTGTGTTCCACCCCCCCAACAATATTGAGCACCAGCCGCCACTGCTAAGCAGTAAGGTTTTTCCTCCCCTTCCTACTTATTTTTTGACTACAGAAAATGCACTGGGAAAAACTTCATTGGAATGCTTGACTGAAATGTCTAAATGTATTAATAATTGGTGTACCTGCCCTCATTTTCAGCATGAAGTCTTCTACTATAAGTGCTTTTAATGTTAAATGCAACATGGGTGCATATTTAGGCCATAATTGTCCTTGTAAAGATATTCAATATTATCATTTTGATTCATTTTGGAAGAAAAGGTTGGCAATTTTTCACACTCTCATAAAATTAAAAAATTTACATTATACTAAAAAAGAGCCTGTATCTTCCCTTATTTATATTAACTTTCAGGGCATTTACATATCTGCATTTTTCAAGGGCTTTATCCCTTGATATGGTGAATTTTAATTCCTGCTCAAAACAGTTTGCTGAAATGCTTTCTACAGTACGCTAAGAAAAAAGGAAAAAATAGAAAACTTACTTTAAAGGTTGCCACTATAATCCCAATAGGAAAGAAAAATGGTCTCACGTTATAATCAAATATCAAAATGTATTAAATCACATTTCAAACATATGATAAAAAAAGAGTACATAGACATATCTTATTGGTACACTGTCCCATATGTATATATGGGGAGGCTTAACACAGAAAACCGCATAGATGGTCCATAGAATGGTATCACTGCAGTCCAAGAAGATCCCTTCTGACTGGAGGCCAAACTACCGGAATCACAGTATCAGGATCGCTACACGTTTTGCCAGTAGCTTCTTCAGAACAACCTATTGGTACATGGCTAAAAGAGCATCCAAGGAACACAAGGCACCCAGTCCATGGAAAAGTGCACCGTAAAGGAAAAAGGGGGTGGAAAGGAGGGGAAGGGAAAGGTAAGGAGAATGGGGAAGGGAAGGATAGACGAGAGGTAAAGGAGCAGAAAGCCGGCTCTCAAAAGGATGTACAACAGCCTACTTGGTATGCCTCGCACGCTGTGGAACGTATGACACAGAACAGGACAGGCTTTTTGGCTAACTCCTATTGCAAAGGGCCCATTGTCTCTTTTTTAAATCCCCCTTAGAGGGAAGCTGTCTAGAAAAACTGTGCCAGGCCACGATCTCTGCAGACTTTTGGGGTCCAGTTGACATTTTTGATTACTATATACACCTGTTTACCGTTGTTGAGTCCTATTAGGACAATCTTTCAAGCTTTCATCTATGGGCAAAGCCCCCCAGTAGGCTGTTGTACATCCTTGTGGGAGTCGGCTTTCTGCTCCTTTTCCTCTCGTTTATCCTTCCCTTCCCCCTTCTCCTTACCCTTCCCTTCCCCTCCTTTAGTCCCCCTTTTCCTTTATGGTGCACTTTTCCATGGACTGGATGTGTTCCCTGGATGCTCTTTTAGCCATCTACCAATAGGATCCCCTGAAGAAGCTACTGGCGAAACACGTAGCGAACTATTGACGCTTATACTGTGATTCCTGTAGTTTGACCTCCAGTCAGAAGGGATCTTCTTTGACTATAGTGATACCATTGTTTGGGCCATCTATGCGGTTTTCCATGTTCAGTCTCCCCATATATACATACGGGACAGTGTACCAATAAGACATGTTAATGTACTCTTTTTGTATCATATATTTTAAATGCAATTTAATACATTTTTATATTTTATTATAATGTGAGACCATTTTCTTTCCTATTGGGATTATAGTGGGGACCTTTAAAGTCAGTTTTCTATTTTTTCCTTTTTTCTGTGCTTTGCAGTACTCTGCAGTATATGTCTCAAACTTTTTTCACAATACATTTCTACAGTAGGCTCCTATACTTCTGCATGCAGTAGTTGGGGATGGTTTACATAATGAGCAATTAAAGGCATCCTCCTAGCATAACTTATCATCACACTGAAACTGCACTCTGAAACACTCCAATCGTTTTCATTGTATAAGTCTAAAAAAAGCTTGGAGCACAAGGTCCACCCATTAGGTTAATTTGTCATTGTATTGGTTATAGCATTTGCAGTTGTTTGTAATATATTTCTGTCCATTATTTAGGCACTCTCCAGAATTAATTATGGAACAGAAAACTTTGTTGAGGTAAGTCACCAAAAGAGTCAGAAAGAAGGTTGACTTACTTAGCTTCTGTGTTAATGTGGCTATTCTTCTCTATATTCCTGAAGTTTGAATGCTCATTATTAAAGATTAGTGAAAAAATTGCTTTTTACTATGCCACACATAGATTTGGTGTGTTTTTGACATAGGAAACTGCAGTGAGGAGAAGCTAAAAGAAAATTTAGAGAAAATACTGAGAAAATTATTGCAGCCTACATGAATACTTGTGATATTGTCCAAAGAATATTTTATAAATAGACCCCCAATATGTTTGTATTAACTTTTTTTGTATGACAAACAAATAGTAAGAGGCTTAAGGTGAACTTGAAGCCTTAACAATCAGAACAAAATGAGGGACAAATGAGGAGCAAAGAGGGACAGAGGGACTTTTTTCCAAATCAGGGACAGGCCCTCAAATTTAGGGACAGTTTGGAGCTATGATTTTTCACATTCATTGTCATAAATGCCTCCCCCATTTATGAAAATGGTGTCCTATCCCCCATCTCGAAAGGAGAAATGGCAGTAGGAGTTGTGCTGGATGTGGTCTTTCCTCCTTCACCTAAAGGTATAGTGTTATCTTGGGGTATGCTTTCTCTCTATTGTGTGAAGGCAGATTGTAAGGATAAGCCCATGTTCCAGGATCATTGGATCATTCCTGTACCTATCAGGTGATGTTAGTAGATCCCCTGCTGGGTGCTAAATCTCAGCACTTGCATTTTAATATTGGCACCTGCTGTCTTTCTACCTTTGCAAAGGATGATTGGTCATCTGGAGCTTGGGGTCTACAGCCTTAGTTGTCCTATCTTTATGCTGGCTCTGTAGGGCCATACTATTTTTTCTGTGCCAAACTAAAAGCTGAATGAAAGAAGGTAGTTATGGGCTTTTTTTATTTTTTATTTTTTTTATCAATAAAAAGTCACTTTGCTAAGGATTAAACACAAAATCCTAAAACCTGTGAAGATTTGCAGTTACATATGTGTAAATAGCTTTTCAACCACTTGCTGACTGTCCTATAGCACTTTTACTGCTACAGGGCGGAAGCTGTGGGCAGGATCACGTGTATATATACATGATTTTACATTTCTGCCTGCAGGGGGCGCATTAGTGCCGCCAGCAGGCTGCTTCTGCTGTGATAATTCACAGCAAAAGCTAATCTGCGGGTCCCTGGGACTCGCCAGCACCAGCGCAATCGTAGTAAAACACAGAGAGCTGAGATATGCCTATTTAAACAAGGCACATCTCAGCTGTGACAGTGGGGGAAGGGATTATCCTGTCTCTCTGCAAAGCAGAGACTAGAATTGATCTTTTCCCCTAGTAAAAGCAGCACATACAGTGCACACATAAACAATGGCTAGGCACAAAGTTAACCCTTTGATTGCCTTAGATGTAGATGTTTAACCTCTTCCCGACCAGTGTCGTTGGTACAGTGAAAGAGTATATTTTTAGCACTGATCGCTGTATTAGTGTCACTGGTTCCCGCAAAGTGTCCGAATGTCTGCGGAATATTGCATTCCCACCATAAGTCGCTAATTACCGCCATTATTTTTTTGCCAAAAACATGTAGCAGAATACATATTGTCCTAAACTTGAAGAAATGTGATTTAAAAAAAAAAAATATTGGATATGTTTTATAGCAGAAAGTAAAATATATTGTTTTTTTTAATTTTTTAAAAGTGTTGGTCTTTTTTTGTTTGTAGTGCAAAAAGAAAACGGTATATGTGGGAAAAAATACATACACTTTATTTTGGTACAGCATTGCATGACAGCGCAATTGTGAGTTAAAGGATTGCAAAAAATGGCCTGGTCATGAAGGGGGGTAACTCTCCCGGGGTTCATAGTTATATAGTTAGTAAGGTTGAATAAATACACCAGTTCAACCTGAGTGAGTGTGGGTGCATGTCTACAATTATCCCTATTTATTTAAGGTACCCATATAGCGCCGTCAATTTACACAGCACTCCACACTCACATCAGTCTCTACCCTCAAGGAGCCCACAATCCAAGGTCCCCAACTCACATTCATATACTAGGGCCAATTTTGAACAGAAGCCAGTTAACCTACCAGCATGTCTTTGTAGTGTGGGAGGACACCGGAGTACCCGGAGGAAACTCACGCAGGCACAGGGAGAACATGCAAACTCCAGGCAGGTAGTGTCGTGGGTGGGATTCGAACCAGCAACCCTTTTTACTGCTAGGTGGGAGTGCTACCCACTACACCACCTCATGTGGTTCATAGTTACATACCTATAAAACTGGCTAAAGAAAGGCTGCCCATGCAGACCATTCAGGATTCGTCTTTTATTCTTTGTGTAAATTAACCACTTGCCGACGACCTAACGCAGATATACTGCGGCAGAATGGCACGGGCAGGCAAAATCACGTACCTGGTACCCGGTGCCCAAGGTGGTCGGCATCGTTAGGGGAGCGATCCGTGCTGAGGGGGAGGCCACTCATTCGTGGCCACCCCCTCGCGATCGCTCCCAACGAATGACAATCTTCCTCTGCCTCTGTAATGTAAACAGCGGCAGAGGAGGTGATGTCATCTCTCCTTGTGTCGGTCTTTTTGTTCCGGCACCGAGGAGAGAAGACATCCAAGTAAGTGCACCAACACTACACTAACAGTAGAACACTCTAGGCACACATTTCACCCCCCAGTCACCCCCCGATCACCCCCCTGCACCCCCTGCCACAGTGACACCAATAGCAGTTTTTTTTTTTCTGATTATTGCATTGGTGTCATTTTGTGACAGTTAAAAGTGGTAGTGCAGTTAGTGTTAGGCCCCTTTAGGTCTAGTGTACCCCCCTAACCCCCCCTAATAAAGTTTTAACCCCTTGATCACCCCCCGTCGCCAGTGTCACTAAGCGGTCGTTTTTCTGATCGCTGTATTAGTGTCACAGGTGACGCTGGTTAGGGAGGTAAGTATTTAGGTTTGCCGTCAGCGTTTTATAGCGTCAGGGACCCCCATATACTACCTAGTAAAGGTTTTAACCCCCTGATTGCCCCCTAGTTAACCCTTTCACCAGTGATCACCGTATAACTGTTACGGGTGACGCTGGTTAGTTTGTTTTTTATAGTTTCTGGGCACCCGCCGTTTATTACCAAATAAGGGCTTAACCCCCTGATCGCCCGGCGGTGATTTAAGTTACGTTTTAGGGTCAGATAGGGTCTACGTCGCCCCAGGCAGCGTCAGGTTAGTGCCAGTACCGCTAACACCCACGCACGCAGCATACACCTCCCTTAGTGGTATAGTATCTGAACGGATCAATATCTGATCCGATCAGATCTATTCTAGCATCCCCAGCAGTTTAGGGTTCCCAAAAACGCAGCGGTATCAGCCCAGATACCTGCTAGCACCTGCGTTTAGCCCCTCCGCCCAGCCCAGCCAAGTGCAGTATCACTGTCACTTACAAAACACTAAACACATAACTGCAGCGTTCGCAGAGTCAGGCCTGATCCCTGCGATCGCTAACAGTTTTTTTGGTAGAGTTTTGATACAGTCGCTAACAGTCAGGAGCTTTTTTACCTGTAAGTCTCACTAGTGTACCACTAAATTTAGACCCCAAAATGGCAAATTGAAGGTACACTAGTGAAGAGGCCAACACGTTTCTGAGCATGACAGATAGTGAAGAGGAAGTCACTCATCTGTCAGATTCAGGCTCAGAATACGATCCTGTAGACGACAGCGGCTCCATGACAGATAGCTCTGACTAAGGAGTTGTGGTCCCTGCCAAGGTCAGGCGTACCAGACCCCAATCTTCTTCTTCTGTCGTTGATGTGCAGGAACCGCAGGTCCCTCGTATGGAGCAGAGCAGTACTAGCGCCGCTATTCCTTCTGGTGAACTGGCAAGCACCAGCGGCCTAGTACACCCTGGTCGTAGTCAATCCAGCACTGCAGTATCATGTAACGTGGCGAATCCCATAAGTGCAGTTCAAGCTGGTGGGGTGGCAAGCACAAGTAGTGTCCTGCTGCCACCAAGAAGATGAACACAGGCCCGTCGTGCCCATAGTGCCCTTCCTGCTGCATTCGCCAATCCGAATTGGGAAACCACCACTTCTGCAGCACCCATACTTCCCCCTGTTACTGGCCAACCCGGCATTCAGGTGGAAACAGTTGATTTTACGTCACTTGATTTTTATTCGCTGCTTTTCACCGAAGATCTCTATAGATCTATTGTGGACCAAAGCAATTTGTACGCTGGTCAACACATCGCCACTATTCCCCAGTTCTCCCTTGCCAGAGATTGGAGACCAATTATGGTCTCCAAATTTAAGATCTTTCTGGGCCTTTCCCTCAACATGGGCATAACTAAAAAGAGTGAGTTGCGGTCATATTGGTCCACTGACCCAATTCACCATATACCCTTGTTCTCTGCCTCCATGACCAGGGCACGATACGAGCAGATCTTGTGGTTCATGCACTTCAATGACAATGAACTCTGTCATCCTCGTGGAGACCCTGGATACGATCAGCTCTACAAAATTCTGACCCTCGTAAACCACTTCAACCAACGTTTTGCAGACTTGTTTACTCCCCATCAAGTTGTCTGCGTTGATGAGTCCCTGATTAAGTTTTCTGGCTGCTTGTCATTCAAATAGTACCTTCCCAGCAAGCGTGCCAGATATGGGGTCAAGATATATAAGCTCTGTGACAGGGCCAAGGGCTATACATGTAGTTTTATGGTTTACGAGGGAAAAGATAGCCACGTAGAGCCGACAAACTGCCCTGACTACATAGGAAGCGCTGGCAAGATTGTGTGGGACTTCGTGTCACCCTTATTCGGAAATAATTAGTCACTTGTTTGATCAGCAGATTGGAGCATGTGGCACCGTGCGACCTAATCGCCGGGGCTTTCCCCAGCGGCTTGTAGATGCCCGTCTTAGGCTGGGGGAGAGAGCCTGCTTCAAGTGTAATAACTTGCTCACTATGAAGTGGAGGGATAATAAGAATGTTTTCGTTCTTACCTCCCTTCATGCAGACACGACGGTCCAAATTACTACGATGACTGGTGTTGTGGAGAAACCCCTCTGTGTCCACGAATATAACCAAAATATGGGAGAGGTAGACCTCAACGACCAATTGTTGGCACCGTACCTAGTTGCCCGTAAGGCCAGGCGCTGGTATAAAAAAGTGTCTGTATACTTATTTCAATTGGCTTTGCTGAACGCTCACGTGCTATACAGAGCTTCAGGACGGACTGGATCCTTCCTTAAATTCCAGGAAGAGATCATCAGAGCCCTTCTGTTTCCAGACGGTGCTCCACCTCACCTTCCCCAACCAAATGCAGTAAGCCGGCTGCATGAGAGGCATTTTTTTTATGTCCTCCCGAGTACCCCTACCCAACGAGCCCCCCAAAAAAGATGTGTCTGCAGCAAGCGCAGATATAGGCGTGACACCCGCTATTATTGTCCCTCCTGTCCTGACAATCCTGGTCTTTGCATTGGTGAATGTTTTGAAAGCTACCATACACTAGTTGAGTATTAGCGTAGGGTACAGCACTGCACAGACTAGGCACACTTTCACAGGGTCTCCCAAGATGCCATTGCATTTTGAGAGACCCGAACCTGGAACCGGTTACAGTCACAAAAGTTACAGTTACAAAAAAAAGTGTGTAAAAAAAAAAAAAAAAGAAAAAAAAAATACACAAAAAAATATATAAAATAAAAAAAACAAAATTAGTCGTTTTATTGTTCTCTCTCTATTGTTCTGCTCTTTTTTACTGCATTCTATTCTGCAATGTTTTAATGTTATTATGTT
Source organism: Lithobates clamitans (assembly GCA_037952925.1). Lineage (NCBI taxonomy): Eukaryota > Metazoa > Chordata > Amphibia > Anura > Ranidae > Lithobates > Lithobates clamitans. Next base: position 2,540,175 of record JBBGZY010000906.1, read on the forward strand.
TTATCATGTTTGCTTTATAGGTATGCAATTTTTTTATACTTTACTGTTTACTGTGTTTTATTGTTAACCATTTTTTTTGTTTTCAGGTACGCCATTCAGCTGCAGAGCTGATTTATTTATCTTGACAGCAACAGCGTTTGCTCCCACGATACATAAAGCCGTGACTCCAGCACTGGCGGTGGTGATTTCACCATCACAGTTAAAAAAAAGAGCATATATGCCGAAGCATGGGGGCAGCAGGGGCGGAGGAGCGATTTGCTCCTACCATTTGCGGGTGGATGCCCCCATGCTTCGGCATATATATATTTTGGGCACAGGTTACGTTAAAAAATGTTTTATTTTTTACTATTTTTTTTGTATTTGCTTTGCAGGTATGGTAAGTATTACTGTTATACTGTAATGTTACTTTGTTTTATTGTTAACCATCATTTGCTTAGCAGGTACGCCATTCAGTTGCAGCGCGGATTTATTTCTATTGACAGCAACAGCGTTTGCTCCCACGGTACATAAAGCCATGACTCCAGCGCTGTAGGAGGTGATTTCACCACCACAGTTAAAAAAAGCGCATATATGCCGAAGCATGGGGGTAGCAGGGGCGGAGGAGCGGTTTGCTCCTACCTTTTGGGGCGGATGCTCCCATGCTTCAGCTTATATAAACGGTGCATGTATGCCCATCATTAGAAGTGGATGGATGAAGGGAGGTATTCTAATAGTGGGCATACCCACCGTTCAATCTCTTTTTTTCGTTCAGCCCACAAGCTGCATAAAAAAAAAGTTTACAATATATGCCCAACAAGGACCAGCAACGTACTGGTATGTTGCTGGATTTTGAGTGGTTATACCAGAATGATGCCTACAGATTTAGGTATCATCTTGGTATCATTCTTTTCAGCCAGCAGTCGGCTTTCATGTAAAAGTAATCCTAGCGGCTAATTAGCCTCTAGACTGCTTTTACAAGCAGTGGGGGGGGGGGGGGGGGTGCCCCCCACTGTCTTCCATGTTTTTCTCTGGTTCTCCTTTCCCAACAGGGAGCCTGAGAATGCAGCCGGTGATTCGGCTAGCTGACAAAAGAGCTGATCAGAGACCAGAATGGCTCCAAACATCTCTATGGCCTAAGAAACCTGAAGCTACGAGCATTTTATGACTTAGATTTCGTCGGATGTAAACAGCACCATTGGGAGATTGGGAAAGCATTTTATCACACCGATCTTGGTGTGGTCAGATGCTTTGAGGGGCAGGGAAGAGATCTAGGGTCTAATAGACCCCAATTTTTTTTAAAAGAATACCTGTCACTACCTATTGCTATCATAGGGGATATTTACATTCCCTGAGATAACAATAAAAATGATTTAAAAAAATGAAAGGAACAGTTTAAAAATAAGATAAAAAAGAAACAAAAAAAAAAAAAAAAAGCACCCCTGTTACCCCCTGCTCTCACGCAATGTCAAACGCAAGCGTCCGTCTGGCGTCAAATGTAAACAGCAATTGCACCACGCATGTGAGGTATCACCGCTAAGGTCAGATCGAGGGCAGTAATTTTAGCAGTAGACCTCCTCTGTAAATCTAAAGTGGTAACCTGTAAAGGCTTTTAAAGGCTTTTAAAAATGTATTTAGTTTGTCGCCACTGCACGTTTGTGGGCAATTTTAAAGCATGTCGTGTTTGGTATCCATGTACTGAGCCTAAGATCATGTTTTTTATTTCATTAAACATTTAGGCAATATAGTGTGTTTTAGTGCATTAAAATTTTAAAAACTGTGTGTTTTTCCCCAAAAAATGCATTTGAAAAATCGCTGCGCAAATACTGTGTCTAAAAAAATATGAAACTCCCACCATTTTAATCTGTAGGGCATTTGCTTTAAAAATATATATAATGTGTGGGGGTTCAAAGTAATTTTCTTGCAAAAAAAAATAAAAATTTTCATGTAAACAAAAAGTGTCAGAAAGGGCATTGTCTTCAAGTGATTAGAAGAGTGGGTGATGTGTGACATAGGCTTCTAAATGTTGTGTATAAAATGCCAGGACAGTTCAAAACCCCCCCAAATGACCCCATTTTGGAAAGTAAAACAAAGAGAAGAACCCCCTATTGGTGGACTTTTAAGGCACATAAAAGAAGTTTAAAAATATAGTAATACAAATATAATTTATTCAATTCCAACATTAAAAACACGAAAATAATGTAACAGGTTACATGGAGTGCATGGCAAACATTTTATAAACAATTGAGGAATACTCTTGCACCCGACGCGTTTCGGAGTATACCTCCTTCCTCGGGGGGGGGGGTGTGAGCAAAAAGCATTTATATTCTAAAAAGGTATATGGAAAAAAGCATACAAGAATAAGTATCACTATTCAAGCATAAATATAAGTGTAGCGATTCTAATTTAGTCTCCATATTGCTTACACTTACATTATCATAGTGTATTATTGACTTGGCATTCCATGTGATTCTAATTAAAAACAACAACAGAGACACGGTCTGTCTACCATAAAAATTCTTGGTTCCAAAAGAAAGTACTGGTTTTCAATTTGAGTATTATTGAAGAGGTATTTTATCATACTCAGATGGAAGATGAAATGTAGAATTTGTTCAAACAATAGTGGGGGAGGGGGGTTAGATCCTCCCTTGGCCTTCCAAAAAGGAAAAAAGAAAAAAGGCCAGTAGGGGGTGTAATAATAAGTGTTTCTCAGGATACACTGAGGCCGAGAGGCAAGTCCTGCAACAAACATAATAGAAAAAAACTGTATCATGTTTGCTTGAAAATTAAGAGCATTGCTTTCAGTTTTTATAACAAAGAAAGTTATGTGTGCAAGCTATAAATCGTACCTGAGAATTGTTTATCGCTCCAGCAATTAGTGTTGTTAATATATAGGTGGTAGCTGTAATAGTGACAGATAGATAAATCACTTATTAAATTAATTGATAATTTTTAGTGTAGACATCTCAAGTTCATTAACGTATTTACTATATTCCTATGAGCTTTTAAATAAGCTGAATTTGTATATTGAATTTTATTTATTAAGTATTTGGAAAATAGTAAAACGCTGAACCATAGTGGAGGGTTTTTAATGGTATTGTCAATTAATTCAAATTGCCTAGGATGGAGTGGCGATTCTCCTTGGGTTGAAACAGTATTTAATATTAGCATTAGGGTTATACATAGCCACCAGGGCTTTTTTCAGGGGGAACTTGGTGGAACTCAGTTCCACCACCTCTGGCTCAGACCCTTTGGTGCCTGCTCACCACAATCACTTGTAAACACAGAAGTCTGGTTTCTGTGTTTACAAGTGACAGCTCTGCACTCTGTGTGTAACCCCCATGAACTCTGCACTCTGTATGTAATGCAATCCTGATATTTAATGGCCCTTTAAGACCCTTCTACTGTTTGTGAAATATGACCACACCCACTTTTTGATGTGATTTGGAGGGTGTGTGTGGGGGAAGAAGTTTGGGGGAGTCGCGGTTGAGTTCCAGCACCTATTGTTTGAGAAAAAAAGCCCTGCATAGCACACAACTAAAATACTGGTGGTCAAAGCAAAGAGAAGTTTCTTACCTGTATATTTCAGGAGTGAATAGATGTCTGGCAGCACAGACCGGTGTCATACAACAAAGTGTGGTAGACATCCGGCGTGCTGACACAGTGCCAGTATAAGAACCCCTCCCCACCAATTAGCTGTCGCTGCTGATTGCAACAGCTGTTGGTGTGGGAGGGAGAGGAAGCAGGGATTCGCCAAATGTAGCCCCCCGGGTTGAGTGCATCGTACGTCAGAGCGGGGCCATGCCTACTCCACCCACCGACACAGCGGGCTTCCCCAGCGGACTGCGCATGTCTGCTGGGGTCGCACAATGGAGAACAAGCGAAGCTGGAAAAGACTATGTCCTCACAAGAAGCCGCCACAGGTTACATAACCCGGACGGCTTTGTGTGCCGGGCGAAGCTCAGATTAATTGTAGGAATTTTGGTAGTATTTCTTAAATGAAATATAAAAAATTTACGCCCTTAGAAATCCTGAAGGCAGTGATTGGATTTTGGGGCCCTGTATGCAGCTAGGCTCCCAAAAAGTCCCACACATGTGGTTTCCCCGTACTCAGGAGAAGCAGCAGAATGTATTTTGGGGTGTAATTCCACATATGCCCATGGCATGTTTGAGCAATATATCATTTAGTGACAACTTTGTGCAAAAAAAAAAACAGTTTGTCACTTTCCCGCAACTTGTGGAAAAATATAAAATATTCCATGGACTCAACATGCCTCTCAGCAAATAGCTTGGGGTGTCTACTTTCCAAAATGGGGTCATTTGGTGGGGGTTTGTGCCATCTGGGCATTTTATGGCCTTCAAAACTGTGATAGGTAGTGAGGAGTGAAATCAAAAATTTACGCCCTTAGAAATCCTGAAGGCGGTGCTTGGTTTTCGGGGCCCCGTATGCGGCTAGGCTCCCAAAAAGTCCCACACATGTGGTATCTCTGTACTCAGGAGGATCAGCAGAATGTATTTTGGGGTGCAATTCCACATATGCGCATGGCCTGTGTGAGCAATATATCATTTAGTGACAACTTTTTGTAAAAAATTTTTTTTTTATCATTATTCAATCACTTGGGACAAAAAAAATTTATATTTAATGGGCTCAACATGCCTCTCAGCAATTTCCTTGGGGTGTCTACTTTTCAAAATGGGGTCAGTTGGGGGGGTTTTGTACTGCCCTGCCATTTTAGCACCTCAAGAAATGACATAGGCAGTCATTAACTAAAAGCTGTGTAAATTCCAGAAAATGTACCCTGGTTTGTAGACGCTATAACTTTTGCGCAAACCAATAAATATACGCTTATTGACATTTTTTTTACCAAAGACATGTGGCCGAATGCATTTTGTCCTAAATGTATGACTAAAATTGAGTTCATTGGATTTCTTTTATAACAAAAAGTAGAAAATATCATTTTTTTTTCAAAATTTTCAGTCTTTTTCCATTTATAACGCAAAAAATAAAAACCGCAGAGGTGATCAAATACCATCAAAAGAAAGCTCTATTTGTGGGAAAAAAAGGACGCAAATTTCGTTTGGGTACAGCATTGCATGACCGCGCAATTAGCAGTTAAAATGATGCAGTGCCAAATTGTAAAAAGTGCTCTGGTCAGGAAGGGGGTAAATCCTTTTGGGGCTGAAGTGGTTAAAGTGGTTTTAAAGGCAGAATTTATCTTATCTGCATTAGGATAAAAAAAACGACTGTGTCCAGCAGCCCCCCTCAGTCCCCCTCATACTTACCTGAGCCCCATCTCGATCCAGCAATGTTGCACAAGAGACTTGGTTGTCCTGACTCTCCCTCCTCATTGGCTGAGACAGCAGCAAAGCTTCATTTTCTCCTGATGCTGTCAATCAAAGTCAGTGAGCCAATATGGATAGAGAGGGGGCTGGACTGAGCAGCGGCTTAGTGTCTGAATGGACACATGGAGCTACGGCTCAGCTCAGGTGCCCCCAGAGCAAGCTGCATGATGTGGGGGCAGTCAGCAGGAGGAAAGGGCCAGGAGTGCCAAAGAGGGACCCGAGAAGAGGAGGATCTGGGCTGCTCTGTGCAAATCCATTGTACTGTGCGGGTAAGTATAACATGTTTGTTATTTTTAAGGAGAAAAAAACAAGACTTTAGTATCACTTTAAGCAAAAGGTCTGATTAGTCACTATGGGTAAATTATCCATTTAGATAGAGTTCATAATAGATTTCCTGATAAACTTACCTGTGTCACTTCCTGTTCCTTTAACCCTTTTTGATCAGTGATTTCTGAAGCTTAGATGCCCAAATCAAGTTTAGCGGCATCACTATTTGTCAGTAAACTTGACAATAACTCTATGAAAAATGTTTCTGTTTGACATTGGGCCTTAGAACTAGGAACACGCATATCATAGTTCTGCATTCCTAGTTCTCTGCTGCAAGGATAATTTACATTCTTATGGTCAGGGTTGCCGACCGCCAATAAATTTACGGACAGTTTGTAAAAATCAGTGACTATTGTTTGAATATTGATTGTCTTAGTATTTTATAGGAGTTCTATCCATTTTTAGGTTGTCAGTAAAAATGTGCTCCATCAGTACATTTTCCATGTTTATCAGTAAAAATGCTGCGGGAGGTCGGCAACATTGCTCATGGTAAAGGGCATTTTTCATGTGGACTTAAAAAAATTATTGTTGGCACGATGCGATTAATAAAAATATTCAAAAGAAACAAAACAGAGTTTTCGATGATGACTTAAAATAGTAACTTTGGTGTTTTTTTTATCAGAACTGTATGTTTCCTGGCTTCAGTAGTGCAGACTTGCCTGGACATCTGGAGGCCACCCAGATCTTGCAGTGTATTACTAAAACCAAGCAATATCAAGTATGTATTTTTTGGCATTTAATTGTACTAACCCCATTATTTCTTATGCTTCACGACATCTTGTTTTACAAGTGTGACTGCTACTAGCTCAGATAATTTTTCTGATGGAGGTTGCAGCATAGTTTATTTGGATGTATTATTAGATTGTGGAATATATTCATCTAAGCATAGGGGTTGATTTACTAAAACTGGAGAGTGGAAAATCTGGTGCAGCTGTGCATAGAAACTAAAGAGGTTCCAGGGTTTTTTTGTCAAAGCCTAAGGTCCCTTTCAGACTGGGGTGGTAAAACGTCGCTATTTTTAGCGCCGCTTTACCGTCGTTTTAGCGGCGCTATTCGGCCGCTAGAGAGGCAGTTTTAACCCCCGCTAGTGGCCGAACAAGGGTTAAAACGCTTTGCCGGCGGTATAGCCGCGCTGCCCCATAGATTTCAATGGGCAGGAGCAGTGAAGGAGCGGTATATAGCAGGATCTTTTTTACCGTCCTGCCGTCTGGCTTTTTCACACTGGAGTGTGAGGAGCGGCTGTTTCAGGGCACTTTGCAGGCGCTATTTTTAGCACTGTAGCGCCTGCAAAGCGCCCCAGTGTGAAAGGGGTCTAATTAAATAAGCTGAAGTTAGAAGCTGATTGGCTACCATGCACAGTTGCACCAGATCTCTAGTTTTAGTAAATCAATTCTAGCCGGGTAAAGAACTAGCACTAAGGACTGATCACCTGGATGGCTGCTTTACAAGAACTGTGTCCATTGTCCATAGTAAGAGGTACCTCTTTAAGCCTGGTACACACTAATAGTTTTTTTTCATTCAACCCAGTGGGTTGAACAAAAAAAAACTGACAGCTCCGGTCGGAGCCGCTGTACTAAAGATCCAATGCTGAGCTGTTGAGTTCATACAGGGGGAGGCCCCCCCCCCCACCAAAACACTCCGGTTAGCGCTGAGTGCTGATTGTGAGCCAGTAGGCTACTGGTTTTCCAGCATGCTTGTCTGACATAAGCTTCTGTCAGACCGGCTGCCATACAGAAGGGCCGAATGTCGGATGTCTCCTGACATTCGGCCCATGTGTACTAGCCATTAAGGGAGCCTTATATTTTATTGTAGCCATTCATACAGAGTGCACTATAAAGTGGTTATAGCCTGCTGGTTACGGAAAAGTTACATAGTAGTTATAGTAGTATTGATCACTATTGTTGTTACTATTTACTGATTTATTGATGCTACTGCTTATTGCTAATTTGATGGGGGGTTACTAGTAGAGATGGGTCGAACACGCCCCTGTTCGATTCGCAGCAGAACTCCTGAACAGGGGAAAAGTTCTAACCCAAGCGACAAACTCTATTGAAGTCTATGGGAGCCGAACAGGAAAAATCAAATGCCCATTTTGAAGGCTTATATGCAAGTAATTGGCCATAAAAGGGGTATGGGGATGCGGGCACTGCCCTGGGGGACGTGCATCAATGCAATTTTATTTTTTTAAATAATAATTTTTTCAGGAGCAGTGATTTTAATAATGTTTAAAGTGGTGTTCCAGCCTGGGGAAAAAAATTCAAGGTCAGAAGCCGCAGCACCACCTCCCAGAAGTGGGGAAGGGTACCTGTCAAATGTTGCACAAAGGGGGGACGGAAGCAGATCAGCAGAAGTTCCACTTTTGGGTGGTGCAGCAATAAAAATGAAATATTGCTTTAACCACTTGACGAGCAGGCGCCGCAGTTATACTGCGGCAGGGCGGCTCTATTGTGTGATTCGCCGTACTGGTACGGTGCTCCATACAATAGATACAGTGGGCACGCACACTGCGCTGGAGCCGATGCGTGTGGCCAGCCGCCGCGATGTCCACCGGCCACCCGAGATCGCTCCACAGAGAGGCAGAGAGGGGATCTGCCAGTGTAAACAAAGCAGATCCCCGTTCTGTCAGGGAAGTAGAGAGATATCTGCTATTCCCAGTGATTAGGAACAGCAATCTCTCTGTACTCCCAGCCAGTTCACTCCCCCCACAGTTAGAAACACCTCCCTAGGGAACACAGTTAACCCCTTGATTGCCCCCTAGTGTTAACCCCTTCCCCGCCAGTGTCATTTATACAGTAATTAGTGGATTTTTATAGCACTGATCGCTGTATAACTGTCACTAGTCCCAAAAAAGTGTCCAATCTGTCCGCCGCAATGTTGCAGTCCCGCTATTTAAATTGACTCGTGTTTGCAATTGCTGACACCCGGCTAAAATAAAAATTAAAAATGGGGAGTCCATACCAGACCCTTCAGGCTTGCAGCCTGGCAGGCCAGGAAAGGGGGGTTCTCTCCTGAACCATACCAGGCCACATCATGCCCTCAACATGGAGGGGGTGGTGCTTTGGGACAGGGGTGGTCTGCCCATCCCACCACAAAGCACCTTGTCCCCATGTTGATGGGGGCTAGGGTCTCTTTCCCACAACCCTGGGTTGTGGCTGTGGGAGTCTGTGGGTGGGGGGGCTTATCGAAATCTAAAAGCCCTCTTTAACAACAGCCCCCTTGTAATGTCACCGACCCAGCATGCATCTGTCTGTGACGTCACAAGGGGGCAGTGCCACCAGGTGACATCACTAGGTGGCCCCACACCCAGATCCGCCCCCCCATGTGAATGAGTATGGGGTACTAAGTACCCCTACCCATTCACCAAAAAGTAAAAAAAAACACAGAGACAGTTTTTGACAATTCCTTTATTAAAAAATAAAAAAACAGTGTACCATTCTAAATCCATCGTCAATACTACTGCCCGCGGCACCTGAAAAAGAACAAAAAAAAAAAACACCTTCATTGACAGCCGACCGCCAAATCCCAGATAGCAAGGATAACTTGCTACAAATGTGGCAGTGTTGAATTGTAAGTCTTGTTAACTTGCTGCACATTTTCACTGGCAAGTTGTACACTTGCAGAGCTCTTGAAGCACAAGTTCTAGTTGACACTTGACATGTGTCACTTGAATGACACACTCCATTTTGTAGAAAATTTGCATGTCAAGTCTCTATCAAGAGCAAAGTTGCATTGGTGGGTCTACAGCAAGAGCTCTGCAAGTCACAGTGATCCCTGTGGTGAGATGACTATTGCACAACATACCTGAAAGAGAACTTGCAGCAGACTTGCAGAATGTTTGCAAAAAAAGTTGTTCTGGAGTCATGCAATGTGGACTTGCTGCAATTGTGCAACAAACTTGTGAAGCCTGGCAAGTCTAGCAATATCTTAACAAGTCATTTTCAAACTTACAGCTCAATTGCTTGCTATCTGGGATGCCTCCTCTGCAGTTTGACAGTTTTTATATAGGTAAGGGCGGGGCCACCTGGTGATGTCACCTAGCTCATCATTTGTTAAGAACGCCACAGCTGGCTTCCTGGGCTCGCTGCTTAACAACCAGCTTTTACTGCATCCTGATGGGGCAAAGCTTTGCCCAATCAAGGCACAGAATGTGCTGTGCAGTGCGCAGTGCATTGCAGGGCGTTTGGTGGGGCGAACACCCGCCAAACACCCTGCAAATCTGACCCCTTTGCCCAACACTAGTTACTAGGTTTACTTTAATCTAGTGGTACAGCGCTCTACCCTAACATAGTAATTACATTGGCTAATAAACTGTGATTGAACTAATTACCTAATTTGATCATTTGTGCATATACTGCCATTTACTTTAACCCCTGGTAATATATTGAGTTTCTTTACCACTAACTGGTCTAAAGTTTGCTTTCTGATACTGAAACATATTTATGTGCAGGATGTTTATATTTGTGCTCACAATAGTATTACAGTATCCATTTGATTAACCTGATGTGTCAGAGTCGAGGCAAAAGAAAAAAGAACCCCAATCTATCAGGCAGCTCCTGTGAGGGTAGAGCTACAAAAGTGTTTTTTTTAATACCAAAAGAGACTACATTGTAGTCCTTTTACTCCAGGCTAAAGCTTAGATACATTACGATTATACCTACCTTTATTTGCATGCAGTAGCTTTTTTCATTTTGTGTGTGGTGCATGGGAATGTGTGTGCCTGTGTTTGTCTACTGTATATGTATATTTGTAAAATACATGCATTTTAATTACTTTACTGCTTTGGATACATGTTCTCTGCTTTTCCCCATTGCAAAATCCCAGCACTATTAGGATCAGCATTTGAGGTTCCAGATCTCACATGCTAAGGAAATATGGTGATGCAGGTCAGGCTCTCAGATTTGATGATATTCAATGAGTGTATTATGACAGAGATGGACATTAGTATGCCAAGTACATGTATCCAGCAGTGGAGCACATATTGATTTTTGATGGGGTGGGGGAAAAAATAAAATAAAATTTAAACTAAACATCATCAGGGACAATGTCAAGCTAGTAATGCAAATAATAATAAAAACATTTGTAATGGAATTCAGTAATGTATACTGTATTGTTATATACTGTACAATTCATGTGCAATGAATGTTTTGTAATTAAAATTGTTTGAAAATCCTAGGATCTGCATGGAAAAATGTTGTCAAAGTTTCTTTTGTCAGAAGATTCTGTAGTCATGCTTAAAGATTGTTTCTGGTGGTTTTTTCTTCATAGATTCAAGGTAATCTATTCAATTTGTTAGATAATGAGTTTGATTAAAAAAAGCATTGAACTGGTTGAAACAGAATGCACAGCAGATGTTATAAGAAGCATTGCCAAAAGTCAATGTTGAGACTGCAATTTTATGAGACTATTGCAGCTACTCTGTCAAAGTTTTTTAAAAAATGGCTGTTTTAGTTTATCAATCACCACATTTCTCAAAAATGTGTCTGGTCTATTCCTAGTGATAGAAAACATTATCAACTGACCTTACAACATATTCTATAAATTGAATAGTCTTTACACTGTAGACAGGGATAAACAGGCTATGCAACTGAAATTCATACATAAATAAATATTGCCATTTTAGATTTTGCACTTCTATCAAAATAACATTTCTTGTGGTTAAAAAAGTAATCAAAGATTCTTTGTAATTGAAAGCCCTGGTGCCCAACCTGCCATTGAAGTCAGTCGTCTAGTTTGGTGCTTACTCAAGCCACTGAAGGAAATAAGTTCCTTAGCCTGACTTCCTCTAGTTAAATGGTTTTCATGTTTTCCTGGATGCAGGCTCCCCATAATGCATTTGACCAAGTTATTAATTAATTGTGATATATGTAAAGATATACTGTATACATGCATTATTGAAGTCATGCAATCCAATGTCTTTCTTCAGCCTCAACAATTAGCACAAGATCACCTCTTTGACAGACTATCAGACACCTTTGTTGCTCTTTTCTGTCGTGTACCTACTGATGTCAAGGATTTCTTCTTCAAGGTAATTTTAAACTAATATTTTAGTTTAAAAAACAGAACATGGTTCTTTCATCATAAGGGCCGCTTTAAAAGCACTGCATGGTTATCTGACATGTAACTATTGTTATGTCCATCAAAAATTTAATGGAACCTATCCATGTTCTTCCTTTATGTGTTTAAATTGGACAGTACTCAATTTTCTCTGTCACAATTGCACTAATACGGCTACAATCAAATCAAGTTTAAATTGAGCTAAAGTGTATCTAAACCTAAGAACAGACATTTAATATATATAGCTTATCATTTCTTAGTTATAGTGGCTGTTATTTTCATTCATGTCCTAGGATGACAATACTCACTCGCTGTGCTATATCTATGGAAAAGCAGTGTTGTGACCCTAGAAGAGAAAGTGTATTAGAGCCACAGGGCTACTCATCTCCATAATGTGGATGGGGAGTTGTTCTGTAGTTCAATGAGGTGAACTGGGCAGGACTAATAACACGTTTTGCCATTTTAGTGCAGAAGAGGCACAGGAAGTAAAAAACTTACTGGATTTCTTGCAGGATCAATTGGGCTTTTATAACAAAACCCTTTCAATGGTATTGTATATTTACCAAAAACAAAAAGTGACAAATGCTTGGCATTGTGACATGGTATTTTAATGTCAAATGCCCCTTGAGATCAAAAAGACAAAACAAACAAAAACAGAGATTCAAGAGGCAGTAGGGTTGCATCCTAAAAACTGCCCCTCATCAACCCCTGAACACCCTGAGCCTCTCTGCCCCCAAGTGACTTATCACAGCAGGTACACCTCCTTCACACACATAGTGGATCATAGGTGCAAGGGCTGTGTCTTTAGAGCACTGCTAGCTTTCTTCTAGATAACAATTCAAAGAGGGTTTTCAGTCCATACCTTAGGCCTCATTCTCAAATGTTATTCATCTCTAAGGCCCCCTCTGTCCCGTTAGGACCCCCTCCTCCTAATATTTGTGAAGACAAGAATTTGCCAATACTATGTCTGAATTTATGGGGAAAATGTTTTCTCTTTTAGAGGCCTCAGATCCTCAGGGCTACAAGCAAGCCCTCATCCTCGGTCCTGAACAATGATGAGGCTGCACTAATGTGCACTGATGGAGAATGATGAGGATGCACTGATGTGCACTGGTGAGGCTGCACCGATGGGCACTGATGAGGCTGCACTGATGAGGCACTGATGGGAAAGCACTCACAAGGCTGCACTGATAGGCGGCACTGATGGGCACTGATAAGTGGCACTGATGGGCACTAATGGGGCTGCACTGATAATCAGGCTCTCCTTTCCTCTGGTAAAGTTGGTTTACATTGTAACAACTGTAATTGGACACAGGTCATCACATAGTAAAGGGCTGCTGTGATTGGCCCTTTACCCCAATATGTGATCCACTATGTCCAAGGCACACAGCAGTCACAGAACACTCGCAATGCGTGCCCCAGTTGCCGCGGGGAGGTGCACATGTGGCAACAGGAGAGCCATGCTGTAGATGTTTATCGGCTATAGCATGGGTGCGAGCTGGTTGAAACCTTGTTGGTACCTGTTGAGGATGGCCCTGTGTTCAAAGACTACAAAGACAAGATCTTGGAAGCCCTCCTCAAGGCCTTTTTTTACCCCAGTGGGCCCTGCTTTTCAACCCGCTGTTGCCACTATGGCTGTCTGCCAGACTTTGGCCGCCTGGTCAAAATCTATGGATAAAGAACCTGGATGCAGTATAACAAATCCTTCTGCACTCCAGCAGTTAGATCTCTTTCTTCATCAGGTCTTCTTTTAGTCCATATGTTGCGTGAACAGGCGTGAAACCTGTTTGGCCTGCGTGAATTTTATATTCCTGCCCCATCCTCCTTGCACATCCTCAGCATGGACTTCCCCAGAAAATTTTTCTTTAATCCAGGAATGTTTCAAGCTCTCTGTCACACGTGGGGAGATTCTAGACATAGATCTCCTGGCTTCCAGGTTGAAAAACAAACTGGACGTATTTGTGGCCAAGATCTGGAATCCTTGAGCCTTTGCTGTGGATGCTCATAAGAATCTGTGAGATCAGTACAACCTGATCTGTGCCTTTCTTCTTTTGAAGCTCCATCCTCATCTCCTCTGTAAAATAGAGATAAGGACCATTCTGGTTATCCTCATTGCACCATACTGGCCCAGGCTGGCGTGGTTATCAATTATTGCCAGCCTCCTGTCGAAAATCCTATTTTGATGATTATTTAATGAATACATTACTGCATAAAATGATATATTTATGTCTGTCTGAATTTCAGCTTAAAGGCTAAGTTCACCTTTTTTTTTTTTCAAAATTCCAGCTCCCCTATGCACCAATGTAGCATTCATGTACTTTTTTCCAAAAATATCAAAGCTTTCCATAAAATCTACAGATACCTACCTTTACTGTACTCCATCCATGATTCCAAACGTATCTTTTGCTTTTCTCTTACATCCTTACAGACTGTAGGTCATGACACAGGAAGGAGTTGACCAGCTCTGCACCAACGGAGGGGAATTCATCCTAATACCTTATCTTGACCTGACTGAGACCCCTCTACTCTTCCTCGCAGGCTCGTGTAGATGGTCCAGACTCGGAAGAGCAAAGGGGGCACTCGTAATTCGCAACGCGGGGGACCCCTGGCCCGATCCTCCAGAGTGGCCGCACACGTGGAGACGACTTCCAGAACGGTGACACAGACCTCTGAGGCTGACCCAGCCCTCACCGAAAACGCCAATTTCTTGGCACTTATGCAGGCTATCAACTGGTGTCAGGCAGCACTCACCACTAAGATTGATTCCCTGCAGATAGAGATGGGACTTATGAGAAAGGACTATAAAAAGATCCGCCGGCGGATGGATGAGGTCGAGAGCTACGTGGGGGACACGGAGGATACTGTGAGAGATCACACTGCCACCCTTCGCACGGTCCAAGTTCGCCTGAAACACCTTGAGGCAAAATCTGAAGATCGCGAGAACCGTAATCGGCGCAATAACCTGCAGAACATTGGCCTCCCTGAAGGGACTGAGGGCCCCGACATCCCGCCATTCACAGAGCACCTCCTCTGCTCTTCCCTCAGGTGCCATTCTCCTCACACTTTGTTATGGAGAGGGCCCATAGGATGCCTCCTACCCGCGGACCTCCAGGAGCACCACCGCGCACGTTTATCTTCAAACTGATGAACTTCAGTGACCGAGATCTCATACTCCGAGAGGCCCGGAAGCTGGATAACATCCACTATGAAGCTGCCCGCCTCATGTTTTTCCCGGACTTCTCGTGGACACTCAAAAACAGCAGAAATCGTTCGTCGCGGTCAAGCAATCCCTCAGATCCTGCAACATTAAATACAGTATGATGTTCCTGGCACGTTTGCGGGTGGTGGATGGTGAAGTGGTCCAGTCTTTCACTGCACCAGAAGAAGCGGCACAGTAGGTGAACACCCTCCCGCGTGTGTGATCCGGAGATCTCGCCACCATGGATCCGGTTTGGGCTGCGTGAGTTAATACCTGCTATGTTGTATGTTTTTCCCTACACATGGAGGATGGATGACTCTCCACTGAGCAACATATCTTGCCTTTCTACTTTTCGCTTGCCACTCTAAACGATAATGGTGATGCCGGGTTGGCAGCTAATTTTATTCATACTTCCAGTGCCTTTTGAACTTGCTCGGGGAAAGGATGGATTACTGAACACAGGTAACTAATACCCTTGCACCTTGAACTAATAGACGCTGGGCTGACACTCCTCCCTGTGGCAGTATGGTGACTTTTCTTTTTCCGATCTGCACCCATTTCTGCACCCATGGCCTGGGCATCTGGAAGCTTGCCAGCCCTGCCAGTACACCCAGCTCAGTGGACACACAGCCAGACCGTGTGGTCAACCCAAGGGAATTTATGTGCTAATTGCCAGCCCTATGTTTCGTTGTCTGCGTGAACTGGCTATTTACACAAACTGCTCAAGTTTGTACCCCTGGCTCAGCCAGGAGACTCCTGAAGTTTATATCCTGCTCTGTTGGCGGCATCTCTGCTACACCCCTATGCACTTCGTGCCCGGGTGTTCATCGCCTACTTGTTCTTTGTTCATGACCCCATGTGGTTGTTAACCACGCAGGTGCACTCAAGTTGGTATGGATGCACAGGGTGGGGGGGAGTTGGGGTATATGTTTTGTATTTTTCTGTTCTTTTTGTTTTCAGTTTTTTAAGTTATATACTAGCTAATGAAGGAATGTTGTTTCTGTATGTAACGCGGTTGCTGCAGGCATATCTGCAGCTACCAGAAGGTTGTCAGTGGTGGAGATCCCCCTCGGGGGCTGTCTTTGGTGATCCAGACACGGGGCTGAGGACCTCTGATATATACTCACACCCTCCCCTATGGCCCCCTTGACAGTGATCTCATGGAACGTCCGGGGGTTGAACTCCACGATTAAACGTACCCTGGTTTTTAAATTCCTTAAACAATATTCCCCTGATATCTGCAGGAAACACACCTGGTGGGGGACAGGGTGCTTAGCCTTAGGAAACCCTGGGTTGGCCATTACTACCATGCCACCCACTCCATCCATGCTAGAGGGGTTAGTATTTTAATCCGTAAATTTCTCCCGTTCACACTCCTGGATCTGCATCTGGATCCCGAAGGTAAATACGTGGTTCTTCGCGTGAGTGTTGATGGTATGCCTTTAATCCTGGTGGGACTGTATAACCCTCCCCCAGCCTCCTTTGGACTCCTCACTAAGATAACACAGATACTAGCGTCCCATTCGGTCCCCGCGGTAATCTTAGCTAGGGACTTCATTATGGTACCATGCCCAAATATGGACAAGTTGTCTCCTGACCCAGCTACAGATTCTCCACTCTCCCGTTGTGCAACAACGCTAGGCCTCACGGATGTTTGGAGATGGAATTATCCCAGGACCAGGGGCTACACATGTAGCTCTGCTATATACATGGCTATGTCACGTATCGACCTCATATATCTCAGCAGCCCTGTCTTATCTAGGGTGCAGGAGATATCCGCTCTTCCTAGAGGGATTTCAAACCATACGCCCATCCTCCTCAAGCTACACACCAGAGTGACTCCGGGTGACTGCTTATGGCGACTGTCGAGGTACTGGGTTTCGGATGAGCGTGTTGAGCCTGTGGTGGAATCGGCCATTACGGCATATTGGGCTACTGATTCCATTGGGACAGAGACACCTGCCAGATTGGAAGATTTCAAACTCTACATTAAGCAGCAATATAGATCGGCTGTGGGATCAGCACGCTCGTCTTCCCAGGCTTCGCTTGCCCAGGCTGAGGCTACTGCCCAGAGGCTGGAGACCGAGTATGTTGGGGGTAGGGGGAGAACCGGAGAAGAGACTTGCTTGTGGCCCTGAGGGAGGTTCAGCTTCTCAGTATCTCAGCAGCAAAGAAACAACTACTCTATCAATCACAAAGAGTATTTGAGCAGGGTGAGAGATCGGGTCGTATGCTTGCCTGGCTCTCTAAAGAGCCCATGGACACCACCCATATTGCTAACGTTAGGGACGGGTCGGGGAGGTTGCTGTCAGACACGAGTGAGATAAACACATGCTTTGCTGCATATTATAGAGTACTGTATTCCTCTAGAACTGAGTACATCCCTGTAGAACTCCACTCCCTCCTTGACAGCTTTCAATTCCCCACTCTATCAGAAGAAGCGCGTCTGCAATTGGAAGCACCTATCACTCTGAAAGAGGTTCAGACGGCAATTTCCTCTATGCAGGCCGGCAAGACCCCGGGGGAGGATGGCCTCCCAGCCAAGTTCTTTAAGACACACTGTGCCTCGCTGGCTGCTAGACTTAGAGGGGCCCTCTTAACTTCCCTTAAAGAAAACACTCTGCCGCCTTCTATGATGAGAGCCGTGATTGTGATCATTCCCAAGCCTGGAAAGGATCCCGAGCTTTGCTCATCATACAGGCCAATTTCACTATTAAATATGGATGCAAAAATTTTAACTAAAGTGCTCGCTAATCGTCTCAATGCAGTGATACTTTCCTTGATACACTTATCAAATGACAAGGTGTACGCAGGATTAACTTCAGATATCATTCTATCCTCAAGCCCTTCTGGGCTGTAGCCTTGAAGTAACGTGCCTATTGGATGCATTTCTATTCTTCTTTTACTTGTTCTGTTTCTTTGGCTCTGCCACGTGACCCTTCTGCGATGTTGTGTTGTTTTTATTGCTGTAATACCTGCAGTGCTTAACATGTAACTGATTTGAATATTTCAATAAACATTCCCTCTGTTAAAAAAAAAAATACACAATCAGATTGCACAGCATATGGCCATCTTTATACAAGTACATCGAAGGAAGTGGACAGAAACACTCAGCTGCCAAGCCCCATTCACATATCTGCATAGCGGGAATTCGCATTCCCACAAGCATTTTTTTTTTTTAAGCGAGGTGGGGAGGTGTTTTGGAGTATTTTCACTCATCACACATAGGGCAGCCCATCCACCTGAATGGGCTGCCCTACACACAACAATTGCCCAAAAGAAGCTTCAGAACTTTTTTTTAGAGCGGAGCTTGGTGCATTTTTACTGCGATTTTTGGTGCAGCGCATTTCTGAAATGCACAGATGTGAATGGAGCCTCATTGTTCACTTTCACTTTTTGTTTCACTTTTAGGCCCCATTCAAAACTAGCATAGTGGGAGTGAGTGAACATTTTGTGGCTTGTTTTTCCTGTGACACGCATAGGGAAGCCCGTTGATTTAAGTGGGCTGTGCTATATGTGGCTTATGGGACATGTTGGCGTTTTGTGGGTTGCATGTTTTTTACTGTGCGTTTTGCAGCATTTGACACTCGTTTTTTCACATGGCAAAATGTGTGTTTGCTTCTGTGTTTGGTGTGCCATTACCAATTAATGGCACTGAAAGCGCAACTAGTAATGTTAGGTGTATAAAGGTGGCCATACACTATACAATTTGATTGTACAATCTCCTTTAGATTTACCAAATTTATATAATTTATATAATAGGAGGAAACCCCTATCTAGCCAATCACTCTATAGCCAATCAGACAGGCCCTTGCACTACATAATTGATGGCAAATTTAAAGGAGATTGTACAATCAGATTGTATAGTGTATGGCCACCTTTATACACCTAATATTACTAGTTGCGCTTTCAGTGCCATTAATTGTTAACAGCATACCAAACACAGAAGCAAACACACATTTTAGCATGTGAAAAAACAAATGGGAAATGCTGCAAAATGCACAGTAAAAAACGTGCAACCCACAAAACGCCAACATGTCCCATAAGCCACATATAGCACAGCCCATTTAAATCAGCAGGCTGCCCTATGTCACAGGAAAAAACAAGACACAAAATGTGCGCTCCCACTATGCTAGATGTGAATGGGGCCTGAAAGTGAAATTGGTGCGATAACACAGAACAATGAGGCTCCATTCATATCTGTGCATTTCCTTGCATTTCGGAAATGCGCTGCACCAAAAATCTCAGTAAAAAACACACCAAGCTCCACTCTAAAAAAAGTTCTGAAGCTTCTTTGGGGTGATTTCTGCGTGTAGGGGAGCACATTCAGGTGGATGGGGTGCCCTATGTGTGATGAGTGAAAATGCTCCAAAACACCTCCCCACCTCGCTAAAAAAAACACAAAAAACACGCATGTGGGAATGCGAGTTCTCGCTATGCAGAGATGTGAACAGGGCTTTACAGCTGAGTGTTTCTGTCCACTCCTTTCTATGTACTTGTATAAAGATGGCCATACACTATGCAATCTGATTGTATATTGTGTATTTAGAGAGAAGGTGGGAGTGGCAGGGTGTGTGCTAATGAGATCAGCTGGTCAACTCCTTCCTGTGTCATAACCTACAGTCTGTAAGGAAGTAAGACAGAAGCAATAGATATGTTTGGAATCATGAATGGAGGACAGTAAGGTACTTGTCTGTAGATTTTATGGAAAGCTTTGATATTTTTGCAAAAAAAAGTACATGAATGCTATATTGGTACATGGGAGCTGGAGTTACAAAAAAAGGTGAACATAGCCTTTAACCACTTCAGCCCCAGAGGATTTTTTCCCCCTTCCTCACCAGAGCACTTTTTGCGATTCGGCACTGCGTCGCTTTAACTGACTTTTTCCACAAATAGAGCTTTCTTTTGGTGGTATTTGATCTCCTCTGCGGTTTTTATTTTTTGCACTATAAACAAAAAAAGAGCGACAATTTTGAAAAAAACGCAATATTTTTTACTTTTTGCAATAATAAATATCCCCAAAAATATATAAAAAACAATTCTTTTCCTCAGTTTAGGCCGATATGTATTCTTCTACATAATTTTTGGTAAAACAAATTGCAATAAGCGCATATTGATTGGTTTGTGCAAAATTTATAGCGTCTACAAAATAGGGGATAGTTTTATGGCATTTTTATTTTTATTTTTTTTTATTAGTAATGGCGGCGATCTGCAATTTTTATCGGGACTGTGACATTATGGCGGACACATCGGAAATTTTTGACACTATTTTGGGACCATTGTCATTTATACAGCGATCGATGCTATAAAAATGCATTGATTACTGTGTAAATGACACTGGCAGTGAAGGGGTTAACCACTAGGGGTCAGTGAAGGGGTTAAGTGTGTCCTAGAGAGTGATTCTAACTGTTAGGGGGCTGGGCTTCAACACACAGGACAGTGATCACAACTCTCGATGACAGAGAGCTGTGATCTCTGTCCTGTCACTAGGCAGAACGGGGAAATGCTTTGTGTACAAAAGCATCTCCCCGTTCTTCCTCTCCGTGACACGATCGCGTGCACCCAGAGGACCTCGAGTCCGCGGGACGCGCAGTTATGGTCACGTGACACCGCTTCTTAAACGGGACGTACCTGTGCGCCCTTTTGCCTACCAGCACCATTCTGCCGACGTACATCGGCGTGCGCTGGCCGCCAAGCGGTTAAAATAATTTAAACTATGTCTAAAATGTATCTAGTTTCAAACAACTTAGGCAGGTGTTCAAAAATGCTGTAAATTAAGAATGCTTTTAGAAATAGAAGTGTTAATAGTTTATTTTTAACAATTAACAAAATGCAAAATAAATGAACAAAAGAGAAATCCAAATCAAATCAATATTTGGTGTGACCACCCAAAACAGCATAGATTCTTCTAGGTACACACTTGCACACTGTTTTTGAAAGAACTCTGCAGGTAGTTTGTTCCAAACATCTTGGATAACTAACCACAGATCTTCTGTGGATGTAGGCTGTCTCAAACCCTTCTGTCTCCTCATGTAATCCCAGAGAGACTCGATGATGTTGAGCTAGGGATTTGTGGGGGCCAACCCAATCACTTCCACGACTAATCCATCATGCCCATACCATCAGGGAGGTGTGTAATTGGTCCCAAATTTATACTCCTGATTCGACCTAGCTATACAAGCTATCATTTGCATAGGAGCAGGCGCTCGGCTGTCCAAAGCGGACATCTTGGACGCCTTTAAGTTACTCCCAATCGAGCCATACCTCTGGCGGTGGCACAGAATCAAGTGGAAAGGTTGTACTATTTCGCCACCAAATTAACGTTTGGCCCTAAAAGCAGCCCATGGCTCTTCGATACATTTGCCCAGTCCCTTTCCTGGATCCTGTTGCATCACGCACGTTGTCAGAAAGTGATCCACTATCTCAATGGCTTCCTGCTCATCGAAAAACCCGGTGAGTCCCCCAGTAGATTTAAACAGCTTGAGAGAGGTATTTAATAATCTTAATGTGCCCATAGCAGAAAAGAAAGTGGAAGGCCCGGCACAGTCCATCACCTTCTTGGGTGTCACGCTCGACACACGCTCCATGCAGGCCAGCCTGCCTCCCGACAAATTGACCCGCATCAGGTCAGTCATTCATACTTTTACCCTTACTCGAGGCTGCACCAAGAGGCAGCTACAATCTTTGCTTGGCATGCTTAACTTTGCCGTGAGGATCATCCCTCAGAGGCGGTCCTTCATCTCAAGCCTCTTAGTTTTCCTCTCACAGGTGCAAGATCCCAACCAGATTCTTTAACTAGACACAGCAGCAATAGCAGATTTGTCAATATGGGACAAATTTCTCACGAACTGGAATGGCATATCAATGTTCATTCCATCAGCATCCTCTTCTTCACCTCAGGTAGTCACGGACATCGCAGCCTCTACAGGTTTCGTGGCATTTTTTGGCATCACTGGTTTGCAGGACCAAATCCTCCTGATTCCCGGGTTCAGTCAGTCCTCCTTGTTATTTGAACTCTACCCCATTGTTGCTGCAGCTCAACTGTTTGGCAGCATCTGGGCAGGGCAAACAGTCACTTTTTCCACAGAAAATCGGGCCACGGCCAATATCATAAATAATGGCAGGTCCAATTCGCTGGCCATCATGTCCTTCCTGCCCTTTCATTTCCTTACAGGATCCCACCAAATCATCCTTGTTCGTTGCCCATACATTCAAAACCATCCTACGCGATATTCACAGGCAACAACCCCAAACCAGTAGCAAGCGCCTACCTGTCACCAGCGCCATTTTCAGAGACATACAAGATATTTGGGGGGCACACCCTAAAAGATGCATTAAAGATGGTTCAGCCATAAGACCATACAGTAGAAGAAAATATTACAGCGCACATGCAAAAAAGACATTTACCTCCAGCAAGGCTAGTTTAAAAACACCTAAACATTTTCAAAAAAACATTATCAAAAAACATGGGGATTTGGTCACATCATATTGCTATATGGTGCTAAGCCCACTTACTGCGACAAAGTACCCCATGATCAGTGGGTCCTACACTATCCATGGACTGGGAGATCCTGCATCTCTGAACCATGAGAGCATTACACTCTTCTAAATGGGAGAATCTTAAGGTCTCCACCCATGACACAAGTGGACACTAATGAGAGGTACTTAGTGAGGGAGTGGGGTGCTCCTCACCCAAAGGGATTTGGTCAGAATCCATACAATATACAAACAAGATATTTGGGGGCAACACCCTAAAATATGCATTAAAGATGGTGCAGCCATAAGACCATACAGTAGAAGAAAATATTACAGCGCACACATGCAAAAAAGACATTTACCTCAAGCAAGGCTAGTTTAAAAACACCTAAACATTTTCAAAAGAACATTATCAAAAAATATGGGGATTTGGTCACACCATATTGCTATATGGTGCTAAGCCCAGAGACATGTCTACCATCCTGTCACGTTCCCCTTTCAGGTTATGGCCCAGCTTGATAATTCAAGCAGCCATCTACCTGGTCTTCTATGGCTATTAACGCCTGAGCGAGTTCACTGTCACCGGCCCCAGTTGCCAGGTGTTACGCAGATGCCATCTGACACGCCACCAGAGTTACTTCATCCTGCACCTCGTGGCATCCAAAACGCAACAGTCTGGTCCCGCGGTAAATATCAAACTTTTCCAGACTCACAACGCCTGGTGCCCAGTGGCCATTCTAGATCAGTTGTTAGCTCATCTGTCCGACCTCTCAGAGTCTAGCCCATTGCTACCTTTCCATACTACCCCTTTAAGTGGTAACCAGTTCACCAGACATGTTAGAATCCTCTTGCTTAATTTAGACCTTGACCCCAGCCTATATTCTGGACATTCCTTCCGCATTGGAGTGTCAGCAGCAGCTTCACAAAACGGGGTCCCAGACCACGTCATCAAGAATATGGGCAGGTGGAAATCCACTTGTTTTGCTCGATACATCCCCAATGTCACAAGCCTTCAGCAAGCTTGCCCTGTAGGACATTATCAGCTTAAATAAATAATTACCTCCCTAACCAAGTCTACTGTCCCCCTTCTCTTGGCATACCATCCTGCAGACCAGGGCACACTTCAGGTCTACTTTATGTTGTTAGTCTTGTGACGTGTTTATGTGGTCCACATCTCTCCTGAACATAGGGCTCCGAACATAAATAGGAAGGCCAGTATGGTGGCCTGAAATTATGGGAGGAGCCTGGGGGGTATTTAAGCAGACCACCCACACTGGTCTGTGTCGGTTCCAGTGCGCTGTATCCACCCACCCATTCCCCTTCTTAGGGCACTTCTCTTAAAACACTTTCTCTACAAAACCATCCACTCACTTATCTTGAGTATGCCCCCTTCTCTTGGCATACCTTCCTCCAGACAGGGCACACTTCAGGTCTACTTTATGTTGTTAGTCTTGTGACCTGTTAATGTGGTTCACATCTCTCCCGGACATAGGGCTCCGACTATATATATATATATATAAATATATATATATATATATATATATATATATATATATATATATATATATATATATATATATATATATAGTATATATGCAAATTGTCCATGTCCAATTAATTTAAAAATAAATAAAAAGTTTAGCGCTAACTCAAAAACCTTCTTAGGAATAATGACGCTATACAATCATTTAGTGCAATATAATGTTGCAGATCCTCAGAAATTATTGACAGAATTGCAAGTCAAGAATAAGACAAGTTTCTGTAGACCTTATTGAGGATGGTGACATCACTTAATTTGCTATTTTATTGGTGCATTTGGTGACATTTATTCATTTTTGCTTTGGCTTTTATGCAATAAGAGTGGGTGTGCTATATGTAGGCCTTTTTTGCTGGAAATTGGAACTTCTTTAACCATTCGATGACTTAAGTCATATGGCATATGTTATAAAAACTTTAACAATTAACATCATTGGCGTATGCAGTACACCCTGTTCCCCTTTCCCCGCCGGCTGGCAAATTACAACCCAGACTCGTACAGTGGATACAGCTGCATGCATTTGTATACAATATATAAATTACATTCTTAGTTATTATAACACTGTATACTCTGTCTACATTGCAAATAGTGAATTTCTGTATTGCCATATATACTGAAATTTATAGCACATCTCAGCAAATGCTTATACAGATTTGGAAAATACATCATTTATTCATTTGCAGCATTTTTTATGTAAAGCTTTATAATCCTATTTCTTCTTAAATTTCAAGTTCCAGTAACTAAAATTTATTTTGTGGCAGATGTATCCAAATTACTTGTCACAAGCTGTCTTTACTGCATTTTACAAAGCATTTCCACAATCCCTTCCACAATTTAATGGAGAATTTAAGAGTGAAATAGTAGACCTAATTTTCCAGTGGGTGTCTGGTAAGTACAAAACATTTTATTCAAAT